>JARWLC010000003.1:31305000-31990000 GCA_033318265.1 Phyllotis vaccarum | reverse complement strand
TACCAGAGCCTACCATATTCTGGATACAACACAGTCGGTCATCACCAAGACTGTACTCAGGGTCTCCAACTAGGCCCTGATGACCCAAAGAGAGAGTCTGAGACATGCAGACTGCTGTCCTTTCTCTAGGATGAAGGAACATCCTAGTGCCACCAGTGGGGACTCTCTAGCTCTTTGAGGTCATGCTTTCTCACATTTTCCCCAGATCACCACATGGCAGATGAGGGCACACGATGGATAGCCTCTAAAGGCCCACAGAGCAGCCTGGCTCCAGCCCAGACATTCTGGCCCTGACAGCCCCATCTCTTCCCATAAATAAACCAGACACCTTCTTCCGTCAGATGGTGTGGCCTGGTTTTTGTTTTGGGAAATCTGGACAAGAGGAGGCAGCAGACAGCCTTGGGTCCTTGGCAGGGCTACCCAGCCTGGGAGTGGCAGCTGGGCAGGCGGGCAGAGGACGGTCGGCGGTCAGCCTGCCCCGGATACCATGGAGGGCCCCTGAGACCAGAGCAGGAAGGGGTGGTCAGAAAGAAACCAGAGTTGGGCAGGGCACATGCTCTTGAGTGTGTGTAAGAGAGAGAGATGCCTAGAGCAGGATTCGAGGCTCAGAGACCCAGGCAAATGACAGTCCAGAGTGACAAATAGAAGTCAAGGTCTGTTGGGAAAATGTCCAGACTTGGGTACCTTAGCACACTGATTGCAGAAGGTCTATCCTGTCTGGATCTAAGCATTACCTTAGGGGGAAGAATGGCAGACTGTGTCCCCATATGCACTTTCTCTGCAGGGCTCCCCTATGGGACACATCCCCTAGACAGCATGTTTTCTCCTCACTACTGTGGACACAGGTGGGCATCCCCATCTCCTGCTGGGACCTGGACTATTCAGCACCTTCCCCCAAATTAAGGGTATTCTAGATTGTGGGTGATGCCTCTGTCCACCAACAAAGTCGCTGGGCCCTTGGTGTGCACATCCACTAGATGCTCCTAGTGGAGCCGACATGGGAAGCAACAGGAACTGGCTTCCCATGTCTCTTTCCAACACTGAACACTTTCTCCCATTCTGTCATTTAGAATCAAGATCCCATGTAGGACAAGCTCTATCTCTAAAGGTTTAAGTCATGGATGACTTCCCGCAGCTGTGTGGGCTCTGCCTTGGGATCCTTCAGAGAATTCTGAGGTATATGAACAAGTAGGGAACTCTTAGAAGCTCTAGACAAAGCCATCCTTCTCACAGTGGTGGAGGTATGGATTCTGGAGCAGAGTTCTGACACAGTACTCATAGAAAGTAGAGCTGAGCTGGTCCTGGCATCTGCTCACTGCCCATACAGCATCTGGGCCTTTTTCTACTGTTCTGTGTCCTACAGATGGGAATGCTCCATTCTGAAGTGATCAAGTCCCATGTAAAATGCTGATTGGCCAGAAGCTAGACAGGACAACCAGACTAGGAGAATTCTGGGAAGTGGAAGAGCAGAGCAGTAGTCACCAGCCAGATGCGCTGAGCAAGAAAGTACCAAGCCACGTGGATAATCTTGGATAAGAATCAGGGGTTAGTCTTATTAAGAGTAAGAGTTAATAAGTAATAAGCCCGAGCCATAGACCAAACAGTTTATAATAATATAGCCTTTGTGTGATTCTTTGGGAGAACAGAGAGACTTAGGGCTACAGTGTGTGGATTCTGCACAAGGTGACTATGTGGGCTAAGTCTTGTCTCCTCTCCCACCTCATCTGCTGCAGTCCCCCAACGCCCAACTTTAGAATGTGACTTCACTTGGAAAGAGGGTCTTTAAAGAGGTGATTAAAATGTGAGGCCATTAATCAATGAGGCCAATGTCCTGATAAGAGGAGACTGGGACACAGATGCATACAAGAGAAGACCACACCATGTACAAACCGGGTAGAGAGTATTCAGAAAGAACCAACACTTCACTATGGTATGTGGCTTAGACCTCAGCTTTTGGAGCTTTGAGGCTGAGTTTGTTCTGCTGTTTGTGACTTCCTCCTGGCCATTTAATAGAAAGACTGTGTGTGAGGTGACCTTGCAGCAAATGTCACCAGGGTGATGCTAAGCCCACTAGGCCCCGGGGCCCTGTCTTATGTCCTTGAAGGCTTTATCTGCTAATGGTGAGTCTACTGGGGGAGAGGGTGTCCTACATGGTATAGATAACAATGTCTGTAGGTCTTTGGACACTGTGGGTATCGGTGGCTGACGACACTTTGCATTTCATGGCCATCTGTATGTTGATTTGGACTTAGTCCCCTATAAAGTTTCCTCAGTTCTCCAGATAACATACATGTATGTTGTTGTTGACACACATGTTGGCCCATGCCAGTCCAGCCCACTGACCAGACCATGCAGCCTGGGATCAGACATATTTTGGTCTCCAGGACACAGAAAAGAAACTTGTGCAGGCTTCCAGGGAAGCAGGTGATGGCTCCTCAGAGATGTTGGATTGAACCAGGATGGGCTGTCCCAGCTGGGTACAGCCTAGAGAAAGATCTGAGGAACACAGCATTTGGATGCCATCCTGTGCATGTTCCTGCACCCTGTGTCTCAAGGCCATGGACTGACACGGCCCAGCTGGTAAGATGTGGGAGTTGAGAAAGAGATTTACACTTACTGTGAGTGTGGCAAATGTTTCTGCAACAAGACTTTCCGTTATTTATGTGAATGTTAATTTGCGGCTGGGGACATTCCCCGACGTGGTCCTCATGCTGATCAAGACCTGGGAAATGTCAGTGGGAACATCTGGCAGGGACAAGTGTCAGATCTTGTGATAGATGGGCAGGCTTGTCATGGTCCCAGGGTCTGCGCCTGACCTGCTGACCCCTCTGTTCTGGCTGGGGCTGGCAGCCTAGCTATACTTCCTGGAGGTGTCTATCTCTGGCTCTAAGGCTGTGGAAATGAGGGAACTGGCTTTGAGGACCCGAGTGTGGAACATTATAGATTCTTATAGCCAGGCTAAGTCCCATGGGAGTTATTTTAGTGTTTCTTGACTTAGTGGGGGAGGAGTGGCTAGCCAGCCCCTGACCTGGTCCCTGAATCAACCCTTGCTCCTGTCTTGTTTATTCCATTTTCTGTCCTTGCCCATTTCCACCTCCCTACTGCTTTTAAATTTTTTTTTATCTGTTTAATATTTATGGCCTTTGCAATTTCAAAACTAGAGCATAGGCCTTGGGGAGATGGCTCAGTGAATGAAGCACAAATGTGCTGGCTCATACATGTAATCCCAGAGCTTCTACAGTGAGATCAAAGATAGCAGGCTCCCCAGAAGTTCAGGAGCACACACATGGCAACAAACAAGAGAATAAACAAGGTAGAAGGCCAGGACTGACATCTGAGTAAGGCATGGCATGTGTGTGTGCATGCACACTCACACACACACACATGCACACATGCACACACACACAGAGACAGACACACACACACATACACACACGCAAAGACACACATGCACACAGACAGACATTTAGAAAACAATACAATAAAACCACAAAATTCACCCCAATCACAGTCACTGAAATGTTAATGAGAACTAGTTACTTTGTTGGGGTGTTCTTCTGAGCACATGACATCTCTTCTCACCCTGTCCTAACAGTATAAGTTGAGCCTCTTTTAACTCTAACTCCACTGAGGCTTAGGGAGGCCTCAGTCAGCCAGGGATGAGGCTGGTACTTGAGTTGAAACAGAGCAAGCTGGAGGTCATTTTCTCCACTGTTAACCCGCCATGAAAGAGGGAGCAATCAAACTATCTTTTCCTGCTTCCCTCCGTCTCCTCTTTGTTATTTTTTGGGGGGTGGGCACACCTTGTTCCCTTTCACGTATTAAACTATCTAGTTATCACACACACACACACACACACACACACACACACACACACACACACACACACACACATCATAGCTTTACTTCCCAGACTTATGGTCTGCAATCCTAACTATCCCAGTGAAACAGATGTAGGGATCTGTACCTGTCTCCCAAACCCATAATTTCCCCCACAGCGAGAACTGATATGGAGGGACTAGAGAGATGGCTTGGTCCCGCTCTTCCAGAGGACTGGAATTTGGTTCTCATCACCCATATCAGGTGCTCACAACTGTCTTTAACTCCAGCCCAAGAGGGGTCAGTGCCCTCTTCTGGCCTACTTGCACACCTGCAGTCAAGTACACACACACACACACACACACACACACACATCATGTCTGACCTTCATAAAATATAAAAGAGAAGATGGTGATGGTTGTAAGTGGAGTCTTCAGAAGACCTCACAATAGCAAAGAGAAACAGTCTCACAGCCGGAGTCTCTGGCTTGGACAAGGTTCCATGCTTAGTTGGGAGAGGTAGCACATCTACTTGAAACCCTACTTTCTAAACTGGAAACAGATCAAATGTCCATTATGTAGTGGACAGACACATAAAATGTAGCAGATGCATATGGTGGAATTATTGTCTGACTATAAAAATGAGGGAATCACTGATTATTCTACAGCATGAGCCAGTCTTGAAAACATACATAGTGAGTGAATCTCACCACAGACTCATATTGCATAGCTCTGTGTATAGGAAATATCCAAAATAAGAATAGTCATAGAGATAGAAAGTAGATTAATGGTTGCCAAGGTAACTAAGGACTGATCAGGGTAAGAGGAATTGGGGTGAATGCAGTGAGAAAACTACCAACATGTGGGCTTCCTTTTGGGAGTGAGGGCGATATGCTCACATTGGAAACAGGAGTGGCTTATTTGTACACATTCAGTGTATTGTTTAATTGTGTGAGTTGTATGGTTTGTGAATTACAGTTCCATAAAGCTGTCATGTTTTAAATAGTATTGAAGCTTACAGTGGAAGTTATTCCCTTTACATATACATTTTCAGTTTTCTCCTTAAGTCAAAGGGAGTCTTATTTAGTGTGGATGAAAAGTTAACAGCTCTCTGATATTTACTCTGTGTGTGTATCTATGTGTGAACCTGTGTGCTGGTGCCTAGGCCAGTGTGTGTGTGTGTGTGTGTATGTGTGTGTGTGTGTGTGTATCTATGTGTACACTTGTGTGCTGGTGCCTAGGTCAGTGTGTGTGTGTATGTGTGTACCTGTGTGCTGGTGCCTAGGTCAGTGTGTGTGTGTGTGTGTGTGTGTGTGTGTGTGTGTGTATCTATGTGTGCACCTGTGTGCTGGTGCCTAGGCCAGTGTGTGTGTGTGTGTGTGTGTGTGTGTGTGTATCTATGTGTACACCTGTGTGCTGGTGCCTAGGTCAGTGTGTGTGCATGTGTATGTGTATCTATGTGTGCATGTGTATGTGTGTGTGTGTGTACTGTGTGCTGGTGCCTAGGTCAGTGTGTGTGTGTATGTGTGCACCTGTGTGCTGGTGCCTAGGTCAGTGTGTGTGCATGTGTGTGTGTATCTATGTGTGCACCTGTGTGCTGGTGTCTAGGCCAGTGTGTGCATGTGCGTGTGAGTGTGAGTATGCATGTGCGTGTGCGTGTGTGTGTGTGTGTGTGTGTGTGTGTGTGTGCCCATGGGCGTGCCCAGAGGGTGAAGAAAGATGTTAGGTGTCTGCTTTATCTTAGTCTGGTGGCCCCCAAACACCATTCAACTATCTAGGATCACAGGGATGCACACATAAAAAACTCCTGTTTCTTTTATGTGACTTCTAGGGATTTGAACTCAGGTCCTCAAGATGGCATAGTAGCACTTTTATCCACTAAGTCACTACGATCTTTTTTATAACAAGTGGAGATCACAATTGAGACTTGAGGTCTTAGCAGATAGAGGTATTTGGCTAGAATTTGATAAAATTGGGTAAGACAGAAATAATGATGGTATTGAAGAGAGTCTGCATTTTGATGCCTGCCGTACTTAGCTATACTGGTTCTCCTCAGGGTAGGAGAATCGGGAGGTGGGTACATCTTCAGCTTGCCTATTCCCTGCAGGTAAATTTGAATTAATGGCTTAACTTCTTTGAGCCTGAGAGGCCTTTATAAATGAAGCATCTGCCTGCCTGTAGGATTTTAGTGGCATTTGAATTTCAATTACCATGTCTAGCCAAGAGGGGTCCCTTCAGTGATAGCAAATGCCCAGGGAGCGGAGAGCTGTGCCACCAGCATCGAGGTACAAAAGAAGGCCGAGTATAGAGTGGGAGCACTGAGGGGCAGAGGGCCCGCAGGGTGGCTGCCATGGTTCTCTTGGGAGGGTCTCATGCTTCAAGAGATGAACTTAGCCTTCATCTCAGACAGTGGGAAAAGATGGATACAGTTCTGGTTTTTGGTTTGCTGGTTTCCTCTTCACCCTGCCCCCTGGAGCTGTGCTTGGCTCTGTCAGATTTACAGAGGGATAAAGGCCCTGAGTTCATAGGTCACTGGCCTGACCCCTCACTTTGCAGAAGAGGAAGGGCTGACCTGTGACAGGTATTTGAAACCAGAACCCAGCTCTTTGTCAGTTCCCCCTGCCTGTCAGTCCTTCTACCTGGCCCGGTACATCCAGCTGAGCACTAGACGAAGTACTGGGGGCATTTGACTTTTGTAGCATTCTCATCTGAGTCCCAGAAACTGACTGGGCCAGTTTAGGCCAAGAGAGGAGCAAAGGTCCCAAAGGATGTGAAGCTAGATCCAGAGGGAGAGGCCTGACAGGCAAAGTCTTCAGAACTCTGTGAGGCTCAGACAACTCTGTCCGAGTCACTCCATTCCAGTCAACCTTGAGAGGCTTAGGTCTAGCCTTAGCTCCTCACTTCCTGGGAAGGGGAGTGGCTGGTACTTGACAAAGACCACACCCATCTACCTCAAATGCTCAGAGTGAGCCACAAGATGGCTCAGCCAATAAAGGTGCTTGCTACACAAGCCTCATGACCTGAGTTTAATCCCTCGAACTGAACTAACAATGGGTTCAGTTGTTCAGGCATGTCCCCCCACTCCAAAACAATCAACATATATATATATATATATATATATATATATATATATATACATACATATATATATACATATATATATATATATATTTAAGTGCTAAGAGATCTGGAAAAGTATAGTCTCAAGTACAAGGATGTTCTACAAATAGACCTTTCCAGAAGGAGCTGCTCCAGAAGGCATACAGTAGGAGCTGACAGGGGTGTGTGTGTTAGAACAAGGTGGGTTTGGGAACAGCAGGGAGCTGAAGTTGATGCAGTCAGCCACATCCCTCACCCAAGTTACGTTCCCTCTAGAGTTGGCCCAGCCTTTCTTTACCATTCTTTCTGTTCTGTCTGTGTCAGCAGACATCTTCATTTGTCTCTATCATTGCTCTGAGATAGGGTCCCAAGGTCCACCTGTTCCCTACTCCTCAAACCTGGAATTACAAGCACATACAGTCGATACTGACTTTTTGTGGTGGGTTTAGGGATTTGAACTCAGGACTTTATGCTTGCACCCTTATCTACTAAACCACATCCCAGGCCCTGTTCTCTCTTGATTGTCACCAGCACAACTTGGATGAACATATGACAGTTCTTAGACTGGAAGTTTTAGAAATGGTGAGTTTAAGTCACAGACCTGGTTGGAATTATACATGCACAGGAAGTGCCTGCAGCTTCTGGCTTCCATGTGAGGCGGCCCCGAGGGCAAGCAGCCCGCTTTACCAATGGGGGTAAGATGTCCACCTGCATTTCCTATGGTACCTCAGCTTTGAACACTCACAGTTTTATGTGCTTTAAAATTCAAAGTAGCAGAGGATAGCTTTGGATTGTAATACATTTTTAACTTTTAATTTCCATTTCCAGTGAGTGCTTCACCATCGATCAAACAGCAAAGGAGGTGAATATAAAGGAAAAAGAGGTCAGGTTTCATTGTATAATTTGTTGACATCTGAACACTGGCAGCTTGACTTGGTGTCCAAAGTGTGCCTGGTCTATGGGCCCTTGCAGTGACACTGAGGTGTGGGACTGAGTCCTCTGTGGGAGTTTCCTTCAGCTCCACAGTAGAAAGCCTGTTGAGCGATCACAGCCTTGCTGAATGAGAGTTGGGGCCGGGGGTACCAGGCCTTCTGCAAGGCACCAGGCTGGACAGGCATAGGGTAGGACATAGACTATCAGCATACTCCCGGCAGGGTGCTTTCAAAAGGCTGGTGCTTGAGAGATCTTTTTAATATGTATTGAGTTGGGAGAGGGAATGGATTTTTATTAATAAAAAGTACATGTAAAAACAGATACACTTGCTACTGACAGCAGGAAATCAAAGTCCCAGGCGGGGGATACAGCAAAAATTAGCTCATTGTGTGTACCTTGTTCTCTTGTCAATCTTCCTCTGCCAGGTTTTGACAGTTGGATCTGGGGTGTGTGCTAAACTGTTGATCCTTTGGTATCCTACCAATGAACATTGCTTTTTTGGGGATGAGCCCCTGTGTGGCATTTTTCAGTGAGTTTTCTTGAGGGGAAGGTCCATTGATGACCTCAGGATGGTCACCCATTAGGTTGGGGATGACCAACCCCTGGCTTTGGAGGCAGCTGGCCTTCAGGTTCAGGGATGGTCAGTGTATTGGTTACTTGTCCAGTCGCTGGGATAAAGCACCTGATAAAAACAACTTAGGGGAAGAGAGGTTTATTCTAGTTCACAGTACAGCCCATCATTTCAGGGGCCTCATGGCAGAAGAAGGGAGGCTGCCGATCACCTGTGTCCTTAGTCAGGAAGCAGAGAGTGATGAGTGCACTCAGCTCTTTCTCCCTTTTCCTCAGGCCAGGACTCCAGAGTGTGGCATGATAGCATCCACATTTGAGGTGGGTCTTCCTGTCTCACTTTACCTGACCTAGATGATCCCTCACAGATAATCATAAAGTTTCATTTCCATGGTGATTCTAAGTTCCATAAAGTTGACAAGATCAGTTGTCACCATCAACCACTGGTCTTGGGTTGTCATCTCTACTTAGAGATTGTCATTGCTCTTGGGTGGTCATCCATTGGTCTTGGGGATGCTTATTTTTGTTTTCAGATGGGGTCATGCGTGGTACTGGAGACATTTTCCCATTGTATTCACACATTGATCCTGGAGGTAGTCATCTATTGACTCAGGAAATGGTCATTCACTGACTTTGAAGGTGGATAGCCACTTATCTTGGGAGTGACCATGGTGTCTAGATGATGTTCTGTCACTGGTAAGCCCCTGGTTTGGGGTGGTAGCTCCACACAGGTTTATCAATATGATATATGTATGCATTTTATGACACTCAACAGAGGATCCTGTTTGTCAAACACCTCTGTCTCAGAGTACTGTCAAATTAAGGGCTCTGGTCCTGTAAGAAAACCTGAGTAAATTGTCTTCACACTTTGTATTTATCTCAAATTTATCTCTGGGTCCCCACCACCCTTTCTATCTGGCTGAGTGACCTTGGGCCAGGTGTCAGTGCTCTCTGGGTCTCCAGTTCTTGGTTGTTATGTGAATCTGTTGTCATTTCTCTTGCACAATTGCTGAAGAAGCATGCAAACCTGGGGGCATAACCAGAACCAAGTGACCCAAGGTTCTAGTACCCTTCGTGTGGGTAACACTAAGGGTTCCCAGCTAAGAAGCTTGGGCTTTGGTCTCCCAATCCTGACGCCCCATGGACACTCCTCATTTCAGCCCTATGACCTTCTGCTAAGAAGCTTGTTGAAGACGGCAGTCAGACCTACGGTAGAAGGGGAGGTCTCAAACTGATGCTTGCTCCTCATCAGCTACATGCAGCTACTCCTTGCCAGGTCAGGTATGATTCTCAGAGCCTAGGGCTGATCTGCACATGTCTTCCAGCCTGGGATGCAAGAATTTTTCCGGAGGAGAGGGCTACTCTGTGCTGACATAATGCCTTAGCATCCTCTCTAGTTGCCTCAACAGACTCCTCTGTCCTGGTATTCCAGCCACGAAGCCCTTTCTGGGAGGCCTGAGCTCTGATTCCTAGGCTCTGTGTATCCCTGGAAGACTTCTTTATCCTCTAGACCTTAGCTTCCTCATTAGAAAACAATCAGAAGACATAAATATCTTGATTTGAGGTCCACCAACAATGTGTGCCCTGGTTCTAAAGGCACCCCAGTCCTCATATGCTTCTGTAGCAATTGCGGTAGGAAGGAACGGCAGATCCACCCAACTTACAGCCGACCCAGAGAGCTTTGGCATCGTGTCCAAAGTTATCTATCTAGAAAAGGGAGCCAGGAACCCAGTAAACTAGACTTCCATGTTGACCCTGTTGATCCTAAAGGGTTAATTCCCATGCTCATTCAAAGGCATCTAGACTTGCCTGTCTCCTCTAAAACCACATAGATGGGAATCATCCATGGAAGTAACTCTTGCTGTTGTAAACATCCTTAACATGCACCACAGGATGGGGACCACCCTCTTGTCTTTACCACGATGCATCTCTCAGAGGACGTGTCCTGATGCTTGGGGGACAGCTGTTCACTCAGCCTGTAAGCATTTGATTGGTCTTCACCAGGGCTAGTGGTGCCCTGGGAACCAGGGTGAGTCATAAGTGTGGGGCCTGAAGGGTTCCCACCAAACCCTCCTCCCTCACAATCTATTGACTCCCTTCCACTCCCATGGTCTCCTGACCTTCCTTCTGCCATGTACACAGTGGATCCTGGAGGTTCCTCTGCTTCCCCCTTTCTATGCCTCTCAGAATGGCTCCTCTTTATCAGGCCACCGTTTGGCCCCAGTATTGCTTATGTTACTGACAAATGTAGCAAATGAGTTGCAAAGATAAAAATTCATGCTCTCACAGTCCTGGTGGCTGAAGTCTACAGACAGCATATGTAGCTTAAGCTCTGGGTGTGTAGAACTGAACTCTCCTTCTTCTGGTTCTGTGTGGCTACAAACATTTCTTTTAGCTGCAAGATGTTGACCTCTTTCTCTAGGATCACGACTCCATCTCCTCTTCTGTGTCCCATCTTCTTCTGCCTCCTCCTACATGGAGGTAGGCATGTAGGCATATGTAGGGCTGCAATGGTCATTGTGGGAACCTCCCAAGCTACAGAGCCTCAGCTGAGTCCCTTCTGCAAAGCGCCCTTTCCACCATAAGTGCCCTGGGATTGAGACATGGATAGTTTGGAGTAGGAGGACATTTCGGTCAGCTCCAGACCTGGAGGTACTTCTGGCTCTGATATCTCCCTCCTGGTAGAATCAGATCTGTTCCAAGTATCATTGCAAATTTGACTTCCTCATAGTCCTAGAATCTATATATTTCATCCAGGCCCTGCTACTGGCCTCCCAGGTACCTGCAGCTTGCTCTCAACTCCCTATAGACACTTAGAGTTCACAGCAACCTAGTCACATGGAGGTATTCCCTGCCCAGAGCCTTCAGACGGCTGACTACCATTCCCATGGAGACCTACTCTGTATTACATGCTTTATGAGCTTTACCCTCAGGTTCCCAGCCACCCAAACAATCAGCTTGATGGTAGCCCTTCTCTCTAGGCCTTTATATGTTTCATATTCCTCACCTACACACATCATTCCCCTCTCTAACTTTTCTCGCCAATAGGAAGGGTTGGGACAGGTTTTAGTTAGACACCACCCTTGTTTCTTGAGTATGGGCCAGATGCTTCCTTGTGTAGCTGGCACCTCCACTAGCCCTTGCCTGTGACTGGACTGTTCTTCGCAGTGGGCATTACCCCCTGGCACCCGGGCTCCCCCAAAGTAAAGGCAGTAGCAGGTGTGTGGCTGCATCTGGCATCCCACACTAGACTCACACCAATGGCAAATGGTTAGCAGGACCCATCAGAGTGCCAATTGCATTTCTGTCCTCAAAGCTCCCACCTAGTAACAGTATAGGAACCACAGGGCACCCAGTGTTTAGGGGAAAGGAGGATGGTCTATGCAGTTACTTCTGTCTCTCTTGGTCAGGGTGATGATATGAGAGATGCTATTTGGGTTATTTTGGTGGCAAATAATTTTGGGGCATCTGGATAGTGGTGCCAGGGACTATATAGGAAAGCCTAGCCAGTACCACCAGCTAAGTTCAAGCAACAGAAACACCAGCTCTTCTGATTGTCTGAGAGAACCCGAGGCTCTGTCATTGATGTGGACACCCCTACTTTTTAAATCTGAGCAACCCCTGGAAGCTGTGTAAATCATCCCCCACCCCCAGGTGGTAGGTGTATGATATAGAGGAATTACATCCCCAGGCTACACGATGTGAGACTTTGACTTGGGGATGGTAGAAGCAAGTGTGGGAACTAGAGTGGTTGAGAGGCAGGGGAGCTGGGTGGCACCTGGTGACTGAAACAAGAAAGATCTCTGGGAGGCTCTGAGCCTGGTGTGAAAAAGAGAATAGGGGTGTATCACCAGGTGGCCCCGGTGGGAGATGCAGCAAGAACTCTCACATTAGTGTATGTAAGTTTGGAGTCAGTGGCTCAGCTGTGTTCATACGACCTAGTGACCATTGTGAGGCTCAAACAAGTGTAGGATGAGAGCTCTGAGTGGCACAGAACACAACATCCTGAATGCAGACAGAAGGTCCTGCAGGAAGCTGCATGCAGTCAGCATTTGTTAGAATCTGCTCATAGGGCCAGGGTAGACAGAGGGAGGGGAGGCCAGCCACAGGGGTGCATGTCTGTCTGAGATGTCCATGGCCAGGGAGGGAGTGTGTAGTTTAATTTGGTTAAAACTATGTTTTCCAAAAGAGGTTGCAGTTTCTTTTGTAAAATGGTAGGTGGGAGCCAAAGTGCCCAATGGTGGGTAAGAGAGAGAGAGACAGAGATGCAGTGCAGACAGCAGCACTCACTTGGCAGTGGTCCCAGCTGGTGGGAGCCTCAGGGAAAGACACTCCCTGCAGGCAGTGCTTATGTGAAAAGTTTTATTGGGGAAAAGAGAGAGTAGAGAGAAAGCTGGTGCAGGGTGCTGAGAGAGAGAGGAGAGAGCCAGAGACAGACAGAGAGACAGAGAGAGGTGCAGATGTGACCCTGTGGAGAGAAAGCTGGTGCAGGGTGCTGAGAGAGAGAGAGAGGAGAGAGCCAGAGACAGACAGAGAGACAGAGAGAGGTGCAGATGTGGCCCTGTGGAGAGAAAGCTGGTGCAGGGTGCTGAGAGAGAGAGGAGAGAGCCAGAGACAGAGAGACAGAGAGAGGTGCAGATGTGACCCTGTGGAGAGAAAGCTGGTGCAGGGTGCTGAGAGAGAGAGAGAGGAGAGAGCCAGAGACAGACAGAGAGACAGAGAGAGGTGCAGATGTGGCCCTGTGAAGAGAAAGCTGGTGCAGGGTGCTGAGAGAGAGAGGAGAGAGCCAGAGACAGACAGAGAGGCAGAGAGAGGTGCAGATGTGACCCTGTGGAGAGAAAGCTGGTGCAGGGTGCTGAGAGAGAGAGGAGAGAGCCAGAGACAGACAGAGAGACAGAGAGAGGTGCAGATGTGACCCTGTGGAGAGAAAGCTGGTGCAGGGTGCTGAGAGAGAGAGGAGAGAGCCAGAGACAGACAGAGAGGCAGAGAGAGGTGCAGATGTGGCCCTGTGGGAAGGGAAGAGGAAGAGAGAAATAGGAAGGGCCTTCAACAAGGAGACAGTGCCTGTGCATGGACTGCATGTGCAGACTGTGTAGCTCTGAGCGGTCTAGGTACGTGCCTGAGTACTCATAAAGCTTACCTCCATAGGACCTTAGAAGTGGCTAGAGATGTTGGAAATGCTAACGATTTCCCTTTCTTTAAGGTTCATGTTTTTATTTAAGATGCATTTTAGTTATGTGTGTAGCTAGAAGTTTTTCTGTCCTGTCTGGGTCCCTCAGTCTAGACAAAATTCTCCCATGTGAGGTCCCGCAGCCATTTATAAAATAACTACTCAGAGGCTTATGTTAATTACAAACTGGCCTGTGGCTCCCGCTCATTACCAACTTGCTCTTAATCCATTTCTATTAACCTATATATTGCTGGGTGTTCTGTGCCTTTACCTGTGTTCCATTACATCTTGCTTTCTGGGCGGCAGTTTTTAGCTTCTCTCTCTGACTCTGCCCTCCTCCTTTATCTCTGCTTGGATTTCCCACCTTCTCTAAGCTGCCTTGCCATAGGTCAAAACAGCTTTTATTAATAAATGCTAATAAAACATATTCACAACATACAGGAAGATGTCCCCCATCATATGTGTATGCCTGTGTTTATGTGGGGATATGTCTATGTAAATGTGGTTGTCCTTGGAGGCTAGAAGAAGGCATTGGGTCTGCTGAGGCTAGAGTTTGTGGGTATTGTGAGAAGTCTGACATGATTTCTGGAAACTGAACACAGGACCCTGCAGAAGCGGCAAGCTTTCTCAACCACTGAACCATGTCTGCAGTTTCTGTGATTTTATCTTAAAAGGTGAAATCTCCTCATTTTACTGTCTGGATTCACAGCATTCAAAAGTCTTGTTTGGGGTGTTAGAGATGGCTGAGTAAAAACATTTCCTGTGCAAAGCGTCACTTCAGATCTACTATGAACAGCTGGGTGTGAATGCCTGTAATCCCAGCACCCATGGGAGGGGGATGGGCAGGAGAATCCCCAAAAGTTTGCAGGCCAGCTAGCTTGATATACTCAATGTACAGACCACAAAGGGACCCTGTTTAAACAAGGTGGGAAGATATTGGAGATTGTCCTCTGACCTCCACATCTGAGTGGCATGCACACTCAGTTGGCATAGAGCTTGTCAAGCATGCACAAAGACATGGATTTGACTCCCCAGAATAGGGCATAGTGGCATACATCTCTAATTTCAGCACTCAAGAAGTGAAGGTGGGGATAGAAGTTCAAGGTCAAGCTAAACTGTGAAGTTGGTTTGAGATACCCCATCCTTCTTTTAAGAATATATTGTTTGGGCTGAACTGAATGTGTCTGAGGGTAGACACACACTTGGACCTGTGTGTGTCTTGGTATGACTTGTGTTCCTGGAGGAGATTCCTGTATTTGATGCACCATTGTGTCCTCTGCTCACGTGGTGGCCTGCAGCTATATTTGAACTCTTTGATGCTACTCTTGACATTTTGGTCTTTAGAAAGACTTTTCTGGAAGGAGTATGGAGATGGGAGATGGGAGGAGTTACTGTCTCTCCCCGACAGGGCTCAGCACCTTCCTACAGCTCAGGCTTCCGAGTGGAGTCTGGGAGGATGAAGACACCCCTGCCTGTGTCCTCCAGCTGCTAAGATGTTCCAGAGGTCCCTCCTTGCTGTTTTCTCTCCTCTGTCTGGACACTTGGAATCTGAACTTCTCCACTTTGCCTCTGCAGGCTGGTCTGATCCAGATAGAGGAGGAGGAGTACTTTATTGAGCCCCTGGAGAGGGGGCAGATGGATCAGGAGGCTGAACAAGGCCGAGTACATGTGGTGTATCGACGACCGCCCACTCCCAAACCCCCTCCTCTGGCGGGACCACAGGCTCTGGACACAGGTAAGGATGCATACAAGGGAAGGCTGGGCATGCAGCACTGGATGTCTCCTGACTGTCTGTTCCTGGTTCCCAGGGAAACTCAGGTCTCCTTCGGCAGGCCTGACTGGAGGCTGATGCTGAGCTCCAGCCTTACAGGCTCAGGAAGGAGTCAGCTGTTTGCCTGTCAGAACTCATGGCATGTGGGGTGCTGGGGTGTTGAGGCAGAGGGCTCTGTTCTGTGTACATGTGGGTAACCTAGACCTGCTTATAGGTTTAGGGCTCTTACAGAAGGAAAATTGTCTAGTGGTCCGTCTTATGCAAATGCTGAGGAACAGGAGAGAGCTGTGTCAATATGGACAGCATCTTGTGTCCTCAGACAGGAGCTGGGCTCCTGTGTCCCACACTGCTCTGGTCTCAGTTTCCATGCTCATTCAGAAGAAAAGGCCCCGAATATTCTCTCTCTGCACCCCTACCCCAGGATACACTTTGAAAAGACTCCAGAGCAGCTCTAACAACCTCAGTTAACAACCACATGGATGCATAGGTTCTTAGCATTTTCAACTTAGAATCACAGGGTATGGGAGAAGCTAATAGTGACTTGAGTGACTGACTGGCCACTGGGATGTAGCTTCACAAGTCTTGCCAAGACAACCTGACCCAACCCCAGAGGTCTCTGGAATTGGGGTACTAGATTGTGGGGAGACCTGAGTCGGGATTTAAAATGTTCTTGTAGGTTCCAGGGTCCTGGTATGTAGATGAGTCCTCCTTGTCTGTGTCTGGCTTTTGCAGCTGGGCATCTGGGCATTTGGGTGCTTAGCCGTCAGTCTTGGACCTGGACCCAAGGCTGAGTAAAGCCTTGAAAGGTGGGGACAGCCATAGGCAGGGGGCACAGAATGTTGGGTCAGGCACGTTTGCAGGCATCTATTTAGTAGATAGCCCTGACTGGTGAGCCCCTCCCTGTGCTATGATTTATTGAAATTGCCCCCTCCTCCAAGGGAACCCCAGCTCAGTTATTTTGGTTCCCCTCTGACAGTCTGGCTTGACAGATCAATTGAGCACAGCCTGGAGGGCACCGCTCTAATTTTAAGACACCGTGTCAGGTACTGCAGTATTGTTCATTGGCACACTGGTGTTCCCTGGAGATAATATTTCTAGCTTCCCCCTCCTTCCTGGTAATGAATAGCTATCTACGTTAGCTGTCACCAGCTGGGATTTTGGAGGCTACCTGCTTGGCTTTCCCAAGCCTTAACCTTACTCTCACCCTTGGGCTTTCCTGCATGAGAGTAACCCTGGAGAACTGGAAGGAAAATGGTCAGAGGAAGTACCCCAGGCCTACAGGGAAGTCTCCTTACCAGCCAACCACCTCTGGACAAGGTTAGCCTTTGTTCTCCTCTCATAGCTGACAGGGGTTAGAAAAGTCATCTTCTGTTTGGCCTTGATACTTCTTCCAGCAGGACCGGCCTCTCCTGGAAGAGTTTGGGTGGTTCCAGCCTCTTTCTCCCCACCCCTAGGCTCGGTCTTGGTGAGGTGGAGCCTGCATTGTGGAGCTGGCTGGGTGCCCTTGGCTGTGTCTCCAGCCCCAAATTCCATATTGGGCTTATCTTCCTGCCCTGGAGCCCTTCCCCCAATGGTCTATCTGGCTTGGTTTTGTTTTCTGGACTGTGCTTAGAGTTTTGGTACTTTGTGTTGAATAGTTCCTTTGCCTCACGATCCCATGCACACATCCCTAACGAGAACTTGGAACCGAGGTCACAGGGAGAGGAATTTCAGAATCAATCCAGAAATCACTGACCCCAGATAGACAGTACTTGGTGAGATCGACTGCCTAGGACAGGATGAAGCTGAGCTGGAAAGTGGGTGGGGCCTGGCCATCCATCTTCAGAGAGGGAGATGAACCTGTCCAAGGCTAAACACAAGGCCTGGGCTGCAAGCCCAGGTACTCCAGCCAGGAGCTCAGGCTATGTGTGAAGGTAGACAGAAGTTCTGAGCTGTAGCTTTAGACTGCAAGCCTACGTTCTGGGGGCTAAGCCTCCCTTCTGAGCTTTCCTATCCAGTGTCAACATGATAAGATGTTGCCTCCTGAATGTGTCTAATGGTTCCCAAATGGCTCATGGCTAAGGTGGACTCACTGGCTGGAGGGGGTCCAGACAGTTTATACCGGAGCTGGGCCAAGGGCCCAGAGTGACCTCAGACAGTTCAGCTTTCCATCATCTTGGGCCCTGACAAGGCACAAAATGGCAGTTGGAACTTATAGAATCTGTGTCTTGTGGCTATGGCAAGCCAGCATATCTTAACAGGCTCAGGACCCTTAGACCTCAGTGAACAGGCTTTGCTTGTGTGTGTATAGGAGAGGCTATGGGGATGTCCTCAAAGCTTGGTCCCTGGAAGGCTAGGCTAAGGAGGCAGGACCTTTAGCAGGTGGGGCTAGCTTGTGGAGGCTCTACCCTCATCAGGGGACTCATGGAGTTTGTTGGGACTCACAGGAGTGAATTCATTCTTACATATGCAGATTTTTATAAACTGAGCTCAGGACACATGTTTGGTCTCTTCCACATAGCTTCTCTGTTTCTCCACTATGTTGTGACCCAATCAAGAGGGTGTGGATAAAGATGCTAGCATGATGCCAGTGAACATCACAAACCAAAAAAATCCCAATACCTACCACATGTATCTTATTATAGTAACACAGAGTAGACTCAGGCACCAGGGGACTTTATTAGCCCATTTTATATTTTGATTATTATAATAAAATGGCTGAGTCAGGGTAACTATAAAGAAGGGAGGTTTATTTGGCTGACACGTTTGGAGGCTAAAGGTCCAAGGTCAGGTGATCCTATGGGTTAGGTCTCTGGAGAGCACTTTATGAGCAGTTTCAAGATTGCATGCTGCGATAAGAGAGATCACATCTTCAGGCAGGAAGCCACAAAGTGACACATCAAACCAAAACAGGGGATGTGGTAGGAAACTGACTAATACTGGTTGGAAAAGGCCAATTGCCTAGGCTAGGGTGAAGTTGGACTAGAGGGTAGAGTGGATGGGGACTGGTTATTGTAGGGCAGTAAGATGAATCCTATGTCTTAGTTCTGAGCTGTAGCCCAGACTCTCCCAATGATCTCAGACTGCTGTGAGTCTGCCCCAAGGCAACCACAGGATATGGGTTCAAGACATCCCAGTATGTATTGATTGGGAAGGGGAAGTCAAAACCCCAGGAAACTCATGTGTCAACAAAAGTGTGAATTCTGGGTTCGTCCTTATACCTCGCCCTAACTTCCATCTTTCACCTCTGTCTGGGGTTCTTGAAGAAGGAGCCAGCACTGTGAGTACAACAGCTGGACCAGAAGACCCGCTCTGAACTTGGAACTGGGTGATCTTGGCCTATAACTTTCTCTTAGGCATAGGACAGCTGTGGAACACTAGCTGGCTAGACAGGCATTAATTATGTCACACTTTCGGGGACCAAAAGCCAGAAATCACTGTCACTGAATTGAATTGGAGATGTGAGAAGGGGGACACTGACTCTGGAGTTGCTAGGAGGGAATTTGTTCAGTGTCCCTCCAGGCTCTGGGCTGCTGACTTCCCTTCCTCTGACTCCATGTACATCTTTATGCCTCTGCCTTGGAAGGATGGTTCCATTTAGGTTTCCTCTGGGTTAACCAATAGTACCTCGCCATCTCAAGCCATCTCAAGATTCTTGATCAAATCACATATAATAAACATTGCTCTGTCATGGAAGTTGCCAGTGACCCCTCACAGAAGTCAGAACTCCCTAGCTTCAGCAACTCCCCTTTCAACTAAGTGCAGAATATGAGCCTGCATAGGCTATGCAGTGGACGGCACTCTGGTGGAGCACCCATGCACAGGAACAACTTGACCCAGTCTTAGCCAGATGTCACCCCACAGCTGAGAAAGCCAGACAGATGATACCACATACACAGAGGATCTGGCTTCGCTGTCACCACCAAAGGCTATGTCTCCATTGAACTTGAGATTCTGAGAAGACCCCTGTGTCAAGGTCTAGATATTTGATCTTTGTTTTATGCATACAGAGCTATCTGCTATGTCCCACCATTAAAACAAAAGCTGCAAATTTAGAGTCTTCAATAAAGATAGCAACAAACAACAAAATCCACTCCTGGCCTGGCTTTCTTCCCCTTCTCCCCTTCCCAGTACTGTGTATTAACCTCAGGCCCTCATGCACACTTCCTTACTTCTCTTGACCTTGTTTTTGTAGGTAGTCTCATGGATCTGGGACAGCTGAATATTTTAGCATCAAGAGAATTCGGACAATAATTTTTATGAGAACTCTCCAATGTTTTAAAATGTGGCTTCAAATTTCAGAAAAGCACCATATGGACCAAATAAAACAGGCTCTTCCCATTGGCCAAGGCTTCTGAGATGCTGAGGTTGAAGCAGTTTCTGCCTTTCCTGTTGGGCTGCTTCCCTGGGGGTCTCCCCCCCTATACCTTGGAATGGAAATGAGGCAGGTGGTTCCTGCTCTGGGGACCTGCTTCTGGGTTGCTATGTCCTCAAGCCCAGCTGTACACAATGCCCCAGGGTGGAGAGAAGTCAGAGAGTCCTGTGCCAGTGACCTTGGCTGCTGCCTCCTCTTAGAAGCAGCCGATGCCAAGCCTCTGTCCGCTGCTGTCAGGTTTGGGTGTCCTCCCTGACAGGCAGAGGAAGCTCCACGCCATAAGAGATGCTTTGCCCTGCTGCTGCCAAGGCGAGCCTGTAGAGAGAGGATGAGGTGTAAGGCACCAAGCATCTCCTCCACGTGGCTGAGTGTGGCCTGAAAAGTCTCCACCTGTTGGCCTATAGCCAGCCCTTCCCCTAGACTGGGAAACGAACCAAGTTACCTCTCCTTGAGCTCAGATAAAAGTTTTCTAGGCTGCAGGGAGCTATGTAGGGTTAAGTGGAGGATGGGGGTTGGGCAAAGCTGATGCCCAGGGGCTAACTGGGGACTAGCTACAACTGACCCAGGATCTGAACAGTGTCCTGCATACAGTGGGCAGCCATGAGGCCTCTTGGGATCTGACAAAGCATCTTGTGCTTTGGCAAGCCTGTTCAGCTTGCAGTGTGCTGGAGGTTGAAGGCATCCATGGGGGTGGGGCAGAGAGGAAGAAGGCGCGAGAGCAGAGGATGTCTAGATTAGCCTCTGGATGGGAAGGAAGATGCAAGAACTCACCTTCAGATATCACCTGGCAGATAACCAGGACTCAGTTTCATGCGGATGTGAGGTATAGGTAGAGGCCTTGGCCAAAGGGAAGTCTGGGTCGTGGGGAACATGGGAGATTTGAGAAACCCTAGAGAGATACAATGGAGAAGGGGTGCATACTTACAACCAGATGAAAGGCCACTCTGTCCTACAGACATTCAGACCACTCTCAGCTTTTTGTGGGCATTGTAATAACATATCAAACTCAGTGGCTTAAAACAGCTTAGTGTAGTCTCCCAGAGCTCTTGGGGGAGGGGGGGAATGTCAGGAATTAAAAGCTGGGTCTGTGAGTACGCTTCCTGGCCTCACCCAGCATCAGTCTGGTGGCTTCCTCCCTCCCTTGGCTTATGGCTGCATCATGCTCATCCCTGTGATCATATTTCTTCCCCTTCTTATGCTGAAGCCAAGTCTCCCTCCCCCTCCCTTATGAAGGCATTTTTGATGACTTTTAGGGCCTTCTGAAATAATCTTGAGCAGCCTCCCCATCTCAAGATGTTCAATTAAATCTCATGTGCAATTTCTTTGGTCTTAAAGGGAATGGTGGTGGATTCTGGGGTATAAATTGTGAACATTCTGGGGGTAATGAGTCAAACCACGTGTCTAAATGTCGAACCCTGGAGTTACAGAGGAAGGTGAAGGGATGCCTTTGGCTGGAGTTAGGACCCACACCAGGACCCTTCTGTGTGTCTCAACCCAGCCATTTCTTGAACTTCTTGCCAGAGCCCTGGGCCCCAGTCCTCTTGTGTGGTGACCCTAGAGTTTTTACTTGCCAATTTGCCTCTGTCGTGCTGTCCACGGTCAGCTTGATGCACTGGACCTGGAACTCAGAGCCCTCTCAATCCCTCACCCTCACCCTCAGCTTGGGGACTCAAGGGGAACACTAGCTGTGAAACCTGAGGCCTGGCCTGTGCTCAGGAAAGCGTATTTCAGAGCTGAGCACAGTCTTGGCAGAGGCCACAGTGTGCCTGTCCTGTAGGCTGAACCCTTGGGAGAACTTTGGGAGATGCCAGGGTGGTGACGTGGCCTCACGCTGGGAAGAGTGGGTGGGGGTTGGTCTGAGAGAGCCAGAGGCTGCACATTCCCTGAGGCCCTGAGATTGTCTGGGGCTAGAGCTGCCAGCAGAGTTGGTGGAGCCCAGCCCCTGGCCTATCTGATTTTCTGGGTTGGGGTCTGTGGTGTGGAAGTGCTGCCCTGTAGGTTCTTCAAGGCTATAAAGGCAGAAGCCAGGCGTACAGAAGCTCAGGCCCCACCCCATCCCTCAATAAAGATAAGATGAGGTGCAAGAGTCAATCCCTACAACAATCTGTACCTGGCATTCTGTCTGACTGGTGCTGATAATCCTATGTGCTTGGATATTCGCTTTGGTACCCAGCTTTGATGTAACCATTCCTGAGCCTCAGGCCTTCCCTCCCTAACTTCATTCCTTCTATGGACTTTGGTTTAGGGATAAGGACAGACAGGAAACAGTGGTCCAGGGAAGTCTTAGATTGTTGCTTCCTGGATAGATGACCAATGTCACCTAGAGGATGACAGTCTCAGCTCTGGCTTGGCTGTGGCCCCAACTCAGATGCAAGAGACAGTTGTTTTTTGTTTTTTGTTTTTTAAATGATTAGCATCTCTTGGAGAGGCTACTTCAGCTTTCACAACTGCTCCCAACAAGCATGGGGGCAGTTTGGAAGAGGGCACAACATTGCCTGGGAGCCAGTTTGGTGGAGGGTAGTGTGTACTTGGCTAGACTCCACCTGGCTGTGGCTGATTGGTTGACTATAGGGCCTTGAGTAAGGTGACTCAGTTTCTCCATCTCTAAATAAGTACAATGTTGAGATGTTTTCATGAGATGAGATTATACTCACATCTTTCGTTCAGTGTCCATCTTGTTATAGCGTTACGATTCCAGGGACATTTCTCTTGGTCCCATTGGTCCCTTTCAGCTCTCAGTGTCTCTTCAGACAATGAATCAATGCTTTTGTCTTGCTTGCCCTGGATTTGGGTTGCAAATGTCCCCCAAAGAGCTTTTCTGGCGGTACAGAGTGACCGTGCTGGTTTCTAGACAACACACAGCTAAGAAATGAAGCAGCATTCGGCTCACAGGTGTGCCTGGAGTTTAATTAATAAGGCTAGCTTTGGCTGGTGGTTATGCTGGCCTTTGTCTGGCCAGGTCGGCTGGATCTCTGCAGGTCTCCAACACAGCAGATGCCAATTCCTGGAAGGGAGGCGATGTCTCTGGGGACAACTCTGCATGTGGGTAGCATTGTGCTGGGGACAGGACTTTCTGGGTCTACTCAGACCACGTCTCAAAGGCTGAGAGGGCAAAGTGTGAAGAATGGAGCCAAGATCTCAACACCCATATAAAACGGCAGGTGGACCTGGCACCTGGCCAAATGTTCCAGAGGTGGAGATGGGATCCCTGGGGCAAGCTGGTGATAGACTAGATGAATTGGCAAGCTTCCAGTTCAGGGAGAGACCTTTTGTCATAAGTAAAATACAGATGGATGGAGGAAGTAACCTGATATCAAACTCAGGCCTACACATACACGTCTCTCTCTCTCTCTCTCTCTCTCTCTCTCTCTCTCTCTCTCTCACACACACACACACACACACACACACACACACACACACACACACACACACACGCATATACCCACACATACATGCATGTGTCACACACACGCCTTAGGACTGGATGAGGCTTCTTTCACGTACCCAGTGCCTCCTGTGGACATCTGCAAAGATACATAGCCTTTGTGTGTTCCAGAGATGGACTGCTCCTGGAACAGGGCCTTCTGGGGACTCAGAGGGTCTCAACACCATAATGGCAGAGACAAAAGGAGGTGCTTCTCAGAAACACGACTGAGGCTCAAGATCTGAATTCTGCCCATTCAGAGCAGTCGGGGACCTCTGCCCAAGGCCTCAATTCCTCCCCAGATTCTCGGCAGGGCAGCAGACACTTCAGCCAGCCCCAAGCCTGGAGTGTTTTCTATAAAAATTTCCAATTTTCCTTGACCCATTTCTCTTTGAAATGAATCCCAACCAGCACTATGCACTTGGCCCTGAAGGAACTCTGAGCTGGGGAAAGGTCACGTAATTAGGTGGAAATGCTGGGGTCTGTCTGACTCTCTCCTCCCCCTCTCAGGCTTTACTTCTCTCTTCTTTAATCACTCTCTCTCCCTTGAGTCCAAGCTGGGGCATCATGGAGCCCTGGAAGGGGTGAAGATATGGAAACAGGATCAGACCCCTGTTCTGGCTTCTTGTACTTAGCCTAGGCCTTGGAGCTCAGACGCAGTTGTGAGCCCCAGGGCTGAAGCCCTGCTCTTCCTTATGTTTCCAATACTTGCTCGGGAACTGGGCCTCCTGTCATGCAGGGTCTAGTTCAGCTGTCACCACCCCTCGCCCAGACCTATGACGGAAGTGTCTCCCTCAGCAGTCCTCACTCACACTACCATCTTGCTCCAACTTTGGCTCACGGAGGGAGCATGGGCTCAGCTTTGTGGCATACAGTATGCTGCTACCCATTCCAGCTCACACACATAGAGAACGAAAACTAAACAAAGTCAGCCACACTCTAGAATCAGGAAACATCCACCAGAGTTCCAGACCCAGTCTGGTCCAGGTCCTGGTGGGCTCTAATTTGGAGATGTGTTCATGATATCAGCATGTGACACTGTTTATGGGTGGTGGACCCTTTTAAGAGGTGGAGCCTGGTGGGACAAAATTATATGGCTACGTGTCCTTGGAAAGTACTGGGACCCAGGGTTTTTGCTCTTCTTTTGCCTTGAGATGAGCAGAACAATCTCTGTCACATACTTCTACCATGATGCCCTGAGTCACCCCAGGCCCAAAGCCACAGGCCAAAAGACTATGGATTGAAGTCCCTGAAACTGTGCGCTAAAATAAACCTACCTTTCTTTGAAGTCCATTGCATCAAGTGTTTTGTCATAGTCATGGAAAGGTTAAATAGGCATCAGGAAATGTATCCAGAGCTGGTGGGAAGAGTCCGGACAGAGTGACATCAGGACATAAAGGCATATATCTGGAAGGAGGGCCAGGCAAGGTGAGGGCTTGCAGGACAAGGCCAACTTTGCAGAAGCTGGGCTGGGACCTGGGAAGGAATTGATCTGAGAGCTAGGCTTGGGTATGGAGGTACATGGAGAGACTCAGCAACCCTAGGGGCCACGGGGGACTCGGTAACACCTAAGGAGAATGCTGCTCCCTAATCATGGGGGATGACCTTAGTGACTAGTCAAGAGACATAGTAATACTTTTCAGGAACCTGGACTCAGAGAGGGGCCCTCACTTGCTGCCACATGTACATCTAATTTATTTACTCTTTCACTCAGCATCTCACCATTGTGTCCATACCCTGTGCTAGAGATGGAACTAGAAAAATCTAAGCAAGGTCTCCCTCTCCTGGAGCTCACGACCTGGCGGGGAGACACTTGGCAGAAGGTTACAGGGTGGGTGCAAGATCTCTCTGATCAAATTTAAAATGGGTCAAAGGAGTAGCAGGAGAGAGGTAGATAAGGGAGGTTTGTGCTTCCAGTCTTGGATGAACCTGGGTAATGGGGAGACCCAGCCCTGGAAAAAGTATTCCAAGCAGAGGGAACAGAAGGTGCTGCTGCCCTGAGGCTGTATTATCTCTGAGCATCATAGCCTTAGCTAATAAGTTCAGAACTAATAGGCATGTCATCCTGATTCCACAGTTATTGCTCTCTGTAACCCTGGCTCAGTAGGAGCTGTTTTCCTTGGACTGTTGACAAGTCCCATCTGTCTCTAGATTTGTGGGGTGAGGCAGGGACCCCAGATGCAGGACGCTCTGAGTTGCTCTGGCAGTCTCTCTTACCTTGGGAAACAGATGTACTGCTATGCCTTCCTAGCTTAACCCTGCTACTTTGGGAGTTGTAGTCACCTGGTAAAAGGGAGATGGACCTATGGGAATATGCAGGTAGGGGGTGGAAGGCTGCAGGCAGATCCCTGATGCCCACCCACACTCTCAGACAATGCTGGCTGGAGGCTCCCCAAGGTTATCTGGGTATTCTAAGGGTCTCATTACCAGGGTGTAACCTTATCTGAAAATTGGGGTTGAGGATATCCTGGCAGCTGGCCTTGGGTTCTAGTCTCTGGATAGGAACCTATGACTGACCCCCGCACAGGGGTGAGATGAACCAGCCTGATTGCCTCTGACTCTGAACATCAAACCCACAAGCACTTGATGAGTGACTGGCTTGTGAATCCCAGCTCTGAGTACCAGTTCATGATGCTCAAGAGAAAGCAGCCTATTCCCCGGTTTCTCACGTCTTCTGCTCTTCCAGATGTAAAACAGTACTGGGTGGTCTTTAGCTTGTGAGTCTCTGATTACTGATGATGAGGAGTGGGCCTCCCTGTCTCAGCTCCTCTTCCATTTAAATTCCTTGCAAGTTTCTCTCCTGGGCTCTGTGTAACAGGATCTGCCTTTTATCTGCTTTGAATACTGACTCTGTCATGTTTGATAGGAGCCTCTTCCCTGGGCTCTGGTTCTGGTAGTGAGAGATGAACAAAAGCATATCTTTCCTTCTTCAGGGGTCTGAGAGGGATACTCCTGTCTCGTGGAGCTGAGTTCTCCAGTTCAGGAATGGGCACAGACAGCAGGGGCTTGCTTGAGGATGAGTGTGTGGAAATCAGGGTGTGATTTCATCTACAGGCTTGTCCTGGAAGCAGGGGAGTAAACCAAGGCTCAAGGTTATAGAAATAAGTGAAGGACCATGAGCACATTTTATGAGTCCCTCCCCCCAGGATTCTTGGAATGAGCCCATGGGAATGGTTAGTGCTACAGATGTGTCTACTTTACATATGAGGAAACTGAGGCACTGACACTTGTCCGGGTCATAGGTCATGGGTCATAGATTGTAGAGTTTTGGAGGCCAAGATCTGTATGGGGCAGGGAGAAGTGGGCCGAGCTGTAACCCAGGGCTACTGAAGCCTTGTGCAGAGCCTTCTTGGCCAGCTCTGAGCCTGGGCAGGAAAGACTCAGCCGGCTCAGACCCAGCTGAAGGCAGGCCATGCCTGAAATGCTTCTTAGCACCAGGCCTGATTCTCTGTTCAGAGCTGCAGAGACAGAAGGTCAGCAAGGCTGAGTGAGGACATGTCTCCAGGTCATGGAGCACATTAACTGTGGGGAGACTCTCACTTGTAGGGATTCCTAACATTGCATGCAATAGCTGGCACGAGTCGGGGCCTAAATACCCATGAAAAGAAAGGATGAATGGAGCTGCCTAGACAGCCTGGCCATGCCATCCTGATTCCTGAAACACAGTTGTCTGTCCCTAGTAGACATTTGCAGGCTGGCTTTTATCACAGTGATGCCAGGATTCAGCTTGCACCTTTGTGATTCCTGGAATCCTGGCTACAGGTCCCTAGGTTTGTAGAGGTGGGATGTTGCTGGTACCATGGGACATGGGATATCTATATACCCTTTATTTATCTCCTCATCCCTGTCTAGGATTGCTTTATCTTTATAGGTGTGCTACAGATACCATATGTCCCCAGCCCAGAAGGGTCTCATACATGCTGTAATACTCTCCTGTCGTTGTCTTGGAATGTGTAATTGCTTTTTGCACATGGTATTTTGCGTTTTTAATTTTGCATGGTTGGTCCTACTCATATCTCTGCTCTGTGTCAGCTTCATCCTTGTGGCCTCTTGAAACTGTGGTTCAGACCCTGAGGTTAAAGCTACTTCTGGGGCACTACATTGTGGCCAAAATTAGGAGTCTCAGTAAATGCTGGCTTCCTTACTTCTGAGCCCAAGAGCTCAGATTTTCTAAGCTAACTTAGTAAACACTTAACTTGTGTTTTGGAATGAGCATCATAGGCTTGTGAAGGACAAGAAAGGCAGATACGCTCTTCTGACAGACCTATCAGAGATATGCCTGAGGATGGCAGTGTTGTAGATCTCAACCTCTACCCTGGGGTACTGTAGATGGGGAAAGAAGGCAGGGCAGCAGTGGATGGGGGTTGAAATGATTGCTTTGCCATCCCTAGCTAAACTATTTCTAGTTCCCATGGAAACCTTATTCTTTGTTCACTCATTCATTCAACTCATTGGACACATTCGTGGAGCTCTCACAACAGGGCACAGTACTGGATCTGGGGGCACCCTTTTGTGGTTGCCCCTCAGAATCAATAGCTCACAGTGAACAGCCCAGGTCATTACTGTCTTCAGGGTAAAGTATAGCACCATGCTGGTGTGATCTAGTTTAGGTTGCCAGCTACTAAAAGGGAAGGGGAGATGGGGGCATGAGCTGAGAGGGTTTTGAGTAGAAGTGGACTCTACCTCTCTGGGAACCCAGAAGGAGGGACAGGGTGAGGGCTAGAGGGGCCTGCAGGGGAGAATTCAGTGGTCAGCTTGGGCTTAGTCTTAGGCTGGTGTTCTGTGCCTAGCTGTGAGTGGCATAGTCTGCTTTCTATGGAGGTTGAGGGAAGTGGCAGTGAACCAGGAGGAGGCTGTTCCAAGGATGAGCCTGTGGCCTGAACCATGGTAGCTGTAGAAGAAGGTGTGTTGCAACACTGGGAGTACTGGGAGGGTCTCGGAAGGCTATCCCTCCACTAGGCAGGCTCACATTCCTCTTCATAACCACCCAAGGTTAGGAAGGAAGCAGAGATCTAGCTTCTCTCTCTTCCCAGCCTCAGGCTCTGCATACCAGCCAAGCTGGTGCTTACAGGAATTCCCTCTTCTCTGCTGGGATGCAGACCTGGGCAGTCCTCTGTGTGGCTGGACATTTTCTCAAGGCTTCTGTATGAGTCTCTCTGGACACATGTTGGAGTCCATCTGCAGATTCTCAGCTGGCAGCTGCCTGGTTCTGTGCCCTGGGGTGTGGAGCCTTTCTTTGGCTTGACTACAGGAACTCTGTGGGCTGCGCCATTAGGACCTGTATCCAATTTTTTTGATATGTAGCTTTTTGACAGTTCACGTGGCAGGGCTGGGGCCAGGGATGGAGTTGTCATGCTAGGGAGGACAAGTGAATTTGGCAAGTGGTAGGGTTAGGAGGTCAAAGAACTGGGATGAGTAACGACCTTGAGTCTCCCTGAGACTTCCAGAACAAAAGCATGTGCCTCCAGCTGTATTTAAGGGATGGGATTCAGAGAGTTGATTGACTGGAGTTCAATATATATCATGGGGCTCATGAGAAATCAGATTAGGAACAAGAGTTGTTTGAATCCATTCATTCAGCCAGAAGCCTATGATGATAAGTTATAGACTGGAGCATGGGACCTGAGTTGCAGCAGTTGGACACAGGATTATACCAGGGGGAAGTAAGAGGTCGCAAAGACAGGAGCTTTTATCCGTGATACCTTGCCCAGAGCCAAGAACTGGGTACCCACAAAGGGCAGAAGAGAAATGTGTGGACATAATGAGGGCCAGGTGGGCAGTGGGTGGAGTAGGCTGGGAGGGGCACAAGTGGACATTAGTGGGTAGCATCTGGAAGGCCTCTGAAGTTTTAAGGGAGGCTAGACATCACAGTTTCACATAAAATTTCGTTTTCAAACACTGGTGCTAATTTAAAAAAAAACATAATAATAAAAGCCATGTTGTACAAGGATGTTTGTTATGTGGTGCCTGGGGACCTTCACCCCAGCTCACTGTGTTCAGGCAGCAGTCAGGGGCCCATCCTCTTGAATGTGGCTGGTGCTGTGTCTGAGTTAAAATGTACCTCAGGAGTTTTTATTTCATTTTGGGATCATCATGAGAAATCTTTCCAGTGGTTCTGTTTCTGTGAAAAGAAATCTGCGGTTGTCTTGTTTGTCTTGGAGGCCTCAGAGAAGTCCCATCTGCAGAGCATTAGGGAGAAGTGGCGGGGGCAGGGACAGAGACACTCCATCCAGGCTGGACAGAACCTTGGATGGAGATGGGAGAACAGAGTGAGGGTGGCCGTTTGGTTTGGATGGGCCCCCAGCCCCCTAGAAATGAAAGACTGCCTTTCCCAGGACATCATGAGGCTACTCCATCAGGCCAGGCAAGGCAGGGCTGGGCAGACAGGGCCTGTGTTTGTTGCATTTGGCACTTGAGCCCAGGGGACTGAGTTTCATCTTCATTGGGGTGCCTGCTCATCCTAGACCCTTAGGCCAAGACATTGTTCAGAACCCTGCAGCATGAGGAGGAAATAATGCACTGCAGCCATTAGAGAACCCTGCCATATGCCTACCCCAAGGCCTTGAGGGGAAGGCCACACGGCTGTGCTCCTTTGTTCTGAGCAGCAATCTGGAAGCTATGTACAGCTTTAGCTTTGATCATGGTAGCTGAGCTCAGATTCTTCCCAATTCCTTGGATGGGGAAAGGACGTGGGCTCCTCACACGCCCTGGAAGCAACAGCTCTAAAGAAACCACTTTGAGTCATTTAGTGAACTCACATCTTAAGCCAGTTGTTTCCAACCTGTGCGTCACACACTCTTTGGGGGTTAAATGACCCTTTCCAGGGGTTGCCTAAGACCATTGGAAAGCACATATTTATATTATGATTTATAACAGTAGCAAAAGTACAGCTATGAAGTAGCAATGAAAATAATTTTATGGTTGGGGGTCAGCACAATATGAAGAACTATGTTAAAGGGTTGCACATTAGGAAGGTTGAGAACCACCCTCTGAAACCCTCAGTGTAGGGCAGGGTCTGAGTCTAGAGTTCTTAGAATGTCTGGGTTCCCCATGAGCTACAGCAGGCAGGGGGGGCTCAGTTTGCCTTTAACTTTTTTGATCTTGGCTCTGGGTTGGCCTCAATTTACTCATTCAGAAAATTGGGGGAAGGGAGTATGAGAAGGAAGCCAGGCTTTATCCCACAGCTCACAGGTTAAATCCCTGCATCCGTTTTCTCCTCTCCTCCACAACAAATTTTACTTGACTCATAAAATGTCTTCAAAACTTTTAAGTGTATATTTTAAAACCAGGAGATTACATTAAAATCCAGTGTTTATTGTCCCTAGAAAGATCAGAAAGCATGGCAACTGGACATGTGCCTGTAGGACGGACTGGACACAGCCCCTCTTTCCCTGCTGTAGGCATGCAATACCTTGCTTGTCTTTCCTGGTTGGAAATGGAGGCTAAGACTCCCAGACAAAAATTACTTTTGATTTGGCAATCATACACACATACCTTCTCTGTCTCTGTCTCCATCTCCCTTTCCCTTCCACAGTGTGTGTGTGTGTGTGTGTGTGTGTGTGTGTGTGTGTGTGTGTGAGAGAGAGAGAGAGAGAGAGAGAGAGAGAGAGAGAGAGAGAGAGAGAGAGAGAGAGAGAGAGAGAACATGTACACACTGTTGCAGAGAGAGAGAGAACATGTACACACTGTTGCACAGATAAAACTGTCTTCATCCATGTGGGAAATGCAGAGAAATGAAGTGCATATCCCTGACAGGCTTCCCTGAGCTAAACTCCAGGACACTCAGGTCCGATCTCTGGACAAATCCCATCTCCTTGGAGCTCAGCTAAGACCTTGGACTCATAAACCATCCTTATAAGAAAGTTCTGGAAACCATCCCCACTGGGTACCTATGGCTGCTCAAGAGACAACTCACAAGACTGGACACCCTAAGACTGGCAGCTCACTGGACTGTGCTGACCATTGAACCCTATGCACAGGCAAAGTATACCTGTGCTTCTGCCTGACTGAGCCCTGGGCTTGGATTAATCTGGGAACAGATAGAGGCTTTCTGGGTCTTCTCGGGGAGGATGGATGCTTCAGAGAGCATACACTATGTGCAAAGCCTGAGCTACAGTAGAGCATGAGGGAAGCAAAGGGAAAAAACAGGTTATTTGCCAGAGCTGGTGTGTATAGTGAGGGGTGAAGGTAGACCCCCTTCCCCAGCCCTGTCAGACTGCCTGGTAGGGTACCAGCCAGCTCCTGCAATTAGAAGTACTTATGCAAAGGGGCCCAGGAAGGTTCATCAGCCAGTGAAATTGGGCTGGAGACACAAGGCAGCCTGAGGTCACTCCTGTTCCTGTAGAGCCACCTTCTTTCTGTTCATGAAGATGTCCCAAGACAGGAGTAAGTACAACTGTGCTTGGATGCTGTGTGACTCAACAGTGGCTGAGGGGTGGCTCCAAGGGAGCAGGGTTTCATGACCCACTGTCTTTTGAAATAGAAAGGTGAGCCTTTTTCATGGCGTCCTGAGATGGCACTGCCTTGAGCTTTGCTGGTCCCTGAGTCAGGCCCTGGATGACTCTAAGAGAAGGAAGAGGAAGGAGAGAAAGCAGGAGAGAGGTGTGGCAGAGGGCAAGGTTGATCTAAGAGCACTTCTAATCCTCAACAGCTGCCAAGCAATACCCCAGGCCCTCTTCTGGCAGCTCATACTAGGTGCCTCAGGAAAGTGAACCTTTGTCCCATAGTCTTAGGAGACAGTGATCCCTTGAGGCTTTGTTGAGCAAATGGCCCTGCTATAGAGTCCACCCTAGACTTCATTGCCTGATTCAGTTGGCTGTGAGTGTGAATAATTCACTTTCCAGGGGTTAGAGTCCTTCTGCCTATCAATCCTCCCATACATTCACCAAGAATCCATACCCATCAGTATACGTACACATATTCATTTGTCTGTATATCAGTCTATTATCTACCCATGCATCTGTCCATCCATCCATCCACCTATCCTCCTCCTCATCCAGTTCTCAATCCGCCTATCCATTTAGTCACGCATCCATCCACCCATCTCTACAATCCATACATCATCCATCCGTCTAGTCATGCAGCTATCATCCATCTAATTATTATTCGTGAGTCCCTTAGTGAGCATCTGTGAATACCCTGTACCACTCGTGTTCTGGGAACTGAGGGTGTACAGTTTGGGCCCTGCCTATGATGAGGGCAGGAAAGCACTTACTGCTAGCAGGCTGGACAAGCCTCACGTATGAGCAACTGATATTTTCCTGGTTACAGTAAGTCCTAGAAACTGTGTTCGAGCTGCTGACAAGCTAGCCAGGCCTCAAAATGGCTGTTATCTTGCTCTACAGATAAAAGACAGTATGCTAGCTTCAAAGACAACTTGGTAGAGCCTGCCACTTGGTTTAAATTTGGTTTTCTCTAGCTATTTCTTCATACTTATTTCTTAGTCTTTTTTTCTGATACTTTAACAAAATACCCAAGACTGTGTCATTTATAGTGAGGAATAAATAGAAGCTTAGTTTAATCTTGCTTTTGGATAATGAGAAACCTAGAAGTTGAAAGCATCACGACGGGGCAGCAGACCAAGCAGACTGACTTCCGTCTCTCTCCTTCTTTGTATAAAGACACCAAGGCTCTTGGCACTTGGTGGCTCCAGCCTCATCTAACTGTATGTTACCTTGAAGATTCTATGCTCTTTAAGTAGACACATTTCTACAATGTGTAGAGAAACCCTTTTCAGTAAAATCTGTGCACCTAGAACCTTCTAGAGTTCAGGGGACAGTAAGAACTGTTAGCTACAGGCTGGAAGAATACATTATACTCTTTTTTTCCTCGGGTGGATTTAAAAAAAAAAAAAATTAGCATGGGGCCAGCATGATGGCTCCCAGGGTAAAAGCACTTGCTGAAACACCTGACTGAGTTCAGTCCCTGGACCCACCAGGAGGAAGAGGAGATCACAAGTTGTTTGTCTGAACTTCACATATGTGCCACGTGTGTGTGTGTGTGTGTGTGTGTGTGTGTACATACCCCCACCTAGTCCCTTCCCCAAACTACCTCCCCACAGCCCTCCAGTTTTCACCCTCATCCCAGCAGGGGTGGGAAAGAAAGATTAAAAACACACCAAAAGAGCAAACAAAGCTAAAGAGGATTTCCCAGCATCCCTTGAGAAATGGGGACCCTGGCAGCGTTCCGGCCTCACTGTCTCCTGGGTGAGTCCAGTAGGCCATTCTGAGGAGCTCTTCCTTGAGAAGAGGGAATGTACTCTGTTCTTACAGACCCTGTGGTGTCTCCTGAGTCCCTGGTTTGGAGTCCGGACTTCCCCAACCATTGATTATTGTCCCATTGCCTGTCTTTTAGCCAGTGAGTTACTTTATTAGCCTTTTATTCCCTGACTGTAAATAATTAATGTAGCCTGTGGTTGAACATCAGCCATTTAAACATGACCCAGTACTACCTTCCTCACGATGTCTATCCAGCATCACTACTAGTTCCAGAATATTTTTACCATTCTAAGTGGACACCTGCCCATCCAGTAATCACTCCCCCTCTCCCCCGCCTCCCCCCCCCCCGCCCCAGGCCCCAGCTACTAGGAAGCTATGTTTCTGTTCACCCATGTGCTGTTCTGATTGGCTCCCTTCCCATGTCAGATCTATCTCATCCCACTCCTGAGGGTGCCATCTTCTACACTTATTTGTACCTTAGCTCTGCCGAGCAGTTGGCCATGCTGTTTCTCAGAGTGACATGCCTGTCCAGGTCCTACTTCCTTCTCTTGATTTGCTCATGTGACACATGCTGACTGCATCCTAGCGGTGAAGCTGGAATAAAGTATACTGAGACCACATGTCTCTCCAGAATGGAGTTCCGTCTCACACATCTCCCAAGAGCACCAGGGTGCAAGGCAGACAGAACAGTGGAAACTCTGCCCTCAAATGGTCTAGCCCATGCTACTGCCTGAGGGGTAGTCTTTTCTAAGTTCTTGGAGTGAGCTTAGTGCTGGCCCTGACATGACCGTTAGAGCCCCACAGAGGTGGCATGTTTGCGAGGGATATAATTCTCCATGAGCATCTCCAGCAAGGACATTCAGAATCAATGTGGGACACAGTAACAGAAATCATTCCTCACATCCTTATCCCAAACAGAAAGCATCCGGCATGGACCCCTGCATTGGCTGAACTGGAGCAGACATTCAGATTCTGGCCTTATATTGTCATTCAAGTGTGTACATGTGCACGGGTGCGCATGTGTACATGTGTGTGCATGTGTCCCTGGAGAGATGATATTAGGGAAAAGGAGGGGTGCCTTTTTATTATAAAACAAGTGAGGAAGGGGCCTGAAGAAACTGAAAAACTAAGACACCCTGAAATGATAGAATAAGATGAGAAAAACAAATGGAAATTCCTCAGTAGCCAGTGGATTGAGTGTACACCTGCAGCCCTGCAAGACAGAGGTATTATATTAGATAAACAAGATGAAACCCAAACCAAGCAGCAATATGCTATCACCAGACACAGAACAAAGCATAAAGGCAAGAAAAGGTTGAAGGTGCAGGAATGAGGTAAAAACACCCGGCAGCCAGAGCTGAGCTGTGTCGTTCTATCAATCCCAGACAGCAGACTCGAGACAACAGACGTGGTGAGGGAGAGAGGTCAACATCTAATGAGAATAGGTTCATTTCCCCAAGACGATGCAGCGGTTGCAAAGTTATATTTATTTGCTAAAACAGTCTCTGTGAATCTGAGGTAAACTTTCCTTTTCTGAGGTAGAGAAAGGGCCAAGCCTTTAATCCTTTGGAGAAGATATCAGCCCCTCCCCCATTAGTATTAGATTAAGTGGGTAAAAAAAAAAAAAAGCAAGAATAAGAATTTCTGAATAACAGACATAACTCAGGTCCTAACAGACGAGATGAGTTGTATCTGAGAAGTCTCTAGTTTCTCTCAAGCATATATACAGCATTATGAAAATCTATCATCACTTCAGATCTCATGAAATTTCAACAAATAATTATGAGACAGATCTTGCTTCCTGACTACTGTGCCTTGAAAGTAGAAATTAATAAAATTCCCACACTCCCCCCACAGGCCCAGAACAAACCCCCATGATTTGAAAGTTTAAAGGAATTCTCTTAAATAATTTGTGGGTAAACAAAAACCCAGTAAGGGAGCTTGGAAAACAATTTGGAAATCCAATGATCATAAAAACACCATATATCAAAACTTTGGTGTGTGAAAAGAAGCAGCCTGTGAGTACTAGAAATAAGTCTTCAAATTCCAAGAACTTGGGAGCTGTGGGTTAATCCAAAAGAAGTAGAAGGCAAATGGTACCCAAGGCTAGAGAGATGGCTCAGTAGGTAGGAACACAGACTGCCTTTTTGTGGGACCTGGGTTCAAATTCAGCACCAACAAGGTGGTTCACAACCACCTGTAACTCTAGTCCTAGGGGATCTGTCTCCCTCTTCTGGCCTCTGTGGGCATTGCATGCATGCCGACAAAACACATATACACATAAAATAGTTATAAAGATTATTTAAAACCTATAAATACCTCCCTTCTGGTCAGCATTATTGGTAGGAGGATGCAGGTAAGCACTAACAGATCTTTCATGGTTCTTTTCAAAAGAAAATGAGAAATACATAATTCTGCAAGAAATTTCAGAAGTATGTGTGTGTGTGTGTGTGTGTGTGTGTGTGTGTGTGTGTGTGTGTGTGTGTGTGTGTGTGTGTGATCCACCTTGTTATTTAAACAGAATCTCTTCCTTGCTTGGGGCATCACTAATTTGACTAGCTGGCCAGCAAGCCCAAGGATTTTCCTGTCCCCTCTTGGGCTGAAACTTACAAATGTGGTACCTGCACAGCTTTTTGTGTTTGTTCTGGGGTCTAACTCAAGTCCTTGTACTTTCTAAGCAGGTACTTTACAACTGAACTATCTTTCCAGCCTGAAGAAATTTCAGAATTCAAAAACAGTGATGTGGACTGTAGGGGATGCTCTAGAATCTGACTGTGGGCTGAAGGGATGTTATGGAGTCTGGAGTCTGACGGTGGGCTATAGGGGCTACTCTGGAGGCCGACTTTGGCATTCCTGCCCGTCTCATAACCCCTGCCTGTTCTGTTCACCCGGGATTTCACTGGTGATGACACATGTGACTCTGGGTGAACTTTCCCAGCTCACTTGGGGTCAGGCCTCTGTCCCCAGGACCTGCTCTCTGGAGCCCTGGGACCACCTCTGTGCACAGTGTCTTCACCTAGGGGCATCTCCTCTGGTTAGTGTATGAGTCTGCTTTTTAACCACTAACATAAAGTGGACATGTTCCAAGGGAAGAGGCTTATTTGGGCTGACAGTTCTTATCCAAGGGCTACATCTGGTGATGCCCTTCTTATTGACAAAGTCCTAGGGCAACACACGGAAAGAGACAGAGAACACGTGTGTGTACTTTCTGGCTTCTATTCCACTTATAAAGCCACCAGGGTTCTAACCTGGGATCCAGCTTTGATGATATTATCTAATCCTAACCATCTTCCCAGGCTCCAGCTCTATACACTACAGCCAGATTAAATGCCGACCCTATCACTGCTTCATTTTGGGGGATTCATTTGCAGTGTGAATTGTGAAAGAACAAACAGACAAGAGCAGCCAGCTTCTCAGAGAGTACTATGGACAAGTTCGTGTGTGAGCATCTTCTGGCTTTACTCTGGAGACACATATCTAAAAGAAGAGTTTCTAGGGTCAAGGGTAACTTTCCAATTAGTCTCTTTTTAATATTTAATTTTAGATTTAAAATAAAGTCACTTCAGATTAACACCAACTTTAGTTTTCTTTCTGTTGCTTTGATAAACACCCTGACAAAAAAGCAGCTTAGAGGAGAAAGGATATTTTTATTTCAGCACTCAGTTCCAAGTTACAGTCCAATATTGTGGAAAAGTCGAGGCAGGAACTTCAAACATCCAGTCACTCCACATCTGCAGTGAATGGCTTGGTTGGTTGCCTGCTTGCTTGTACTCGGCCTGATTTCTCTGCTCATACAGCTCATGACCTGCCTAGGGAATGGTGCCACCCACAGTAGGCTGGGTCTTCCCACATCAGTTAACGCAAGATGATCCTCCACAGACACGCCCACACACCAACCCAATGTTGATGATCCCTCACTGAGACCCTCCTCCAAGAGGATTCTAGGTTGTGTCAAGCTGATAATCAAAACCAACAATTACAGCATTTAATATGTATACATTGTACATAATGATAGGTTCCCATGCAATGAAATTCATGGAACAAAGAAGATATATTATAAAGTAAAACAAGCCAAATAAATGGAGAATATTTAACCTTTTGAGGAATGGCCAAACTGTTTTCCATAATGCCTCAAGGATGGTGCTCTGTTGGAGGGCCAAGCCTGGTAGCCAAGCACAGATCACAGACAGTCATTTCTTATTAGCAGAGACCCATCTCTCTCTGAGTATGGGGTTTCCACTCTTGTCTGATGACTGAGTTGTCTCAAGACCTGACCTACTTGCTTTATTCAGAACATGGAGAGATGCTGGAAAAGCCTAGGTGGGAAGTCATTTCTCTATTGGTTGTGTTCTGAAGTGGATCCCCCACTTGCCAGAATGCAACAGGTTTAAACCCCGCCTGGTCTGGAATGCCTTTGAGCAGTTAAACGTTGTTAACTGTTAAACCATGTGGATGTGGTTTTCACAGTCATTATCTCCCAAGGGCTTGGGGGAGATGAGAAGAACCCACATCTACAGATGTAGAAGACTCAGAGATGAGATACCACAACTACAAAGAAGAGATACTGGGATACGAACCTGACCCCTCTGGTCCTTGTCGAGCCTTTGTGAGGGATGGATGGGTGAATGGATGAACGCTGCCTTTACAGAAACAGAATGGTCCTCAGGGTCTTCCCTCCTCATCCTGCTATGGGCAGGGACACTGGACATCTCAGGGTTTCTCCTGTCCAAAATCCTATGGGAAGAATCCATGATTTAGGACAATATGGAAGGTGTGTGCACTGTGGGAATACGATAGTGGCTGTTCACATGAATGAGTGGAGTGTGACATTTGTCTCTCCGCAAGCAGGAGCAGTTGCACAAGACTTGTCACTCAGCACTCATTCTGCCATCTTGGTGACAACGCAGGCAATTCCATGGCCTCCTAGGGTCTTGCACCATGGAACTCTGGGCAACAGGAAACAGGACCTGGGGCCAGGAAGGTGCTGTGCTGGACAAGCTTAGGGACCTGCGTTTATCTCCAGAACCCCCATAAAAGTAGGAAACACTGCATAGGGCTGTCATTTGATATTGCCACATGCTCTGAAACACATATACCCACAAAAACATCTCATGTGTACCCATGCACACACTCCCACAGCCACACAATCTCACACACAGTATCTCTCTCTTACACACACAATCTCATACACAGTCACACGCACACACACACAGAGACACATACACACACACACATAGTCACACACACAGAGTTAATAATTTTTAAAACCAAAGAACTATTCAATGTATGAATAGTTTTAAAAACCAACAACAAAAGACTTGACTGGTTTGTTACCTGGTGCTTAAAGTGTGGACAGCTACCTGAGTGACCCACAAGATATTGCCTGAGGCCAGTGGTGACTGGAAATGGTTCCAAGGAATAAGAGATCAAGGGGAGACCCGTTCTTTTCTTTTTCCTTCATGATAGGTTTATTGAGCTGGAGTTCACCTAAGCTGCAATTCTGACATTTGAGATGCCCAATTTATATTTTTCAGACTATAATCATTTCTTGATAGCTGCAGGGCACTGGTCTCAGGGCTCCTGAGAATAACAAAATAAGAGTTTCTGCTATAAAACACCGAGGCATCTGCACATGACCCAGGAGCATCTCTACACATCAGACAGTATCTACCAATCTAAGCACCCAGTGCAGCACATTGCTGTGCCCACGGTTGATACTCTTTTTGATTGGTGTACAGATGAGGAACCTGCTTATAAAACAGGTCAACTTTAAAACAATTGCTCCCCCAAAAGGACTGCATCCTTGGGTCTTCATCTCTCTCTGGTATTTTTATTTTGCTGTACCCCATGACTTCAACACTGGATAGGAACCTATGACTCCTAGACCCCAGGCCAGACTGGCCATGACACCTCTTACCTCTTGTCCTCCAGAGCAGGAAGAGGGGTATGACCTGTGTCTGCACCTTAAGGCTCTCTCTCTTAGTCAAAATTTCTGATTCAATAAACAGAAGGGTAACAAGTCCTTGGCTTCTGCCACACTACTAAGGAACTCTCCAGCTGTGCCAGCATCCTGCCTCAACTGAGATAGCCACTCACTGCTCCCCTCTGGGCAGTCCTTCTCCAGCCTTTATGCCTTTTAACGTTCTTCAACACCACGATGGGTTAAGTGATACATTCCCTTGACTTTCTCAAAGAACCGAAGTTTCATCTCCTTTATCCCCATTCTTCTCTACATTGTTCATCAGTTTTTTCCTTCCTTCCTTTTTCTAGCTCTGAGTTTGGCTTCTTCTTCTAGGTTCTTACAGCGTAAAGCTGTTTTGATGGAGCTCTTTCTTATTTTTGAATGTGATGGTTTACAGCTGTAAAGGTCCCTCCCGGCCCTGCCTCTGCACCCCTCCTCCTGTGCTTTGGTTACATTGTGGGTTTGTTTTCACAGTGTCTCAATAGACTGTTTAATTCATCTTTCAATTCCTTCTTTGTCCTAAACATCTGAGTATACTATTTATCGACTTCCACATGCTTGTCAAGTTTCCAGATTTCCTCCTATCCTTAGTTTACAGTTTTACTCCTTGGAGGTTAGAAAAGATACTTTGTATAGTCCCAATACTTTAAACTTGTTTTGTAACTGACACAGTCACCAGAGAATGACTTGTGTTCATAAAGATGACATGTCTACTGTGATGGCATGGGACATTCTATGTGCTTCTTAAGTCTTTGATTTATCATATTTTTTAAAAATAGATTTTATAAATATGTGTTTATTTTTATTTTATATGTGTGTTTTGCCTGCATATGTGTGTGTGTGTGTGTGTGTGTGTGTGTGTGTGTGTGTATGTGTATACAGTGTGAGTGTCTGGTACCCATGGTGGCCAGAAGAGGGCACCAGATCTCCTGGTACTGGTGTTCTAGAGGGTTGTGAGCCATCACGCAGATGCTGGGAATTGAACCCAGGTCCTTGTTAAAGTAGACGGTGATCTTAACTGATGAACTACCTCTCCAGCCACCATTGTGTCATTTTCTATGTTCCTAAATTCTCTATTCACATAGGGATCTCTCCAAAGTTTCGTTTCTCCAAGTAGGCCCGACTGCAGCTTCTTCTTGTTTATCACGTGTCCTGCCTTATCTTTTGCACTTTGCTCCAGTTGACTGAAACATATTTACCTTTAACTTCTTTTGGACAAATATCAGGGAATTCACTTCAATCCTGGAGAAACTGCCAGGCAAAGAAACAAATCAGGCCTCTAGAGAAAACCCGTGACTGCAGTTCTTTTGGAATAAGGTTTTTATTATTTTCTTTGGTACTGTTAACTGTGTCGGTAACATGGGCTACCATATTTCTGGAACTCATGAGTTGGGGAGTAGGGTGTGGCGAGTAGGAATTAACACACACAGCACTTAGTTACTGAAAGCCAACAGCTTCTTTACTCATCAGCATTTCTTGGCTTTTGTAGGTTTCTGATCACATTTGGCATTCTCCAAAAGTTGATTCTGACAGATTTACCAGTTTGTTCTCTTACTTTTATGGAAGGGCAGAATTCTGTTGTTTCCCGTTTTGTCATTGTGGAAACATCCTTTCCAGTGTCATATCTATATCTCCATTCATCAGAATTGTACCTATAAGAATGTAATACCAGTGAGAGAGAGGATTACTCCTCTTAGAGTGGCTGCCACGCGCCTCTCTGAGATGGTTCTGTGCTTGTGTTAGCTTTCTATTGCTGTCGTAACAAGCTGCCATAAAGTTAGTGGCTTGTATAATATAATTGATACAGCTTTTGAGGTCAGAAATCTGAAGTGGGTCTCGCTGACCTAGAATCAGGTTGGAAGGACTTTGGTCCTTCTGGAGGATCTGTGTCCTTGGCCTTTCTAGTTTCTGGAAGCCATCTGCATTCCTTGGCTCATGATGCTCTCCCTCCATCTTCAAAGCCAACAACATCAGGCCAAATATGTCTACTGTGGCGGCATCTCCAGGCCTTTCTTCTGTATCCTTCATTTATCTCTAGGACCACTTGTGATTATATTGGTCCTTCCCAGATAACTTCTGTATCATGAAGTCAACTTTTCTTCACCACGTGACAATATGTATTTGGAGTCTAGGGGTTAGGACACTGGCATCTTTGGAGGACTACAATGATGCCCATTACATATTACATGCCCAAGAATGTGTTTTATAATCATTACTTCACATAATTTGATATTTCCAGAGTCTGAGTGAGAAGAGCAATCACCTATAGTTTGATACAATGATCTTTTTATTGACTTCTCTGCTCACTTTATTTTATGTGTGTGGATTCAGTTCCTATCTGGTGTCATTTCCAGTGCATCTTTCTCTCACCCACATTGTGTTGTTATGATTAAATTTATATATTTATATATTATAGGAGCAATGATATCTTTATGTATGTATGTTTTGTATAATTACTTTTAATTACTTTCGAAGTCTGTTAAGAAAAGAGAGGAACTGCATTTGAGCTATTTTTTATAATTACATAATTAATTTTATTAGTTATTATTAATATCGTGTGTATGTATGTATTCAAATTATTACCTGGGGTCACCTGTCTACAGTCTAAAACTTTCTTTTACTGTGTTTTGTAAGATAGGTCTATTGACAACAAATTCTCTGTCTTTTTTAACAGCTGGAATAATCTATTTCATCTTTGAGTGACAGTTTTATTGGATATTAGATTCCTGGTGGACAGCCATTCACTCTGGCTAGGCTCTCTCACGGTCTCTGTCTTCTGTTATTTCTTATGGAGAGTCAGCTGTTAGCCTAGTGGGTCTCCGTTGTCTGCCACAAATCAGTCTTGCTGTTCTGCAAAATTTTTCCTTCAGTGTTTCCCTTCCACGTCTCAGGATCTCTGTGTTTACTGTATTTGAAGTTTATTGTGTTTCTTGGCTATTGTAGACCAGTGTTTGCCTCAAACTTAATATGTTTACAGCAACTATACCTACTTCTTTCTCCTGTCCTTCACATTGTTCTATCCAGTTCTTCTGTTCCTCCCACCCATCCTCTATAAGCCCCTCACCTCTCTTTCATCCCTCCCCCCTCTCCCTCCTCTACTCCTTCCTCCCCCCCATACTTCCTGTCCATCATCCTTCCCTCCCATCGTTCTTTTCCCACCAGACGGAACTTTCTTTAGGATGAAGCAATGGGAAGTAGAAACAGAAATAAGAACAGACTCCAGCTCAAGTACCAAAGCCTCACGATCTTTTCTCCATTTTTTTTTTTAAACGAAATCCGATATTTTTTTTTGAAGAAATGGTGTTTCTTTGTTCTCTCTATTCCTTAGCACAATTGCTGCAGAGTTTAAATGTTTCTTTTACTTTTCCTTTTCACCCATGGGGCTCCTTCAGCCACCATCCCAAGCTCTTGGGACGTTAGTACTTGAAACCTCTTCATAAGACCAAGACACCATGCATAGTAAAGGACACTCTCTGTCAGGGCCTACAGAGGCATAGTTGTTGGGGACACAGATCCAGTTATAGCACAGGAAGATGAGTGCTGGCACATGAATGAGACAGCAGGCAGAGCTGGCTATACTATGCCAAGGCCAAGGCCCAGTTCTCCCTATCTTAATTAGCTTTAAACAGTCAGCTTGACCCAGCCTAGAGTCACCCAGAAGGGAGACCCAGCTGAAGAATTTCCCAGATCAGACTGGCCTGTGGGCATGTTGTCGGGGTGGTGGGGGAGAGGGGTGGTCTTGATTGAGCATTGACTTGGGAGGACCCAGCCCAAGGTGAGCCGCACTATTTGCTGGGTATGTAGGTGGTCCTGACCGGAGCCCAAGCCTTTGAGTATCCTCCATAGTTTATGCTTCACCTTCCTGCTTGAGTCCCTGCCTCGACTTTTGTGAGTGATGGACGGTGACCTGGAAGTGTAAATCAAATAAATTCTTTTCTAAATTGCTTTTGGTCATAATATTTGTTATAGTAACAGAATGAAGCTAGAACATTTCTTCTCTCTTAACTTGGCTCCCTTCCGTACAGACTTCCTTTTCGGGTCGTAAGTCACTCCACATTAAGTAACTCCAGGAATCCACTAGAAGCCTTATAGGCCAGGAAGGAAGTTCCTGTTTCTGTCCCTTGTTTTCCTCAGTATCCCAATCTCACGGAAGACTATTGTTCAGTTATGTTTTGCTGCTGTGACCTAACACCCTGACAAAAGCATCTTAAAGGAGAAAGGGCTGCCTCTGGCTCACAGTCCAAGAGTGCAGGCCATCATGGCAGAGTGGTCATGTGACCTAACACCCTGACAAAAGCATCTTAAAGGAGAAAGGGCTGCCTCTGGCTCACAGTCCAAGAGTGCAGGCCATCACGGCAGAGTGGTCATGAGGCAGGAACTTGAAGCATCTGATCTACAATCAGGAAGTAGAGGGGAAGGCACGGATGATGTCTCCTCAATTCCCTTCCTCCACATCTGTAGATCAGGATCCCAGCTAGACAGTGATATCACTCACAGTGGGTAAGTAATTCCTACCTCAATTAATAAAATCAAGAAAATCTCTCAAAGGTATGCACAGAGACCCATCCCATCCTCCAGGTGGTTCTAGATTCTGTCAAAAAGTACAAATCAAGCAATAATTCGATCGCATGTCCACCTCCTGGATGAACCATTGTAGCGAGGGATATAGTACCAGCTGTGGACTCTGGTCCCTTTCTTGTAGCCCTCTGAGGAAAGACTGGATGTGATGTATACACCTATCAAGTTCACATCAGATGAAGCAGGCCCTTTGGTAAGCAAGAAGAAGGCATCAAGTCATCACAATAGCACCACTTTTTCCTTAAAAAAAAAATACATGTAGTGGAGTGGAAAGATGGCTCCACTAACCATTGTTTTTGCAGACGATCTGAATTTAGTTTCCAGTACCCATGTGGCAGCTCACAATCATTTGTAACTCCAGTTCCAGGTAATTGGATATCCTCTTCTGATCCCCACAGGCATCATGCACAAATGTGGTTCAATACATACATAAAAGCAGAATGCTCATACACATAAAATAACCTTTAAATCTACATGCAGATAACTACACATGCAATTTTGAATGTATAACAGTCTCTCTATTACAAATTTTTTGATTTATGATTTTTTATGATGACATAAAAAAAATGTACCTGAAGAATTTTGGAGCTGGGGAAATGGCTCATTGGATAAAGAGCTCTACATAATCATAAGTGTGAGGACCTGAGTTCAGATCCTGGATACTCATATAAATGTAAGGCAGACATAGAGCCTGTCTAGGACTCCAATGTTCTGGATCTCTGGAGCAAATTGGCTACTAGACTAGCCAAATAGGTTAGCAATGGGTTCAAGTGGGATATCCTCCTCCAATGTGTAAGATGGGGAACGATCTAGGAAGTCAACCCTTGGCCTCCACAGAAACACACACACACATACACACACACACACACACACACACACACACACACACACACACACACACACACGAGAGAGAGAGAGAGAGAGAGAGAGAGAGAGAGAGAGAGAAACACTCATGCATACACGCACACATGCATGTTGCAGACATACCATATACAGGAAAATAATAAATTTTCATTTGGCTCTGGTCCAAGACGCAGCAGCAGCAGTGAACCATGGTTTCTATCAGTCATGTGATCACAAAGGGAAGGAGCCCAGACTACATAGGATACTGCACTACTAATCTGGTGGTATGCTAAGCTTGATATATTGTTCTGTGACCTAGAGTGGTTTCAGTTAGAAGGCGTTTGTCGGGCTCCATTGTGTGCAGAGAAGCATCTGCAGTTAGTCTGTGTGGACTCTGAATCCCTTTGATAGACTCAGAACCTAAAACTCAAACTTCCTAAGAGTCCTCACTTTCGATACCACACTCCTCATGCAAAACTGAGTGAGTACTTCCTAAACATCTGAAGTGATTCAGACTGCACAAGTCAAAGGAAGGGCACATTTGAACTGTGCCCAGGCAGTAAACTTCTCCAAGGAGACTGGCCATTGGACGGTCATAAATGGGAACTGCAGAGTAGCCTTCGACAGCAATTTTCACATTGTTGTTTTTAGCGTTAGATTGATTTTGACTCTCTGGATGACACCGAGGCTGAAAACTCTGACTCACAGAGGCAAAGAATAACAAACCCAACTAGCCAAGCCTTGCTGGATGATGGGAACTGTTCTGGGTTGACCTGAAGCTACCTCATTTTCCACAAGCCTGAGGTCTTCTCTGGCAGTGTGAGGCTGTAGAGGCTGACTGGGGCATCAGGCATCAGCTGCTCATCTGTGCCACATATAAACCCTGTGGTATTTCTATCTCACATGCAGTCTCTTTGGACACAGTGACAATTCCACAATGCCAGTGGCATGTGGTCTCTGGTTCTAGAATGTCTAAGTCCTGAATTCTACAAGCAAGCAGACTGAGCAAGCCAGGAAACAGCACTCTTCCATGGCCTCTGCCTTCCTTCCTGTCCTGTGTAAGTTCCCTCTGAGACTTCTCGTAGTGATGCACCTGTTACCTGGGAAACGTAACATAAAATAAACCCTTTGCTTAGGACAAGTCTTTGCAACACATTCTATTACAGTTGGGTTTCCTCTTCTGCCTTAAACTAGAGACCTTCTCCTGAGTTACCCTGAACTCATTCTGTGAGTCACTTTTCTCTACTGCTGTGACCTAACAGGAAGAAACATAAGAAAAAGAAGGAAAGACTTACTTTGGCTTGCAACTTAAGAATTAGTCCATCATGGTGGCAAAAGCATGGTGCAGGACCGTGAGGCACCCACCCTGTCACATTACTTCTGCAGCCATGAGGCAGAGAGCAGACAGAAAGTAGGAGCAGGCTATAAATCTTAAACCCTGCCACCAGCTAGTCCCTTCCTCCAACAAGGCCCCACCAAGTAAAACTTCACAGCCTTCCAAAACAGCTAGCTAGGGACAGGTGTCCAAATAAGAGCTCCTGAGGGACATTTCACACGGGAACCACAACAGTTGAACACAGTTGAACCCTGTGTTCCTCTTCACCCACTGATGGATCTTCCAAAAGTAGTGACGAGTTCAGACTCCAAGTGGGACCAGTTTTCTCGTGTCCACAGCAGTAATCAGTCCTGTGCTAGCATGTCAAATGTATCAAGGCCTAGAGTGTGAGGCGCTTTTCCCTTACCAAAGTAGTTGAATCTACCCCTTGGCATATGCCTCAGGAACTTCCTGGGGCATGAAGTCATGGTCTGCAAAATCTCACGCCAGTGTGACCATGGCAACATCATCCAAGGTTCCTAGAAAAGACTCACCAACTGACTCTTTCTTCAGTGGTGATCTATCCTGAACCCTTTTGTCTGAATTTGTTTTCCATTGCTATACTAAGAATACACAGACTGGGTTGTTTATGAAGCATAGCAGTCTATTTGGCTCGTAGTTCTGGAGGCTGGGGCATCTTAGAGCACAGTGCTGGCACCCACCAGAGTCTGGTGAGGGCTTGCAGCTGGGGAGACAGAGTAAATGTGTTAGCTCAGGTGCTCCTTCTCTTCTTTTAAAGCCACGGTTAGATTATGGGGATGCTATCCACATCACCTCATCTAATCTTAACGAAGGTCCCATCTTCCAATACCATTAATATATGATTTGGATGTTTATGTTTTATAACATGAACTTGTGGGGAGCATGTTCAAATGGCAGTGACCTATGGCCAGTGGTCCCCATCCCTACACCATCTCTCTCTGGCTTAGGACCTATGTACCTGCACTTCTGAATCCCTTTTTCACACTTAGGACTTGCTCCAATTTGAAGCATTGCCTTATAAACCCTGCTGATGTCTCACCATCCCTTGCCCAGCTGCCTCATCTTGAAGCACATGTTCATCCATGCAAGTACTCTGAATTTGTGATATTTTCAGGGACAATCTATAGTCCTGTTGAATATAAAGCCCTCCATCAGGCCTACACCTCCTGGAGGGGACTCCTTAGCTCTCCAGTTGGCCACACAGTGACCATCAGCAAGCAAGATGGGGTGCATCTCCTGTCAGATGACTTTCTGTCTTTCCTCCTTGCACACATTTTCCCATTCTCCTCTGTGACTTCCCTTTCCTGTCAGCACAGACAGAACTCCCCTAAGAATGGTTGCTATGTCCATTCCTCGAATCCCATGAATCTCAACACTTCTGCAGACATCACCTTGCCCAAGCCATCTTCTTCAAGGCTGATTACTTCATTGCTATTGAATCCACATCACTAGTTAGTTATGGTATGTGATGGGCCACCCATCTTACCTCCATGAGGTGCTTTACAGAACATTATTAAACTTTCTTTGTCTCTAACCACTGTGCTCTTCATCTGACCTCAGTTTCCCTCTGGGGTAATCTCCCTTTTCCCCACCTTTGGAATGTTGGCACATGCAAAGGCACAGGCCCTGGAGCTCCCCTTGTTACTCTAAGAAATGCTTTCAGCTGGTAATGAAAAAGCATAGCGGTGACTCTCTGAACACGAATACATTTGAGACTTATATGCAAGGAGTATGTTTATGCAAGCCTAAGTACCTGAGTTTGAGTCCAGGGCCACTGTGAAAAAGCCAGGACTGGTGATGTGCACTTGGGTTCCAGTGTTGGGCAGGCAGCAACAATTGAATCTATGGGACTCAATGGTCAGCCAACCTAGCATAAGTGGTAAATTCCAGGCCAGTAAGAAACCGTGTCTCAAAAAACAAGATAGACTACACTCGAGGAGTGATACTCAAGGTTGGCTTTTACATTTCAAAATGTACACATATGCAAACTTATTGGTCTTTGAAAACTTATGAGAGCCAGATTACTTCTTAGCAACTCCATCATTCTGTCACTGGGCCCAGCCCCCATCATTGGCCCAGCCCCTATCACTGGGCCCAGCCCCCATCCCTGGGCCCAGCCACCATTATTGGGCCCGGCCCCCATCATTGGGCCCAGCCAACATCGTCTTTATTGGCAGGTGGCTCTCTGGCCCTTTCCCCTCCCTGCCTATCCTAGTTGGTGGTCCATATCTTTTTTCTCTAACAGCCCTAGTGAGCTATAAATCCCATCCACTCAGTTCACCCAAAGTATACAATTAATCAACTTATCAATGTCTTCTCAGTCTGTGACTGTCATTATGGGTGACACAGTAACTCCCACACATTAGCTGTAAGTCTCTATTCCCATCTATCTACCCTCTAGGCAACCCCCAGTCTACTTCCTGTCTCTGTGGACTTGTCTTTTCTGGGATTGGCTGCAGTCGGGATCCTATACCATGGGCTCTTACCTCAGCACCTCTTTGATACCGTCCATCAGATCACTTGTGTCCAAGCACTCGGCCCCCTCAGTGGCTTCTGCTTCAGTTTGGAAGGCAATGTTTTTATCAGCCACTGAGCTGTGATGGTTAGTGTAGCTGGCTTGGTAGGATCTAGAGTACTGAAGAGATGCATCTGGAGGGATTTTTTGATTAGATTTACTGAGGTGAGAAGATTCACCCTAACTGTGGGTGGGACCATTCCACAGGCATTCAGGACCGAATTAAAAAGAAAAGAGTAGCTGAGCAGCAGCATCCATGATTGCTCTTTGCTCTCCAAATGTGGGTACAATGTGACCAGACTCCACAAATTCCTGTCCCCACGCCCTATGACTTCTGAGCCACCAGCAATCTTTAAGTTGTGAATATCAGGGTATTTCATCGCAGCAATGGGAAAAACAGCTAACCCATGGACGCTGCCCTCTGCGTCTCTAATGTCTTCCTCCTTACTGACCTTGTTTCTGACATTCTAGACACCACCTCCCTTTCCCCGTATCCCAGCACAGGTGCTTTCTTCTGCCTGGTCTCTCTTTCCTCAGATGTCCCGGGACCCCATCTCTCTACTCTCACCCCACACCATGGAAATCTTTGTGCACATAGGAGACCTACCCTGAGTGTTCTGGTAACCCTCCAGCCTGCCTTTCTCCAGCCCGTCCAGGCTCTTCTGGTCTCAATTCCCCCACTTTTCTCTTTCTTCCTTTCCAAACATTTCATGTGTTCTGTATGTGAACTGATGGGAAGATTTTGAGGTTCAGAGTCCAACCTAGATTCCCAGGTGTCAGTAAGATCCCACTTCCACAGCTGTTAGTTGCTTCTGCTGCCACGCCTTTCCTGCCTTGATGGGCCATATCCACAGGCTCTGAGCCACAATGAATTGTTTCCCACCTAAGGTATTTCTTTGCAAGTATTTGGTCATAGTGATAAGGGAGGTAGCTAATTTAGGGTCCCTGATGAATATCCCTGGTTATCATCCCTGGGGACTATTCAGCTCTCAGTCAACATGTGGTAGGTAGTAATTAATGGGTGTGTGTCTGAGGAAGCTAAACCAGCTAATCAGAAAGATATCTTCACTCTTAATCTCCATTGCATCATTTACAATTACAAAATACAGAGTCAAATCAGATGCTCATCAATGGGAGGAGGAAGTACAGAACATAAATACAGTGGAAGGTTATATCAACCATAAAAATGAATGAAATCTCATCAACTGTAGCAGCATGGATACAGGAAATTACAGAGAGTGAAATACACGAGACAGGGGAAGGAAAAAAATGACATTTTGTCACTCCGTGGGGCGGCTAAGAAGGTTGATTTTGGGTAGCTGAGCATGGTTTCAGATGCTTGTAACCCCAGCAGTCAGGAGGCTGAGTCAGGGGGACCATGAGCTCAAAGCCAGCAGAATGACTTAACAAGATAGGACCAAGAGAAGAAAGGAGGAAGGAAGGAGGGTGAGCGGGAAAGAAAACACTACTAGAGGTTAGGAAACGGGAGAACAAAGAGGGAGGTTGGATAACAGGAACCAATTAGATGGGAGTATTATTTTTTTAAGATTTATTTTACGTGTATGAGGATTTTGCCAGTGAGTGTGTGCGTGTGCATGTGCGTGTGCGTTAGGATTTTGCCAGTGTGTGTGTGTGTGTGTGTGAGAGAGAGAGAGAGAGTGCGCGTGTGCGTGTTTGTGTGTCCACAGAGGCCTGAAGAGAGTGTTAGATCCCCTGGAACTTGATTGACGGCAAATTGTGAGCTACCCTGTGGTTTCTGGGAACTGAACCTGGACTCTCCAGCCCCCATTGTTCTAGTACCTTCTATAGCATAGGAGGGTGACTATGGTTTACAACAACTTCTATTTATTTACTTTGCTGATAGAGTCCTGCTGAATAGCCCAAGAGGTTTTCAAGTTTATGAGCCCTTCAAATTTCGGCATTATAAGAATGTGCTACCATGTCCAACCATATTATACAATCCATAAAAACTACAAGTTTGTAGGTTCCCAACCCAGAGAAATGAGAATGTTCAAGGAGCCATTGATTTTAATTTTTCTGACTTGACCATGACTGGTGGTATGCAGGCTGAACAGAAAGCAGCCCCTTAACCAGGAACACAGTTATTCCATTAGCATGTCATACCCATAACTAGGTACAACATTTCCATGCAATTACAAATATTCAGAATAAAACTCTGCAGTCTTAACTTTGAAAGTAGATTGAGGATGAATCATAGAGTCCCAGGAGGAGAAGCCAAGCCTGGGCTTCAAGAGAGATACCAGCTGCTTCATCTGCAGTGAGTTCCAGGGAACCAGTGTGGCTCCAGTTCCCTTGTGGCTTCCTCCAGGCTTTCTGAGCAATATCTACACCTCGAGCTGCACCCAGCTGCAGCTCCTTCATGCTGGTGAGTCTGTGGCACATAGGACTCCACCAAGGTCTCCCATGCACACAGGCTCAGTGTGTTTGCTGTGAGACATTCATAGCCTATGTGGGGTGAGAAGGGGGTCCAGCTATAAGACTGTGAGCGCAGCAGCCATACTGTCCTCTACTTGCTTCAGAGCAGCAGGTCCCTGGCCTCTTGGCTTCGACTTTGTCAAACACTTCGCATCTGTGCTTTGGCAGTTTCAGAGATTAACTCAAAACTTAAAGGACACAGATGTTCCAAGCTTCTTTCTTCCTCCTTGACATTTCCACAACAAAGCTTCTGTGCAGGGACATGGTGTGGGGGGGAGTCCCCAGAAGCCCCCATCAAGCTTCATTAATTCCAGCAATATAAAAATAAAACATCATGATTTTTTATTATTGTATATTTTCCCAAGCTCCAAACAGCAGTGCCCACGCTGCCCTGAGCTTGTGAACCCATACTTAGTGGGTTTCATTTGGCTCACAATTATTAATACTTTAAAAAATTGGAAAGAATGGTATCTTGGTCAGCTCCAGATCCTGTAACAAAAATTCTCTAAGTCTGGTGACTGAGACATGTATAGTTTTGGAAATTGTGAAGTTTGATATGGAGGCATTGTTTGATGCATGATGAATACAAGTCATAGATGGTACCTATCTGTGTTCTTATATAGTGGGAGAGACACGGGCCTATTGGGGTTTCCTTCATGCAAGCACTAATTCTATTCATGAGGCTTCACACCCCAGGATCCAATCACCTCCAAAGGTCCTATCACTGGCAGCCAGAGCTCTCTATGGCTGCACCACAGAAAAGGATTTCAGGACAAGTCAATAGGATGCACCGTGGGAGTTTATTAGGAAAATATCTTTTTAGAAATAATTCTTTGTGTATGTGTGTAGGGGGAGTATGTGCATGTGGGTGCTGGGAACTGGATGCGTGTCCTCTGCAAGAGCAGCAAGTGTTCTTAATTGCTAAGCATTCTCTCCAGCCCTAAGAAAAGGTTGACAATATAGTTTTAAGTTGAGAGAGAGAGAGAGAGAGAGAGAGAGAGAGAGAGAGAGAGAGAGAGAGAGAGAGAGAGAGAGAGAGAGAGAGAGGAGAGAGATATTAAGGGATATCTGTATATAACCAAGGATAGGAGACTGATACTCCAGAGGCATCTGGGGCTTTGAACAGCTGTTTTATGGCAATCTTTGATGATAGAAAGATTATTCATGAATTAAGGTGGGTTTGGATTTTTCCTCTTTGGTCCTCATGTAGGGTTGTTAGATGTGACATAGTGTCAGATGCATGATGGGAGCAGGTGGTTCTACAAGGCTCAGGATTGGGAGGGTGGAGCAAAGGACTGGCGGCCTCATCTGCTTGGCTGGCTGTTTCCAGCCTGTCTATGGTGGTCTTGAATCTACTTGTTGGGATGGTTCATGGTATTTTGTCTATGGCAGCTCTGAGGTTGGTCACATCAGGCTCCAGCCACCCAGAAGATGGCCCATTTGTCTGATTATCCTGTCTCAGCCCCACCCATCCCATCCCACTGAGGATCAGGCTTACACATATGAACTTAATTCTCCACAGCAGATACTCCTTGATCAGGGTCTTCACGGCCAGCTCTACTGCTTGCTAGGATCTCAGGGCCTCAGAGGAGCTCTGAAGTTGGGTTTTCTGGTAGAACTGGCATTAGGTCTCCTTGTGTGCCCTTATGGGAGTGACTGGGACAATCGGAACTGATGTCCTTCTTCCCCTGTCCTTGCATTCTTAGAGAAAGAGGAGTAAGCATGGTCCAGAGCATGGAGGGAGGGAAGATTCCCAAACCCAATACAGAGAGGCAGTTATCTCCTTAGATGAGTGTGCTCAATATCTTGAGGCTTTACAGCTGGAAGCCAAGGTGTGACTAGTCTCAGCGCTAAGCAGAGTCTCTATTTGGGGCTGGAAAAACAGGTGAGGATGGGCTTGAGCATGTTTAAAATCAGCTGAGAAAGGACGGCATCTGAAGCTAGAATTGTGGCCGGAGTGGGAACAGGAGGCAGGAATGAGGCAGTACCTCAGAAAGGGGTTGAGCCAGAGGAGAGGATAATCTTTTGAAGAAGGATGGTTGGAGCCATGTTGGTTCACCATGGATCACTGAGATGAACCAGGACCTCTATCTGGGGCCCAAGAGGTTCATCTGGGGAGGGGACCCACAGGGCCAAAGTGGTTAAGTGCCAAAACTGGCTTCTGTCTTTGGTCCAGGAAGAAGTGGTCTTCTTCCCATCTGTGTCTTCACTTCCTGTCTCTCTTAAGACGAGATCTGGCATGTGAGCCTTCCTCTCGCCCTTTGCTGGGGACAGGATGGGAACAAAGTCTCATCAGCTGGGGCTGTTATATTTAGTAGAAAATGGGCACATATACAAAAGCACTTGGTCATTTTCATTTAAAATATTCCAAATTTCTAGCCTCCTCTTGGTCAAGGCTCATGTCCAAAGGTTAGTCTGACCCATGTTCTCCTCTCTGAAGATTATGGTCTTGGTGACAAGAATGTAGCAAATGGGTGATTTATAGCTCCTAGCATTCAGCTTTAAAGGAAGGAAATGAGATCCAGGCACTGGGAAAATGTACAGGAAAACAAACTGTGAGGGCAATGAACCAGGGTTTCCGAGCTTGAATAGGAGTCACAGTGCCATGGTTCACTTTCTGTTATTATAACGGAATACTACAGACGGGATAATTTACTTAAAAAGAAAAGAGCAAGTTTATTCCGTATGTTTCTGGAGTTCATGATATCCAACAACACAACAGTGCACCTGGTGACAGCTTTCTTGTTACATCATAACATGGTAGGTGGGCTCACATGGTGGGACAGAGTCTCTTCTTAGAAGATCACTGATGTCATCAAGGACACCTTCCTACCACAACTCCAACTGACCCAAAGTGTCCTCCCAAAAGCCCTACCTCCAGACACCATTACCATATAGATTTGGGCATTAAATTCCCAATACACAGACTTTGAAGGCTGCATCCAAACCATAGCATCCAGGAGAGACAAGGAGTGGACATTCTGGACAAAGCAAACCACATTTCCCAGCATGCTCATGTGATTGGGTGGTACAGAAACCTACAGGTCTTTGGATGGAGCTGAGCATGACTCCCTTGGTAGACAGGGCAGGGTGGGGAGATGATGTAAAGGGTAAGGTCCCCCAAAAGGTCACAGACAGGTGGCTCACAGTACACCTGCTCTAGAAACCACTGTGGGGGTTTCAATGATGTAGCAAAGTTTAGTGAAGGCTGCAGCCTCGGTGTAGAGACATCGGAGACAGAAGACCACACACTGAGGTCTGTGGGGAGGCCCACCATCATGGCAGACAGGAAACGGGAGGGGGGGTGCTACAGAGAGCTAAAGCAGAAGATGTTGGACATTACAATTCCTGCATGTGCAGATAAGACACTTGTCGGAACTGGGGTGGGAAAGACACAAGGCTCCCTGGTACTTGGTATGCAGAAATCAGGTAACGTGGGGCAATTGCAGATAGCTGGGAGGTAGAGAACACAGGGTGCCCTGCTCTACCATTCTGCCTTATTCACTTGAAACAGGGCCTCTTACTAAACCTGGACCTTGGGAGTGGCCCCATCCGTCCTCCTGTCTCTGCCCACCACAGTACTGGGGTTACAAGCCCATGTGCAAGCATGCCTAGCTTTCAATGTGAGCTTTGAGGATTCAGACTCAGGTCCTCATGTATAAGCAGCAAGCTCCGCACTGATCCATGTCCCTTGCTATTTCAAAGACCTGCTGGGATGCGCAGGATGGTTTTGTTTCCATTCTCCAGGAAGTTAAGTAGGTTGTATTCTGTGACTTCAATTAGACAGATAAATCAAAGGCTTTAAAGTATCAGCACTTGGAAACACAAGAGTGGCCTGAAACTTTAATGAAAGAAACATAAGTATGGGAATAGCTTAATTGTGGGAATTGCCAGTTACTGGCTCTTTTCCTTTGTTTAGGTAACTGTGCTAGCAGAAATTAGAGACACAATAAGATAACCAGTATCGGCAAAGTGTTCTGGGTCTTACCAGTCTGCCAGCTTCTCACAGGTTCACGGGAGAACTGTCTTCACAGCTCTGTTTTCCAAATTGATAATTGAGAACTAACTCAAAAACAATTAGAGCCTCTTGAAATACAGACTGGAACAACGCTTGAGCTAGACACTTAGGAAAATGTTTTTCCTAAGGTTTTGATTTGGGATCTTAGATTTTAGTGGATGTGAAATTGGAATGTCCTCCACATTCTGCAGAATTGAGATAATCATAGCTAACTCACTGCACTGCTATGAGGATGAACTGGCTGGATGCTGGCAACCTGCTTCAAACAATGCTGGAGTCAGTTTAAGAGTGATGTGACCCTTTAATAGAAAGCCCAAATCGTTGCCATGGTAGCAGCCATGCAAAGTTGTGGTTATATTTGGGTCGTTTCAATCTCTCACAAATACATTTGCTTCCCCAGATGAAATGCTGTTTCTTTGTTTAACTACAGAGGGAGTGCTATGTGTGCGGAAAAGCCAGGGATAAATGTAAAGCGGCCTTCTGGAAACAACAGCTATATATGTTGTGAGTTCTTCATCTGAAATGCTTAGGACTAGAAGGGTTTCACACTGTAGATTTTTTTCAGATAGGATTTTTGCATTACATGATGAGATATCTCAGGGAAAAGACTGTTGTAGAAAGGTTTCTTTGGTCCTGTGGCGGCCAGAGGCCCAGAACCTGCCAAGCCAGACCTCTTAGCCACCTGCCGCCCGCTGCTCAGAAATGACTCAGACACTTATATTAACTCCATGCTGTTTGGCCTATGGCTCAGGCACATTGCTAGGTAGCTCTTACATCTTAAATCAACCCATTTCTATTAATCTGTCTGCCATGTGGCCCGTGGCTCACCTGTGTTCCTTACATGTTGCTCCTTTGGGCTTCAGCTCAGTCTGTCTCTGACTCCGCCCTTCTTCTCCTACCTATGCTCTGATTTCTCCTCCTACTTTTTTTATGGTGCCTGTCATGGCCCAAAACAGCTCCATTATTTAAAGATTGAGATTCACAGCATACAGAAAGGCATTCCCACATCACTTCCCCCTTTCTGTCTAATCAAAAAGAAAGGTTTCAATTTTAACATAGCAAAATTACATAAAACAAAATAGCTATCAAGCAAGAATTACAGTTACAATATCTAGTCTATTTGTATTTAGCAAAATTAAAGAAAATACTCTATCATCTACCTTATCTTTATGAATCTAAAGTTTTATATCCAATATACCTTTCAAATGACTAAGAAAAACTGTACCTATAGCTATCTAATCTTCAACTACATCAAAGACCTCAGAAGGATATATTTACCTAAGTAAACCAGAAGTGCAAGCGACTTCTAAAATCTAGAAAGGACAGAGATGACACCTATCTGCCTGGACAGTCACCCAAAGTTCCTTTATAAAGTTGGGGCACCCATCTTCAGCCTACAGGCCCAGAGTCTCTTTTCATTTCAGTGAAGCAGGAAATCTGCTCTGCCCATTCTGGCACAGTTCATCAGCTACTTTTCCTGAGTCCTGAAGAATGTCTGACAGTTTTCTCTGTAAAGCAGGAACCTTAATGACCATCTTGGCTTGTTCTGCCAAAGTTCAGAGGTCATCTTCTTATGGAACCTGCATGTCCAATTTAAACAGCATACTGTCAAGCAGTCAATATAAGAACAGGTTCATGTCCATTGGCTAACCATTGCCACAAATAGACTTTATATGGAGTTTCTTCAATGCCCATTTTTTCTTGAAGTAGATTGGTGCTGCCAGGAGCAGACCTGTCTCACTGTCTAGAAAAGTCTAAGTTCTTAAAATATTTTAAATGCCATATTCTGTAGGTCTTAGAAGTATTTGAAGATTACCTACCTAATAGAAATATATCTTTGTATACCTAAAAATCCTAACTAACCTAACTATAAGTTTGATTATCAAAGGTGACTATTAACATTCATTTCTTAATTATACATTACAATTTTAAATCAGTTACATGAACATCATACCTTAAACAAGAGTAGAAAACACATACAGCATAACAAAATTGACCTTAAATTTGTATCAATAAACCAAAATCTATACCAATGTAAAGCATTTTAAGATTAACAGCTGATTTCCTGATCTAAGTAAATTCAATAATCTAATTTTTTAAAAAATCATTTATATACCATATCCCCTTTTTCTTCTTAGAAAGAGATTAACTATGACCATTAATCATTTATAATGAAAACAAACATTTATAAGCAATATTTTGGGAATTTGGGCATAGTTTTCTATTACTACTTCCTGCTGATTAAGGGGCGTTGAAAATCTCACGAATTCTTGAGACTGGATCATAATCTGCAGCCCTGAAGCTGATATGGCCATCTCTTCCCATCAGAAGTTTTTTTTAGGGGGTCTTGGTTGATGAAACCATATTTGCCTGGAAGCAATCCACCTTAAGTTGTATGTAGCAAACACACCATTTTACAATTTAATCCCATATACCACTCAGTCTCTTTACCACCGGCCACTTCAGAAACACAACTTGGAAGCTGCTTTGGGCTTCAGTTCCTGTGCTTTAGACTGTTTTTTAGTGTTTCTATGGCTTTATGTGGGTATATATCATGTATATGACCCACTTTGGGCTGCCATTTGTAGTAAGAGGTTTCTGGCTTGGACTTTTGGGTCTAGCCTCCAGGTTTAGGCCCGCAGACCCACAGACCCACAGACCCACAGAGACACATAGATGCTTACAATTGTTTTAGGATGATTAGCCTCAGGCCCAGGCATATTACTTGCTAGCTCTCTACCCTTCATCTAGCCCATAATCTTCCTGTTCAGCCATGTGGCTTGGTACCTTTTCTTAGAGCAGCATCGTTGTCCTCTGCTTCTTCCGGCTTCTCTCTGGCATTCTGCCTGTGCTTCCTGTTCTCAAGAGTTTTCTTAGTCTGGTAGCCCCACCTACACTTCCTGCCTGCCTTTGGCCAATCAGCGCTTTTTATTAAACCAGTGGGTAGGACAATTATTTACCATGAAACAACACAATCCCCTACACCCCTCCCTCCCTTCCTCCTTCTCTCTGTCTCCTCTTCTCCCCCTCTGCAGAGCATTGAGACAGGTTTTACTCTGTACCCCAGGATACTCTCAAATTCAATATGTAGCCCCAACTGACCTTGAATGGCAATCATTCCATTTCAGCTTCCCATGTGCAAGGATTACCTGTGAACCAACACACTAGACTAAAAAGTAGGTATCTGTGGTTTGTTTGACTTTTTTGTGGTGCTGGGGTTAAACTTGGAACCTTAGAAATGTTATGTGTGTGCTTTACAACTGAGCCACATCCCCAGCACTGAGCTGGTTCAGTAGTTAAGAACATTCGATGCTCTAACAAAAGATTATAGTTCATTTTCATTACCCATGTCAGGCTCATAACTGCCTGTATCTCCAGCTCCAGGGCATTCAATTCCCCTTCTGGCCTCCATAAGTACCTGTGTACACACACACACACACACACACACACACACACACACACACACACACAATTTATATATATATACAAACACATACACACATACATACATACATACATACATACATACATACATACATACATACATACATATCACCTTACCTTAGGTAAGGCTTGAACACAGACCTCTTAAATTTCAAGTTGTGCCCTTCTGGGACTTAACTGTTTTAGAATATGGGAGAGGGCAGAGCCACCAGTATACAAGCATAGATTTAGAAGTACCAAACTGGCTGGATTTGTGTCTTTTATGAGGTTGCCTCCATTGTATTATAAAATTAGTTAATGTAAATCCATTAATGGTATGATGGGCTTTAAAATAAAATTTTAAAATACTTTTTTTGTGTGTTTGTTATGTATGTGCACCATATACATGCCTGGTGTCCAAGGAGGCCAGAAGAGGGTGTCAAGTCCCCTGGGACTGGAGTTACAGACGGTTGTGAGCCTCCTGTGGATGCTGGGAATCGAACCCAAGCTCTGGAGGAGCAGCCAGTGCTCTTAACTGTGAACCTTCTATGCTTCTCCACAGTGTGCCTTTTTAAGGAGTGCATGGAAAGGAAATATGTACAGACCATAGCACCTACCTGTGTGTGGCTTCAGCCAAGCCCATATCCCCTGGAGGGAGGGGGTTTCAGGAATGGAAGCTGAGGTTAGTAATGAGCCCCTGTTCTCCTCTAAGGCTCATCCTGTGAATGTATAAATACACTCTCCCTCTTGCTGTATATTGGGAGGCAGGATTCCCATTGGTTTCTCTGTGCAGGGCCCAGAGTGTGCAAATCCATGGCCAGAAGGCTAACATGTACTTTTCACTACAGAACCCACAGAAATAGCTCAGCCTCAGAGGTCACTGGGTCCTGGGTGGTGAGGTTAAATTCTCTCGTGTTCCACATTGCACACCTACCCACTTCTCTACAAGGCCTATCTTCCCACATTGCTGTCCTGAACCCCTGTTCACTGTGTTCATTCATGCATCCGATAGCTCTGCCCGTTTGCTTGGCTCAGTCTACTACAGTCTTACTTAACCAACCCTCCCACCTACAGGTTAACCCACTGCCATGCCCACCCAGTAACTCATCCTGCCTGCCCTTCTGCGTACTCTAGTCCTCTGCTCCAGCCCTAAGGCTCTGCTCCCTCACCCTACAGGGACCTCCTCTCTCTCTAAACCACTTAGTCCTGTGATAGATTTCCTCTGGCAAGCCCAGCTCATCGATCCTGACTCTCAGAGATTTGATTACAGTGTTTTTGAACAAAGTCAAAAGTAGACCCCACAAGAGGGCTACGGTGTTTTGGTGCTGTGTGCCAAGGCCCAGGACAAAGGGGGTAAGGACATCAAGGGTAAAAGGTCAGAAGATGAAATTAGAAAAAAAAAAAAATGAGAAGGTATTATCAAAGGATGCTGTCAGTGACTGGCAGGGACTCCCAGTCGATTGAGAATTCTTTGTGAGGGAAAAGTAGAAATGAACTATTTCACACTTAATCACAGTTTCCCACAAGGTACTTAAGGAATGAGGAGGGAACTGAACTTGGACAATTAGTGTAATTAAACATTCATGGTGCCTGCTGCCCATTTCCTGCCTCAGAATATCTTTGGAGCAGAAGCATGGCTTTCTCCTTGGAGGTGACTTCAAGAACAGCTGGTACAAGGTGGTTTGCTCTGGGGCTGAACCTTTGAGCCCTAAGTTGGGACAGGACCCTAGAGAGAGTTATGCTGGCAACAGCTGTAGGCTGGCAGAAAGACTGAATGATACTAACCTGGTTGTCATGGGAATGGTGAGGGATCTGGTGTTGCTAAGGCATTCCCATATTGGCTCAGTTTCCAAGCATCCCCATCTCTACTTTTGATTCTCTTACAAGGAGGCCATAGAAGAGGAGGCCTTTGCCTTCACCCCACCTTGGCTTTTCATGGGCCCTGAACACTAACTCTGAGGGCCATTGCTGGGACTCATGCTAATTTTTACATGGGGAAACTGAGGCTTGTGGTTGTGGAGGGGAAGGAACTATATCACACAGTTGGGAAGAAGTCTTGCTGGTATCAGAGCCCGTGGACATGTCCCCTTCTCATTTCCCAGGAGTAGGTGAGAACACTGAAGACCTCAGGCTCTTGCAATATATCCTTGTCTGGATTCTGTCATTCTGGCTCAGACTTAAGATCCTTCATCTAAGGAGGGCCCTTAACTCCCTAATAAGTTGTTTTAGATGTCAAGTAGGAAAGTGGGAGAGAAGGTACCATCTGAGGCAGGGCTCTGTGTAGATGCTAGGGATGGGGCTACCTGAACGATTGTGTCTGCTAGGCATGGTTGGTTGGAACAAGTCTACTATGTGGTCAGGCTTAGGACATCTCCAGGTCCTAGACTTTGCTGTTTGGGGCAAGAGGTACCAGAGAGACACAAAACAAAGATTGTACACTATGAGCTGAGGGTCATCAGCCATACCAGGGAGACTCCTCCCATTTTACATCCAGGCTGACTCCTGGGTCCTGGGAGAAGGGGAAGAAACAGGTATGGCCCTGGCCTGGAGTAGGTTGGGGCTGTGGTGAATGTGCTCTGATCTCACAGGCTAGCTGGGAGGACCGGAGACCTGGCTGGTGTCTAGACAGGATGCTGAGTGAGTGAATCGATACTTGTTCTCTGCTCACCTGCCACAGAGTCTACTTGAAGATGCTTTGATGTTTGTCTAAAAAGGCAGTCTTACATCTGAGGTGTCCCCACATTTCACAGGCCCCTCATGATTCCAGCCATGTTGTGATGGCATTCCCACATCCCCTAAGTATCCACAGAAGCTTTAGGGTCAACCTGCCCTCAAACAGCCTCATCTCCCTCCCATATGGCTCTGGTGAGCTTTCCAGGCATAGAGAAGAGCTTCCCAGGTCACACACTGTGTCCCACAGCATCCCACAGAGCTCTATCTCTCGGCAATGTGGATACATGAACTGGCTCCCTACCCATCCAGTCAGAGCCAGGGCTGTTCTAGAACACCACATCTCTCACATCTGCTACCTGCTCAGAATCTATCTCAGGTCTCTCCTGTCAGTCCCCCTCCATATCCCTAAGGCCTGCTGCCCACAGCCTGGCTTTCCTGCCTTTATGGCCAGATTCAGCCAACCACATGGGTGCTGTAGGCACTTTTATTTGGGGGGGGGGGCTATGTTATGGATCACCCTTTTACTCAGCCCATCTGGCCTGGAGAAGGTTAGAGAGCATCTCAGCTTACCTGTCTCTGAGCCCTCCCCAAGGGGTACCAGTTTCTCTACTGGGCTTTGAGAAAACATTCTGGTGCCAAGTTTTAGTGATCATGACCCAAAAACACAGAGCTTGGTCACTGCAGTTTCCATGTTCCAACATTGAAGCAGTTTCATGGAATTTTTGTAGTAACAGAACAAAGAAAGTTATAAATCAAGACATTTAAAAATACACTGGTGGGAACATTAAGTGGTTAGTACAGCACTAGGAATCTACTCTATAGCAGCCTTAGCACTTCGGTTGGCAAATATTGTTTTGTTAAGTCAATACATTCCAAAGGTTTTTATCTGTTTATCAGGATGTTAAGTCTGACGCAAAGGATGGCTCTCTTGAGGGCTAAAGACAGCCAGGGAAAAGTTGTAATTAGGCTATCAGATCAGCAACGTTCCAGATTCACCATAGTCCCTGCCATATAGTCAATCAATGTACACAGACAGCTTCTTTCCAGGAATTCTCCCCTACATAGCTCATTAACTCTGTGGTCTTCCAATATCTGAGAGCCACAGTCTGATGCACACTGACCTACTGGTGTCCCTGTCTATCCATCAGCAGCATCCTGCTTTCTTGCAGGTCTAGAGTGGGTACCAGACCATCACCATCCCAGGTCTCCAGAGTCATCACTGGCTATCCTGATGCTTCCCCTGAGCATCTAAGAGCTAGTCCTGGCAGAGGAATCCCGTGGCCTCCAGGCCCTCTCTTGGGTGAGGCTGAGACTTGGCTACTACTGAGATTCTTGGCTGTCTCTGCAGGCATGTGGCTGCCTTTTGGATGGACTCCTGCATTGCAGATTTGTAAAAGGATCCCACAGAAAGCAAGCCCTAGGTGCTCACTGTTTATAGCTATTCTCTGCTTCTGCCTCTGCCTTTCTCACCTGCTGCCCTGCACTCACCTGCTGCCCTGAACTCACCTGCTCTGCACTCAATTACCTTTTCAAGAAGCAACTACTGTTTTCCTGTATTTTCTGCATCCTTTCAGGATGTTCTGGGTATGTGTGTGCGTGCGTGCCTGTGTGCGTGCGTGCCTGTGTGCCTGCCTGCCTGCCTGCCTGTGGCTGTGGAGGCCAGAGGCATTAGATTTCCCCACAGCTGGAGTTGTAAGCAGTTGTGAGCTACCCAAGGAGGGATCTGGGAATCTCACTGGGATCTTCCCTGAAAACACCAAGCTCTAAAACTGCTGAGCTATCTCTCTAGCTCACCCCCAGGCTTCACCTCCTGCTGGAACATTCAACCACCTGATCTTGTGCTGATAACCACAGTGGTTATCACTGTAGGGGCCCTGTTATGCACCCCTTTTGTTCCACATCCCTGCATCCAGAGTGTTTCCTGAGCTTGGTGGAGGGCAGGGCTGTTAGAGACATCACATCTATGGCTGAGCACTCACTGTTGAGACTTGCTTTTATTTAGCTTTGTTTTCCAAACTCACTATTTCGGATGGTACCACACAGAATATCTTTACATTTTACCCACTATTTGAAGGTACAGGAAGGGTGAAGTTTTTCAGCGGGATTTACTAGCTGAGAGGGACTGTGTATGATGTATGATGTGTCGGTGCTGTTGGGTGCTGGCCATTGAACCGAGGGCACATCCAGGCCTATGCTTACTTTTAATTTTGAGACAAAGTATCACTAAGTTGCTACCTTTGAGTCTTCCTGCCTCATCCCTTTGGGAAGCTAGATTAACAGGTCTACACCTCTAGTGCAGTTTAAAGTTTGGTAGAGATGAGCACATTGACTTTCTAGGAGGCCAGCTAGATACACTTCTTCCCCCAGCACATAACCAGGCACCCCAGCTTTTGGATTCTGACCATCTTATATGCATATTTCTTCTATAAAGAGTAAGGCTGCACATCTTTTCACATATTCATGTGTAGTTCTGTCATTCTTCACTGGTAACTGTCAATTTCATCATTTGTCCACTGTCCTTTATGATTGTTGGAGTGATTCCTATTGATTTGTGGCAGCTTTTTATATATGAAAGTTAACATATTTTTTACATATTTAAGTACATCTGACTTTAGATAAGCCTCTGCCCATGTGCAAGATCAAACTGAGGCCCCACAAGAGAGAAGTCTAGTGTTAACTAGGGGTTTCTTACTGTGTACAGAACCAAATTATTTCATGGTTATCTGGGAAAAGTCTTGTAATAAATCACATCTACCTTGTGCTGTCTTCCAGGATGGGAGAGAAATTAAGGTAAATATGTAGAGAGTAGGCTATGGCCCCAGAACGTCTGGCTATGTGGGTTGCTGTTGTATCAGAAAATGGCTATTGTCTAAGGCACTCTAGATAAGTAGAAGAATGTCACTCAAGAAAGGGGCACTCGGAATACAGCTGGGAGGCTACAGGGAGGGTCGCTTTGTTCCATTTCATAAGTGGCATTCTGATTTTGTTCCTTTTAGATTGCTTGGCAGTATTTAAAAATTGAGCAAGTGGGCCAGGGAGACAGCTCATGGGGGAAAGTATCAGTTATACAGCATGAGGCTCGGAGTTTGGATCTCCATATTCACATAAAAGCAAGGTGCCCTAATGCTAGGATTGGGAGTGAGTGTCAGATGGGAAAATCCCTAAAGCTCCCTGGTCACCAGCCTTGCTAAATGGGAGCTCCAGGCTCAGCGAGACCCTGTCTCAAGAAACAAGGTGGGGAGCAATAAAGGAAGACACTTTCCATGAGCAAGTATACCTGCATGCATGTGTGCGTGCGCGCGCGCGTGCGCGCACACACACACACACCTCAGCAGAATAAATTAAAAAAAGATCAGAGCTGTGCAATGATGGCACACACCTTTAATTTCAACACTCAGGAGGCAGAAGCAGGTGTAAATATGAATTTGAGGCCATCCTGGTCTACAGAGTAAGTTTCAGGATGGCCAGGGCTACACAGAGAAACCATGTCTTGAATAAGTAAATAATAAACAAACAAACAAATAAATAAAAATTTAAAAAATCAGAGATAAAGGTTGGTATGGTGGCTCAAGCCTGTAATCCCAACAGTTGAAATGAGAAGCAGGAGGTTCTGAAGTTCCAACCTTAACTATTCAGGAGTTCAAGGCCAGTGCAGACTACATGAAACCCTGGTTGTTGTTTTTATAAAGATTAAAAAATCAGAGACACCAGCACAAACCCATATTTTCAACCTTCTTACCCAAAAGAAGGCCCAGCAACAGGGATGGCTCTCTGCCAGTCACTGCAGTCCCCTCGGGCTGGTGGCAGCCTGCCCTAGACCACATAGATATCCCCCAGTCCAGAGGCCATGCTCTCATGTGGCTTTTCCTGTGGGAGCAAAATATTTTTCAGGAACAAAAAAACAAAAGATAAGCCAAGAGGCCCGCCTGTTTTGAGGAAAGGAAGAAGAGAGTGTGTTTTTTCCTGGAAATACAGAGGGTAGGCTTGGGATGGCTCAGAGAGAGTGAGAACACTTTCTTGGTACTGCAAACAGAGTCCATGCAGCTGCCTCAGCAGTGACCCCAAGAGTCTGGGGGCCCTGAGTGAAGATTGGATTTGGCTTGGGGTCTGGGGCCAGACGCATTTGGCACCTGTTGGCTGTCAATATGTTGGGAGCTATGGTAACCACTCTCGAAAGGAAGGCAGGATAGGTCAGTGGCAACAGGCACCCAGCTTACAGCCACAGTGAACTACACTGAATCCACCTGTCTTGCTGAGCCTCACAGCCACTTCCCCTGCAAGTAACAATTGGGGAAGAGACACACATGTCTCCATTTCCTTTTGATGTGGGCAACTAGTTGCTCCTTCGAGAAAGAGCACGGGAAGCTGCTTCCATTCCACAGCATCTTCCTGCCCTCTCCAGCCTCTTCTTGCTCAGACATAGTGTAAGGATAATGATAGTTTTTCTTTAGCCCACAGGTCTCATTGACCCCAAATCCTTTATTTTCACCAAGCTGTAGTATGAGGTTTCTGGCTTGGACTTCCCGGTCTAGCCTCCTGGCCCGGACTTTTAGACCCACAGTCCCGTAGTCCCACTGAAACACACAGATGCTTGTATTAATTCTACACTGATTGACCTGGGGCCCAGGCATATAACTTGTTAGCTCTTGCTTTTAAACTAACTCATGATTCTTATCTTACCATGAGGCTTGGTACCTTTTCTCAGAGCAGCATTTCAACTTCTTTCCTCTGCATCTGCTGGCATCTCATCGATCGTGGTGTCTCCGTGGCTTCTTTGTGGCATTTCTGCTCTGTTCTTTCTGTTCCCAGAGTTTTCCCAGTCTGGTAGTGCCTCCCCCAATTCCTGTTTTATTAAACTAGTAGGCGGGACAATTATTTACAATGTAAATAATTCCCCTACATATCCCCTTTTCTGTTTTTTAAAAAAGAACCCAAATCTAATTTCCTTTGTATAATTTTTTTTCACTATTATCTCTAACAACTTGTAACCAACACTGTAAACAAAGACAAACACACATAACCCATATTTTGGGAATATGGGCATCATTCTCTAGGCCACTTCCTGCTGAATGGGGGTGCTGACAAATCCATGAGGACCCAAAGAAAAATTTAGGATTATGGACAAGTCTTTAGTGGAGTAGTCTCTAAGGCTGAGTATCTTAGCCAGCCTCCTTGAAATTGTTCTGGATACAGAGCTCAGAGGAAACTTCAACAGAGGTGCTCTGAAATGCTGGTCCATCCATTTCCATTGGAGATTTTTCAGGGTCTTCCTCTATCAAACTTTATTTTCTTTATTCAGAAATAAATCCACAGCCTCTCATTTTCTGTGGAAATAAAAAGAAAATCTCCAAAGTAGCGTATCTTTTTATTTCAATTTTAAAGTCAACTCATTTATAAAATATATAGGTTGGATTAATCCAGGTGCATTTATGATCAAATGGCTTTTTAGCAACTTTTACTACTTCATTTTCAGTCAAAGAACTGAAAGACAAGACAATAACAGTATCTAGACACCCTTTGTATTTTCCATTTTTACGTGGCTTATTACTATTTCTGTTTACTCTTTCTTTTGTAAGGGCTTTATCCTTCTTCTTTTCTCTCTCAAGCCTATGTATATTTTTTAACACACTCTAAAGCATTTCGTTTTTTTAAATCTGTCTTTATTGTATATCTCTTCTGTTTCTAACCACATCTTTGCTTGGCCACCCAGATTTCTCAATTTCTTTCTGTTTCTGACCACACCTTTAACCTGCCAAGGTGTGGCTAAGGATTAAAGGCTTCACTAGGGTGGCTGACTGGCTCCACCTAGTTCCTAGTCTAGCTTCATACAGTTTAGCTTTTTAGCTAGTTATCAGACACAATTACCACTCTGGGGAATTTTAGGATCAGTATATCCACTAAGCACTGCCGTCTGCTGCTCACTAACTCCATTTAAGTGCTGACAGCAGGGCCTCTTGAAAGACTCACAAGTGTTTTGCCTCTAAGGCTGAATCAGGAAGCTTCTCTTAAAAAAGCCAAGCCTCTGCTTGCCTCCAACAAACAGAGCTGATCCAATAAAACATCACCACAGAGAAGCCATCTTTGACTGTTTCCTTTCTGTCCTTTTTAACAGAAACCTTAACTCCACCATATACAGCTCCTTGCTTACATCTAGGCTCCTGAGAAACTTCAGGAACCAGCCTTTTTGCAGCTCTGGCTGCACTTTGAAAGCCCATCGTTTTGAAAGGGCTCATGTGAGAGACACAACTCAGAAGCTGTTTTTGGCTCCGATTCTGTGCTCTAGAACCCTTTTTAATCTCTCTTCAGCTTCATGTGGGTGTACATCACCCACGTTGGGCTGCCATTTGTTGTATTTCTGGTCTGGACTTTCAGACCCACAGTCTCGTAGTCCCACTGAAACACACAGACACATATTAATTGTACACTGATAGACCTGGGGCCCAGGCATATAACTTGCTAACTCTTTACCCTTAAACTAACCCATGACTCTTATCTTGTTTAGCCATGAGGCTTGGTACATTTTCTCAGAGCAGCATTTCAACTTCTTTCCTCTACATCTCCTGGCATCTCATCGTGGTGTCTCTGTGGCTTCTTTGTGGCGTTTCTGCTTGTCTTTCTGTTCCCAGAGTTTTCCCAGTCTGGAAGCCCCGCCCATACTTCCTGTCTGCCTTTGGCCAATCAGCATTTTTATTAAACTAGTAGGCGGGTCAAAGATTTACAATGTAACATAATCCTCCTCCACCAACCTCCACATAGGAACCGGAAGAGGGATGAAGAGGTTCCTCCAGGAATTCACCTCAGGAGCATGTGGTGTATGTGTGTGAGTGTGTGTGTGTTGACATGTGTGTGAGGAAGGGTAGCCATACATGTTCATGTGTACATACATAAGGAAGTGTATACATGTGTAAGCAAAACTCAGTGTGTCATTGTGTGTCTGTGTGTGACAGTATGCCGTGAAGGCATGTTAGGATGTGTGTATATATGTGAGTAGAGTTTTTGGATGTAGAGATATGAATGATGCTGTATGAACGGGTATGTAAAAGTGTGTGTGAATATCTGCATGACAATTGCATGTGGGGTGATGTGTGGTGGTCACGTGACCCCCAGAGGACTGTGATGAAGTGATACTGCATAGGGCCCGCAATGGAAGTATCTTCACTAAGGTTTTTATTGCTGTGAAGAGACACCATGACCACAGCAACTGTTACACAGGAAACATTTAATTGTAGAGGCTTATAGTTTCAGAGGGCTAGTCCTTTATCACCATGGCAGGGATCATGGTGGCAGATGTGACACTGCAGGAGTAGTTGAGAGTCCTATGTCATTCAGGTAACAGGAAATCAACTGACTCACTGAGTGGTGTCCGGCACATAGGAAATCTCAAAGTTCATCCCCACAGTGACACACACCCACTCTAACAAAGCCACACCTCCTTATAGTGGAAGTTATAAAAATACCTGGGGAGTGAACAAAGGGAGATAAAACTGTAGGTTTGGGGACACTCTGGTGGCTTGTCTCAGGGTCTGAAGCAGGTAAATAGGAACTGCCCCAAACATCAGGCCACATCAAGGGTGGTCAAGTCTTAGGCTCTGGGGTGGATGTGGCAAGGGGACATCAAGAAGTTGTGTTAAGTTCCTAAAGGTCTTCGTGCCCTCTTGTGCTTTAGTGAGAGTCAGGGCAGGTGCCCTGCCTTCAGAAACTGGGTTCCCCATTATTGACCTGCTCCATCTCCCAGTGAGCTGGCAGGTCTCCTACTGCTGATCATGGCCACATCGACTTTTAAACAGGGAAAGAAAATTCAAGCCTTCTTAGACTATAATTTTCAGAGACTTGCCTAACAATGCCTGTCTTTTGCAGCCTTGGCCTATTATCAGGATGGAAAAAGCCTGAAACTGGACCTTGAAATCTCCAGCCAAAGGGCGACCACTCTCTTTTTCACTTCCTCCTGATTCTCGGGGCAGCCCCTCTCCCGTCCTGTAACCCCCCACTCCCACTTCAGAAGGAAAAGCCCTTCCAGGCCGCCCTGTGGATCAGATTCTCAGGACTCAGCTCTGTCTATGATTTCTGATTTCCTCCCTTCTCTAAACAGGGGTATCAAATTAAGCCTGGTCAACACTGTGGGCTGAGAGCAGGCTCAGAACACCCAGCAACAAGGCAGTACCTTCAGGGTTTGTGGGAGTAGGGGAGTCCCTGGTCTCTCTTCCACCACAACCCAGGTCTTCCTCAGACATGATGCATCATGAGAGAAGAGCTGCTGGAAAGGCCCCCCACCCTCAGATGCTTAGGCACAAAATTCACACAGGAAGTCCAACAGGGCAAATCTAGAACCTATGGGATTTAATGATAGGGAGGAGGGCTCAAGATGTTCCTGCCTCTATAGCCAGTAGCCCAGTCTGCACTTAGAAACTCACCTGCCTGTGGACAGAGGACAGAGGGCAGAAAGGAAAGCCTTGGCCTCACATGGACTTTGCTGCAGTACCAAAAAAAGACATGGTTTATGGAGAGGGTGGTGGTGTCTGACGTTCTCTGGGAGACAGGGCAGAAAGTACCCCCTAATTGTCTAGTGTCTGGGTGAGCAGGATGTGGAGAGGACCAGGAGGAGGACCAGCTGCCTGTGGTTTTCATGTGAGGCTCCTGGGGCAGACCCAAGGAGCCTATCTGCTGCCCACTCTACCACCCATCCCCCATCACTTCAGGAGATACTGGGACCTGGAGAGTTCCTTGTATCTCCTGAGCTGTCAATCAAGAGGGTGTATCCAATTGGCAGAGTTGTTCCCTTTATGTCCTCGGCTGGAGGACACTACTTAATCCTTCCTTGAGCAGGTCATGGACAGAGAGGGGCCAGAGGAACAGTGAACAACTGGCTCTCTCCCCTCAGAAATCCTAACATACCTCAGGTTTGCCTGGTGTGGGATCTTTGGGATTTCTCTGTTTCATTTCCTAATGTTTGTACGCGCGCGCGCGCGCGCGCACACACACACACACACACACACACACACACACGATGAGGGGCACCCTGTGCCCCGGGGAGTTTGCTTAGAACTATAGACTGCAAACTGTTGTCTCTGGAGCTGTGTGGGGCCCTTGGTGCTCAACAGTCTTGAAAACAGACCCTCCGTGTATTATTAACACCACCCACTACATGCTTTATAGGTCCCCAGTTTACTCCTCAACACAGTATAAACTAGGTATGATGACACAAGGCAACAGTGTCAGCACTCTAGTGGTGGGGGCAGGAATCTCAGAAAGTCTAGGCCTTCTCAGCTACATAAGTTTGAGACCCCCATCTTGGACTACATGATATAAAGTGTCTATAAACAAGTGAATGAATGAATGAATGAATGAATGAATGAATGAATGAATTTCAGTGATCCAGACACCAAAAAGATAACTCTGAGTCCTGTCTGAGGGGTAACACAGCTACTTACAATCTATTCACAAAAGTGTGTTTCTGCTTCTCCAGCATGTGCCAAAGTGCCAACCTTGTTTTTAGTAAGGCTGAAAATCAGGCGACTGACTGTGGCACCGGGTCACTGCTGGGCTCTGAGACAATGTCCAAAGTGAGGTCAGAGGCACTGATTCTTCAGCTGCCTGTTGTTCACTGGGTCCTAAGGCAGCTGCTACTCAGTGGCCTAACAGTTTCCGAGGACAATACCCTAGGCTGCTGCTGGAGGCAGACAGGGATGCCCTGCACTGCTGGGACCCTTCAGGATTTGCTAGGCTTGTTTCCACATTTGTCTGACATCCAACATCTGACAGAAGCCCTGTTTGCACCCTGCAGAGCTGCTGTGAACAACATCCACACAAGCATCCAAGCATCGGGTTTAACAAGACACTTGTAAAGCCCTCTGTCTTGACGTTTTCTGTTATGAATAGCAATCTGCTCCCAGGTTGAGAACACAGCTGGTAACATCCTTCTTGTTGGCAAAGTGCCCAACTGGAGCAGGGCATCACATGGCCAGAGACAGGGGAACCTTTGACAACATGGCTTTTGGAGCAGCCTCATTTTCTAAATCCAAATGTGACGTGTGGATGGATCCATTCACGAACTGGAGCCCTAATCACATTGAGAAGGCCACTGCCCCGCTTCTTAGTGTCTTCAAATGGGGACTAAGTTACAGCATGAGCTTTGGAGGGAGAAAAACCACAACCTACCAGCACTCGGCATGTCCAGTGTGGATGCATTTTTTCAGTCCCTGCTTCCAGTGTTGCCTCCATGGCCATCCCTGCTGGGTGCTTTTAATGCTATGCATTGGCTGAGAATCATGGGGAATTAGCACCTACACTGTTGTACCACCCTGTAACTCCCAGCACCAACCAGGAAAAGCCAGTTAACCAGTTGCTCTGTTTGCCTGGGCTCTGGGAAGGACCAGGAGGGGATGAGAGAGGCAGAGGAGTAGGTTTAGGGTGGGGAAACAATAGCACACTACTGAGAAAGTTCAGTTTGGCATGTAAGTCCTCCTGCGTACAGTGACAGAAGACGTGACAGGATTACCTACCTGACATGAGGTCAGAGGAACAAAGGTCAGGTGGGTAGGAGGGCTCAATGGGTGTGGTATTAGCTCCTGCTAGAGGCCCAGCTCAGGGCCTTGGCAGAGGCTGGGGCTGGAATTGGGAAGGTTTCAGACTCCAGAGGGAACCGGCTTTGTGGACAAGAGTGCCGTGCCCTGAACTGGGTAGTTTGGGTTGTGGTATAGAGGGAGGTGAGTGAGACAGTCCTCAGGATATCCAGGACAAAGGGAGTGTGAGGTGTCTCAGGGCCTTGTGGGGCAGTATTGAGGAAGCTGCCTGATGTCGTATCAGGGGCTCCAGTATGTGCACTGGGTTGGACCCACAGATCATTTACCCTGCAACTGAGACATGCTTCCACAGGCTGTGCATGACAGCAGGCTGCAGGCTGGAGCTTTGGCCATAAAGGGCTCTGTGACATTGGTCATTAGCACCCCACTTACCAGTTTCCTGCTTCGCCCACATTCTAGATGAGATCCTAGGGAATCTTTATGGGGGCCTGTGGGTTTCCGTGTTTTGTTTTGAAGTTCGCGGTAAATATTTTCATTCAGTCATCTGCCAGTCTCTCCATTGGCTCCTGCCATCTGGCTGCTTTCTGCTGGGGAGATGCTGAAAAGGAAACTTGGGCCAGTTACCTCCCCAGAGTGTGCTGTTCCACAGAGAGGAAGCTTGGCGTTCTCAAGGCCAAGGCTGGTTCCCAAGACTCTCCTTTAGAAGGGACAGTGCTTTATTGGCCTCTCCGCTCCTAGCTTCCCCAGCCCTTGGAGGCCCTAGGAACATGGTTGCCGAAGGATGCGATATAGAGACATCCTGGAAGATGGTATCCAGAGAATAAATGGGTCTAAGAGGGTTGTGCCCAATCCAGCTGTGCTTGGTGGCAGAGTGAGACAGGAGTGAGGTCTGGGGACAATAGCATTCCCATCCCTACAGCAAATAAAACTTGAGAGACAATATGAAAATAGGGCACCCAGCGTAGTGGCCTGTGCTCTTCCACAGGGACATTGTAGCACGTGTCCCCAGGGCAGTTAATTTTGGGGGTTGGAATTTTGGGGGTTGGCCCACTTACTCAGGCTTCAGACCTTAAGTACTTAGCAGGTTTTCTCATCACCCCACTCTGGGCTCCTTGAGAAAACAAGAGGTGAAAGCCAGCAACAGGGGAGACTGTCACACCTCAGTCTCGATAATCTCAGGGTGCTTTGGCCAAACTATCTGGGGCACTAAGCTCAGGCCAGTGCACATGATAGAGTCTGTGTGGGCCATACCAGGACTCTTATGGTTGCAAGAGACAGGAAGCCAAATGAATTAATTCAAAGAACTGGTGAGTTGGGAGCCAGAGGTGTGTTAACCTGGCCAACCGCTGGTTAGATCCATTTTCTGTGGTTATAACAAATACCTGGGGCTTGTTTCTATAGAAAAAAAAGGTTATTTGTCTCAAAGCTTTTTTCTGAGGTAGACCTGTCTGTATGGGCTTTCTCATAGTCAAGTGATGACAAAGGAGACAGTACCAGCAAAGGAGTCACCAGGGAGTCAGAGCCATGGCTTGATCTTTCTTCACAATGTAGTCTCATGGGAACTAAGTCTCTTGTTAGGGCCATGGCCCCAGTGAACAAACACCTCCCATAGAAGGTTAAAGTCCCATCAACTCTCGGTTAACCAAGCAGTGACAGAGCTTCCACCACATGAACCTTTGGGAGCTGCACCCAGACACAGTCCAGCCTCAGTTCCTGCTTCTCACTGCCTTAACTTCATTCTCTGCCACCGTGATAAAACACCTAACAAAAGCAACTTTAGAAAGGGCTTATTTGGCTCACAAGGCCAGGTTACATCACGTCATTACAGAGAAGTCATGGCAGCAGGACCCTGAAGCAGCTGGTTACCTCTACAGTCAAGAGCAAAGAACAACGCACTAATGTATTCATGGTATTGCTCAGCTCACTTTCTCCACTCTTATACAATACAAGGTTCCTGCCTGGGGAATGATGCTGCCCACAGTAGGCAGGTCTTCTCACTAATCAAATAAGCCCCCATAGACATGCCCCAGGCTAACCTAATATACATAGTCCCTCACTGAGTCTCCCTTCCCATGTGATTCTATCTTGTGTCAAGTTAATGGTTAAAATCAACCAACACAGAGTCTCATCTCTGCTTCTTGGGAAGAAGCCTCCCAGCAGTCTTGGAATCATACATCATGGCAGCTTCTCATCTACACCAGCAGTCTTCTTGGAATTCACTGTCCTGGCTGGACACATGGGTGCTTCTGAAGATGGGGACTTCAGAGTAAAGCTAAGTTGGATTTGGCTTTCCAAAACTATTTAGGCTCAGAGAGGGAGACAGTTATTGATCAAAACAAAAATCAAGAATGAACACCCTGTACAGAAGAGCTCACTATGATACCCCATCCACTGTAGCTCTGAGTAGGCAAAAACACATAGGGAAGGTGGGATGCTCCATGTCACCTACCAAGGAGCAGCCAATGCCCTAGTAGAATATTATTTAAGAACCATAGACAGGGAAACAAAAAAAGTTTCCCTCCCCTTCTCTAGAGCTACTTTTTTGTCCCTAAAGATGCCTCAGAAGATGGAGTGAGTGTGAAACCCCCAGGTTCCCATTCCATGGAGATGCTTCTTCAATCCCCTCCTCTGAACGGTGCAACGGGAGCCGTGAGAACTGAATCTGTGAGAACTGGTACCCCTTCCAGCTCTCTTATTCCACCTCAGATCGTAAAAATGACACAGACTGAGCTGCATCTGTTGAAGCTGCAGAAATTAATTCAGGTTTGGTAATAAAGTTATAAAGACTGGGCTGAAATAACCATAATGAGCTCCTTTTAATAAAACTCACCAGTGGGACTCTGTGCTGATGGCCCCCATGGGGCTGAGCTTGCACTATGCTTCTAGAGCCTCCAAAGTGCCTTCCTGCTGCCAAACAGAGCCTCTTGCTGTGCCCTGATTAGACACCTAGGTAAACATATTTTATCTTAATGACCATCTTTGGGGGAATCTGCAGTCATAGAGTGATTATGTCTTCAAAGTTAACAACCAGAGGATGGACCTTCCTGCAGATGACCTTGCCTGGACTGGCACCTCAGTGTACGTCCTATGAGGCTGCCACTGCCCAGGATTTAAGGCCTTACCCTAAACCCCCTGTAAAGTCTGAGCCATCAGCAAGACGAGCCGTGTTGGGCTAGGGAGATGTCTCAGTTGAAAAAAATGCTTACCTGTAAGTATGACAACCTGAGTTCTAGTCCCCAGAACTCACATAAAAGCCAGGCACAGCAGACCATACACCTACAATCCCAGTGTTCCTGTGGGGTGGTAGATATCAGAAATAGGAGACTCCCTAAAAGCTCATGGACAAGCTTAGGGTAAGCAGCAGCTAATGCCACCTACAACAAGGGCCAACATCTGAGGTTGCCCCCGCACCTCTACTGTGCATTGTGGCCTTCCTCCTCTCTTCTGAGCAGTGTAGTAGTTCCTGTTCTTCTTGAGTCCTGGGGAAGGGAGAAATCTGTTCTGATACATATGGTTCATGCCTTGGACCAGCAACGTGATATGGTTTCTTTGTGCACAGAGTGCCGTAGCAAGCTGCATGTTCAGCTCACCTTACTGAGCCAGCAGAGATCTAGGACATTCAGTGTCTGAAGAGCATGTGGCAGTGAAGGTGAGGGAGCAGGCATTTAGTTGTGTTTTCTTCTAGCATTTCCACAACTTCATTCTGATCCTACCAGATTGTACCAGTCAATTTTGCCTTGCAACAAAATGCTGGAGGCAGCTCACCTTACTAAGGGGGGGGGGCTTATGGAACTCACAGTATTGACACTTCAATGGCACTGATGTGGGCTTAGCTCTCTTCCTCTACCTCTTGCCCCTCACACACTCCCCCACTCCTCTCTCTCTCTCTCTCTCTCTCACACACACACAAGACAGATATGGAAGAGCCCCCCCACACACACATGATGGCTCTTTGAAAGTGGGGGTCTTGGTGATACTAGTCCATCTTTGGGGTCTCCGTGCTGCAGGGTGGTCTGTTGTCCAACATTTGAGGCATGCTGTCAATCAGGCTCACTTCTCAGCATCTCCCCTTGCTGTTTCTGAATTGAGTCTCCTGTTTCCCGTATTTTGTAGCTTACACTTTTCTTGGGCATGTCCCTTGTGTAGATGGACCCTGTCTCTCAGTAACTTTTCAGAAGAAGCAATCAGCAGGTAAATATTCTGGAAATCTCACTCTTTCAGCGTCGTACTTCATAGAGAATTTGAGCATGAGACTGTAGAATCTATCAGAGTTCCACTCACTATTTTTCCTCACTGTTTGCTTCTTCCGATGCTGCTGCTGTGACATTTGAGCCATTCTGAATCCCGTTGTCTAACTTCCGGCACCTGCTTATTCCTGCTTGTCCTCTACGGAAGCTTGCAGGCTCTCCTGTCCGCTGAAAGGTTGTAATCATTTGGCATGTTTCATTCTCCTCTATTGGGCACTAGATGAATCCTTTTCCACCTGGGAACACTCCCCAGTTAGGGGAATTTTCTAGAACAATTGATATTTTCCTTTCTGGTTTTCCACGCTCTTTACAAAGCTTCTATTATGTGGATGTATGGAAATGAGAAAAGCTTCTCAATCTATTAACATCTTTTCAGATTGCCTTACTGTTTCACTTGGTTGGAAAGCCCTCCGCTTCATTTCCCAGTCCTTTCGGTGACTTTATTGTTTATTTCATTTTTTTTTTTTTTTAACAATTTCCAGGAACTCATTTTAATGTCCTCTCCCTGCTCTTGTTTAAAGTATGTAGCATCTCCTCTTGGCATTCAGAGGACTCTGACACAGGCCTCCTGCTCCAGTTCCTTTCCTCTGTTGGAAATTACTGCAGGTTTATGGAAAGAAGCTGGCATGAAATCCCCCTTAGAGAGAGCGAGAGAGCGTCACAGGGCTCTGGAGGGAGAAAGCTCCTTAGTAAAGGTAACTGCACATAGAGCATGGAGGTCCTAGAAGTCTTTAACTCCAGAGGACAAAGTAAGGTTTCTGACTTTTATAGATTTTTCAGGGTGGGTAGGCAACCTCTATACCACATGACCAGTGCTGGCCAGGAGTCACTAAAAAAAAAAAAAAAAAAAAAAAAAAAAAAAAAAAAAAAAAAAAAAAAAAAAAAAAAAAAAAGGCATTAGATAAAAGTAAAGTTATAATTAAATATTGCTTTGGGGCTAAGGCTGGGGGGTGTGGCTGGGCTTGTTCAAAGTTGCAGGGGCTCTGGGGAGAACCTCTGGGGAGACTCTCTGAAGAGCTGTAAAGTCAGAGTGTATTTATCAACTCGGTTGATGGGGAGCCATGTGAGGGCTTGGGCTGATGTCAGGGGCTCAAGGGGAGCTGAGTAGGGGCTTGGGTGGATGTCAGGGAGAGAAAGGCAAGTGTGGAGTCTGTGATCTCACACTCCTGTTGGTGTTTTTTCTTCTTCTTGCCCTTCATCTACAATGTCAGAGGTACCCACCAAAGAGATGGTGGCACTTGGCTGGCTGCTCATTTGTAAATGTAGACAGTAAACAGGATTACTATGGTGACTGGAACCCCGGTGCTTGTAGGTTCCTTTGCTCCTTGGTTCCTCAGAGTACTCTCCCAGGCTCTGTCTGGAATGGTGCATATCTGGCCACCAGCATCTTGTGAATGAGCAGAGGAAGTGTGCCTCCACTGAGTCCTCCAGTTTCTAGAACGGTACCCTCACCCTACCTTTGACACTTTTTCAAGGAAGACTCCAGCCCAGTACCAGTCAGCAGAGGGTCAGGAGACGTGGGTGGAGATCGACACTGTCCTTGAACTCATCTGTCCCCCACCCCACTTCTGGGTGCTCCTTGATACATTACTTTCACAGACTCTTCTCCATTCCAGCTTGGGGCTCAACTGGAATATACCAAGTTTATTACCGTGAGAAGCTTTCCTGCTTCCTGGCTGGATGACTGTTCTGATATTGCTTCTCTTCTGCTCCTTGTGGGTTGGGAAAGACTTATTCATAGAAGCATCTAGATTTTCCTTTGGCCAGTTTTTCAGCTTCTTCTGGTTAACTTGTCTCTTTATTCATGTCTCTACTCCAGCTGTTGGAATTTGCACCTTCTCTTTGGTCTATGTTTTTTGGAGCTGAATGTTTGTTAAGGATTTATTTATTTGTTTTATGAATGTGAGTGTTCAGCCTGCATGTATGGTTTTATAGCAGAGGAGGGCATCAGATCCCACTAGAGATGCTTGTGAGCTGCCTTGTAGGTGCTGGGAATTGAACTCAGGACCTCTGGAAGAGCTGCCAATGCTCTTAACCACTGAACAGTCTCTCAGCCCCAGAACTGGAGGTCTTAAGGTCTTCCCTTTTTATAGTAATTCCTGATTTTTGTTTCAGCATTAGTCAGTATAGACAGGTTTTTTTTTCCTTTGTGTCTGAATGTCTTCTACATATGCGTGGAAGGGATGGACTTTATTTTTTGGATGTCTGAACAGCAGAATGTCATAAATTCAAATCCTCTATATCCATCTCTAGTGTTTTCTCTAACTTGTGTGGTGTTTTCTGGAGTTAGTGTGTGACTGTCCACACCTATATGGTTTAGCCTTCTCTTTGCATCCATTTGGCTCTCCAGTGAGAGCACCAGGTTTCCTCTCACATCTTTTTCAGGTCCATCAACAGCCCATTCCTTGAATACCTCCGGGGTTATTTTTATCATCTTCCCAGCCCTACCAGCCTCTCTTTCTAGCCCTTCTGCTGGGTCCTGGGTTCCTACCGCATATCCTTGCCATGACTTGGGACCCTCCTAATTCCAGAGTCCCTGAGGGAGAAGCTGGCACCTTCAGACCTCAGGGGTCTCCATCCAAGGGCAGAGAAGCATTGAACACAAAAAAAATGTTAGAAATGCATACAACTGTCACTTTCGTGGGAAGGGAAGAGGGTGCTGGCTGGGGGAGGAACTGGAGGGAAAGAGTCTTGGAACTTTGGATGAAATGAGTAAGGGTCCCTTGAGGAGGTAACATTTCAGCTGGAACCTGACTGATAGGAGAAATGGGGAGGATGATTTCAGGGCGAGCAGAGAGAAGAGTCTTCCCCTGTCAGGGAACAGTGTGCTTCTCTAGGTTACAAACCTGTCTTACCCCTAATGTCTCCAGTGTTTAGGGATGGTTATGGAGGTGACACATGGGGATTGTGTCAGTAGGCTTTGCATTAAATTTGACAAAATGCCAGAGAAAGAAAAAAATCTTAGAAGGAGGGCAGGATCTAGAGTCACCAGTTCAGCGGTTTGGGGCCATGGTCACTTTGGCCCTGTTGCTTTAGGCTATACCATGGCAGCTCCCATCATGGTATGGAGAAGGAGCCCTCCCATCTCATGACCACCAAGAAGCAAAGAGAGTCATGGAGGGAAGAAATCCTAGTAGCCCCATTAACGGTGCATCCCAGGTTACCTAACTCTCCTTTACTAGGCCTGGTCTCTTGAAGCTCCTACCATCTCCCAGCCTCAACACTGGCTGGGGCCTGAGCCTTGACCATATGAGCTATTTAAGAGCCAAACTTCACTGAGAGCAGAGATAAGACACAGCCTCCTTCTGCACAAGCTCCAATGAGAAGGCAGATGGCAAGACTTTAGAATTATGCCTCCCTCTGGGTGCTCTGGGGGCTCCTCCAGGGTTTGGGTATGGGCCAATACAGGGCAGGAGCAGCAAACTGAAGAGCCATTCCAGCAAAGATACTGGCATAGATTTTCATGGGGCCCTACAAGCTCCCAGAAATCTTGTCCTACAGGGCTGGCCTCGCCCTATCATACTCTGGCTTTATAGACTAGAGCCCAGAAGTCTTTTCTCCTAAAGCAACCCTTGTAGAGCATGAGGTATCCTCTAGGCCATATTGATAATACTGGAAAGGTTGGGCATGGAGTTACATGCCTGTAATTCCATCACACAGGAGTCAGAGATAGAAGTACAAAGACATCTGGTCTACAGAACAAATTCAAGGACCACTTGGGATACAGGGTAAGATCCTGTCTGAAGATCCATCAAACAAACAAACAAAATCAATATTGGTGAGCATACCCACAGTTTATTGTGGCATATTCTTATTGAAACATCGCACTACACTTAAAGTAAGAATCATTGTTCTTTTTGTTGCTGCTGTAGACAGGGTCCATGGTCCTAGGCTGGCTTTGAACTCCCTCTGTAATCAAGAATGACTTTGAACTCTTTATCCTTCTAAGTACTAGGAGTATAATTTCCTTCACTGTTGGAGGATCAGATACAAATAAGGAAGCATTCTACCAACTGATCTACATGCCAGATTCAAAATCATTGTTCTTTAAGGAAAAAAAAATATTGGCTAGTTTCAGGTCCCAGCTCCTTCTCTCTGGCAATGTAGCTTGATGGACTCAATATTTCTGTTCTTTTATTGCTCCTTGTTGATTTTTCTTAATCCATTTTGGGCTACTATCACAAAATACCTGACACCGAGTTACTTATTAAGAAAAGATGTTTATTTTGCTCACCACTCTGGGGAATGAAAAGTTCAAACAACATGATGTTGGAATCCTGGCAAGAGCGCCCCCTAGCTGTGCCACAACATACCGTGATGTGGTAAAAGTATATTTGAGAGGAGGCAAGGCAGCCAAGATGAGGTTCTGGTTCCTTCTTTTATAACAACCAGTGCCCTGGGGAGAATCACCCAGTCCCAAGAGCACTGCCCCACTTCCACATGATGACATCGATTCCTTAGCCAGTCTGGAGCTCCTGTGGTGTGATCACTTCCTCTAGGCCCCGCCTCTTAAGATTCTGGTATCTGAATAACTTGTGTTGGGGACCATGCTTGCAGCTCTAAGGCCTTGCAGGAACAAGCCAGAGGGGTATGAGAACAGCCAGGAGCCCCTCCTTTTGTGAGAACTGAACACGGTTTTGTCACTCTGAAGGGCTATGCACATGTCCTTGTTCTAGAAGCCACTCTAAGGATGCTCAGAGATGCGACCCTCAGCTCATGAGCTCTGCATCCTTTGCAGTACAGAGCTTATGTAGGTGGGCTTGGCTGCTGCCTCAATCTTCCCTGGGTAGAGACTCTGCTTCCTCCCAGCCCCTCCTCAGACTGCTGATCTGCCCTCAGTGTCTTTCTTTGCCTTCTAAAGACTCTAAGACCAGGGCTCTTGGATATGATTTCTGCTGTGTCATCTTTACCAAAGCAAAGAGAGCTCCAGATACCATCTGGAAGGGTCCCCAAGTGAGGAATGCCAGGAACCAACTATCTTTTGTTTACTCCTGTGATAGAAACATGGGTGAGGGGAGGGTCAGTCAACCAGGTCATGGCTGCTTGGGCCCCTGTTCTCTCTCTAGCATCTGCCAGCCCTCTCCCCCTCAGGTGGACCAGTGGGGTGCGTGTGTGTGAGTGTGTGTGTGTGTGTGTGTGTGTGTGTGTGTGTGTGTGTGTGTGTGTGTGTGTTGTTGGAGAGGGAGCTGCCACAGAAGAAAGATAAACTGCAGGCAGCAGTATCCTCCTGCCTCAGCAGGAGATGAACAGCATTGACAGTTCATCGCCCAGCCTGCATTAATAATTAGGGATGGCACATAGTCATGTGAACTATGGGCCAAGGACCAAATGTCACAAAGGCCTTTAGGTCATGTGGCCAATCCAGACTGGCTGAGTAGGCTCTGAAGTCCAGGGATGCTGTCAGAGGGATCTCTGAGAGGTTAGCCCTGGAACTTTTGGGAGTTTGTTGTTGGCCAGAGAAACAGGACGAGATTTTAGTCTGTGTTAAGGTCATAACCATTGTGATGATTGATGAGGTGGAATGTCTGTTTGGCTGCCAACTCCTATAGGTACACAGAAGGGCAGGAGGGCAGCAAACCCCGTTGCCCTGGTCTACCTGTTGCATCCTGAGCTAGCTGGAACAGACCTGAGGGAGTTGAAGGAGTCAGACTGCTTAGAAGGGCTGACTCATCTCTCTACTTCTGGAGTTTGGGACCTTTCTACCAAGGCCTGAGTTTTAGAGAAGATGTTCTAAAAGAAAATGTCCAAGGAGTCACTCCCTGTGATAGTTTAATCTTGGTTAACGTCTTCATACCCTGAAAAGAGAGAATCACAATTGTGGATTGCCTCCATCTGTTTGGTCTATGGGCATGTCTGTAGGTCATTTCTTTGACCGCTAAATGATGGAGGAAATCCTAGCCTAGGCTGTAAAGGAAGAAAGCCAATAAGCAGAGATCCTCCATGGTTGCTGTTTCAGCTTCCTCCAGGTTCCAATCTTGACTTCTGATAATGGCCTAAAATGCCTTAGCCAAGTAAACCCTTTCCTGACCACATTGGTTTTGGTCAGTCTTTTATCACAGCAACAGAAGAGCAAATTGGGGACCCCTTCCCACAAAAATCATCACAAGAATAATGTCAGAAAAAGTAATTACCATGTTTGAGGTAAAATTGGCATCTCCAGAACATCTTTATGAAACCTCATTGCTCTGGCTGGGCCTGTGGAGCACACGGCTGGGCCAAACAACTATGTCAGGTTGACAGTACAGCTGCCCCGGGTACTGGGGCCAGAGGGTACTCTCTGGGACCTTTAGGATCCAAGAAGTTACCAGGCTCGCAGGTGGCTTCCCTGGTGACCTGGGACCCTATTATGTCCTCTCTCAGTACAGCTAGGTGACCAAGGATGGCCCCATCCCTCAGTTTCTCAAGAGAAACTTGGGGTTCTCAATGGTTTCCAATGTGAAATCTTCCAAATTTCAAGTACTGTCAACAAAATTGGGTATTTTTTAACAATACCTTGTGGATCTAAGAAGTACCTCTACAGTCTGCTATTCCCCTGGGGCTGCCTGTGTGTGACCCTGAGCAAGGCAGGGGCAGAAGGTGGTGTCTAGCTCCTTGCTCATGGGAGAGCTTTTTTCTGTGGAAATTACCATCTTCTTTGCTTTCCAAGGTGGCTCTGAAGGTGAGCTGTCCCTGCTTGCTGAAAATGCAAAGAAATAAATGCATGAAATAGAGCAGCAATCCCTCAAGCCCTGTGTCAAGTTTAAGTCCCAGGCGGCTCCTCTGCAAGCCTCAGGATGGCCCTGAATCATCTCCAGACAGCTGAGCCGAGCAGCACTTAGCCCTGATGGGGCCCTTCCTACAGGGCTGGCCCACTCCCCATGCCTAGAGTAGCCCTGGGCAGGACCTGGCATGTTTGTGTATGGGTGCATTGCATGCACATATAAGCATAAGGCTACTTACTATAGATGTTCATTTGTGTGTTTGAACATATATGTGTCTGCCTGCAGGTTTATATACATATATGTAGTGTGTGTGTATGTGTGTGCTGTGTATTTTATTATCAATTTGTAGTGTTAAGGGTAAGCTTGAAGGCATGAAGCATCTGTCTGGTTGTTTGCCACATAAGGGTTCCTTGTCTGTAAAATCGAGATAGTAATTTGTACTGAAGATACCCATTGTGTGAACTGAGTGAGGAGACTTGCTGGGTGGTAATGGGGGTATGGTGGGTTGAGAACCATATGGAACCATGTGGTAAGCTGCCTTGTATCTTCATGAGCTGTGGACCAGATGGAAATCAAGGTAGATAGTGTAGCTGTAGAGGCAGTGAGCATGACATCCTGGGCTCTGGTCCTGTTGTTGGTGTAGACCCTTACCCTCTAAGATACCTCAGACTCTACTCAGCATGATCAGTTCACAGCCAGGTACCGACCATTGGGGGCAGTCAGTCAGTTCTCTCCCAAGTCACACTGTGGGAGGTGTGATGAGAGGGACTTACACGTGTCCCTGAGCAATCCCATCAGCACTAGGGTTGGGGGCAAAGTTCTCCTGGTGGAGAAAGAGGCCAGACACAAAGGTCTTGACCCAGGATATGGGGTATCATTCTGGTCTACACCTTGAAAGATTGGGAGATAGCTCTGAAAGGAGAGGTAGAAGTGAGGAGACACCACGCGATACATATCATCTGTGCTGAGCCTCAGTTTCCCCAGTTTTGTTTGTGTTTGTCATGATTGCCCCTCTCTAGACTTCTGAATGAGTGCAATGCTCAGGTTTGGGAACTGTGAATTTTAAATGAGATAGTGGTCATTCTTATGCCACCCCAGTCCTAACTGGTGACTGAGATGTACCCAAACGGGTTCTGTCTTTCTGTGATGCGCCTGGGGAGGGGTGCTGGGCTGTTACCAAAGAAGGTGTCCTCTCCTTCTAGGAGCTTCCCGGGGCATCCTGGAAAGCCTCAGCAGATCCCTGGGCGTTCTGGAAGAGCGTATCAACAGCTCGCGGCGGAGGGTGCGCAGGCATGCTACTGATGATGACTACAACATCGAGGTCCTGCTGGGCGTGGATGACTCCGTGGTCCAGTTCCATGGGAAGGAGCACGTTCAGAAGTACCTGCTAACACTCATGAACATTGTGAGTCAAGGCTTGGGGCTCCAGGGGAATAGGAACAGAACCAGTCTCTTGGAGGCAGGAAACTGGGCTTGGGTAGGGACCAGATGGTGGCTGGGTAGGACCATGGGTGGATCCATCAGAGAGTAGGATGTTAGCAAAGGGGCTGGAAAATTAATATGATTGCTGTGAACATCATTTTTTAAATAAAGGACTGTTTTGGCCATGGCAGGCACCGTAAAAAAAAAAGAAAGAAAGAAAGAAAAAAGGTAGGTGAAAAAATCAAAACATAGATGTTTTTAAAAAGTAAAAAAGATTGAGCCAGATGCCCCCAAAAAACAACATATAAAAAACACATAAGCCACAGGCTACATGACAAAACAAATTAATAAAAATAAATTAATTTAAAATAAAAAACTAACAATATGCCTAAGCATAAGCCAAACAACATAAAATTAGTATAAACATCTATGTGTTTCTCTCAAACTTTAAGATTACTAGTCCAAATAAACAATGACAGACAAAACCAAACCATAAAACTAGCCAAACCTTAAAACATGTGATGGTTAGTGTTAATTGTCAGCTTAACTCAAGAATCACCTGGGAGATGGCTCTCTGGGGGTTCCTGTAGGAGATTATCTGCATTAACTAAGGTGGGAAGATGCCACCATTATGAGTGGCACCACCCCCTGGCTGGAATCCTGGGCTCTGTATGTGGAGAAAAGGGAGCCGAGCATCAACATTCATCCCTCTCTGCTTCCTGATTGTGAGTGTCATTTGACCAGCTGCCCCAAGCTTCTGCTGATTTCCCCCACTCTGTGGCCTTGAACTGTGAGGCAGGATAAGCTCTTAGTTACTTTTGTCAGAGTATATTATCACACCATGGGAAAAGAAGCTAAAACAGGGGACATTGGGGGGCTTGGCTGGACGCAGGTTGGGCCCTAAGGGGCAGAATTGAGCTGACAGGCTAAGATCTTCTCCATTCTGGGTGGTGGGATCTCCAAAGCCCTGCTAGGAGCCTAGTGGAGGGAGGGCGAGGCTATGACCATGGCTGTGCCTCTAAGTTGCCTTGGTTGTTATGTTCTTGGCTTCCTGAATTTCCACCTTTCCCCTGCAAAATTCTTTGTATTTGTACATTTTATTTTGGAGAATGTTAATTTCATATTAATTTTTGAAAAGTACCTTTAATTTAATAACAATAAAACCATAATCATTGAAATTAATGAACTGCTAAGATATAGCTGAATAATAATAGTAACAACAAAAATAAATAAAACTGTAATGGCTCCAATTAATTGATCTGCTAATGTGTGGCTGTGTGCCAGGCCCAGGCTGGCCACTTTTGGTGCAGTATCTTAGGAAATATTCACACTGAGCCTGTAAGTCCAGTAGAGCTTCCAGAATGTGTATTCTTCCCCTAGTTCCACTGCTCTCCAGCTCACAGGGAAAAGGTGGGGCTTGGAATTAAAAGACTAAGTGTGTCAATTGGAATGGAGTTACAGTCCTCTGAGCCTTGGTGTTCCCATCATTAAAATGAGTCAGTTCCTCTTGCACCCTGAAGCACAGGTTAAATGATATAATGGAAGTGAATGGGTTTTTCCATCTCTAGATAAGGTAACAACAGTTCTGGTTTCCAAATAAAGTGAGGTTTTGCTCTCAGGACAGCGACAGCAGCATAAAGAGGGTCATCTTGAAGGTGGATCAGATACGAGAAAACTCTCCTCTTCCCCAGTGGGGAGAGGGCTCCCACGTCACAGAGCTCTTTGGAAGACATAAACTCTCCAAGTTTTGATCGCAAGCATTCATTCATTTATTCATTTGTTCATGCACACCCCCATCATCCAACTGTAGCCCTGTTTTAAATAATGATAACAAGATGGTTTAGTTTTTAGAAAAACACCAGCAACATGAGAATTTTTAAATTGAATCCCCAACCTATCATCACAAACAACAAAAAGAGGATGTCAGGTGATAAGCCTGAGCTGTTATGAAAGGATGTCTGGGTCACATCTGTTTTCCTTGTCACACAGATGTGCACACTGCAAGTGTTTATTGATCAAGGGCTTACCCTTGGGGGTGGAGTGTTGAGTCTGTCAGAAGCAAGGGTAAGGCAGAGTTCTGGGGCTGAGTGAGGCCCTCTTCCATGCTGCTCCTGCTTCAAGAGTTCCTTGTGGGCCAGGTAGACAATGTTTCTCCCTTGCTAGCAGCAGAATGTTGCGCTAACAGTGCCCTAAGACCTTTAGAGTGTTCCCTCAGCGCGGAAAGGGGCTGTGCAAGGCTGGTGAGACACTCTGGTGGCCTTGGAGAGGAGGAATGGCAAAGACATATCTACAAGAGAAAAACTTTCTAGAATGTTGTGTGACAGAGCTTTCTGTAACTCTCTTTCTGGCCTGTGAAATATTGCAATCATTGACCAGGGCAGATCTTGAGTTCTTGAAATGTGGCCCAAGGAAAGGAAAAAACTGACCAGTCCTTTTTATCCAATAGAATTTTAAAGTTTAATTAAACACATTTTATTGTGATTAAAAGGCAGGTCTGGAGCTGGGAAGATGACTCCGTTGGTGAAGTGCTTGTCACATAAACACTATGACCTGAGGTCAGGCTCCCAGCACTGATGCAAAGGGCTGGGCTCAGTGGTGCACACCCACAATTCCAGTCTAGCTGGACCAGTGAGCTCCATGTTCAGTGAAGATTATCTCAAAAAGTAAAGTGAAAGTCAAAATTAGTAATATTGCACAAATTCTATTTGGTCTTATAATAAAAACTAGGAGACAAATATTGGGGAAAAGCTGAAATATCAGAGAAACAGGAACAGACCACATCCAGTTCTCACCCAGACAGCTCCTCAAATGGAAAAGCGTAGATCCTGCCTCCAAAAATCCTCAGACTGAATGCCTCTGAGTCCAAGGGAAGAACTGCCTCCTCTTTCTCTACCCAGCTATCTCACTTCCTCCTTCAATTTTTCTAATGCTGGGATTAAAGGTGTATGCCACCACCACCTGGCTCTGTTTGGCCTTGAACTCACAGAGACCTGGAAGATATCTGCCTGCCTCTGGAGTGCAGGAATTAAAGGCATGGGTCACCACTTCCTGACCTTCAAGTCTAGGCTTTGATTTTCAGACAAGCTTTATTAAATATACAATACATCACTACATAATAGAGCAGACACCTGACTTTCTCCTCTGGCCTTTCTACTACACAAGGGCCTGCCCACATACGCGCGCGCGCGCGCGCGCGCGCGCGCGCGCACACACACACACACACACACACACACACACACACACAAATGAATAAATGATTGAGGAAGATGCTTGACAGCTGACCTCTCCATATGCACACAAATGTGCATTTGGTCACAAGCACTCCAAATAAAGGAGAGGGTAGGCAGAGAATCTCATAACCGGTGGAGGCCTATGATCTCACTACCTGGGAAGTCGAGGCAGAAGGATCTGAAGTTCAAGATCAGGTCTGGCAGTTTAATGAGCTCTTGTTTCAAAGGAAAAGTAAAAAGACACTAGAAATATGGAGATGTGGCATAGGATTTGCCAAGGGTGTGACAGTCATAGAATCGGGCAAAGCACGCAGGCCATCATTACACAGTTTGTGACATTAAGGTCATTCACATGGAAGTACAAAGGTCAGCCTATCCATGTACAGGACTCTTTTGTGTCTTTTAAAGCTGAACCTCCTACCATTAAACACTAGTTTCTCACCTGATCGATCCCCTGAGGCCTGGCTGTGATTATTTTGACTTTGGTCTCTGACTCTGACCCCTCTGAATCTCCATATCAGTGAATTTATATGCTATTTGTCCTTTGGGGACCAGCTTATTTAATTCAGTGTGATAGTCTAAAGGTTGTTCATATTATAACGTGTTAGAATTCCGTGCTTGTGTGTTTATGTGTCTGTCTGTCTGTCTGTGATGTGTGTTGTTTTACCTTGTTTTTGATACAAGTCTTGTTATGAATCTCAGGCTAACTTTGAAATCATGATCCTCCTGCCTCCACTCTCCTGAGTGCTGGGATCACAAGTGTTCACCTCCATGCCCAACCTTCCCTCCCTTCCCTCAGCTCAGTAAGAGCCATAGTATGTCTAGACAGGTTTTACTCATCCATTCATCCACTGATGAGACCTGGGCAGCCTCTGCCTCTCAGCTGTTGGGAATAAGGTGCTAGGAGCTTGGGCTACAGATTTCTGTTGGCATTCCTTTGGCTACAGACCCACGAGTAGAGAGACTGAGTCATATGGTAATTCTATGTTTAACTTTTAAGAAACTAGCATGTTGTTTTCCACAACTGCTGTATCATATTCTGTCCCACCATGAGGGTTTCCAGTTCTCCACAGCCCACAGCCCTTGTTATCTTGATGGTAGCCATGCAAATGGGAACATGACTTGCAGTTAATCTGCGCTGAAGTTCAAGTTGTCTGTGTGGCCAGTGGCAACTGTCCTGAGCATTGCATGGTGGAAAAGCATTGATCATCATTTCCTAAGCAAGCCTGGACAGCTCTGGGTGTGTGGACCTCAAGCCACAACCTCAAATAGTCCTCAAAACCCTGACCAGTGGTTTGTTATGATCCCCTCCTAAGTCTACAGCTGGTCCTGGGATTCCAACGGCTGGAAATCAAAGTAGCGTCACAGCAGGACCAGCGTAGTACTAGGCTGGGATGTAGCTTGGTTGGAACAGTACACGTCTAGATGTGACATTGGGTGAGCTCCAACTGCACTCTGGATCAAGTGACCATTGACAGTAACAGCAGGCAGAAATGTCTCCATGGCTGAAATACAGCCTGGACAGTAAGTGGTCAACTGAGCTGGGTGTTGCGTGAGACTTTTCCTGGGGAGATACACATGTCTGTCCCCAAAAGGGAATGCAGGACAGACCAAAATAGCAACCAAGTCTGACTTGGAGAACCAATGAGGTTTGGGGGGGGGATTTTAACTGGTATATAGGTGAAGGGTCACTTATAGGAGTGGAAATGACTCAGTAGCAGCCACATCACCAAAAAGGCTCCACTTCCTAATGGGCTCTGTAACTTCCTTAAACAGTGAGTACAGATAGCCAGCACCAAGTGTTCAAGTATGTGAGCCTCGGTGGAGACATCACATTCAAATCACAACACAAAGTGAGAATTTGTGAGTCTGCCCCACACCCTGCTTCATCTCACACCCACTGGAGGGTTAGGGACAGGGGCATCTGCTGAGCATTTCATGAGACCTACCAACTCATTCTCTGACAGCCAGATCCATTTTCCCCAGTCCCCCCACTAAATTGAGAAAAGTATTTTTTTCAGTTCATTAAAACATCCTATATTTAACACAGATAATATATTATTTATGCCATAAGATTAGAATAAGCTCATATAGATCTCTCCATATTCTCTCCCAGGGGCTCCTCTCCACAACTTCATTTTAATGAGTGTGGAATGTTGCCATGGGGAGAATGTGCTTTTTATGTAACTTATTATTTATATGAATGTCCGTGGGATAAAACTTACTTCCCTTTTAGAGGTCAGATGTGCCACCTACCATTTTACACTCATATAGCCAAATCTGTCCCCTATCCTTAATTATTTTCTTAGATTGGGCTCCTAAAAGTTAAATCTTCCAACAAGTGATGTACGTGTTAATGTTCTGCAGGCCAAAGTATTGTGCTGTGGCCTCATCAATTATGACCTCATCATCTGACTGCTCCACTGAGGGAAGACCCACGGTCCTGCCTCATTCTGAGCTGTGGTTATTTATAGCTACAACTGTGATGTATTAGTACTTTATGTTACAGGCTATAGCTGTTCTGTTTGTTTGTTTGTATTTTCAAGATACGGTTTCTTTGTGAAGCCCTGACTGTCCTGGAACTCACTCTGTAGACCAGGCTAGCCTCAAATCACAGATATCCTTCTCCTCTGCTTCCTGAGTGCTGGGATTAAAGGCATGTGCCACCATCACCTGGCTTATTATGTTTATTTTTATTTCATTATTTACAGTGTGTGTGTGTGTGTGTGTGTGTGTGTGTGTGAAAGAGAGAGAGACAGAGACAGAAACAGAGAGATACAGAGAGAGACAGCACACAGATGGAGGCCAGGCAACAAGTTTCAAGAGTCAGTTCTTTCCTCCTACCAAATGTGTCCTAGAGAATGAATTTAAGTCATCAGGCTTGGTAGCAATTGCTTTCCTAGATCCACTGAACCATTGTGTGGCGAAGGGCTCAGAGGACAGGAACCTTGAGGTGGCCTCTTGACACAGAAGTATGCTTAGGATCATTTCAGACATTTCCAGAAGATCTGTTCTAATTCCAAGCCAAAATTCATTTGAATATATTTTTTAAGAAACATGCCAGCAACTCAAACACAAACATTTTAAATCAAAACTTCTAACACAACACATTGCAAAGCTATCATAATTTAATGCAGGCTGAGGAGCCATGGCAGAAAAGTCTTTGTTCTGAGTAATTAAATCATTTGCTGCTGTAAGATCATTTAATTTGGTATGTGCAGTTAAAATACCACAGTTCCTAATACATGCTCATCTCAGATCTGAGTAAAGTGCTTTAGGCTGGGTTTATTTGCACGGAATATTGCAACAGCATGCACAGAGCAGTTACGTGTTCAAACCAAGGCTGCAGTGAAGTTGTGCCATGCAACACAGTTAAGTGCAGCCAGAAGCACCTCAGATTCCTTGCAAGTACCATTTTGTGTGTACTCAGGTATAGGGGATTGTGTTGTTTCATTGTAAATAATTATCCCATTCACTGGTTTAATAAAAAGCGCTGATTGGCCAAAGGCAGACAGGAAGTGTGGGCGGAGCTATCAGACTAAGAAAACTCTGAGAACAGGAAGCACAGAGCAGAATACCAGAGAGAAGCTGGAAGAAACAGAGGACAATTATGCTGCTCTAAGAAAAGGTACCGAGCCCCATGGCTGAACAGGATCAGAATCATGGGTTAGATTAAGGGTAAAGATTCAGCAAGTTATATGCCTGGGCTTTAGGCCAATCAGTCTATAACTATTGTAAGCATCTGTGTGTCTCTGCGGGTCTGTAGGTCTGGGAGCCTAAACCTTGAGGAAAGTCCGGGACAGAAACCTCTTACTACACTCAGGGATGTGTTACTGATACCAAAATGTTTATAATCCCCACGTTCAGAAAACGAGCCCACTGGGCTTGCAGCCCATAGTTTAGGAAGCTGGGATATGTCACATGTGACTGACCCACTCCTGTGAACTAGTAATGCAATAGGTCTGTTCCCTTTGACGTCATTATAGACACACAGAGACATCCCACAGAGGTACGGCGACCTTGACAGAATGGCTGTGATGTCATTAGTGGAGAGGAATGTCTCAGTTCCATTGCCACAGTGCTTAAGTAATACCTTCTGTCTGTCTTTAAGGAAAAACATTAAGTGATAGACGCAGCCTTTGTGTCTCTCTCCGCAATGATGTACTTAGGTATGCTGGTAGGGAGAACCTTCAGCCAGAAGCACTTACCTGGTGACGCTTCCCTCACTTGCACTCAGTTTCTTCACCTTTAAACCAGAGGCTTTACCTCCTACCATATCCGCCAAACTTCCAGGAGAGAAAGAACCCTCAGCAGACAAATTCCCCCTTGCCTCCATCAATCCTCTCACCCCCATCCATGCATCTGGAGCCGCCTTTTCCTGAAGGCCGCCTTGGTGACCTCATACTTAAGCTGAGCTTTACCTTTTTCCTGCTCATACCCCAGACTACCCAATACAACCTATATCTCCAGTTAGTTTACTGCCTCCAACGTCATCTCAGGTCACTTTGAGAATTCTGTTTAAAGGAGCGACTGAAGTGCCCTTGGTCTCTATTTGAAAACAGCTTAGTAAATTTCTGGGCAAGAGCAGTCTCTCTGAGCTATGTGCACTGCTCTTCCACTAAGGGCAGACCCATTTCTTAGGCTTGTAGAGAACATGGTCCCGGGGACCCCTGGGCTTTCAGAGCTGAGGCTGTACCCTTTAATTCTGCCCAGCAAGATGAAGGTCCTCAGTACAGTGTGTTCTGAAACAGCTCATGTTCAATGAACAATCTTTCTCGGTGCCAAGACTCGGATATGTTTCCTCTTTTCTTTTCTAATTTAATCCAGAAATTGGCCTTGACTTGCTGAAGCCTTGCCAGGGTTTGTAAACAATCAGCTGCTCACCAGCTTTCAAGAATGCTGGGGCCGGCACAGCGGCAGTGCGGGAATGTTTTGTGCTAGGCGCTGGGGGAGAAAAGCTTGTGAACAGCAATGCAGCCTGTAGAAGACATCACACCCTCACCCTACCCCACCCCCACCCTACCCTCATCCTCCACCCCTCCACCCCTACACATGTCTGACTCTGCTTCCTGCAATAAAGAGACACTGAAATTTAGACATTTGCTGTGGGACCTGGCTGGAGCAAAGGGGAGGAAGAATGGAGGTCCAAAGTTCCCTCCCTTCTCTACCTGGGTCGCCCCGGCCCCAGAAGAAGGTTAAGGGACACTGTTTCTGACCCTTCTGTTCCCAGTGCTTGTCCTGCTAGGGTCCAAGCTCAAGGAGTCCCACCTGCCAGGATGGCATAGGGTACTGCATACAGAACCCCTAAGAGAATCATATGACCAAGTGCAGCTGAGTGCATACCTAAATGGTTGGTACCTAGCAGAGACAAGGAGAAACCACATCCCCTGGTGATGGCTTCCTCAGTTCTGTTCACTTGTTGTTGAATAGAAATTACTTGCCTGGCCCTTTCCAGGTCTGGTGTTCTTAAATGAAGGCTGGAATCTCTGGGGGAAACCTAGTCATTTTTTGATGTGGGCTACAAATTGCAATTAGTGTTTGTATTGCCAGGTGAATTGGAGCTGTGGTGCCTGCCAGGCTAGAGGGAAGCAGGCACCTGTCACTGTAGTCCCTCAGTGCCTCAGATGTGGGAATTGTTCAGCTCCAAGGGCTGCTATAACATTCATTACTCTAGATGTCTAACATATGTGTGAGGTGAGTAGAGGCCCTTGGAGTCATGAACCATCATGTCCTGAACTTCCTAACGATTGTGCCTCATTAAGGACACTGGGGTGTAGGGAGAGCAGCCTCTATCTCTGTATCTGATTGCTCAGAGTAGGAGTAAAATTTAGGGATGAATGAAGACCAGGGATTCTAGAGCACTTAAATCATTGATAGCTCTTCAGAGACTTCTTCAGCTTCTAATGCAGAGTCCGGAGATCAGCAAAGCATAAGTGAAGGTCCAGGGGCATCTCTCTCCTCTTGTACACTTTGAATCTGGCTGAGGTATAAGGCTCTGGGAGAGGTAGGAGATGAAACTGGTTTGGCATCTAGAAATATCCCCATTGGGAAAGTTGGGGCTCCCCGCATGGTTATTTAAAAGAGGAGGAAAGAGCTCATGTTGACAGAACTTTAGCGCCAGGCAGCCCTGTGGAGGAGGCACTTTATGGCCTGTCTACCTTCCCTGGGTGTCTTTGCAAGGTTTTCTTTCTCAGATACAGCCGAGGAGGCTCAGAGAGGTAGGCAATGGGACCAAGGTACAGCAGTAGAATCACATGCCTATGAGAAGGTGACAGACCATTCGTGTTCTGCCCTAGCTGTTCTGATTTGAAGGAGAACTTCTTAGGAGTCTCAGAAGAGCCAGCCCTGTTCTAGCCTTGACTCTGTCTCCCAGCAGCGCTGGCCATCTCCTACCATATCTTCTGCCTTTCCCTCCCACCGCAAGCCATCTTGTGTGTGTTCATCCATGTCTCTCTTGGGGAAGCTTTGTCTGCTGTATATTTCTGTTCTAATATTGTCACCAACACACCACACACACACACACACACACACACACACACACACACACACACACACCACACCCTCTTTCATGACCTGAGCATCCAGGCTATGGACCTCTAGTGAGATTCAGGTTTAGTGAACCAATAGAGTCCTGCTCTCATGGAGCTGACATTCCAAAGAGCTGGGCTGATGTAAGGCCAGCGGTAATGGTGCAGAGTAGAGACACTGGGCTGGGGGCAACCTGGGCTGTCCTCACTCCTGCTTTTGTCTTATTCCTGTCAGCCGCTCCCCTGATGCCTCCTGACAGCTGATGAGGGAGCCCAGTTGCTGCCTGTCCTTGGCTCCCATGGGATGCTGTCAGTTGTCAAAGCAGGAGTCAGAGTCCCTGTAGATGGACACGGAGGGCCAAGCATCATCGCTCCCTGGTGACAGCTTGAAGCAGCTGTTGAGCTTGTCTTGTGCAGGCTCCAGCAAAGAGGTGACAGCTTTCCTCACTGGGCTCCAGTCTGGGCAGATGTGAGCTGTCACTGTATTCAAGTCTCTCCATGGTGTGTCCCCTGCTCCTGTACCAAATTGTACTCAGACATTCCTGAGGCCCTTCTTCCATGGTGATGGGTCTTAAAACTAGGAATTGTCATCTAAGGTACCCCAGAGAACATCATCTATCTGATTTTGCACATTCAGCCTATGACAAAGCATTAGTACATAGTAGGTGCTCACTAAATACCTTTTATAATTCTTTTAAATTATTGAGACAAAGTCTTATGTAGCCTTCTCTGGTTTTGAAGTTGCCATGTAGCTGAGGATGACCTTGAATCCCTGATCCTCCTGGTGTCAGGAGACATATGCTGTGAAGAGACAACCGCTTCCTGCTGTGTTCAAATCAGCTCTGACTATGTTCAGGATGTTAGAAAGTTCCTTCAAGGAATATGTCCATAGCAGGGTATTCTTGCCATGAACTTGAGCATATAAGGCTTAGTTTTGCTATGTTCTCAAAATTTCTCAGGGTCTCTCTGCTGGGGTCCAGGGACACCATGTAAAGTGCTCATTTAGGACCCTACTTGCAGGTGCCTCTACCTCTTCTGGGTGGTGCTATGAGCCAGTTTCATGCCAGGTCACCAGGCCCAAATGACAATGGACAGGCTCATTTGGGTTTTCTCTGTTTTGTGCTGCTCTTTACCTGTGCTCCTTGGGTGTACTGGGTGAGAAGGGGGCTCCATGTGCCTTCCATTCTTCAGCCTTTCCAAGGTCAATGCTGGGCTAGCCCTTCCTTCCCCAGGTACCCCAAGTACTCCAGGTAGAAGCTTCTGGTGGAACATACATCTTTCTAGGGCAGGACCACCAGGGTATCTACATTAGCTCCCATGGCTTTACTCAAGACATAAGTCAGGTATCTAACCTTCTTTATAGGCACCACCCAGGCACCAGACTCTTATGATGTGATCCTATCACTGTGAGAAGCAGAGACCAGGCGGGCATCTCTGGATCTCTCTGTCTCGGATGCTAAGGTTGGAATGGGGGCAGAGCAGAGGAGTGCAACCCTGGCCCTGGACTCACTGTCCACTTGGCCTCCAACATCTCCCCTATCTACTTCATCTCCCAGAGTGTCTCCTATTCCCAAGGCCACCCCCAGGAACGTCCTTGAGGCCATTGGCTCCTTGGGCTCAGGATATTATCTTCCTCATTTCTTTCCTTGGGACAAATCTGATCAGAGAGCAGGAGAATCTGCTTTACCCGGGAATGAAAAATGCATTATTTTCTGGTTATACAGTAGTGCCCAAATGGAGCCCAGTGGCAGAGCTCAAGTCCCTGGGGACAAATTGTAACACATAGGCTCCGGGACATGCGGGAGTGTGGGAAAGGGGGAAGCTATCAGTCTGACTAGGGGTAGTATAAGGTCTTGGCATTTAGGGAATGAAACTGTGTCCTGAGATGGGGCACCACACTAAACCAACTCCTAGTCTATGTGCTCAGGGAGGCCAGCCAACCACCTCAACATAACACTCTAGACTTGACATCCTGAGGTCACTGCCAGCAGGAATCAAAGTCCCTGCCATCTCTGCCTTTCTCCCCAGTGGGCTGAGAGTAGCTGAGAGGCCTGTGAAGGCCCCAGGCCCTCTGCTGTGTCCTTTTGTGTCCTGTGGCCTCAGCAGCCACAACCTTCCCTGTCTGGCAGCATTACTTCTGATATTTGTCAGGTCAGCCCAGAACATAAGGCCTGGGAGGACGTGTGGTTACTCTCTTGGTTGTAGAGAAACATCTTAAGCAAGTGCTGATTTTTCCAGAGACCCCTCCTGCTGTTACCAGGGAAACCAGGGTTCCTTCTTTGCATCCTGAGTCTTATATAACAAAAAGATTTAAAAGCAGATGCATTGGAAGCTCAGGATAGTTTTGCTTGTCTGTTGTCTTTGTTTTTTAGACAGGGTTTCTCTGTGTAGCCCTGGCTGTCCTGGAACTCCCTACACAAACCAGGCTGGCCTTGAACTCACAGAGATCCACCTGCCTCTGCCCCCTGAGTGCTGAGATTAGAGGTGTGCACCACCACTGCCAGGCTTTCAAGGATAGTTTTATGAGCTTTGGGAAACAGCTGGCAAGCAAGCTGTGACTCTTGGCAGTAACTGGGGGGAGGGTCCCAGAGAAAAGGGAAAGCCGTGCCCTTGGCATTAGGCTGGCATGGTTTAGCAAGGGTGGTCAGTCGTGTGGTGGACTCGGGAATGGGGAGTAGCTTTGGAGAGTGAGAAATCTCAAAGAGATGAGAGAGAATGCTTAGGCTTGGACAAAGAAAAAGAGAGATGAAAAGTAAAAGTCCTGCTCTTGTAGATTAGGACTGAAGAGGCGGGTCGGCAGCGCCATGGCCATGTCTCCGCAAGTGACTACTGAGAATGGGTGTTTTGGGGAAGGATGGGCACATTATCCAATTGAAGGGATAGTTATTCCTCTCATTTCCTTAGCTTGAACTTGCCTGCCTGAGAGATGGTCAAATAGCCAAGTGATTGACAGCTCCGATCTTAGATTAGCTCCTAGAACAGGAGACAGTAGCGTGAAGGAGCAGATCAGGAGGTTGAATCTTACCTAGAGGTATTTATTCTTCTGACCAGGACTTAAGGAATGGCAAAGCTGGTGTTTACCTTTCTAGTGTTACCAGGAAAATGGGAGGCAGGATCCAAAGGCTGAAGCCAGGAGGGACCAAAATCTGGGACACAAAGCAACAGTTCTCATTACCTGACCTCTTGGGCTGATAAGCTTCACTAACTAGTACTATACACTGGGGATTTTTCTAGATCCTTTAAAGTTTTGGTCTTTATTTAAAACAAACAAACAAACAAACAAACAAAAAAAAACCACTTGTGCTGCATTATCTTGTGCTGCATTATCTCTTCATACCTGGGGAAACTGGGGCCCAAACAGAATAAGTAAAGGTGTCCTGAGTTACACCAAGATTGGGATTGTTTCCTCTTGAGGTAAGATACAGCTGGGAGTGAGGAGTTCAGAGTCAGCTTCCGCTCACCCCAGAGTTAGAAATCCAGGGGTATGGCTGTACATCTTTCTTTGGAAGAGTTTCTATAGCAATTGTGTTTTGTGTGGTGCACCAAGCTAGTACCACCTTCAACTGAGCCGTATTCATGGATGTACACTAGGCTCTGGGCATTAATGGCCTATCTAGAGGTGAGGCAGCTTGGGCCTCACCCTAGGTCTTTTGCCCAATGGCCCTGGAGGGTATGGACTTCCATAGGAGAGGAGGTGGGGATAGACCATGGTGAAGTCTGGGCATCTATCTTGGTCACCATGTTCAGGTTCTTGGAATTAAAGGAGGCAGTTACACACCTCTAGTCCCACACTGCCCACTTAACAAGCCCATTTATGCCCCAGGAGATGCAAATGCAAATATTCCTCCTGTGAGGCCAGCAGACTGCTCTCCTAGCTTCTGCCGGGCATGTCACACCTATCTCCCCTAGCTCCTGACTGCTCAGTCTTCCAGATTCTAGTGGGTGCACTGTCTTGTCTTCTAATTCCCATGTGTTTGCTCTATCCTAAGCCTCTACCCTGGCAGCCTAAACCTGGCTTCCTCTCTATTTACTTCAGGGGTTTGCACAGAAGCCACCCAGGGGCTGTGCCCTCCTAACACTCTCTGGGGACTCCCTGAGATTACTTTGTTCTCTAGGGTTTCTAGATGACATTAAATATTGTTTATGGCCCAAAACTTAGCTCCACAAAGATATGGAGATCCCAGCAGCAGATCTGCCCATAACCTGTCTACCAAGCAGCAGGGCCAACAGGCCCCCCTTACAAGGAGTACCCTTCCCTGGACAGGTGCCCCAAGTCTGTACCCCAATCCCCTCCTCCAGGGGGTTCTCCTCTGCCCAGGCTCACTGTCATTCCAGGGAAACTTTGCTACCAACCAGGCAAACTTTGACATTGTCATGCAGAACCAGTCCCTCCCATTCTACTTCAGAGCTGAAATTTGGCTGCCCCTTTGTATAAACAAAAAGCACATCACAAGCATTTCCCCCAAAATGCCAGCTCCCGGACTTCAGCACACAGAGAAGGGCTGGAGTTTGAGTCTTTCCCCACAGGGCCTTAAGGCTCCAAGAACAATTTCTTAAAGACAGGGCTCAAGGACACTGTCCCAGGGCTTCTCCTCCCCCCTGAAGTCTGGGCAAAAGTATGTTGCTTCTCCTAGCACACTGGCCCTGTGGAAAGGGAGCAAAGGAGGGCTGGCTGCAGGGGTTGGGGGAGGCTAGGCAGCCAGCTGTTCCACATTATCCATCTGTCTATCTGTCTTTCTATCCATCCATCCGTCTGTCAATCCATCTATCCTCAACTCTACTTAACACCTATCACAGGCTAGAATCACTGCAGAGTGCTTTGCACAGTCATGCTAGGGAAGGTGAGGTTAGTGCAAATACCCTGAAGAGACCCTGTGCCAGGAGAGCTGAGAAGAGGCAGTAGTGGGCTCCGATCTTCCTGACCTTGACATCAGGTCCTCCTGTGTGCTGGAAAGGCCTTGAGTTTAAGCAAGGAAGTAAACATCATCCCTCTTTGAAACACGGATTACTGTGCACTCCACTGCCAAACCTTATTCTTTAAATTCTCTAAAGGCTATCTAAGGAGTTGAGGTCTGAGGAGAGGCTGTGGAAAATCCAGACATGTGCCTTTCTTCGGGCAGGGTGTTTGTGTGTGTGTGTGTGTGTGTGTGTGTGTGTGTGTGTGTGTGTGTGTGTGTGTGTGTGTGTGTGTGTGTGTGTGTGCGTGTCCAGCAAGAGAGACATTGGCAAGTAGGGTGACCTAGGGCTGGGAGGTGGCCTTACCACCTATTCCAGACCACATTCTCACATCTATCCCTTCTCTAATCCTGAGCCCTACATTCTCACATCTTCACCCCTTCCATCTACTTTCCATGAAGGATCCAGAGTAATCTTGGTAAAAATACAATGTCATTCTCCTCCCTTCCAGGCCCCTGTCTGACCTTGGTGTAGATTTGAAATCCCCACATGTTGGTGTGGCCTCAGTGGCCCTCTCCAGACTCCCCTTCAGAGACCCCTCCCTGTCCCTTCTATGAATGGACACGCCTCACTCTTACCGCTCTGACCCAGGATGCTTGCATGTGGCTGTTGGCTCTGTCAGGAGTACCACACTGATTTTCTGAACTGACATCCTCAGCTCTCCTGACCCACCATGTCTGTGTCTGCAGGGGACTCTCCTGAATTGGCCTCTGGGACTGAACTTAAAGTGCCTCACAGACTTATGTTAGTATTTGGGGAGGCTATGCAAACTTTGGAGAGTGTAGGTCACCGAGGACAGGATTTTCAACATTCTACCCCATATCCATCTGTTGCTTCCTGTCTGGGGGATGTGAGCTGTTCCACTAAAGCCTTTTGCACCATGATTGATTAAGTGAACCTTCTAGAACTATGAGCCAAATTGTTAAGTTGTCTCTGTCAGGGATTTGTTCAGTGTTGAGCAAAGTGATGGACACTCCTGTATTTGCTTCCAGGCTCTTATCTCAGTCATGCTGTGGAGCAGGTTTTCCAGCTTCTAAGCAAGCTTGGGAGCTTCAGAGTATCACTCCCTACCACCCCATGTCTGTTCTCCTGACACACAGGGAGAGCAATCATCCTCTGCTGGATCTCCTGGGGACCTGCCTTGAACCAAGGGAGAGGGAGAAGCCAGGCCAGAGTTCCTTGGTGACTCCGTACATGTGTGGTGAACTCATGTGGAGATGTCCCACTGAGAATCTAGGAAGGGCCTGTCACTCAGCTACAAATTTATATGCACAGTGGGGTCAACCCTAACACACTAAGATCTAAACATGAGAAACATGGCTTCCTTTAGTTCTTCCTAAAGCTCCTCTTTCCCGAGCACCCAGCTCTCAGACAGAACACACATCATCTAGCTTTTGAGAAGCAGGCTTGTTTCTTCCTATTTAAGAGTTTTGGACAGTGGTCAGACAGGTCCAGGTTAAGCCCTTTGCTAGTCAACTTTTCTTTGCTGTGACAAAATGCCTGAGGTTTTCAACTTAGAAAGAGGAAGGGTTTCTTTGGGCTCCTGGGTTAAAATGCTTCAGAACATGTCATTTGACCTTTCTGCTGGAGGCCTGTAGAGCCAGAAGATCATGATGGAGAGTGTGTGACAGACAGAGCCACTCATCTTGAGGCCACGAAGATGAAGCAATTAAGAAAGACAGACAGACTGATCAGGTCCCAGTATCTTCAGGGACATGCCCAGACAACCTAACTTCCTTCTCTTAGGCTCCACTCCCAGCCCAGAAGGTTCTGTCAGACACTAAGCCTTTGAGGGACATTTACAATGCAAACCACAGTGAGCCCTGACTCTTTTGCTGGGGCAAGTATGACAAAGCACAGCAGAGCTGGTGTGAGTGACAATTTTTCTCAGGCATCTCTGGAAACTGAAAACTCCAAGTTCAAGGCTGCCAGCCGATCTCTCCACCTGTGTCCTTACCTGGAGGAGAGGGAGGGAAAGGAGGAAGAGTAGAGTCAGGTAGCTCTCTCCTGCCTTTTCTCACTAATATTATCACAAGAACACTAAGGTCTGACCTCACCTAACTGGTTACTTCTGAAGATTCTCCTCAGAAACCTGTCCTACCAGGGATTAAAATCTCATCCTGTGAATGGGGCTGTGCAGAACTGGTCTCTGTAATACACTCATTGCGCCCACATTAGGGAACTGTGTGTGGTACGGTACACATCTGTCTCATGATTTCTGCCCTGTGCCGGGGTTCACCCTTGTTACAGCAGCCATACTACAGGGCTACCCTTCCCTCCCGCAGGCCTGTATCCCTGGGTTCCCTCTGAAACATGATAGTGCCTCAGCTAACTGGGCAGTGCCCGAATAAACTGACAACAATCCTGCTCTTGTGCTATGGGGCTCAGGCAACCCCTGATGTCTGCTGTCCATGGCTGGGAGCTGGCCTCCAAGTCAGGCTTGCTCACTGTGCAAGCATGTTGCGTCTTAGTTATTGCCTCTCTGGAGCCTCTGAGGATGGGAAACTCTCTCTCTCACAGGCAGGGAGATATCCAAGTGAGCTCTGTTTTTTTTCTTTTTGGCCATGGGGCTGCTTTGTACTCACCCTTTCCCCACCCTGATCTTCATAGTAGGCCCTAAAGACTAAGGCTGAGGTCCCTCTCGCCCCGCCCCTACCTGCTGTAGCAGGATATTCCTGGGCCTCCCCTCTTCCCAACCATTGTTCTCTGCAGAAGTCTGTGAGCCACAATGACCAGGCCTTGCTTGTCACAGATAAAGCAATTAAAATAAAGAAAACTCCTTTCATCCTTAAGGAGAAGATCTGGTCTTTTAAAGCTGTTGTCTCAGCACAGACTGAAAAAGAAAATCTAACTTGGGCCCTGAAGCTGATGCAGCAGTGCCTGTGGTTTAGGGGTGCCCTCCAGACCTCATGCAGAATAGCAGGGCAATACAACTTGCCAACTATGAAAAATACCAGGTTTGGGTTTTCATAAACATGGTTGCATCGTGTGTGTGGAAATCGGATCCTCCAAGGAGCTCTGTGAGACACACTTCTACTCTGTTCTAGCTATTACGACGGTGGCAGTGATGGACTGTGGGCCCTGGGTGAGGTGGCACAGTGCTTGGACTCCGCTTTCTGAGCAGCAGGTGCTAAAGCGGTTCCTGGGTATTTAGTATATGGTCCTTTGGGGCCTGTGCTTTGCTGAGTACTCAAGAGGAGGGCAGAGCACAGAGCCATGGTGCTATGTCAACCATGCTCCACACTTCTGATCATGCCACTTCTTCCCCAAAGGAGAAGAGGACAAGAGAGCAGAGGCCAACTTATAATCATAAACTGTCTGTGCAGAAGTTCCTGGCAGAGCCTATGTGATGGGGTCAAGGGTGGCATTGGTTGGGAACTGGTGAGCTCATTAGCTGTGGTGACAGCAGCAGCCACTGGGCTGGGGTCTCATAAGCCCTGTGTCCCTCTCCATCCCATTTATCACCGTGATTTGATTTTCTTTATTCTGCTCAGGTTCCCAATGTATCTTCCTGCTGTTTAGAGGGATTAATTAATTACAGTTGTCCCAGTAGGAAAGTCTAAAAATTGGGGTACAGTGGGCTCTGGCTAGTGCAGTTTGGTGATATCTGCTTGTATTGATGGCCTCATGGGCAACCTCTGGGTCCAGTCTACACACAGACAGCATGTGTGGTTGGTCCAGACTGCTCCCCTCAGTGACCCCACTGATGTTCTTCCTTCAGCAAGCGTTTGCTGGCCATGCACTGCTCTGCTCTGGGGCTAGGGGAGGGGCACATAAGGAGGGAAATACAGACTGAGGCAAAACTCAGTGGCAGTGGGGGGGCAGGCACCCCCCCCCAAAAAAAAGACAAGAAAACTTAGTTGTGAATGCTCAGCTTTGGTTTAAGCTTGTTCCAAGCTCTTATTTAACCCGTTTCTCTTCATCAACATTTTGCCTCGGGGCTTTTACCTTTCATCCTGGATGTCCTACTTTCCTGCTTCCTCCATGTCTGTCTGTCTGGCCCTGCCTGCCTTGCTATGCCCTGGCTGTTCCCTGCCCCTCCCCTCCCCCCAGCCTTAAGCCCATGGGCCTGACTGAGGGCTGCATTTAACTGCCCAACTCTGGGTAGTGGGTGCTCTACTGTAGCAGGTGTTTTTACCTACTTTGTTGTTCTGGTTACTTAAGTGCTCACTGCATGGCAGAGCCTCTTAAAGGGGCCCTATCTTTTTTGTTTTGTTTTGTTTTGTTTGAAACAGCAACACATTTTTACCTAAACAAAGAGACACCTCTTTACATAGTTAAACAATGCAGTGGGACTTAAGAGGAAGGGAGGGATCCCAATTCTCCATAGGAGCAGGTCTGATCTGAGGGGCCCTTCCAGGAGGGGGTGACTCCTAGCCAGCACTACAAGAAGGAACAATGTTTGCTCAGCCAGTGGAGGAGGGGCAGTGAAGGACTGTTCCAGAAAGTTCTGAATGTGAGGTGTGAAGATGTGAAGATGGGGGTGATCCCAGGGCAAGGAAGCTTCTCACAGCTCTGAGCCTGCATTTGGCCTAGCATGTATTTCTGGATGATGGTCACCATGTTGTGGAGTCTGTTCTCCTGCTCTCTTATGCTGTGGACATCTGAGGACTACACATATGCCTGCTAAACATAATGAGGGTGTATGTGTATGTGTGTGTGAGTACACATGTGCATATGTGTGTGAGAGTGTGTGTATGTGTGTGTATGTGTGTCTATGTGTGTGTCTATGTGTGTGTATGTGTGTGTCTATGTGTGCATGTATGTGTGTGCATGTATGTCTGTGTGTGAGTGCACATGTGCATGTGTGTGAGAGTATGTGTATGTGTGTGTATGTGTGTGTCTATATGTGTGCATGTGTGCGTATATGTGTGTATGTGTGCATCTATGTGTGTATGTGTGTGTCTATATGTGCATGTATGTGTGTGCATGTGTATGAGTGCACATGTATATATGTGTGTGAGAGTGTGTGTATGTATGTGTGTATGTGTGTGTCTATGTGTGTATGTGTGTCTATGTGTGCATGTATGTGTGTGTCTATGTGTGTATGTGTGTCTATGTGTGCATGTATGTGTGTGTCTATGTGTGTATGTGTGTCTATGTGTGCATGTATGTGTGTGTATGTATGTGTGTATATGTGTATGCATGTATGTATTGTGTTACTACAGCAGCCAGAAGATGACACCAGGTGCTCCACCCTTTCCACTCTTACTCTTGGGGCCATCCCCTTGAGATGGGATCTCTCTCTGAACCTGAAGCAAGGCTGGCCACCGTGAGCCATAGGGAACCTTCTGTCTGCAAATACCCTCCTTTCAGCACTAGAGTTACACAAATAGGCAAGGCCATTTTTCACGTGGGCATTTGGGCTTTGAACTCAGGTCCTCAGGCTTGCACAGTGAGCACTCTTACTTGCTAAGCTATCTCCCCAGCTCCCAGAATAATGTTTTTAAGTGTAAAAAAAAAAAAAAAGTACACAAAAACAAAGTACTGCTCAAAGTGTGCCCCCCCCCAAAAAAAACCATGAAAGGCAGGTAAAGTAAGAGGCTTGTGATAACTGCTGCCCATTAACAGCTAGGACTAATCATGAGTCCAAAGTGGTCCACATTTCCAAGTGCAGCATCCTTCAACATCCAAAAGGCTCAGTTCCAGAACACCTTTCAGATGTTCAAATTCCTGAGTAATCAGTGTGGCAGCATTTGTGCTTAACCTACACACACACTCCCACATACATCCGATGATCGATCTCTACATGACTTACTACATAAGGCACAAATGGCTTGTAACTGCTTGTGGTGTTGTTTAGAAGAAAATTACAAGAAAGAAGTCTATATATTTTCTGTAAACTTTCTTCCAAATGTTTTTGATCTTGAGTTGTTTGAATCATTGTACACAGAGTTTGTGGGATATGGAGTATGGATTGCAGCAATGTGCACAGGTTTCACAGAGCAGCATCAGCCAGGAATGACTTCTATTCCAATATTCTCATCCCTTCTGGAGGGAATGCCATGCTTCAGTGAAGGGTGATAGTAAGTGAATTCTCTGGTCCAAGTTTCAGCTCTGAATGAAGACTATCAGCCAGAAAGTGGGATGTCTCGGGAGACCACTATAGAAATAAATCCAGGCAGGTGGTAGTAGCAGCCAGGGCCAGAAAGAGTCAAAGAAGAACAGATCAAGAAGCAGTTTAGAGTTGATGGAATATTGGAGGTAATCATGCAGAGAGAAAGAGACAAGTAAGGTCTCTGGGTTCCTCCCTGGGGCTTAGGAACAAGATGCCAGGTGCACAGCCAGAGCCCGTCTTTGGCCCATGGTTCCTGCTGATAGCTCTCTGGCTGTCTTTCAGGTCAATGAAATCTACCATGATGAGTCACTGGGGGCCCACATCAATGTTGTGCTGGTGAGGATCATCCTGCTGAGCCACGAGAAGGTAAGTCCTTCTGTCCAATACTCCTCACTCTGGGATGAATGGGGCTCTGAAAATGTGGTTTGACCCTCCTTTGAGATTGCTTGCTCTCTCATACCACTCTGCCTTTCCCTGGACGCCCTGTGGTCCTGTAACAAGCAAGAAACTGTAAGTCTTCACCCCCCACAGACTTCCTGTACCCTTTACCATGACCCATGACTTTGCTTTAAACTGCAGGCTATTCACTGTGGTAAGACCAATAGACCAGTAGGCCCTACAGCTGCAGAGAGAGCTGGGGTCCCAAGAGGCCTAGGCACAGAAGCATGGCTGTGTCCAGGACACAGGGATTCTCTTGCTGTAGTCTCTGGGGTAGAAAAGAGGGAGGCATGCTCACTACTGAGTCTCCGACTACCCCAAGGTGCCTAGAATTGGTTCTGAGGGTTTAAGGCAGGTGGATGGCAATCTGTAGTATGGACAGAACTGAGTGGAACTGGGACCAGAATTCTTTCTTTGAGGGCATCTGGGTTATTAAAAAACACGCTCAAATTATTTACTGTATCTATCGCTGTTTCTGACATCAGAGTTCTCAGGAATTCTTGGCTCATGTGTCCTCCATCTCTGGCCAGGTCTGAAGCCTGTGCTATCTTCTCATCAGATGCTCCTATCTTCAGCTCCACAGGCCTCTCTCACTCTATCTGCTTCTCTTGCTCTGGATGCTGAGTCCCTTCCCCCATGTGGAGTCCTGGAGGGTGGTACTTAACTCTTGTTACTGTGACAAAATGCTGGACAAAAGCAATTTAAGAAAGGATTTATTTTGGCTCACATACAATGTTTCAAAAAAAAGCTATTAGGCACCAAGGAGAGATCAGCCAGAAGATAACTGAGGGAATGTTTAATACTGTGCGCAGCTCTGTAAGATTTGCATGCTTGGAGCCATAGTGATGGCGGGATAAATCGAGAGCAGTAGTTATGATGTCATTTGTCCTTGTCATACAGAAGGCCATGTCTCTCCCCTGTGGAACTAGAGGATGCTTTAAAATTACACAAGTGTGTAAGTCATAACGAAAATGTCAGTGAATTTTCTATAATTAAAAACTAAAGCCTTTCCCACAGTGTTCTCCAGTGAAGTATCCCAGTTCGGTCATGGGGGAAAGGAGAACACCCAAAAACTTAAAAACAATGGAACCACTTTGAACAACTTTGTTTTGTTTTTAAGATTGGTTCTCAAGTAGCCGAGGCTGGCCTTAAATCTGATACGCAGCCAAGGACAGCCTTGCACTTTTGATCCTCCGGCCTCCATCTCCCAAGTGTTTGCATTACAGGCATGTGCCAGCATCCCTACAGACTGCCAGCATCCCTGTGTCTATGTGGTACTGGGGATTGAATACAGAATTTTGAGCTACAATTAATTACAATTAATTGAGCTACAATTCCAGTCCTTGGAAATACTCTTTAAAACTGGCGTGGAACAGTGTTATAACTGCACATGACTTGGTCTGACAAGGGACTTGTGCACCCATGGATTTGGGTGTCCAGGGTCAGGGGGTGCTGAAACCAAGGCCTCGCATCCAGATTACTGTAAGACATCTATAATGAAACATCACACCTTCTGGTAGCAGCGGAAGCACCGAGGGCCATCAGGGTACTGTGGGGAGATTCTGCCTGCTGTGGGCACTCCCTAACAGTCGTGTAATGAGTAGTTTTTTGTCAACTTGACACAAACCAGAATTGTCTGCAAAGAAGAAACCTCAGCTAAGAAAATGTCTCCATAAGATTGGCCTATGGGCAAGTCTGTAGGGTATTTCTTTGAAATGATGATCAGTATGGGAGGCCTGCCACCTTGGGACAAGTAGTCCCAGATGTGTAAGAAATCAAATTTAACAAGCCGTGAGGAGAGCGTCATTAAGCGGCGTTCCTCCTGGCCTCTGTTTCAGTTTCTGTCTTGAGTACCTGACTTCCCACAGTGATCAACTGTGATCAGTACATAAGACAAATAACCCTTTCCTCTCTGAGATACTTCTGGTCATGGCATTTATGACAGCAACAAGCCAGTCCCTCATCCAGACTGGTCACTCCAGCTCTTCCATCCTGGCTTGATCCTCGGCTGTTTGGTAACTTTCAGGCTTTTGGCAGGAAAGATGGAGATGAGATTGCCTGCATCTCATTGAGAAAATGGATGCGTACTCCATCATGGGTATGCTGCCTTTGACAGCTGTGGTGCCGAGTCCGCACCGAAAGAGGCAGATTTCAAAATATATGGACACGCATTGTTTTGTATTCTCCTTGATTAAAATAGTCCCTTGAAATGAGTTAGGCCAGCAAACATAACTCATTTAAGTCGGAAATGGTGAAGCTCTTGACTTCCCCAGCCCCCACTTTTTTCTCTTTAAACAACATCAGAAACTTTAATTTTTGTATGCATTTTTTTTGAGATTGTAATTACATCATTTATCTCCTTTTTCTTCCTCCAAACAGTTCTATATACCCCTCCCTGCCCTCTTCCAAATTCATGGCCTCTTTCTTATTAGCTGTTATTAGAGGCATATATGTATGTGGTGTATATGTTATGCATATATGTTCCTAAATATAAACTGCAGTCTGAATAACTGTGCCTGTATGTGTATTTTCAGGGCTGACCACTTAATATCATAGCCAATTGGTGTGCTCCTCCCTGGGGAGACTCTTTCTCCTGCTCGCAGTCCCATAGTTGCCTGTAATTCTGTAGCTTAGCATCCCTATCCATCTGCAAGTTTGCTTAGCTCATGTTTAGACAGTCATGTTGGTGACTTCATGGTGCTTCTGGCATTACTAGGAGACACGGTCTCGTGACAAACTCCTGGTCCTCTGGCTCTTACAGTCTTCCTGCCCCCTCCTCTGCAATGTCCCCTGAGCCTTAAGTGTGGAGTTTTACGGATGGATCCATGGGGACTGGGCTCTACAACCTGGCATTTTGATTGGTTGTGGTTTTCTGTACTTTTCTTCATTTTTCCCTGATTTTATGAGGCATAGGATCTGTTCAGAAAGGGAGGAAAACCTTCCATAGGTTGGTCTGGTCTTGAGGTGACAGTTTTCATTCCCTGCCTGGTCCCCACAAAGTTAGAAAAGTTTAAAAGCTGCAGGTTTCATTGCTTGATTGTTACTGACGAAGCTGTGGGTCTTTTTCAGCCTGAGTGGTGTCTGTCTGTCTCCTAGTCTGGATGCTGTATAGAGGTAAAGCTTCCAGCTCTGTGCTGACTAGCAGTGAGTGGAGACGAGAGTGCCCAGAAGGAGGTAGCAGACACTGACATGGTTGGGTCATGGGGGCTGGAGAGAATGTTCAGTGTTAAGACCCCTCTGCAGCCATGAGGGTTAGAGTTTGGATCCAAATTAGCACATGATAAGCTGAGGGTCTGTGCAAATGCCTGAACCTCCAGATCCAAGGGAGATGGAGAGAGAGAGAGAGAGAGAGAGAGAGAGAGAGAGAGAGAGAGAGAGAGGAGAACATTGGCATCCCCTCTGGCCTACATATGTACACAGGCATGCACACATATGTACATACACATTCTCTTACACACAAACAGGCAAAAAAAATTTAAAAAGCCAAATCAGAGTTGAAGATGTAGCTTGGTTGCTAAAGTACTTGCCTGATATGCACAAAGCTCCGGGTTTAGCCTCCAGCACTATATAAACAGGAGTGGGGATGGAGGTTGGCATCACAGCACTGTTGAGTTGAATTGGAGGCTGGAGGATCAGGAGTTCAAGGTCATCCTTGGCTACATAGTGAGTTCAAGACCAACTTGGGTTACATGAGCCCCTGTCTTAAAAAATAAAAACCAGATCACAATGGGGTACATATGTCTTTGCCATGGAGTTTGGCTTTCTTAGAGTCACATGATCCAACTTGTGTTTCTAACAGGGTCCCTGCACCAAGGACACTTTTGTCATTAACAGGAAGATGTGTAAATTGGAACATGGCTATTATGGTAGAGAAAAGGAAGGCAGATAAAAGAGCAGGCTGGGAGGCCACATGCTGGGAGAGCACCTGGGTGCTAGGTGGATGCAGGTAGAGAGACACTCAGCCACGTAGATGATGCTGACACGCTGTGGTTCCCATGTTGTCATCTGAAACCCCACTACCCACGTGTTGATCCTCAGCTGGCAGTACCCGAGTCGGTGGAACCTGTGGGATGTGGGTAGTCTTTCAGTCACTGGAGTATGCTCTCTAAAGGGATGCAGGACTCTGCCTCCTGTCTGTCTCTGCTCCCATTAGAGATGCAGTCATTTGTTCCTGCTTCAGTGTGTCAACTTCATCAGGGACATATCAACAAATCTCCTGGACTTTGAACTTCCAAAACCAATGAACTAAATGAACCTTTTCTGTTGACAAAGTTCATTGTCTTGGGCATTTCGTCACAGTAACAAAAGACTGACTAACATACTCAAGATAAAAAATGCAAGGTGAGGTGTTGGTGTAGGGACGGGAAGCTCATGAGTTCCGTTGAGGTGTGCTGGGTGCTTGGTGGTCCAGTCGAAGTGGCCATGGTCCTGGAATCCCAGGGAAAGCTGATGCATTGAAATGGAGATGAAATTGTTTGCTCAGGGAAGTGGGCCATGGGAGGTGGCAACTGAGAAAGACCCTGGGTGAAATGAAGGCAGATGGGTAGAACATGGGTGAGTGGAACGTAGAAGGTAGGAGGCTCTCTTCTTTTTAAAACTTTGAAAAGATACTGAGAGATGATAGGTAGTACCAGTGTCTTATTTCAAGGTGTGAAAAGAAGCAAGATTTCCTGATGATGTTCTGTGCAGCTGAATGGTAACAGGTGTTTACACAGGAAAAGAGGGAGGTAGATGGTGCTCCTAAAGCAAAGGAAAACAGGTGTTCCCAATGGCACCGTGCCCCAAGGACTTTGGAACATGCATGGTGAAGCTCTGTGGGACACCTGTTTCACAGTGCGATCCTTTTCTCCAGATAGGAACATTCCATGGAACTTGCTTGGGAAAAATGCCACCTAGAGCCAGTGGTAATAAAACTGGCAGCAAGTGGGTTCTTCCATGCAAAGAAGGACCTGAATTTGGATCCACAGGATTGGTTCTAAAACAATCTGGGCATGGTGGGACACGTGTGCAACCTCAGAGTGAGGGTAACAGATACAGGAGGATCCCCTGAGATCATTGACTAGCCAACGAAGCTAGAGCAAGTGTATCCTGACTCAAAAATACAGCAGAAAGCAGAGCTTTGTGCATATCAGGCAAGTACTTTAGCAACCAAGCTACATCTTCAACTCTGATTTGGCTTTTTAAAAATTTTTGCCTGTTTGTGTGTAAGAGAATGTGTATGTACATATATGTGCACGCCTGTGTACATATGTAGGCCAGAGGGGATGCCCTGGTCTCTGGAATGGGACACTCCTGAACTGTGACAGGAAGTGAATCCAGCTTAGGAATCTTGGTATTTGGAATATAGAAATGCAAACAAGGAAGTCACGTTAGGAGAGCGTGGTGCTCAACTGTCCATCTGAAGAGCTGATGTGGAGGAAGGAGAGTGGGTATAGATTATAGCTGGGCTCAGAGTAGGAAACGAACGTCCTCAGACCAGAACATGGAAGAATGCACAGTGGTGTCAGTTAGCTTTTAGTAGCTGTGCCAAAATACCTGAGGCAGAGAAACTTACAAGAAGGAAAATGCAACTGAGCTCATGGTTTCAGAGGTTTTAGAGTATGGCTGTTCAGCCTGTGGCTTTGGAACTTTAGTGACAGAACATCATGGAGGGGTTGTGGGATGACTGAAAGGCATTCATCTCCAGAATAGATATGCAAAGACTGGGAAGCAAAGAGAAAAGCCATGCAGTACCCTCTTCTAGGGCATCCCACTAGGCTCCTCCCTCAGAAGGCTTTAGCATCCCAGTGATACCTCAGCTGGTGACCAAGCCCTTAACAGACCCCTTGGGGGACTGTAGAGATAAACAGCAAGAGGCTTGGTGCTTGGCTGTTGACAAACAGCCCCTGGCTTCAGAGCCAGAAGCAGCATCTGCAAGGAGAGGCTGTGTACTCCCTGTGGCCCTAGGGCCACACAGAACAGCCCTGCTCCACTCCAAGGCAGCTGACAGGGACCACAGAGCCTGGCCAAGCAAGGATCCAGCCTCTAGCCCTACTTGATTGCATACCAAGAACTTCTGCAGATGAATTATTAGAAAAGGCAAAAGCAAAAGCTGAGCCCAAGACAGACATACACACATACATACATATACATATACATATACATATACATATACATATACATATATATATGTATATATGTGTATATATATATATATATATATATATATATATATATATATATATATATGTGCCCCTATCCTTTCCCCAAGTAGACTCAGGAATGGGGAAAGCATGGGACCCTGGAGATGGGACATGGTTCATAGTCTTATATATATATATATAAAAACACAACAACTTTTTAAAAATGATTAAACTCCCTAAATGCCTTGAGAATCTGTTTCTCATTTCTGCACTCATCCTGTTCAGATGGTGTCTGCAGTCAGGGGTCACAGACTATCTTGCGTAGCTCCTGGGGCAAGGTTCTGTGTTGAGGTTTCTGAAAAGTGCCATAGTTGTAGAAACTGTACAGCCATGAACTCAGGCTCTCAGGTCTCCCGAGTCCAGTATGGGGTGTGTGGGAACAAGAACAACACAAGTGATCCTTGTCTAGTGACAGGCAAGCCACAGCACCATGAAGCAGACCGTGGACAGAGTGGTCAGGCAGAAACCCAAGGGCCAAGAGGCTCAGTGTCTGATGCCCCTACCCTTTCCCCAAGTAGACTCAGGAATGGAGAAAGTAAGGCTGGGCTGCTACATGGGACCCTGGAGATGGGACATGGTTCATAATAAACAGATGAATCCCAGGGAGGCATTCTGCATGGGACCTCTGAGTTCCTGCCAACGACTGTGGTAGTTAAACTTGATTGTCAACCTGATAGGATTTGGATTCACCATGGAAACTAGTCTCTGACATTCTCTACATGTGTTTAAGTATGGTTGAGAACCCAACCTGAATGTAGGTGATACCATTCTGTAGGCTGGGGTCTTGAGTGGAATGCAAAGGAGATGTCATGTGACCAGCTGCTCTGTATTCCTGACATGGTGATTTCCTTTCCATCTGGTGCATCCTTGAACTGAGAGCCAAAATAAGGCCTTCCTCCTTTAAGTCGTCTTTGTCGGGCTTTCTATTACAGCAACAGGACAGGTAACTAGTAAAAGCATGTGGCTGTCTCTCAGGAAGGATATAAGGCCCACAAAACCAAGGTGGCCACAGCCAGGAGCTCCTAGACTGTGTCTAACACAGTCAGAGCACACACTGGGCTGTGGAGCCATCACCTGGTCTTAAGGGCACAAAGTCTGCAGCTCCTACTATTCATCCCTAATTGTCACTGGAAATGTACCAGGTCCCTCCCTCACCCTGGTCCCTCCCTACCTTGTTACAGGTCCCGCTAGGCTCCTGAGGGGCAACATTGGCAATACTTAATAAATGGCAATGGTGTTTATCTCCAGCTTATGAGAGGCCTCCAAGTTATCTCAAGTTTTTCCTAAAACAACATTTTTCTCCATTTATTTAAAAAAAAAAAAAAGCAGAAGAAAAGAGATTATCTTATTTTATACAATATGCCACCAGCCGGGAGCCGAGCATCAGCCACACTCGTGGGTTGCATAGCAACTGGCTTTTCAATTGATTTTTTGAGGAAGAACCAAAGCTACTCAAGTGTTCTCATTTTAAATATTTCCTTGGATGATAAAAATCAAAGGAAATGGAGATGAGAGACTTGGGGACATCTGGAGGTATCTTGTGAAGGCCAGCTAAAGACAAAGTATGGGATGCTTGTTGGAATCTGTCAGCACTCAGGGTGAAAGGTCAGACATCCTTGATCTATCAGTAGAAGGCAGAGATGCTGTGAGCAAGACTATACAGCCCAATGCTGGACCAGCAGCTCCACTGTGATCCTGCCATGTGTCCAGCCGCAGTGGGGCTAGAGAGGAGTGTGGGCTAAGATGAGGAGCAGAGGGTTTCTCCCAGATAGACTTGCATCAGGGACCCTGGAGGACAGTCTATATTTTAGCCTGGGAAAGCCCTCTGGCACCCCATTGGGGGCAAGTTATAATGGCCAGTCCCTACGGCACAGTCCTTGGCTCCCCTCCTCACCGCTGTCTTTGGGTCTAGAGTAGATGAGAAAGTATTAGGGCTAGACACTGCCATGGGGGGGGGTGTCTTTGTCCAATTGAGCTGCTGTAACAAATATACCTTAGACTGGATACTTAATAAACAACAAATGTTTGTACCTCATAGTTCAGAAACCCAAGAATTCCAAGTTTAGAATTCCAGCAGCTCTGGTGTCCTCATCGACAGCTGCCTGGAGCTTCCTGGGGCCAGCTTCATTATGAGAACTACTCCTGGCCTGATGACCTCACGTCTTAATATTATTGTACTAGAAATTCATTTCTAACATGTGAATTTCAATTTTTAGAACATGGCAAGAGGCCCACTCAGCTTTGAATCCTGTTCTGGTAGCTTTGCTTTTTCAGAAAGGCATGCTTTCCTGCCCCCTTAAGTCCTAGGAGGCCCCAATACTCTGACCACCAACACTACCTTGTATGCCACTGCGGGGAGCAGACGACCCCAGCCTTGGGGGTACCCTGGCAGCAGGCAGCCAGACCGGATGGTGGTAGAGCTTGTGTTGAACCTTTGGCCCTGTTCCCGGCATATGTGCTGGCCCACAGGTACTTGTGGGACTTTGAATGAGTTATTTAACATTACAGAGCCTTGGTTTCTCCTGTGAGAGGAAGTCTGTGAAACCCCAACACTTGGCAGCAAGGACTGCAATCATGGAAGTCAGAGTGGAGACTTTTGGGGGGGTTCACTGTCAGAACCCGCCCCCAGGACTCTCCTGCAGTCAGCCTCACTTTTCTATGGAGTCAGCTGGCTTCTCCATTGCTCCTTCTTCCCCAGCTTCAGGGTCCCGTGATCCAGAGTTAGTTCTCTTTTAAGAGAGCACATCCATATAACTGTCAGAACAGTGTGTGTTTTAATCACTCCATCTTGTTAATTTTCAGGTGGCTCATTTGTAAATTAACTCTGTCATAGGGAGTATCCTCAGAGCCTGATACAGCCCACTGTTTCAAGCACCCTGTTGGGGTTCTGGTAGAGAACTCCTCAGTGACAAAGGGGAACATCCATAATCACTGTCACCATCAGTATGACAATGAGGATGTAGCTCCAGGGGGGTCACACATGGCAGCCACTTTGTCTCTGGAGGATGAGCTAGATATGATCATGCTAGTGGGCTAGAGGGCAAGGACCTTGGATAAGCTGGCCCTGGCTCCCCTGTGACATTCCCCTATGGCCAACACCAATCAGGGATGACTCTGCCATTCTGTCCCCCACTCATGGACTCAAGGTGATGTTTAAAGACACTTTGGCTGTTATAACTTGGGAGATGCTCAGGACAGAAACCACCACACACATACACATGTTAACTGGCCCCAAATGTCAGCAATACTGAGATTAAGAAATGTGCTCTACTCAACTGAACCTCACCCTCATGCATGCTTCCCTGTTCCCTGCCTGTTTGGGAGGGCTAGCCTGAGGCTTCCCAGGGCCAGGACATTCTGGAATGTATTTGGTACTATTTGAAGCCAGATATCCTTGGAGCCTGAAGCAGTAGAGCTACTGAGTGCGCTGTGCATCACTCACTGCCAGAGTGGACAAGGAGAGCTTGTGGGTATGGACTATGTTTCAGCTTCTGTCTGTTACTGTGATAAAATACTCTGACCAGAATACTTAAGGGGAAGGATTTGATTTCAGTTTACAGTCCCAGATTACAGTCCATATGGCAGGGGAAGTTACAGTAGCAAGAGTTTGAAGTAGCTGGTCCTATCAACAGTCAAAGAGAAGCAAGCAATACCTAGCTCTGCTCAGATCCTTTTTCTATATATACAGTATAGGCTTCCAGTCAGGAAATGGCGTCACCATGGTTGGTGTGTCTTTTCACCCCAGTGAACACAATTAAGACAGTTGCGCACAGGTGGCTTTCCCAGGTGATCACAGATTGTCAAATGAGCATTAACACTGATGATTGCAAACTGTATGCCCTGCCCACACTTTCCTAAGTGAAAGCCCCTGAGCTCTAGGCTGAGTGCTCAGGTTGGGCCCAACCACTTTGTGTCAGAGGAGCCCAGAGAAGGAGTCAAATTGTCCAAGAACAGTAGAGCACCAACCGGTGTCCCACACCTCCAACTCCACACTACCTGTCTGCCATCCTGGGATTTGGGGTGTGGTCTGTGCGCTCATAGACATGTGGTGGCGTCCAGACTGCAGCCAAGCATGGAGACTGGCCTCCGGGTGGCAGATCCCACTTTCCTGTCTCCTTGACTGGAGGAGGGAAGACTATACATAATTCAGCTTATTCTACCACAAACAGTCCAAGTGTCAGAGTGCAAAATACAACTTTTTGCACGTTTTAATTGGTGTGTTCAGACATCATCTCACTCCATCCTTCGTGGACACAGAAGGAACACTAGTAGTGCTTGGAATACAAATTTTTGCACAAGTTTTAATTGGTGTGTTTAGGGGGAGATCCCAGAGGTTATGTCTGGGGCCTAGAGGGTTTGCCATTGTCCAACTGCCAGCCAGATCTGCAGCCTATCCTGGAGGAGCAGGCGGTGCTCCCTAGCCTGCCCACTTTGCTCAGGGTCTTGATGCTTCATTCTTGTGACAGCAATGCCACCTGGTGGTTACCTCTGGAGCCGCCTTTCCTTTGCCTTCTGTCTAGAAGTGGACTTAATCTGGGACAGAACTTCTTCTTAACCTTCAAATGGCTTCCACTTCCAACTCCTGTGGGATTCCAAGCCAGTGACTTTAATGCCATGACATGCCATTTTGTTTCTCATCTTAGAGTTAGAATAATGACAGTAGTTATATCTTAGACCCTTTCGAAATTTAAATGAGATATATGCAGAGGCTTTGTCTCAAAGAACCAGAAAGCCACGAGCACACAGGAAATACTGGTTGTTGCCACAGCACTGGAGCTCATTTCTGCTGGTGATCCCTTTCCAGGAGTTCTGGGAATGTTCGGAGCCAGTCTTCTTCATCTGGATACATCTATTCTTCCCGAAGCCTCTAGGCTTTGTATTTCCCTCCATGCCCAGCCTGAGTCTTCAGTGTCTGTATATTTATTTCGTTCATTCATTCATTCATTCATTCATTCATTCATTCATTCATTCATTCATTCATTCATTCCTTTTGTGATAAACATGTATGTATGCCCAGGTGACAGCACAGAGCTAGCTGCAGCCCGGTACAGCAAGCAGTGTATCTAGAGATGGACCATGCACTTGTTTCATATTGAAACTGGGGTCTTGGGCTGCAAAGCCCAAACTAGGAAGATGACCATTCATCTTAAGGTCCCTGTGAGGCATTCAGTGAGCCTCTGCTTCCATGCTTGGAAATTGGACTCATCAATGGTAAGGGAAGGGGCAGTTCCCCCACCAGGACTTCTATGCCCACACTGCAGACACAGTGACCCTGGGCCATCTTGGGTCTCCACACTGGGGTCAGAGCTGTTGTCACTGTGAAGAGCCATGCCCCAGGATGCAAGCCCTCACACTATCAGGAAAGAGGCCCTCTAGCTACCACATAGCCTTGGGGGATATATATGCCATAGTCCACTTTCAAATAGCACCACGTGCCACCTCTCCACTCCATCCCCCCCAGTTTCTGTTGTCCTCAATGTAAGAGTGCCACCAGCCTACAGAGTCAGCCTGCCCCAGGAAGAATTGTCTCCACTCCAGCTCAGCTGTAAACAGGTACATAAAGACTTTCCTAGAAAAAAACTAATTCAAAGATGAGTAGGAGTCAGGTGTTGGATGCTTCCAGAGCTGAGAGGAAGACAGATGGCCAGGGCCAATGAAGCAAACTCTCCCAGCCTCCATGACTTTCACAAGAGATTCTGGCTTAAGAAACAGGAAGGCTTCCCTTACATTCACTTTTGCTTTCCACTTAGAATACCTGCCATCTATAACATGAAAATATTAAATGGAAAATTCCAGAAACAAAAAGTTGACAGTGTTTAAATTGTATGCTGTTCTGGGGAACTTGTTGAAATCAGGCACCATCTCACTCCATCCTCCTTGGGCATTGAATTATCACTTTGTCCAGATGCAGTGGTAGATGTTCATGACGCAAACGGGCCACAGATAGGCCATAAAGTGCTTGCAAGGGTCAAAGTTTATCATAAGTATGCCTGTATGGGAAAACACAGTGTATATAGGGTCAACACTCTGTGGTTTCCAGCGCCCATGTGGGACCTAGGGTTTTCTAGCAGGGCCCCTGCATCTGGCCCGGTGGCAATTGGACTGCCTCTGGCAGTCAGTCAGTACCTTGCCCTGCCCACAGCCAGCTTATGTCTCCTTCCAAGGACCCAGACCTACCCAGTTGTCCAAGATATCTCTGCCTCAAGAAGAGCTCTATAAAAATATTTTTAACATTATGTGTATATGTGTGGAGGTAGGGGTTGGAATATGCATGAGAGTAAGAGTGCCCACCAGAACCAGAGGGACCCTTGGGGTGGAAGCTACAGTGGCTGTGAGCTCAGGTCTTCTGCAAAAGAAGTATGTGCTCCTGACCACTAATCTATCTCTCCAGACTCCTGAGAAAAATCTTTAAGGACATATGGGGAGAGGCAGCTGGTGGAGCCTATGAAATGGGGGGAATCAGATGAATAAGGGGGGCCCTAAGGAAGGAGGCAGAAACTTCTTTGTGTTTATAAGGCATGTCAGCTGATTTTCCATTTTTTAAGCCTGTGTTTTATTAGTTTAGCTTGGGTTCCAGGCTGACCCTTGGCCTGGAGGCCGAGTATCTGGTCCGTTCAATGTTGGGTTCTATATCCTGAGAAACAGGGAGGAGGTGTTTCCTGGAGGTTTTACCAAGTGGGCAAACTGTACAGGAAAAAGCATCTTCGTGATGGACTGTCCCCACACACTGTGTCCCTTGTCTCCACTACCATCCTTCACCAAAGCCATATGTCACCTTTATCCATGCCTCACTGTCCCCACCCGCTGGCCCTGAATCTCCTGCCTCTGGATACTCCCAGATGGTGAACTCTGACAATACAATAGCCACACTTGCTTCTTCTCCCTGACTTCCACCCTCTCTGGCAAGAACTGGCTTTTTCTAAAATGTACATGGGTTTCTGTCCTTGCCACTATATGCAATATTTATGTCTTGTCACAAGCTAGCATTTGGGCAGGGCATTCTGTGACTCCTAAAATGCTCCAGGCCTGGTAAGAACAAGAAAATGTCCCTTGAGCCCTTGAACTGCTGGAGATAGGACAAACCTTGGAAAGGTTGGGAGAAAATACAGTTGGTTCTCCACGCCCACAGCTCTGCCTCTGCCAACTCTACCAACTACAGATGGAGGACAGTCAGGAGGAAACATGACATCTGTATTGAACATATGCAGGCTTTTTATCTTGTTGTTATCCCGAAACAATCAGTATAACAACTATGCACTCCGCACTTAACTGTGGTACATTGTATAAGTCATTTAGAGTTGATGTAGAGGATACAGAAGGAGGTGTGAGGTTCTATGCAAACGCAGCATCCTTTTATAGAGGGGACTCGAGCATTTACCAATGTGGTATTCACTGAGGTACAAAAAAGACTCCCCCAGCAGACATCAAGGGATGGCCATATATGCACTACCCACACCTTGTCACTTGCGGTGCTTGCCTTCACAAGGCTCACAGGGTACTCATAGGTGGTGTTTTCTGAAGTCCTGCCTTCCTAGGGTACTCCTCCATAGTACAGCACCTGTCTGGGACAATGCTTTCCAAATCTGTCTCTCTACCCTGCCCTCTAAAGATCTTTCTTGGGATTCCAAAGGTAGGAAGCAGGTCCTAGAACTCCTTGGGGAACCCCTTGGGGCTGGAGAATGCTGGTAACAGTCTGCCTTCTTAGAACAGAGAACAAAACAAAGACAAAAACAAAAACACAAATCAATATTTCAATAAATTATCCTGCCGTGGCAGGGAAATCACCTTGTCTGCCAAGAGGCTCAGGACTAGAGCCCAGCAATGGAGAAAAGGATGGAATCGGCTAGAGTCCAGTCTGCAACGTGCTAGGGTGTTCTGTCCACTGCATTGTTGGGCCCTGTCTGCAAGGTGTGGAGGGGGCTCCTACCATGAAGGAACTGCCTTTATTCAGAAGTTCTTAAGTGAGTGACTTGGGGAGGGGACGGGGTTTGTTCTCTCCACTGAAGGCATTTTCATTCAACTATTGGGTTGAAAGGTGCTTGAGAACTGAACCCAAGGTTCTGGTGTCCTGGGCTGGTACTGTACCCACTGAGCTTATAAACTTTACATTTAACAGTAGACCCATCCAAGACATCTGGTCTGGGAATCCTGGGCCTCTGTCCTTGCATGCCAGCCATGAGCCAGTGTTCAATGGACATGACCCCTGAAGATGCCTGAGTTTTCAGCCTCTTCCCAGAACCTGTCTGCACAGTATTGACTCATTTGCTCTTACCTGGTATCAGCCTGGCTCCTGCCTCCAGTCCTGGTCCCCTCCTGCTCACTGGTCCTAATACCTGAGTGTATGTTCCTGGCTGGACCCCCTAGTCTCTTCAAAGACGTGGCCAGAACTCTTTTCCCACACTGGTGTAGGGCATGCCCATCAGCTAGCTTCTGTCTTTCACCTGCCACCAGTGCCCTTGCCTCGAATGCTCATGGTTCCCTCAGAGAGTGTGTTGCTCAGAATTCTTTTGAGCTCAACTGACAATAACACATTTCAGAATTGCTAAATGAGGCAAGTAGGAAAGGCAGCTGGACAGTCATGGAGCTGAGGTGTGGTAGGCTCCCTGTCAGTAGGTGAGCCTGAGATTGGTGAGTAGAGCAAACCTTTGTGTTCATGATGCATGCAATGCACTCTTCTGCTGTCTCTTCAGTCATTAGTACTAGAGGAAGCAAGCTGTCATTTGTGAGCTGTCTGTAGAAGGACCTGGATTGCATAGTGAGGAGCCCCTTCCCCCACATCCTCCTGTCTAGGGCAAATGGGGCCCTGCTTCTAACAGAGGACTGAGCTTGGTAGGGGGATAGCCTGGCCCCAGAGGAGACTTGAGACAAGTCTTCAGGCCCCTCTCCACTTGACAATGTGGAAATTCATGCAGGTGAGGATGAGAAGAACCTTCTCTTCCATTCAGAACAGAGTGAGTCATGACTCAAATAGAGAATGGCTTGGCAGGATGCTGAGTGGTCCCTGGACCAGATCCCCAGAGGCTTGGCTCTTTCTGTACAACTACCTCTTCAGCCCCTAGTAATCTGCCTTCTGTCTTTCTCCACCCACTGTAGTCCATGAGCCTCATTGAGATTGGAAACCCCTCTCAGAGTCTGGAGAATGTCTGCCGCTGGGCCTACCTCCAGCAGAAGCCAGACGCGGACCATGATGAGTACCACGATCACGCCATCTTCCTCACACGGCAGGACTTCGGGCCTTCGGGCATGCAAGGTTAGCCTTGTGCCTGCAAATGCATGGAAAGAAGCTGGCACCTGCAAGGGGCTCCCAACAGCGAAGCCTAGGCTAGAGGGAAGACTATGGAGGGGCTGAGGCTTCCTGAGCTGGCCTGAGTGTCTGGGTTGGTAGTATGGACGTTCTGGTTCTAGAAAACAACCAGATCCTGTATCATTTCCCGGAGACCCATTTCACCCCCTCCTAAAACAAACAGAACAACAACAACCCCACTGTTTCCCTGGGGAACAGAGGAGGTCAGGAGTGGTGGGATAGACCAGATAGGGCTTGAGAGCCTGAAGATGAGACCGTGTCCAGAGTCTGGACTTCTCCTGGCTGCTGAGATATGTTACCAATTGATTCTTTACACAAGGGTTCAAACTATGTAAAACCCAACATATATAAAAGAAAAAATTGACCAAATTACATGGCTGAAGATGTTAATAGACACCTCTTAGTAGCTGGCAGGACAATAGGTAAGAAAATGAGTGAGGACATGAGAGTTCTGAGCTGATGAGGAGAGATGTCTCCGCTGATAAAGGCACTTGCTGACAAGCTAGAGGACGCCAGTTCAAGCTCCAGCACCATATGGTGGGGGGAAAGAAGAAATTCCTGCAAATTTTCCTCTTAACTTCACACACCCACACCCACCTACACACACACCCATCTACACACACACCTACACACGCACACAATCTACACACACACCTACACACGCACACAACCTACACATCTATACCCACCTACACACACGTACACACACGTGCACACACACCTACACACACATACACACACATACGCACACATCTACACACACGTACACACACATCTATGCACACACACCTACACATACACACCTACACACACGCACACACATCTATACACCCACACCCACCTACACACACATCTACGCACACACACCTACACACACACATCTACACACATGCACACACACCTATACATACACACATCTACACACACACCTACACACACATAAACACATCTACACACACCTACACACACATCTACACACACCTACACACACCTACACACACATGCACACACATCTACACACACACATCTCTACACACACACCAATATACTTTCTTAAAAGCTTGTGTATAAAGTTAACATCGTAATAAATTGGTACTTTATTAATAATACTAATTAATAATAGTTAATATTAATAATACTAACTATTATTAGGAGGTTGAAAATAAATCATAGGTACATATATCTAAGTAATTTAGCAAGAACAACCAGTGGAGCCCAGCATCATGGAAGGAGGGGGAAATGGTAATGATCAAAGCTCAGTAAAAAGCACAGGAGCAGAAAGTCAGTCCACAGGGTGAAGAAGCTGCTGAGGTGACAGACAAGGCCCAGCTGAGACCTATACCAGTCACAGTGTGGGCTGCTGGGAAGCCTCAGACGCAAGTGCCCAAGTGGCCACCAAGCACCAGCAGTAGTGCTGGTAGGGGCCTGCTGTCAGTGCGGGTATTTCTCAGGCCCACCAGCAGGGGCAGTTGATTCTGTGATATTTCTCTGGGGATGGGAATTACCTGGGATTCTGAGATCTGGGGCTGTCTGGGAGTAGGACTCCAGGCCTGAAGGCTGGAGCCACCTTCTGTCTCCTCCCAGGCTATGCTCCTGTCACTGGGATGTGCCACCCCGTCCGAAGCTGTACCCTGAACCATGAGGATGGCTTCTCCTCGGCATTTGTGGTTGCTCATGAGACTGGCCATGTGTAAGTGGCCTGACCATCCTTGTATGGAGAAATCGTATCCTCTCCTCCTGGCTGACCACTTTTCCCTGTACCTGAGAGAGGCAGCCATGCAGGAGAGCCACTTAGACTTGCTTTCTGTCATTCTGGCCATCAACTCAAAGACAAAAAAACACCTGTGGGCAGATGAGCTCTGGGCCGTAAGGGAGTCAAGGATCTTGTGCCATTATCCCATTCAAGTCTCAAGGTTGTGCCTTTTTTATAAATGGGTCAGCAAGGCTCTGAGAGAATAGCCTAGAGTTGAAAAGCCAGGCCTCTGCCCAAATGTGCATATTCCAGGCATCAGTAGAGACACTGAATCTTGGGGCCAGATAAGCATTAATGGGTTTTGCAGAGCTGATTGGGGTCTGCAAGGAGAAGGAGCATTCTGGATGCTCTGCCCACACTGTGCATTCAGGAAATAGTGGCCCTCCTTGGGGACAGTGAGAGGCCTACCTGGTGGATGTCTTCTTCTCAGAGTAGCTCTGGCTTCAAGACTAGACAAACTGGATCAGGGTAGAAAAGCTCAGAGAAGTCCACTGTGATTGTTAGAAATACCTTCCTGGTTGAGGTGTGGGTGTATGGCAGGTTAGTGTCAGGCAAGGGTCCAGCCAGGCTACCTTGCTCCCCACACAGGCTGGGCATGGAACATGATGGGCAGGGCAACCGTTGCGGTGACGAGGTGCGGCTGGGCAGCATCATGGCACCCTTGGTACAGGCTGCCTTCCATCGATTCCACTGGTCCCGCTGCAGCCAACAGGAGCTCAGCCGCTACCTGCAGTGAGTACCTCCCTGGGCCCCCAAGGGTGACACCTCCTTGGGTTCTAAGAGGGCACAGTGCCCAATGTCCCTGGGTCCAACCTGAACCCTCAGACCTTGAGGCCTTATGCAAGGGATGGGTGAGAAAACCTAATGCTGGGAGAGGACCCCACTTTTGAGGGTTCCAATACTGAACAGGCCAGAAGCTGCCATAGCCAGGTTTTGAAATCTCAAACTCATGGAGGAGGCCAACTGAGGCATCACAGCTAAAGACCAGGGTTATGAAATCTTGCCCCCTATAATAACTCTAGAAAGGACCTCAGCTTCCCCACTGAAGGTTGCTTGTGGCACCCACATGTCCCCTTACAGTTCCTATGACTGCCTGCGAGATGATCCCTTTGCCCATGACTGGCCGGCATTGCCTCAGCTCCCAGGGCTGCACTATTCCATGAACGAGCAGTGTCGCTTCGACTTTGGCCTGGGCTACATGATGTGCACTGCGGTGAGTGGAGGGCCCTGCAGTGACGGCATTTAAGGCACCAACCACTCATGCCCAGGTCCATAGGAATGCCCGCTCAATTTTCAAGAAAGACGTTCTTGCCTCTCACTGCCTGACAAAGCTCCACCAGGTGGGCAGCCTCCAAGGCTGGAGACTTGAGGGCCCAGCGATACCCAGAGACACTGTCATATCCACACTGCATGCACATGCACATGACTCCAGATTCACATGGAGCTTGTAGCACCCACCCACCCAAGCATGTTCACAAGTCAGTTCAGGTTATAGGACTGGGGTGAGGGAGTAGCACTCTGGGGATATGTTTCAAATTTAATAAAAACAATTCTGGGATATCAGAGGACAAAGCCACCTCTTTCCATTTTTGTTCGTTTGTTTTTTGTTTGTTTTGTTTTTTCTGAGACAGAGTTTTCTGTGTAACAGTCCTGGCTGTCCTGGAACTTGCTTTGAAGACCAGGCTGGCTTTGAACTCAGAGGTTCTCTTGCCTTTGCTTCCCAAGTGCTGGGACTAACAGTGTGTGCCACCACTGCCTGCCTGGGAGCCTGGAACTCTCTCTGTAAACTAAGCTGGCCTCAAACTCAGATCTGCTGGGATTAAGAGCGTAGGTCACCACTCCCAGATATTCCCTGTGTTGGGATTAAAGGTGTGAGTTACCACTGTCTGATCCTCCTAGACTGACTGTGGGTAGATCTCTCTGATATCTCAGACTGGTTTTTATTAAATTTGAAACATATCCCCTCTGGGTGGTCTGCTGAAGAGAGAGGTAGCCTGATAAACTGAGGGTATTCTCTTCCAGTTCCGGACCTTTGACCCCTGCAAACAGCTGTGGTGCAGTCACCCTGACAACCCTTACTTTTGTAAGACAAAGAAGGGTCCTCCACTGGATGGAACTATGTGTGCACCTGGCAAGGTGAGTCAGAACTAACAATTTTTACGGGATCATGGGGCCTTATGCTTAAGACCCGCAATAACCAGGGCAGGCCCTACAGTGTCTGTAGGAGAAACCAGGGGTCTTCTTAGGAGGCCTCAGCTACCTTCTCTTCCTCTCCTCTCATTTTTATACACTCTGTCACGTCACCCAGGCTGGTCTTAAACTTGATATGTAGCTAACAATGACCTTGAACTTTTGATCTTGTCTTACTGGCCTGGTGCTAGGATTGCAGGCATGTGTCACCATCCAGGCTGACATGGTCCTAGGGATGGAACCAGGGCTTCCTGTATCCCAAACATACTAACTGAGTTATATCCCTGGCCTTCATTCCTATTTTTAATCCCTCTCCACAATAGACAGATTAGAGCTTCCCACACCACAGCAGACCACTATCTCAAAATCCTTTCCTGCCCATTGTGAGTGGCCATGGGTCACTTTGCTATGGAGCCAGCAAGAGGTCTGGTGGCTCCCAGGCACAGCATGAAGTTTACCTTGACAACCTCAGGGCCTCTGGTTTGTCCCTTGTGAGATCACTGGCTTCTTGGCCACTCACCCTCTCCACGAGTCTTCAGAAAGAAAGTATTCTCTTCCTGTTTGCCCAAGCCAAGATTCCAGGCCCCATTCTCTGAAATAATGGACTCACTCCTTAGCCAATCATTTTCTAGGGATCTGGTGTATGCAGATGAACTTTAACCAGGATTCCTATCCCTCAGGTCTCAGCCAAGCTTAGCACTACATAGCCATCAGGGGTCGCCATGGGAGTGAGATTATCTCTCTTATCCTTTGTGATAAGGACAGTGAGGGCCATGACTTAATGACCTCCTCAAAGCTCCATCTCCCCACACACTGAGAATGAAGGCTTTACCACATGAATTTGAGGGGATACAAACATTAAGTACACAAGCTGACAGGAACATGAACCGCCATGTCTGAGTTCATCTCCTCCCCACCTAGTTAAGTGAGGGAAGTTTTTCAGGAAGAGTTAAAGTAACTATCGCCCAGAAAGGAGATGCTGGGATCATTCAATCATGACCGCTGGCTGTGTGTCTGTCTGTTCAGCCTGACAGCGTTAGACACATATCTTGAGAGCTCTGGGAGGGAGTCTCCAGAGAAGGGCAGTCACTGTGGGCTTCATGTCAGATCTCTCCTTCAGCCCCATGGAGGCTGGGGATCAAACTTAGCTTGTCAGGCTGGTGGCAAGAGCCTTTACTGTATACTCACATGTACAATAGGTGTGTTTTCCACATACATACAAACACACATTTATATATAAATATGCACTAACACATGCATGTACCTAATTGGGGGGGGTAGAAAGAAAATGATGGCTTTCAGTTTGAGTCATTTGTTAACAATACTTTGAGTGATGTTTTCTTATTCTAAATCAACAAACCATTTGTTAGATTGTGATGTACTGAAATACTAACTTACTGTTTATGTTTTGGAGTCTTCTTAACCTGGCTTCTTACAGGCTTTTCTCAGCTTCCTCCCCTGAGAAGAATAAGACATGGAATTTAGTGTTTTTCCCATTCCAGTGCTCTGTTTCCTGTGTTCTTGGTCTTCCTCCTCTATACCCCAAGTCTCCTTAGACCTGATACGTCTCCAAGATCTCTGGCTTATTGTTGCAGCTTTGTCTGGGTACATGGGGGACATTTATCCTGGGAACATGACATACCACAGGCACAGTGGTTCAGAGGAGGTTGAACAAGGCCCTGAAAGGTGGGCCTGAGTGGGCCTGTGTGGGCCTGTGTGGGCCTGAGTGGGCCTGAGTGGGCCTGAGTGTGCCTGAGTGTGCCTGAGTGGGCCTGTGTGGGCCTGAGTGGGCCTGAGTGGGCCTGAGTGTGCCTGAGTGTGCCTGAGTGGGCCTGTGTGGGCCTGTGTGAGTCTGTATGGGCCTGAGTGGGCCTATGTGGGCCTGAGTGGGCCTATGTGGGCCTGAGTGGGCCTGTGTGGGCCTGAGTGGGCCTGAGTGGGCCTGTGTGGGCCTGTGTGGGCCTGTATGGGCCTGGACATTCCATTTCTCTTATTGTCACAGGTACGATAAGGCCTGTCTGACTTAAGTACTTTGATCTTTAGGGCCAGGAAGATAAGACACTACACCCCCCTACACACACACCACAGGTCAGACATTACAGCCCCTCTCCCACCCCAGATCAGACACTACAGTCCCTGCTCCCACACCTTCAGCCTCAGGACAGCCATTGCAAACACTGCACCACTGAGGGGAGTAGGCCTCTTCAGCAACTCTGTTGTAGGCCATGGGTCAAGGGAGTGCCTTCTTGTCTTTATAATTACTTTTGTTTTTAATTGGGGGGGGGGGTGAGGCACGTGCCACAGAAGTCAGAATATAACATGGGATGTCATTTCTCTTCTTGCACTATGTGGGTCCCAGGGATTGAACTCAGGTCAGTAAGCAGCAAGGCCCTTTACCCAATGAGGTATCTCACCAGCCCACCTTCCCGTCTTTTAGCATTGTTTTAAAGGTCACTGCATCTGGCTGACACCTGATATCCTCAAACGAGATGGCAATTGGGGTGCCTGGACTCCATTCGGCTCCTGCTCACGCACCTGCGGCACAGGTGTGAAGTTCAGGACCCGCCAGTGTGACAACCCACAGTGAGTTGACCTGACATTGTTGAGGGTCCCAGAGCCCAACTCCGCAGGGCCTTGGGCATTGGTACATATCAGGTTCAGGGAGAGTGAAAGGCGAACCTCCCAGTCTTTACTTATCCCTGGGAGGAAGGAAGGAAGCTGGGGTTCTGAGGGAGGGCTCCTTCCCCGGCTCAGAGCCTGCCACACCCTGGAAATATCAATTCTTGATCACTTCCCTGTGTCTACAGTCCGCCTCTGCCCTTCTTGGCCCTGGGAGTGGAGGGTAGAAGGTGGGACAGAGATGGGGAGCTGAGGGGTTCCACATAAGGGGCTCTCATGGGTCCCAGGATGCCAGCAGCCTAAACAGTGGCAACTGAATCCAGGCAGTTAGTTGTAGTTAGGTAAGAGACAGGGCTAGGGGCAGCCATTCCTGCTCCAGACTCAGGCTCCTTATCTTTATCCCCTCCCTCCCTTGTTCCTTGCAGAACCTGTGACTGCTCACATACATGGCAGGGTCATCCGTCTATCTTGTGTTGGATTATCTGGTGTTTTAATTTTGTTTTACCTGAAAATATTGTCAATCTAGAATGTCACAAAACACCATAAACTGATTGCCTGCACCTAAGTGGGCTAGATGTGAGCTGACGCGCAAGTTCCTAGATATACCCAGTCTGTCTGGCCTCACTGAGGCAACTAGTTAGGGTTACTTTTGCTTCAACAAAACACCATGACCAAAAAAAACAAGCTGTGGAGAAACAAGTTTATTTCACTTCCACTTCCACATCCTTGTTCATCACTGAAAGAAGTTAGCTGGACAGGAACCTGGTGGCAGGAGCTGATGCAGAGGCCATGGAGAGTGCCGCTTACTGGCTTGCTTCCCTGGCTTGCTCTACTTGCTTTCTTATAGAACCCAGGACCACTAGCCCAGGCACCATCCACCATGAGCTGGACCCTCCCCCACTGATCACTAATTAAGAAAACACCCTACAGCTGGATCTTATAGAGGCCTTTCCTCTGCTGAGGACCCCAGCTTGAGCCAATACAGACTCCTATTCTCTGCTCCCTGAAGCAGCTGCACCATTTTTGACAGAACCAAATACTGTCCGCCAGGGAGCCAAAGAGATCAGCAGTCACAGATATGGGGAGAAGCCAAGTCTTTATCAAGGACAAGGACAGATGGCCTATGTCTGGTCACCCCATCTGTACATGGAAGCCTTTTGGGCCTCAGACTGTCCTCCTGCAAAGGGCCTGATGGGAAGGTAGAGCTCCATGGCCCCTTGAGCAGCCCTGAGGGATTTTTCTCTTGTTTTGGAGAGAGAGTTAGAGCGGGTTGAAACTGTTGTCTACACAATGAGGAAGTCACAGAAGCTTGTGTTTTCTAAGGCGGAGAGACCAAGCCCTATGCCAGACATCTGTTAGGGACTCATGCATGTGCAGGTCCACAGTTACGGGATTGTTCTGTATGTTTTCTGCTGCATGACAGTTCCAGCCCTGTGTGCCCAGGGCCTGTTCATAAGGACACTCAACCAGCTCTGGCTATCCTGGGATTAATAATCCAATGGGGCATGCGGAGTCCTAACATGCAGTCACAGATCTATACTCATTAACAGTTATGGGCTTTGATGCCAGGTGAAGGTGTCCTGCCCAGGGAAGGTGTTGCCTTCTCAGGAGAGCACAGATTGGGGATGGATCCTGCTAGCTCCTAGGCTTGATGTCCCAAGGCCTGCCTAGCCGGGGAGCTGCCCAGGTTCTGGGAGGGCCATGTCTCTTTACCTTCCATACCTGAAACTCAAGGATTTCCCTAAAAATGCCATACATGGCCAGGTCTTTTTCTAGAGGCCCCAAGAAGGGAACCTTTGGTTTCTCTCACAGCCCAGCCAACGGGGGCCGCACCTGCTCCGGCCAGGCCTACGACTTTCAGCTCTGCAATCCCCAGGACTGCCCCAACTCCCTGGCTGACTTCCGGGAAGAACAATGCCGCCAGTGGGACCTAGACTTTGAACACGGTGATGGCCAGCACCACTGGCTGCCCCATGAGCACCGGGATGGTGAGCTTGCTGGGGAGGGAAGAGGTGGGATTCAGCACAGGACCCCAGGTGGAGCAGGCAGGGGTGTGCATTGTTGATCCTGCATGTGGCAAAGCCATAGTGACCCTTAGGCCAGCAATAGGGCATGATGCTGGCTAGTGTGGCTGCAGGGTCCCACTCCTGAGCTGGGGCTCTGAGCTAGGGGGTGGTACTGGACATGTAGAGGCTGTTGGGCTGGAAGTTCAGAGGGTACAAACTCCTGCAGTGATCACCTAGGGAACCAGGCTAGAGTTACATGGTGCTACAAGTGTGAGGTGAGAGTAGAGGTTGACCCTGCGAAGCAATCAGGTGACTTCTGATGGGTAGTTTCCTTTCTGTGGCTGTGACGAAAACACCTTAACAAAGACAATTTAGGAAGGAAAGACTTGTCCTGGTTAACAGTTCCAGGTTGCAGTCCATTGTAACAGGGAAGTCAAGGCCACAGGCCCTGATACATTTGGAGTCAAGAATAGAGAGAGAATGGATGCATGAGCTCAGCACTTTCTTATTTTTATACAGCCCAGGACCCCAACCCAGGAAATAGTACTACCCACATAATTTAAAGTAGTAAAGACAATCTCCTACACACATGGCCACAGAGCAAACTAGTCTAGACTGTTCCTCACTGGGATCCTCCCCAAGAAATCCAAGACTGTCACTTTGGTCACTGAAATCAACCACCAGTACACCCCTTATATTACTTTCCATTGTGAGTAGCAGAAACTGTGAGCCAAACAGGTGAAGCATTAAATGGAATTTACTTTGTGTCTTACATAGTTTAAAAATGGGTAGCTTTAGACAGAAGAGTGCTTGATAATTGCCCCTCCATGTTAGTGTATCCTCACTGTAAGATACCCAACTCCATGAACATTTAAGTTCCTTTATAAAGGAGTGGAGTGTCTGGATATGCTACCTAATATTCTGGAGAGGTTATGAAAATGGTTGTTGAGTAGTTTCTTTTCTGTGATAAACACCATGACCAATGTAATTTACTTTAAAAAAGAAAAAAGCGTTTGACTGGGCTTATGGCTTCGTAGGGTTAGAGTCTGTGATGCAGGACCGAAGAACAGCAAAGAACTCTCATATTGATCTGTAGCAATGAGGCAGAGAGCACCGGGATCCCATGAGTCTTTTGAACTAGCACACACAGACCTGACACACCTCTCCCAGGAAGGCACACCTCCCACTCCTTCCCCGTGCTTCATAATGCTTCCCAAACAGTTCCACCAACTGAGGACCAAGTTTTCAAACCATGAGGCATCTCATTCAAATCACCACAGTTCATCCGTATTAGAGAATGGCAAGGAGACAAGGTCAATGCAGATATAATTCTTTTTCAGATATTTTCAGTCTGTTGTGGGTTGAGCCCACATATGGAGGATGTAATCTATTCCACCTGTGTCCTTCTCCCATCCACGTGTATGTTTTAAACACACAATGTCTGTGCCCTGCCTCAGGCACTGGGCAGGGATAGGGACTGGGTGTAAGCCTGGAGTGCCAATTTGAGTCACCTGCTTGTACCTCACGAGTGCTGGTGCAGTCTTGAGGGGTGACAGAGCTCATGGTGTTAGAGGACACCCAGTCTGGTGGCCCAGTGTATCAGTTGCTCCTGATAAATTAATGCAAAGCAAGGAAAGTGCCAGGGATTTGAGATTGACTCCAAGAGGATCTGGCTGTATTCAGATCTCGCTACATTTGGTTGATTGAAAATGACTCTTTTCTCTTTTTAGTCAGCATCATTTATTTAAAAAAAAAATGGCTTTTCCTGTGACACTTTAATACATGTCTGTCATATTTTGATCATGTTGCCCTCCATTACTTCTCCCCACATTTAGCATTTTTCTGAAGCAGGCTTAATTTGTATAATATAATGAATCTCAAGTTACACCCATCTTCCTGAAAACAATTTGTCTTCTTCCCTGTGTCTGAATAAAACTTAATGTGTACATATCACATATTCTTTATCCATTCTTCTGTCAATAGATTTTAAAGCCGATTCCATATCTGGGCTCTTATGAACAGTTCAGATGAGCAGGCATCCCTAATGGTGTGCTGACATAGAGTCCTTTGGATGTATTCCCAGGAGTGGTACAGCACAGCACGTGAGAATCATAGGCTTAGTCTCTGAGGAACATCCACACTGATTTCCACAGTGGCCATACTCATTTATACTCTTACCCACTGTGAGGGATGGTTCTAAAGAAGGCTCTCTAGATGGAGACTGGGAAAAGAGCCCTTTGCCTCTGTAGAGAGAGAGAGAGTCTCCCTCAGGCAGAGCTCTGAGGATAGAGGATGTGGGCCATATATACATCCTGGCTGGATCAGTTGGTAAATCTCTTCCTAAGACTTGATAGTACCAGAGTCAAAATCTCAGGCGCCAAAAAGGTAGGAGGAAAGTTACCATCACCTGCCCTGCTCTCTGTGTGCCTTCCCAGAGCACAGATTTTAGGAACTAGGGCTGGACAGGTGAGTTCTAAGAACACTGGGTGTTTTCTCTCTGGTGTGATGCTTTTCTGAGAAGGCTCCAGCCTAACACTCTGCCACTTCCCTTCCAGCCAAGGAGAGATGCCACCTTTACTGTGAGTCCAAGGAGACAGGGGAGGTGGTGTCCATGAAGCGCATGGTACACGATGGGACACGCTGCTCCTACAAGGATGCCTTCAGTCTCTGTGTGCGTGGGGACTGCAGGGTGAGTGCCATGAGGCAGCGTGGACCAAAGCTCAGGGCTGCCACCTCCTGGGATCCTCTCTTGCTCTGTTTAAGATCCACTGCCTAGGGGATGGTGCTGCCCATATTGGGCTGGGCTTTCCTACATCAATTAACAATCAAGACTCTATGACAGACATTCTGGTTCTGGTGCACAGGCAGATGGGTGACAAGTCCTATGAAATGTGGGCTCTGGGCTCAGACTAAGCTCTCCCTGTTCTCTCCCTGTTTCCTAGGCAAGCCTCAACATCTCCAGGCTGTTCTAGGGGAGTGGACAGGATATTAAAAAAAAACGTCAAGAGCACCTTTCACTAGGCTTTGACTCTTGAAGATTCCACCACCTCATTGTTGCTCCCACTGGAACAAAGCAGCCTAAGCTTTGAGTGGAGCCCCTCAGGGCCAGCTTGGGGTGTGCTAGGTGGATGTTCTTGGAGAAGTGCAGTGTGGAGGGACTGAGACAGAGGTGTACAGGATAAGCTCTGTGCTCTGCAGGAACTGAGGCAGGGAGCGGGCACGCGGCCCATCATGGCCATGTGGGGTCTGCCTCTCTCCAAAGCCCGTCTTCCCCATGTCAGGAGCTGCTAAGAAGGGATATACAGATCCCAGTTATGGGAGGTACCATGGGTGTTGGGGGACTCGGGCATGAGCAAGGACTTGGTCTCAAAGGTTCCCTGCTCTGTCTTGCCCTGCAGAAAGTGGGCTGTGATGGAGTGATTGGCTCCCGCAAGCAGGAGGACAAGTGTGGAGTGTGTGGGGGCGACAATACCCACTGTAAAGTGGTGAAAGGCACGTTCACAAGGTCACCCAGGAAGCAAGGTGAGAAGCCCATCTTCTGCTCCAGGGCGGAATGTCAAGAACGCCTTATGGGGCTAGGGCCTGAGTGTTCCTCCTCTTGGGACTCTGTATAGGCCCATGACAATGAAGGGCTGTGGGAGTCAAAGGGAAAGGGATTCTGATGGGGGATCTTGAGTCTGAGCCACAACAGGTGCAGAGGATGGAGAATAGGGCCTGGGTTACTGGTGGAACTTAGAAGCCTGAAGTCAGGGGCCCAATAAGGTTAGTCCCCTTGGCCCTCCAGGATGCCCAGTTGCATGTTATTTGCTCCCTCCCTCTCTCCTGCCTACAGATGGCTATCATCAGGACTTCCCTGAATCTAGCACATGGGGAACACCCACAAGCCTCATCCAAAACACAGCAGCCTGGTACTGATGCTGTGCTTCCATATGACCCACCACCCTATGGATTGGTCCAGAGCAGCTGAGTACATCTCTGTCTCTGACATGGAGACATGCCTCTTTGGTTTTCTTATGAAAGGCCACAGAGCAAACATATAGACTGTGGTGAGGAGCTGTGAACCAGGAATGGCCTTATCCACCAAATGCTTAAGCACTGGCTTTGCCGCTCCTATACGTGGTGTTCTAATATGGTTTGCAGTGGAGAGACTGAGATGCAGATAGGCTATGTGGCTTGCCTGGGGCCTCCCCCTAGCTAGAGAATCTTAGACTCCCAGCACAGCTGGGGACTGGATTCCTACCCAAGTGTTCAGTGGAGGAGGCAGCATTGAGACCTGGGATTTGGAGATGATGAAAAATGCAGGATAAGAAGTATCAGGGCTTTCCAGCCGACCCCTCTCCTACCAAGTACAGTTGGGAGTACCTGTGGTGGAGCTGCCTTGGAGGGCAGGCCTCTCCTTGAGCATGCACATTGGAATGGCTTTCTCTGTTCTCATCTGGCTTCCTTTCCACCTCCAAAGAGTACATCAAGATGTTTGAGATCCCTGCTGGAGCCAGACACCTGCTCATCCAGGAGGCAGACACCACCAGCCACCATCTATGTGAGTTAGAGCCCAAATGTCTCAACACCTGTGGGACCTGGTTCTACTGTATGGGCAGAGTACCAAAGGTCAGAGCAGGGTTCCAAAGCTCAAAAGCTTGGGTTGTATGGCCAGATCCTGAGATTAACATGACAGATGTGCTCAGCCCTAGGTCACCTCTCCCAGTCCACTTCCTAGAGTTTCATACATGCATCTTCTTCGGGAGGAGGTCAGAGTTTGAGATCAGAGGGCTCCTCTGGCAGCAGCTGTGGCACCATGTCCCAGACAGGCCATGCTCCACCAATTTGCAGAAGAATGGAAGACCACCCTGTCTGAGGGCCACTGGGATAGACACTAGGTCCTGTGAGAAGTTAGCCTGGTCTCTGTAGAGCAACCAAGAGCAGAGTGTGACTCAAAGCAAGTTGGGCTAAGATTAGCAAGAACAGCCCCCACTGCATGGGGTAGCTGTGGGGGTGGGGCAGCTAGAGAAAGCCTCTGAGCCCTCCCACCCACTGGCAGCATGATGCTGGAGTGACACTGCTTCCTTTTATCATTCTCAGCTGTCAAGAGCATGGAGACAGGAAAATTCATCTTAAATGAAGAGAACCACTTGGACCCCAATTCTAGAACCTTCATTGCCATGGGCGTGGAGTGGGAGTACAGAAGTGAGGATGAGAGGGAGACACTGCAGACCATAGGCCCACTCCATGGAACCATCACTGTGCTGGTGAGTGCCGGGCCAGCCCCTGAGCAAAGATGGGAGCCCTGGGATGCCCAAGTTCCCTCTGTATTCTCCAGGCTTTGTTCTAAGCAGCCTTTTTCCCTGCCATGGTTTCCATCTCCAAGTCAGCCATGAGTGGGCATGGACTCATGTACAAAGGTTCTGGTTCCTGCACTGGCTCTTACCGACTGTGGGTTTCCTAGAAATCCATTTTTTCCCTACTTGAATAATGTCCAGGGTTTATACCATCAGACCCCTTGACCTCTGCTGTTATATTGAAATTCTCATACCTGAGAGATCAGAAATCAGTTACTGGTCACACTGGACTTTGTGTCCAACAGTAATGTCCAGCCCCTGGTTGTGGGGTCACAAGGCTGTTCCTGGTTATGGAGAATCCTGAAGGGGCTGGATTTTCAAGTCACTTTAAAATTTTTAGTTTCAATTAATTGCTTAAATGATATAGTTTATATATCAAAACACACAAACAAACACGGTGAGCCTAGGGTGGTGTCACACACAAGCACCTGTGATTCCAGCGCTCAGGAGGCAGAACAAGAAGATTAAGGCAAGCTCTGGGGCAGCCTGGGCTACATAGCAAATTCCAGACCAATGGAGCAACTTAACAAGACTGTCTCAAAAATGAGGGCGAGCTGGTGTGAGAAGGGAGGGCTGGAGATATGGCTCAGAAGTTAAACTCACTGCTCTACCAGAAGACTAGAATTTGTAACCCCACACCCACAGCAGGCAGCTCACAAATGCCTATAAATCTAGCTCCTAGGGATTTGACACCCCCTTCAGGCCTCTATGGGCATTGAATGAGTGCATGCATGAAACATAAATCAATAAAATGTAACTTAAAATATTTTTTAATGTTGTGCCCAGCAGCCAGTGAGCTCCTAGCTCCATATAGAGCCCCTTAGTGATTAAATCCTCATAAACCCATAAACATCTCATAGAAAAGTGCATCGGCTGCACCTAAACTACAGCCAGGGCTCACTGCCACTGTCAGCATCACAAGAGGGTTGTACCACATCCGACTAGCCAGAGAAAAGGTCCAAATTTCAAATTCCAAGTGCCATTATAAAGTTGAAAAGCCATTAAAGATGACCATCATAAGTTGGGGACTGTCTGTCTTCCCTGGTTGTCAATATACCTGATGCCTCAAAGTTGGCTATAGAGGAAGGATGGGAAGCTGAGCAGACATACTCATGACCATGTTGGGGTGGGCCCAGGTTATCCCTGAAGGAGACTCTCGGATCTCACTGACATACAAATACATGATCCATGAGGACGCGCTCAATGTCGATGACAACAATGTCCTGGAAGACGACTCTGTGCGCCACGAGTGGGCCTTGAAAAAGTGGTCTCCCTGCTCCAAGCCCTGCGGTGGAGGTGAGAGGGTTCTCACTGCTGGGGCCCTTGGGCTTGATCGAAGGTGGGCCACCCCTGGGTTGAAAATCAAGTGTGTGGGCCTAGAAGAGGTTGGGGCTGGTTAAATGGGCTTCCTAGTGAAGTTTCCTGGGCCAACAGTGCCCTCCTGACTGTAGCTCTGAGGCCAGTGAGTTTGTCCTGTAACAAATATGAGAAGTGCCTGGGGAAGCAGTACAGTGGTGACCTCCATTGGAGTGATCAAAGCCTTAGCCTAAGCTGGGACATGTCCAGGTGCTGACATTTCCCTTGAGCTGGGAAGGGCAGAGGTGCTTGAAATGCCAGGAAAAATGCGGCCAGAATGGCCTATAGGGTTTGGGTCACACCAGCATGGACTGCTTCAGTATGTGGAGAGTGAGGCGGCCTGTGGGAGGCTGACATGTGAGTGCATAGCAAGACTCCAGAGACACTGGGGACACTACTGGGGAGCCCTTTCCCTGAGTCTATTTAGAACTCCCCCACCCCCCAAAAAACCTGGTTAATCTAGAGTTTGGGGCTGGGAAAAGTAGAAGGAAGGTGGTCTTCACTGACCCCAAAGACTTCAACGAGAGGGGGACCTCATCCTGAGCAGTGGTACGGTGTTCACAGCTTTCTGTTCTGCCTCCGCGGTGGCTCATCTCCACACCCCATCTGGATCTCACCAGCAGGGCCTGCCAATTCCTGCTGTGTATGCCAAGGCTCTCTCTACTCTCTGGTCCAACACCATCCTCCTACTGGTCTCTGTGGATCTACTCTAGATCCAAGAATGACCTTTGTAAGGAATGAATTAGGGCTGCAGAGGCAGATAAATGCTTAATGTGTTTGTCTTGTGGGCATGAGCACCAGAGTTCAGATCCCCAGAACCTATGCAAAAGTGGGTTGGACATGGAAGCTCTCCTATAATTCCAGTCTTGGAAAAAGCAAGAGACTAGAGGATCCCATGAGCAAGCTAGCTATTGGTACTAACCACATTGGCAAGCTCTAAATTTGATTATGTGGCCCTGCGTCAATAAATAAAATGGAAGATAAATCAAGAATGATTGCTGACATAAACCTCGGGCCTCCACAGGATGCACATGTGTGTGCACACACACACACACAAATGGAAGATTAAAATAAAGGCAGGAACCCTTTCCTGTCCTGTGTTGTAACACCTCCAGTAGCTTTTGTGAGACAAAAGCCAAAATTCTCCCTGTGGCTTCTGAGGCCCAGGCAAGCTCCTGGGCACACTGATTTTCCATACTTTGCTTCCCCTTCTTGGCCATACCAGCCTTGGGTGTAGTGTTTGTCTTACATCATTGTAGTGAATCCTTGAAATAATCAGCTTATAAAAAAGAAAACTGTATTTCCAGTCACAATTTTGAAGGCTTTGTCCCATGGCTAGTGGGTCCCATTGCTTTGGGCTGTGTTGGAGCAACAGATCATGACAGGAACAGATATACAGCAGAGGAAGCTGCTCACTCACTGCCTTACCTGCCTAGCTTAGCTGGTGGCTGGGAAGCAAAGTGAGGGAGAAAAAGCTAGGTCTCAGTTTCCCTTTTCAAGAGCATGAGCCCAGTGACCTTTTAAAGGCTCCGCCCCCTTCAGACAGCACTACAGAATGGAGACTGGGCCTTTCACATCCTAGCCTAAGCCACAACAATTGCTTTTCCTGAACACAATGCTTCCTGGGGCAGGAGCGGGAGGGCAAGTCTGCACAATCTCACTGTCTCCTCCACCCCTTTCATGGGTCAGTGCCACTTAATCCTCTGGTTCCCAAAATGCTTTCTGATGCCCAGACTAGAGCAGTCTGCCTGGCTGTGCTTAGATTCTCTTGTGTACTCCCTAGGTGGCATAGAAGTTCGGGTTCCATTATCCTCTTTCCTGGGGGGGGGGTGCCTTGCACTGTAGGAGATTGACCAGGACCCCAGCCCCTATCCACTAGATACCCTAGATATTTCCCACTGTTCAGGAGGAAGAACGGCACCTACATTGAGAAAGATTGCAGGAGTCAGTGGTTAAAAAAGTAGCCACACAGACCAGGTGCCCTGCGCTCATCAAATCCTAATTCACCTCAGACCCCAAGATAGAGCAAATGGCTAAGTGATGGGGCAAACAGGGACATCCCTGTGACCTCAGAAGCCATAAAGAGAGCCTACATTCTTGTCCTTCCTCTGATAGGGTGACAGGTGAGTTCCTTGCTAAATATCTCCAAGGCTCCCTCTTCATCCTCCACGTCATTTTAAAGTAACGGAGACTAGAACATGTTCTTAGCCCTTGGAGGGATGAAGCCGGAGATTTCACGTTTGAGAGAATACTGGGATGGAGGATGAATTCAAAGTTAACCTGGACTATATAGGAAGAAAAACGTAAAAAGGAGTTGGAGAATGGAGCGGACACCACAGTAGAGGCCCCACCTCTCCAAGCCCCCTCGGGGGTCATACCACCTCACTGAGCCCCTTCAAGCTCTCTGTCTTCAGGGTCCCAGTTCACTAAGTATGGCTGCCGCCGGAGGCTGGACAGCAAGATGGTGCACCGAGCCTTCTGCAGTGCCCTCGCCAAGCCCAAAGCTATCCGTCGAGCCTGCAACCCTCAGGAGTGCTCCCAGCCTGTGTGAGTGCTGGGAGGGGGCCACAGTCCAGAGCACTCTGTGGAGGGGGGGGTGAAACTGGGCCTCCCAGAAGCCCTGGGCCTGTTATCTCATGGCTGTTAAGCTTTTCACCCATCACACTGTAGGTTAAAGGCTCAGGGCCATTTCTGACCCCACTGACTGGAAGCTCTATGCACATCAGATAAAAGACAAAAATACCTTAACATTTAGGTGGGGAAACTGAGGCCCAGGGGGCATGGGCTAGCTTCCAGTGCTGTATTAGATGTTTCTAAGTGACAGTGCCTGTTCTCAGACCCTCAGCTGGCAGGATGCATTTGTGGGCCCAGGTCAGAGAAGGTGGCTAAATAAAGGACAGGCAGGGACAGAGGCTTGGGGACCCTACGGTGCTTTTGAGCTTTGCTGGGGGGGAGGGGTGTCCATCATGACATCAGAAGATGAGACTGTGGTCAGGATAAAGACCCTGAGGGAATAGACTGAGAGCAAATCCCTTAGGCCACTGGCCCCAGCAGAGCCTGTCACTCCCTGGCAGGCAGGCAAGTATCTGAGCTTTAGATTCCCCTCCATGCCAGCCTGCACACATGCCGGGGGGGTGGTGCAGGCTGACATTTCTGTTCTCATGGCCCATTTGGGCCACAGCCAGATGGATTCCCTGACCATCTGCCACTCTGCCCTGGCAGGTGGGTCACCGGAGAATGGGAGCCTTGTAGTCAGAGCTGTGGGCGAACTGGCATGCAGGTGCGCTCTGTACGCTGTATTCAACCCCTGCACAACAATACTACCCGCTCTGTGCACACCAAACACTGCAATGACCACCGTCCTGAGAGCCGCAGGGCCTGCAACCGTGAGCTCTGCCCTGGGCGGTGGCGGGCTGGGTCCTGGTCCCAGGTAAGCTGTTCTTTTGGCCCCATGCCTTTGACCCCAAACTAAGCTCAGATAAGTCTGAGATGGACTGCCATTCCAGTTTTGATAAAATTCCTGTCCTCCTGGTCACAGCTCACGTTTCAGGACACCAGCAGGAGTCACAGCATCAGGGTTTCCATCAGGGAACCAGCTATACAGTGATGGGCCTCAGATCACAGAAGGATGGAAAGCAGATCTTAACCATGCATAAATGGCACTGATGGTTTAAACTACAGAGCAAGGCTGGTCCAGCCTGCCTCAAGACCTCAAACATGCAGGAACATTTTTTTTTTTTTTTTTAATCACACAGAACCTTCCATGAGTTAGGGCCCCAGAAAGTGGACAAGAGCCATTACTCAAAACAAGCTGTTGCTTAGGAGGTGAAGAGCTTGAGAATCCCAAGTCAGCTTAGTTGACCCCCCCACACACATACACACACATTCATGGTAAGGGTTCAGGGCTAGGGTGAGTGAAGATGGAGGGCTATGGGGAGGGGGAGGGGTGAGCACAGTGCCAGGAGTCATGTGTGAATATACTCTAGTTCCTCACCAGAATCATGACGTGGTGTGTGTGGTGTGGGGGGGGGGGCGAGTAGAGGGTCCTGGAGCCTTGTGTCTAGAGAGAGAAAGATGGAGGAGGAACTGCCAAAGGAGGGACTGAGTTGTTGTGGGAGCCTCAGCCCACTACAGGTTTTCCTGGGCCTTCAGCATCTTCCCATGACCGTAATGAGATGCTTGAGTACCTTTTGTGGGGAAGGTTGTGGGCAGATATGCTTTATGTTTTCACCTTGTCATGGTATTGCTTTCTCCTGTTGTCTAAATTATCCTGTCTCTACTTTGAAGTTGGCAAACAGAGTAAAAGGTTTCACTATGACATCCACACATATGTGTTCCAATTAACTTCCTTTTCCCATTGTCTTCCTCCTTTTTCCTCTCCCAAATAGTCCCCCCCCCCGAGGGTCATGACCTTCACACACACACACACACACACCCCTGATGATAGACAGGTAGGCTGGGTCCATTTCCTAGCTAGTGCAGATACAAACACTGTAGGTACCTCTGTGGAATATTGACTTAGAGTCCTTTGGGTGTATCTAGGAGTGACTGGTCATATCTTAATTCTGTTTCTACTTTTCTGAGGACTCTCCATAGAGATTTATGACACCATAGAGGTTTTATGACTACTGTATGAAGAGACTTCTTTTGTTCGTGGTTTAAGGCCATTCATGGTGCTGGCACCATCAACTTTACCCTTATAGAGAGGACCTTATAACATGTCACCATGATGAAGTACATGAGACAGTGATCTCATGGAGAAGCAGTCAGGAGAAGCCCCCACTAGGTCTTGCTCCCTTTTCCATTACCACCACAATGCGGACAGAGTTCTCAACACACGGGTCTGGAGTGACATGCTCAAATCATATCCAAACCATGGGAGGGAGGGCTCAGATGTGTTAGCATTACAGTAGCCCTAAGAAATGGGCATGTGCATTATAGGACAGCCCTCATGGGACACCCTCTGCCCCACATATTTCCCATGGGTCAGTAGTCACATGCCTTGGGAGCATGAGGCCCAATATTGGGGAGTGGCCCTGACTAATAGTTCTGTACCTACAGTGTTCGGTAACCTGTGGCAACGGCACCCAGGAACGGCCAGTACTCTGCCGCACTGCAGATGATAATTTTGGTGTCTGCCGGGAAGAGCGGCCCGAGACAGCAAGGATTTGCAGGCTTGCACCCTGTCCTCGTAAGTCCTGTGCCACTTATGACCCCCAGCATGCCTAAGAGAGGGGAGAGGGGGCCTGGTGCAATCAAATTTTGCTCTTCTTCCAAAACTGGCTGGGCTTGCCATGGATGAACTTGAACTTCAGCACTCCCAGCCAGAGCTAAGACTTTTTCCTAGAAAGAACTAGGATAGGGGTAGGGGTTTGACACGTGGGCATCCTTGGACAGGTCCTGGTATGCATAGAGGAGTCTCAGCCCATCCCTGCCTTCATGGCACAGTGTTTCAGGTCTAAACTCCAGCGATCTACAGTGAACCACAGCAGAGCAGGACTCTGCCAGCAGGAGTGGGTGGCCTATGCAATAGTGCTGCCAATGTAGGGAGGGGAAGTCCATATAAGTAGAGGGTGAGCTGTGTTCTTTGAGAACGACAGCCACGAACGCTGTGCAGATGTCTGGTCCAGTATGACATGTGTTTCAACATCTTGTTCCCTACTATTCTCCTCTCTGTAGAAGAAGTGCAAGAGGTCAGGTGACACTTCTGGTAGGGGTGGCAGGATTTGTCATACTTACCATATTTCTCCAGTACAGAGCTTGAGTGACAAGGAAGTAAGGTGGGGTAAAAAGAATAAAGGAACAGGATGTGGATTAACAGGTGGACAGGCCTCAGGCAGGCAATTGGAGAGACATCACTGGGTCCCATGATGCAGACAGGCAGTTGACTAGACCAGTTTATCCAGGAACAAGAGCTATTTATTGCACTGGGCCCCAGGGTGCCTGAGGACTAGCTGCTTTGCTCTGGAATTTGTGGTGGTAGTGGTGGTGGTTCTTAGGGGTACCCTGGCAGCTGCAGTCTCTTCTTTTCCTTCCAGGAAACATCTCGGATCCCTCCAAGAAGAGCTATGTGGTTCAGTGGCTGTCCAGGCCTGACCCTGACTCACCTATCCAGAAGATCTCGTCAAGTAACCGACCCGTTTATAACTCTGCCTCTGCCCTCCAGTGCATGCCCTGCACCTTGTGGAGCTTGCCTTGGGCTCCCCTACTCTCTCTCTATGGAAAGCTTCCTTGACTCCTGCTGAGCACTGTCTGGGTGAATCTGTTTTCTCTGGGCCTGTATGCTCAGCCTGCTCCTCCTGAGCTTGTAGTAGCGGGCTAGTGAGGGCCAGCCTCAAGGAGGCCTGGTCTGGGGACACTGGCCTCTTGTAGGAGGGCCAGGACCTGGTTTTGTGATGGCTTGTAAAGGGGCAAAGATCTGTTGTGGTGCCGGAGGTGCCTGAGGCCACTGTACGAGTCTGACCACCTCGCCATGGCGACTGCCTCATTGGGCCACATCCCTCCAGGCTGAAGCTGCGGGTCAACTGCAAGGGGAAGCCAGCCCCCATCCCCTTTCAGACGCCACCACCACTGAGGTGAGGCCACGGGGGTCTCTACGGTGTGTGGTTTTTTGCATCTCCTGTGCCGGGGTGACAGACCCCAAGTTTCCTGCGGTGTCAGGGGCTTCCCGGCTGCTGCTGCTGTCACTGCTGCTGTTACCCTTTGCTGAGTGTGTCCTTTCTGACTTGTGAAACTATGGCCTGCTTCCATTTGGCCTTTGCACCCAACCTACATGGCCCTTGGCCCCCATCCCCTGTCCTCTCATACGGAGGAGGAGGCAGGGAGACATGTCCCTGAAATGGGACATCATGGACACACCGCCACTTCCATACTCTGTCCATTTACTCCAATGGCCTTTTCTTGTCGTGTGCATATGACCTGTTCAGAAAGTGAGGTTGATTGATTGACTATTGACTGATTGACAGATGTGGATGTGCCTCACCTACCAGTGTGAACAACTACAGAATACCTCAATTTTTATTGCTTTTTTGCTTAGAAACACTATGTAGAAGATGCCTTAAAGTTGAAAGCTAACAGAATTGGCTGCTAACCCCAGCCTCAGATGGGGGATGTAATCCAGGTAGGAGGCAGGCACTGAATATCTAGGGGGACCCTACCCATTTTGCCCACCTTTTGCCAAGGGTAAGATCTCTAAATGCAGATGGCCTTGCTCCCTCTCTGAAACATCTCTGTGTGAGAGGACTTAACAGGCACTCCATCTATCTCTGACAAAAGGGGTCCTCCTTTGATGCCCACCTGTCCAGTTGGCGCTGACTGTTTTGTGGAGACTCCCACAAGGAGCTCTCACAGCGCGGCCTTACACCCAGAGGGTGACACACCTGGGTCCTTAGCCGTGACCAATGTAGCAATCCCAACTGACAGTCCTACCAGCCCCACCTGACCCCAGCCACCTTCATCTGTTAATAACTCTAATTTCTGCTGGACCACGCAGCCACGCCTCCTCCTATTCCCCTTGGCACTAATTACTGTTATGTAAATAATTGGTGTGTAACTGCAAATTAATCCTCTCAGACTGTTAACTTCCAACTTTGACGAGGCAATGTGAGTGACCTGTGTGGCTGCAGATGGTGCAACATGGTCCTAGACATTTGCCTCCTGTCTGTACGCACTTTGGTTTATCAGGGATATTTTATTAGTATTTTGTATGTACTTAATGACGTATCATGTAGGTTTTGTTGTCAACATTGCTTTTCTGTTTCTTTCTTTTTCCACCAAGACATTAGTGTGTGCCAAAGTGACTGTGAAAATGACCTTTTATTCTTACTAATGATGGAAAGACCTCTTGTCATGCATCCCACAAATAAACTCAATAAAAGTTCAGCTCAACTGGGAGTGTGGGTTTGGTCAGCTGGCGGCTTGTTCTCTTCAGCTTCCTGGCAGGCAGTACTGAGGTACAAGTGGTACCATCCAGTAGCATTAGTCACCTGGTTTCTAGCTCCAGTGACTTCATTGCTCCCACCCCACTCCATACCCCTGCCCAACATAGATGTTTAGGGCTCATCTTTCGCCACCACACATACCAAAGAATGTTTCCAAATAGGACTGTGGCCTTCCACCTTGAGTGGTGAGTTCTCAATGCTGAGTACCTTGAAGAGATGTCTAAGGTTTCTGCTCCAAGGTGCTGCCTGAGCTGGCTGCTTCTTTTCTTGGGATCAGACCAGAAATGTGGGGTACAGGTTATATTTCCTGAGCTACGGTTTGGTCATTGTCCTGCCTTAAGACGCCTGTTTATAAAGAGGTTCCTATTAGCCAAAGAATGGGTGAGGGGTGTAGTCTTGGAAAAGTGGGTTTAGGAGAAGCTGGGTAGTGAGCGAGTGAGCAAGCGAGCGTGTGTGTGTGTGTGTGTGTGTGTGTGTGTGTGTGTGTGTGTGTGTGACAACCACAGGGTCTCTGTCTTCTCATCTACCAACAGTGACTAGGCAGTGGGTCAGGGTTCAACAGGGACCTCCTCACCTGAGGTCTGTCTTGTCCTGGGGGGTGGGACTCCTGTTCCATTGTTCATCCATGTTAGGGAACAGTAAGAAAGGTCAGGAGGTAATGAGAAAGAATAATGGGAGATGGTCCAGCATCTAAGAAATGGCAGCTCAGACCTAGAGGTTCTAGACCCCAGAGATGTCCCAGGAGCTGTGGTTGCCACAGCTCTGCTTGTTAATCCCCACTGTCCATCTCTCCAGAGATGAGTCAAGATTTACTGCCCAGGATACTGCTTGCACAGGGCACATCGAAGGGCCATGATGGAAGGGAAGGTACCACTCACTTTATGAATTAGTTTTATGAGCTTTTGAATGATGAAATGGGTTGATGATCCCACCACTCATTTACCATATAGATTCCCCACACACACACCAAGAGCTCCCTCCTGCTTCTCTCTACCCTTTATGACATCGGGGAGAAACTCTTGTTTTGTGCCTCTCTCTAACTCAGAGTTCTGTGCAGGACTACCCCCTAGAGGTTGCTGAATTAAAACGTGATTTTAAAATTGACTTTTTTTCTCTGCATTCATGTTTGAGGTTATTTAAGGTACTTGTCTTCCATAAATGACAATAGTACCAATTTTCTTCTAAAATAAATGATAAATTATTTAAAAGGCATTTAAGAAAACTACTAACAAGAGTCAGTTAATAATCCAGCAGAATTCATATACCACCAGGCCTGAGGGAAGGACACTCACAGGCGACTTAGTGTCTCCATCCAAGTGCTAACCAGGACTGGCCATGTGTGGATTTTAAGGGGACTTTATGAACAAAGTGTATATTCTCCATGGTTTATCATAATTCCTTAGGAGCCAAAAGTTTTGGCCACCCACAGTGGTGCAGGCTTTTCATTCCAGCACTTTGGAGGCAGAGAAAGACAGGTCTCTGTGAGATCAAGGCCAGCTTGGTCTACATACTGATATTCTATCTTTAAAGAAATCCAAGAGACTCCTTGCTATTTAGTTACCTCTAGAAATGACAAGGATAAAATAAAAGTCAAACCTATCTTGGCAACTTTTCACCAGCTAGAGCCTTGGGACATGCAGTTCAGCTGGAAGTGCAATTGATAGCTCTTTTAATAAGAATTGTAGCCATCTCTTGGTCTTGCAGATGGCTACGTCCTTCAATAAAATGGCCTAGTATTTACATACGATGTGTTCATCCTAAATTTTGCATCACCGCTAGTTTCCATATATTTCCCAATGCAATGTGAGCACTACATAGATATTTTACTGTGGTGTGTTTTTTTGGTTTTTTTTGTTTTTTTTTTTTTTTTTTTTGGAATAATGGCCACAAAGGAGTCTGTTTCATGAAGTGTTTTCCTCAAATCCTGTCCCTGGTCAACTAGATTCAAGGATCTAGAACCTGTGGGCACAGAGGGCTGACTGACATGTTTTTCTTGGTGGTTATTAGTACATCAAGCTCTTAACCCATGGCTTTTTTGATTCACTCATTGACTTGTTTCAATTTTTCAAAACTGAAATCCTGTAATTCAGTCAGAGGAAAATCAGAGACCTAGTAAGCCATGTGGAAGGGGGGACATTCTGGGAAGGGGATCCAAACCCTTAGGGCTATCTCCATCAACTGCCTTTGGCCAAACAATAACTGAGGTCTGCCCTTGATCTAGAGTCAGCCAACATTTTCTGCAAAGGGCAAGGCAACAAATATTTTAGGCATAGGAGCCCATCTGGTCTCTGTCACAGCTGTGCCACTGTTGTTACAGTGAGAAAGTGGCTGTGTTTCAATAAAACTTTATTTATAAAACCAGGTTAAAGGATGGATCTGACCCATGACTTTGTATAGCTTCCTGACTTCTTCAGGTAATCCTTGAATTGGCATGGCTGTTGAGTTAATTGGCTTCCAGAACTGTCATAAGATACCTGATATGTCGGATAAGTATAATGCAGTGGACCATGGCTGGATGAAGCAGTGGCAGGATATGTCAGATACATTTGGATAAGTGTTCAAAGACTTGCACAAGTCTGAGTCTTTAGTCTCTGACAGAAATACCTTGGGTGGTCAGGTCAGGATAGGTGGCACACAGTGAGGCTAAATTTTAGGGCCTGGTTCTTTTAGGCTGAATTTTGTTATAGTTACTACTTGTAGGTTATGACAGTCAAATACTGCCACAAAATTACATTGAGGTTCCACTGACTTGTCAAGTATAAAGATCTGGTTAAGTCCCATCCTTAAGGTTAAACTTGGAGTCTCTCTTTAAGGACAGAAAGTCTCATTTCTGTCTCAGCTTTGGAGATACGCTGAAAAAGCAGGTTCAGCTGGGGATTGTTTGCAGGAGGGGAGCCCTCCAGGTGGGGGTCTGTAGATGCTGCCCTGCTCTGAGACTTGGACCCTGCAATCACACTGACTCTCCATACATGCTCACTGCCTCTGTGCTGCCTCTGGACTCTGTCACACGCCTCCTCCAGCAATCTGCACTCAGCAGTGGGTACATGTCCCTTCACCTTGTCCTTTGGTTATTTCTCGCATTTTTCTCTTTCAGAGGGCCAGTGCCAAGGTGACAAGTCAATGTTCTGTAGGATGGAAGTCTTGATTCGCTATTGCTCCATCCCCAGCTACAACAAGCTGTGTTGCAAGTCCTGCAACCCACCCCACAACCTCAGCAACACAGAAGAAGAAGGTGCAGAACCTCCACCCGGGAAGCACAATGACATCGATGTGTTCATGCCCACACTCCCGGGGCCCACTGTAGCTACACAGGTACAGCCTTCTTCAGGGCCTCTCTTGGAGGCTCCCCTCAATGCCTCCAGCATTAACGCCACTGAAGATCACCCAGAAACCAATGCTGTGGATGTCCCCTACAAGATCCATGGTGTGGATGAAGAGGTCCAATCTCCCAACCTGATCCCTCGACGACCAAGCCTATATGTAAAGACAAAGAACCAAAGGATCCAGGAGCTCATTAATGCAGTGCAGAGAAAAGAGAAGGCCAGAAAGTTCTAATAAAATGAAAAGATTTGCATCAACAGCTTTTTCCCCTTGCTTATAGATATATTCCATGGGATAGCAAAGCCTGTGTTATGGGAGACAAAGCCAAAAGGTTTGGAAAATAGTACAAAAGAATATAAATAGGTGTGGGGCATGTGACAATCAACCTAACGTGCATTTCCAGGCTAGCAATGACTTCAATCTTGCAGTGGTCTTAGGGTTAGAGTTCCCTAGTTTCTACCAATGTTGGGAGGTCAAGAGGGATGACTCCCAGAGAGAAAAACTTTGTTCTAACTTACTAAGCAGTGGTTGAGAGCCTTCATTTCTTTGGTGATAATTAGTTCCCCCACCAAGGCATGAGACCACTAGGGACTATTAAGTGACATAATGTTTTATTTAATAGACCAATTGTCAGGTTGAGTACATTGAACGGCGGTCATGAGCCAAAATGACCTCAAAGACAAGGCAGATGACTGAATAAGTGTGGTAGCTAGTAGAGGACTTTAATCAGCCAGAGAGCAGCATCCACCTAGAGCTGTTTGAGGCCCAGCTATCCCTGTCAGTGTGGCATATTTTCCTTCCCTACCAGCCTGGCCTTGTCATATGTTGCACATCAAGATATCTGGGTTTCCTGTACCCAACCTTTTCAGTTGTAAGGGTGGAGTAGGAGATGACCTGGAAGTTTTAGGTCTAGATCCACCAGGCTGTAACCTCTGGTCTCTGTTTTAATTATTAACTAAATGTCTGGTGCAGTTTCAACATCTGGTGCTCATGGTGTGCAGTGTTCTCTCAATTGAGGATGGGCTGTGCACCTATCTAGTTATTTCTAGGAAAAGTGGTGTGACTCCTATACTAGGGGACATGTAGTCAGTTCCAAATAGAGCCATTGGGCCAAAGGCATCAAGGACCATCTCTCTTCTCTTCACTCACATTGGCCTTGCTTGCTGCTTCCCAGGCTCTGGTGGAAGACCCCCCCAGTATTCTACTTTGGCCAGCCTGGGCCAAGGCCCCAGAGAGGAAGGATGTACTCCACATGTACTCTACTGGGATGACCCAGCATGTGGCCCAAAACCAAGGACTCTCCCTTTCCTGGGATCCCAGTACTGCCACCAGAATGGTGAGGTGTCAGGTGCTGGGGCCAAGTTCAGAGGATAGATTTTTGCCTATAGTCTGATCTTTTCCCTGCCCACTTCCAACCTTTAGAAGGTCTAGAACCTGACAATATGATTGTGGGAGGTGGAAGGCCTACTTAATATTTTTTCTTAAGAAGCTTAGATAACTTTTGTTTGTAGAATGGTCTTTGTAGAGTGGTGAGCCAGATGAGTGTGAATGGGGGAAGATAAAAGGGAGTAGGTGGATGATAGGAGTGTGGTAAGCTTTGTCTCTTATTTACTGGCATTTTGTGAACATGCCATTCCAATCCCCTGTATGGTAAGACCCAAGGGCACATTAGATCCCTAGCTTTGCCTAACCTGATCATAATTCTGAGACTTCTCATGCGCAGTTAAGTTAAAGAAGCTCTGTGTTCTTGCCAATTGTAATCGTATATTCTTTCTTATTGACATCCCCCAAGCCTGCCAATCAGAGTTAAGAATACTGAGTCAATGCCATTGTGGCTAATCCTCCATTGAGTTGTGAGGTGTTCAGTATGCTTGTGTAAATCTGCATGTGTATGTATGTGTGGGGGTATATATGGATGGTCTATGGAAGAAATCAGAGCATTGAGATGAGCTGGGTTAATGTTTAAGATAGTGCTTAACTTTCCTCTCATAAGGTGGCCAGCCCCCCCCCCCCCCCCCCGCATTCCTTGCTCTCACATCCTACACATACTCCTACACTGCTCCAACTTCCAAAGAACCAAACTGGAAAAAAAAAATCCTTGGACTATCTCTCCTAGTATGTGGTGAGAACAGTTCTGATTTCCTGCCTCCTTGCAAGCAGGGAATGAATTCCAAGACTGACCTTCATATGTTGAATCCAGGTCAGCTGGGTTTTCTCAAGGGCTGATGAACTATTTCCTGTCTCAGTAGTGTGCAGAGAAACATTCTAGACTAATAGTAGCCAGGATATGACTGAGTTTACCCACTCTAACAACTGTGGGATAGTTACACTCTATTGACTGATCCCATTCATAAATGCACCATGTATAACAGCCGCAGCTAGGCAGATGCCCAGAAGGAGATGAAGTCTCCCGTGACATCCTTGGTGTCTTGGGCCATAAGCCTCTAGGTCTCTCTGGAGCTAGGGGTACTCATACACCTCTCTCTGCCCAAGGAACAAACAGTGTCCACTGGGCTCAGAGAAGCTGTGAGTTCCTGAGCATGGGACAGTTTGGAAAATGGACATAGAAACAATCCTAAGCTTTCAAAGCAGCTTAACTTCTGAGGCATTCTTGTAGCCCCAGAGGCAGGTAGGTGTCATCTAGAACTTCCCAGTACCATCTTGTCACCCAGACTGTTCTACATCACCCAGAAAAAAACTCCTGAGGCACCCGGGAGTCATTTTTTATTCTTAGGAAGAATCAGGTCACATTTGAAGAAAGCCCTTAGGAAGTCCCGTGGAATCTTGTATATAAACCTCAAATTTGTATTAAGAGTTGTCTTTTTTGGTCTGTTTTAAGTATATAAATGGTGCTCAACATCAATGTCTTTGTGTGAGGTAACATTCTATTTACTCCTGTGTGACAGGTTGCCACCAAATGGAGCCAAACATTCAACTTAAATCACAAAATTTGATCTGACAATAGCCATTGATGCATTTTTGTTCTGTATAGCAAAACTTGACTCCTTACTTTCATAACTTATTAAAGCATCTGTGGTTTTGCAAAACATGACCGTGTTGGTTTGATACCTTGACTACACTCACCCCCAGCCTAAACTTGGGCAGGAGAGATGTGGACATGCCAATCTTGGCAATGAGCCCCAGTCTCCTAGGGCTCAAGTCTAGGAGCACTGGCTCTGGCTGCTTAAGTCAGCACCTCATGGGAGAAAGGGGCAGTCTCTTCCAGCTTCCCTTGGGATATGACTTAACCAAGAGCCTCCTCCAACCCAATCATTGTGACCCTTTCTCCAATAGTTAGGGCTTCCAGGAGAAAATACTAGCCATTGAGTTAAATTTGAACATTTCATAGCATAAGAAACATACTTCTTAAAAATGGAAATTTTTCTAGAATTCAAATTTAACTGAAAATCTTGCATGTGCGTTTTCTGAATTTAGGCAGCCAACATGTAAGCAGCATTGCACTTAGAAATACTCTCTCACCCACTTGTGTGCTAGTCATTATTGGAGAGTAGGGTAGGAAATTGAAGGGCAGACTCCTCTACTTGTGTATTACCTTTGAGGAGCTGCGAAAAGATTTTGTAGTTGTCAGCTATTGGGTGTCACATACTAGGAATGGCCATATTTCAAAAGCCTTGATTTATTATTCTAATAATTTCTAACATAATATTTCCTTGTATTAATTTGATAATTCTTAGTAACCCTTGATTCTAGATTTTAGTTTGTATTTCTGCCACAGTTTTGTCAATTTCTACCTCTTTTATAAATCACAGGCCACCTCACTATTTTGAGGGTTACTTTAGGACACAAGCAAATATCTAGTTGATATTGTCTTCTTGGTGACATCATCCAATGATGAGGTGACCAATTTTGCATCTACAAATAACTTGCGGCTTTGAGCCTTTCTCTGGTAGGTTACACAATGACATCTATTCCCTTGGGTTTAGATTTCTCATGTCTAGGTATCTGTGAGCTGTGCGAACAGTTTTTAACAGCAGCTTTTTGTTTTAAAAAGATTTATTTTTATCTATGGATATGTGTGAATACATGTGAGGCTTCTCACAGATGTCAGAAGAGGGTGTCAGATACCCTGGACCTGGAGTTACAGGTGGTTGTGAGCCCCTGGGTGTGGGTGCTGGAACCAAACTCCAGTCTCCTGAAAGGGCAGCAAGCACTCCAACCATTAGCCATCTCTCCAGCCCTTGTTTTGAAACTATTCCAGAGCTCATCCATCATATGCAACAGGTTGGTCCCAAACGTGAAAGGAATCCACCTATTTCTTGCTCCCACATCCTACACATACTCCTACACTGCTCCAACTCCCGAAGAACCAATCTGGAAAAAAAAAAAAAAAATCCTTAGACTCTGATTTCCTGCCTCCTTACAAGCAGGGAATGACTCCCATGACTGACCTTCATATGTTGAATCCAGGTCAGCTGGGTTTTCTCAAGGGCTGATGAACTGAGTATTTCCTGTCTCAGGTAGAGTGTAGAGAAACATTCAAGACTAATAGTAGCCAGCTATTTGGTGCTAAATTGGGAAGGCTAAAGCAGTTAGCTTCATGGACTAGTGAGTTCTCAGTCTCTCTGGAATGAGACAGCTGTTACTGGACTACTCCAATTCTATCATGTAAGACAATCTAATGAATTCCCTTTGAATATAGGCTCAATTCTGTTGGTTCTGTGCTTCTGGAGAACCCTAATACAAATGGACTACATAGCTAGAGTGAGACCAATATATGTATGGATCATGGTGACCACCAAGGTTTTATCGACAAATCTGTAGATCACTTTCTTGAGCTTTTTTCCTGACATACACTATCCCAAGAGTCCTGGGTCCTCCTGATCTTCTGACTATAACTCCAAGGCTTTCAGTTCTTTTCTCTGCTCCATGTCATATCCACATCCAAGCACAAGTAAAAAGAAAGATACAGTAAAAATACAGTGAAGACCTTGCTGACCACTGTTGGCTCACCATTCCTCTGGCAAGAGAGAAGGGTCAGAGCTTAAAGACATGACTGGCTTGTTCAGTCACCATCATACTCCACAGAAATTCCCAGAATGCCAGGTGTTTTGTTTCATATGTGTTTCCTTCTTTATCTGCTGCCATTACACTTTAGGGTAACTGAAGAGCTGGCCCGGGTATTAACTGCACTCAGTAGGAGAGATGGCAGGATGCACTTACTCCATTTAAAGGGGAGTCAACCTCACCATTTCTGGTTACAAACATATCTGTGGAAGATGAACTCTCAGACTGAGTTTCTCAGTGGATAAGAAAGGAGGATTCTAAAGAGAAAACTCACATTTAACACTTTATACAATCATTTTTTTTGCCTCAATTTTTTTTTATTAAATTTAAACATACAGACAAGTTCAAAGGGTGACCAATGAGAAATTCTACATCCACCACAAAGATTCAACAAACACTGATCAATTCTATAGTTTCAATTTAAAATATCCTGCAGACATTATGACTTGTCAACTTAGAATTTTTGCATGCATATAGTAGGGAAATATAAACTCAGTATCTTACCTGTTCTAAGAAAAATAAGCATAGCACATTAACACCTATTCTCATCTTTGTATTTCCCTAAATATCCTCAAATGTCTTTTACAGTTTTTTTTTTTTCCTGGCTATATTTCTCAATAAAAGGTCACATTTTGCATGTGGCTGTCTCAGGTTTCTTGGGGAAAAAAAAAAAGCCCACTTTTTGCTCTAACATATTGGCTATTTGAAAAGTATAATACATTTCCAATGTCTCAAATAACTTACTACTCTCAATTCTTTGTGAACAGGGTGGTAAATCTAGGTAAGCAATTTCTGTAGACCTTCACTGACTGGTTTTGGCAGCGTATCATACATAAGAAAGTGGCAGAAGCCACAATAGCTGCTACTCTCATAGACAGGAACGCTGCCTGCCAGAGCTCAGAATGGAAACAGGTATATGTTCTGCAACTCATAGCTATGCTATTTTGGGCTATGGAATGTTCCTTAAATTTTTTTTCATGTAGTAGGTTTTGCCACCAATCCTATTTTTTTGATAAATGTAAAATGATAAATGATTTTTTAAAGCTTATTGCTTTGCATATATTTAAAAGATAAATTTCTTCAAATAGTTTTATAAAAAGTTTTTCCTATGACCTTTTGACTATATCCAATCCTATCGTGAGTATTTTTGATGTTTAAAGTATGTTGTTTGTACAAAGTATGCATCTTCAAGTTAGTCCTTGTGTCCATCTATATTATATCAATAATTCTAAAATGTTTTCTCATAAGAATAGACTCTAGGTGCACTTATATTTCCCCTGCTCCAAAAAACGCAATCAGTCATTTCTTCAAGAAGTCCTGAAACCTTTTGATAGTGAATGCCATTTGCAAACCAGAAAGTGGGCACTGAGCATGCTCATGGCCACTAAGTATATAAAAAGTTCTGAAGTTCATTTGAAGCCTTGTTTTTCTTACATATACACTTAAACACATAAAACTACTCTGATGAGCCATGAGAAGTCAACCAAAGAACATACTATGCTGAATGCCTTCTTAATTCTAATTCTTTCTTCAGACAGAAGGGCCTAACTAATGCTCTTAATTTCTAAAATGACAAACCAAATGGGGTAAGAAACTATGACTAAGAAAGATATACAATATTAAGGTGACAAGTAGATTGTTTAATATAAAATATTCATCTATTATAACTTTATACTTAAATCCTAAGGACTGGAGATATAGCTCAGTGGTAGAGTACCTCCTGAGCATATACAAGGCCCTGGATTCAGTTGTCAGCCTATCAAAAACAAAAAAAGTATTAGAAATTGTGTAATAAAAAAGCAGCCTTATGTGGAAGCATACCAAAGCAATACCTCCACCTGGACCTTCACTGGCTTTGAGAATTTATATAGTTATTATAGAAACAGGTATAATGAGAGACAGGAGGCATGTTCTCAACTCCACTACTAAGACCAAAGCTAGCAGAAACTCTAAAGATAATTGATTACATCACTAGCAATAACATTTGAACAGATTATAGAACAAATAGTGTTCTTGAGCCTTGAGAATAGAAATGAATCTGAAACTATTGTAGATTATCATAGCTGAAGACCTCAACTCTTGAAAAATTATAAATTAAAATCCATCCTGGTCTTAAAGTGCCAACAGATTCATAGTAAGAGACTGTCAACACTGGCCTTATACAACACATAATATACTGTTTGGATGGTCTGCCCATCTGTGTCTGCTCAGGCCAACTTCTACAGTATTGTAAGATTCTATTCGGCTATACAGAACCAGATCCACTACAAACACTGGAAAACAAAAGAAAGTTTCCCTTGGAGGAAACATTTAATTTGAAAAAAGTAAATTCTAAATTAGTAAACTGAGGTGTTTCTCTTTGTGTGTACGTGTGTACATACACATTGGCACACACATATACAAATTTATATGTGAATATGTGCATGCAGCCATTTACCTATGATGATGTTTTGATCAATGATAGACAACATATATCACAGTGGTCTCATTATACTGGCCTAGAAAATTCCCATTTGCCTAAAGACATCAGAGCTGTCATGATTTTATAACCATCATAGCACCTTAGGCACAATGCAATGCTCACTTGTGCAAACAAACCCTCTGTGCTGGTAGCCAGATGACATTGCAGCACACACAACTATTTACAATACTTGGCCCATGACAATGGGGACAAACTACATTACTAGTTTACTCATTTGCTATACTAGACTGTTATCCTTATTTTAGAGTATATGCATAAAATTTACACCAAGCATGATGGCTCATGACTGTAAACCCAGTATGTGGGAGGCTGATGCAATAAGATTGCAAGTTCAAAGTCAGTCTGGACTACATAATGAGTTCAAAGTCATCCTAGGCTACATAGTAAAACCTATCTAAATAAACAGGCAAACCAATAAAAAATTACTATAAGAAAGTATGAATATATGCATGCATAACAATTAGTGAGAAAAGAGGCCATAAACTTTAAGGTGAGTGGAAAGGAAAATAGGAGGGTTTGGAAGGAAAAAGGGGAAGAAGAAATGCTGTAATTAAATTGTAATCTCAAAAAGTTTTTAAAAGTATGCTATGCTAATCACCTGAAGAGATTACATTGACTAGCTGACCCAGACCATCTAGGATTGTGCATGTGCAATGATGTTCCTATAAACATGAACATAACTACATAATGAAGTATTTTGAAACTCTATCCCCACTGTTAAGTGACACGACCATTTATACATAAAAGTCACATATGTGTATATATGAATATATATGCATACATGCACACACATATGTGGTATAAGGGGCACTTCATAAAGAGCTTTATTGTTGACACACAATAAATTATTCTTTTTCTCTGTAGTGGCTCTTTATGAGAAAGAGTCCTCCCTATACCAACTCACCATTTTAGAGACTGAAGCCCCACAATTTTTACATTATCAACTATTTCAGAAACTATCTTGAAAAGAACATTTATACATGTAAGTTCTTAGAAATTCTGAGAGAAATTCTCATGAGACGATGCTTATATGTAACAGTTACTCATGTTTTGTTTTTTTAATGAGGCCTTTATGAATTTAAAAAAACGAGATTTAAAAAAATTTTGTAGTAATTCTTAAATGGTTGATGTCAGCATTCTGTTTTTACTCTTCCACTGTCATGGCTCAGTAGTAACTGTTCTCTAAGTAAAAAAGATGACATCTATTTGTATTTGTATTCTATAGTTACTACTCTTCTGGTTGCCATCTAGGACTAGAGGGATGTATTACAATTCTCTGGCTTATCTCCTCTCAGAAATTTTTGATATGGAGTAAGGGATGACCCATAAATGAAAGGTGTGCCATATTCTTTCCATTTATAAAGCCTTTCTTTAAGGTGGACTTTTTTGTGTCTACAAAGGTTTGACCTATAACTATAGGCTTTTCCACATTCCATACACTTGTAGAGCTTCTCCCCAGTATGGATTCGCTCATGTTCAGTTAGGAATGAATACTGGCTGAAGGCTTTTCCACACTGATTGCACTGATAGGGTTTCTCTCCAGTATGAATCCTTTGATGCCGATAAAGGTTTGATTTACAGCCAAAGGCTTTCCCACATTCTTCACATGTGTAAAGTTTCTCCCCAGTATGAATTTTCCGATGTTCATTGAAGGATGAATACTGGTTGAAGGTCTTTCCACATTCGTTACATTGATATGGTTTCTGTCCAGTATGAATTCTCTGATGTTCAATAAGGGTGGAGACACGTGTAAAGGTTCTCCCACATTGTAAGCACTGGCAAAGCTGTTCTCCAGTATGGAGTCTCTGATGTTCAGCTAAGGATGGAAACTGACTGTAGCCTTTCCCACACTCAGTGCATTTATAGGGCTTCTCGCCTGTGTGGATTCTCTGATGCCTGTGTAGCTTTGCTCTGCAATTAAAGGCCTTGTCACATTCAGCACATTTATAGAGCTTTTCTCCAGTGTGAATCCTCTGGTGTACAGTGAGGGTTGAACACTGGCTGAAGGCCTTCCCACATTCTCGGCAATGATAAGGTTTCTCTCCAGTGTGCACTCTCAGGTGTTTGATGAGTGTGGAACTGCTGCCGAATGCTTTCTCACACTCACTACATTTGAATGGTTTCTCTCCAGTGTGGGTTCTCTGGTGAGCCAGCAGGGAAGATCTATGACTGAAGCTTTTCCCACACTCATTACACTTATAAGGTTTCTCCCCAGTGTGAATCCTCTGGTGCTCAAGAAGATGAAGACTTTGGCTAAAACACTTCCCACATTCACTGCAGACATAAGGTTTTTGTCCTGAGTAAATCTGAAAGCTTCTCATTAAATCAAAATCCTGGGGTAAATCTTTCTCCAAAGTGTGATACATACTAGGTACCCTTTCTAGGGAATCAGTCTCAGGTGCTTTATTTATAAACAAGGGTTTACCTAGCTCAGGGCCTGTGAGATTTCCATCTTCACTGACAGTTTCCTTGGGTGAAGCTTCCCCCTGCTCATGAACTTTCTTTTCTTGCCCTTGTGCTATTAGGCTCTCAAATTTCACAACTTCTCCAAATTTGATTTTCCAGTGAGCACCCTCAGTGGACTCATGCTTCATTAGCCCATGAGATGTTTCTTCAATAAAAACGTCTTGTTTGGCAGGCAATGCTTCTATCTTTGGCCAAATTTGGAAATCTGAAAAGAATTAGAGGAATTAATTCTTTTGCTGAGAGAGAGACATGGATGCATCAGAAGGTCAATGAGAATGGCAGCACCACATACAATGGCAGCTGTTTGATGCAACCTGATTCCAACATGGACCTTATCCTAGAGGGAAAGCAGGATAAGAAGAAACTGGGTTAAAGAGCAGGCTAGGAGACAAACTAAACAAATCAGCACTCAGATGAAGAGACTGCAGTTTTAGAGGAAAAAAAAAAAAAGGATGGGGGAATAGCAGAGGAGAAGACTTAGGCTATGGAACAGTGTGAGGTGACAGGCTGAAATGGTGCACTGTCGAGTTCCTCAGGGTCTCCCCACTTCCTACTCTGTGTGCACAGAAGTTGGGCAGGCAGTTCCCTACTTTCTTCTATGCACAGGTCATTTTCATTGTATTTTTCCCCCATTCTTCTTCTGAAACCCACAGTCAATAATTTTAAAATATTTGGGTTGTTTTTCTTAAAATTGTGACTTCACATTTACCTGTAATTTCATCACAGTCTGTGAAAGAGGATAGCTATCTGTTAAAAAGATGGCATTTGTGAGCCACCATGTGGCTGCTACTATTGTATACATAATAAAATCAACCTTTTAAAAAAAAGGTAACATTTGGATCTTAACAATTACAACAGCCCAAACACAATTGTGCTTGACCTAAGTTCAAGACATTGATAAAAAGACAAAAACTATAAAACAAGTCAGCCATGTGCACCAATTTATACCTCAGACTGAAAGAACAATATATTTTTCTTGCAATCTCTCATCATTTTCCATCTTTCTGTTGGTCCATAGGATAAATTTTGTATTCATTTCTTCTATAATCTGGAGACAGACTGCAATCTCTTTGTGGGAATTTTATGAAATTCTGTAAGTTTTGTGAAGTCAGTTTGTCTTGGAGGTTTGAGTATGTCCAATCCCAAGTTCAGCTCTGACACTAGGTGAAAAGATTTAGTTTAAGTTCTTGTTAAGAACTCTGAACTAAAATTCAGCTTTCTTTACTCAATTCACACTGAAAATGAATTGTTACATCCTTGCATTAAGATGGCTGCATGTCAACAAGCTATCTGTTTAAAAACCAATAGGCCCAAAACATCACAATAGGGCTCATCACGTACAAGAATGTCACTGTTGTTCTGCCCTTTCAAGACATACTCCTTCATCTTCATTTCCCAATGGCTCACTCACCTAGGCAGGTATCTTCAGGGTCTTCTCTTCCCATGCAAGGATCTTGTCCTTTTTGCAATTTGCCAATCACCTGAGGTACTGAAGCCTGGATCCCTGCTCATAAGAAAGGGAATAGAGTCAGGATGAACGGCCTGAAGAACAATTTCAGAGCCACTGTATACACCACTTACCTGAACTCAAAGGCAGAGAAAGTCAGTCTTAGAAGGTGGAACACACAGTGTAATCATTTCCCAAAAAGCAATAAATATTAAGGCATGGGACAAGAAGCAAGGTCCAATTCAAATTTAATACATGGTTCTAGAAATGAGCTTCTCTTGATACAGGATATTCCTGTACAGTTTTCAACAATATCTAAATGTTTTATATAAATTTCTAAACTGGCCTGTGTCAGAAAACTAACTAGGAGTTAGGTACAAGGAAAGGCAAAGAAAAGAGAAGGGAGTGATGTGAGATGTCTTTCTATACACTGTGAGTATGCTTTATTACCACTGGTTAATAAAGGAACTATTTTGGCCTATGGCAAGGCAGCTTGGAAGCAGGTGGGAAATCCAAGCAGATATAAGACAGAGAAGGGCAGAGTCAAGGATACACTGTAGGCAGCCATCCAGAGAGCCAGATGCAATGGAGCACAGGTAAAGACACAGAGCAACATGGCAATATACTTTTTAAAAATGGGTCAAATTCTAAGAGCTAGTTGGTAATGAGCCTGGGCCAGAGGCCAAACAGTCTGTAATTAATATAAGCTTCTGTGTGATTATTTGGGACCAAGGGTCTATGGGCAAATCTGGACCTTGGGTCTAGGCCAGGATGGAAGGGTCAGAAAACTTCAGGTAGCAAGGGAGCATAAAAGGGAAGAAAAAAACAAAAACATACTTTCAGTTCCTCCTTGATTTGACTTTGACTTTCCCTTGCAGCTCAATGGAGTAGAAAACAGTGGACTCTGAACCCAAAGAAGCAGCTTCAAGATGTTCTTCTAATAGATTATTTAGAGGCAAAACCCCTTACCCAGTGAGGCCAGGTTGCTGTAGTTCTCCAGCATAACCTCCCGGTACAGGCTTCTCTGTGCAGAGTCCAGGTACAACCACTCATCCTGGTTGAAGAACACGGCCACATCCTTGAATGCCACAGGCTCCTGGAACAGCAAATCCATTCCTGCTTAACCTAGAACAAGAGTTCTCAACCTGTGGGTCACGACCCCTTTGGGGGGGGAGGGTGTGAATGGTTCTTTCATAGGGGTCACATATAAAATATCTTACATATCGGATATTTATATTACAATTCATAACAGCTAAATTCATAATTTTGCTAAATTACAGTTATGAATTAGCAATGGTAATAATTTTATGTTTTGGGGTCACTACAACATGAGGAGGTGTGTTAAAGGGTCCCAGCATTGGGAAGGCTAGGAACCACTGCCATAGATCATCCCCTTCATCATCAGGGTAAAGGTGACACTAGATGAATATCAAGAAATTCTGAAGCTATCTCAGGATACTAAGTATTCTGAATCATCCCAGTCATGTAATTTCTGGACAATAGTTATTAACTATTTTACTAAGCAAGTTATTCATTGAGAATCCACTGAAATCAAAGATATATGACATCAGCTGTAGAGATTAGGGATTGGAGAAGGCAGGGTGCCTGACAGTAGGGAATTAAAATCCAAACTTAGAACTGTATAGTGTTTCTAAGCATAGTCTTCTTTCACTCAAAATCCAAGTATATATAAACCAGAATACATGTAGAGAGCAGTGCAGGAAAGCTGAAGAAAATAACAACCAAACATAAATAAATCCCTGAACATAAGAAAAAAAAAGTTTAGTGTGTTGAGATCATGACAGAAACTTTGCATGTACCCTTAAATTTTATGAAGACCTGAAGACCTTTTATGGAATAGGCTATAGTAAATGCATTTTGTAAATGGAAAAACAGGTATAGAAAAGTTAAGTAACCTAGGTCAGGAAGTTGATTCAGTAGGTAAAGGCACTTGCTGCCAAGCCTTGAAAACCTAAGTTTGATGCTGAACACACAATAAACAGGTTAAGTAACTTTCCCAAAAGAAAATTATACAGGGTCTGAGTTCAGACCTCTAAGCTACTATCAGATAGGTTTCTATTCAATATGAAGATCAAAAGACCATAGGATCCACAGAACTACATAGGTGCCAGAGAATCATTAAAGTAATTTCAGCGTGGTGGTGGTCACACACATCTTTAGTCCCAGCACCCAAGAGGCGAAGGCAAGTGAATCTCTAAGAGTTTGAGGCCAGCCTGGTCTACAGAGAGAGTTCCAGGACAGATAGGAGTATACTAAACCCTGTGTCAGAGAGAGAGAGAGAGAGAGAGAGAGAGAGAGAGAGAGAGAGAGAGAGAGAGAGAGAGAGAGAGAGAGAGAGCGCACAAGAGAAGGAAAAAGACTCTTGTATAACACAGATGAAGGGAGTAAGCTTTGGAACAATGCTATGAGTGAGTATTTTACTGGGAATCCATCAAAATGAAATAGGTCTATCATTTTAACCTTATACTTTTACTGCTGGGACTGATGTGGCCACAAGAAACACTCCTTGCAGAATGGTCTCTATACCAGGCTGATTACAAGACTTGTGAGTGTGACATGCATGAGAAAATGGACTCTGGAATTGTTTACCTGCAGGACTGTGAGATAGACAGACTACATAGATTATTATGCAGGTAGAGCTGGAATGACAATGGTCCTCATAAGAAAGACTCGGGTGTAAGAGAAGTCATGTGATAAGCCATTCTGTAAGCTGAGGCTGAGGTGATGGAACTGACTTCTAGGCAGCAAAAAGGACAGATTTTCCCTCCCAGTGTCCATCTAGAACCAGCCTAGTGGACAGCCTGATAATAAACCAGTGTAAGACTTCTTCCAGAATTGTGAGAAAATCAATTTGTGCTGTTCTAAACACTGAATCTGTGAACTGTTAAACAGCAAAAAATAAATTAACATAGAAAGGAAACTTTAAGGGTAACCTACATGTATATTAATAAGGTAATAAATATGCAAATGATAATATATGCTACATGAAATACAGCCATTAAACAGAATGAAGTAAATTTGTATGCCTGACACCAGATTTCATCTTAATATACTATTGATTCATATGAGAAGGCTTCAAGACAATGCTTTGAAAAGCTTTATACGTGAATATACCTATATAGGGTACAAACACAACATCCAGGACACTTTTCTAATTATTTTTGGTGTTTATGAAGAGGGACAGAAAAACAATCTTTCATTAATTTCTTAACATCAAGTTTTTCTATATGTTTGTTTCTTTCTTTCAAATTTGTTTTCAGTGCTGGAGATAAAACTCAGGGCTCCACTCAATTTTAAATGAGCAGTCTACTAAAGAACCAGGCTGCCTCCATCTTAGGCTTAAAAGCTATCTTTATTATAAGATAAAGACAAACTAAGTATATGTGGGATTATGCTCTTGTATGCTGTAAATATTTGTCATTCCTATTGGTTTAATAAAATGCAGATTGTTCAAGTAGCTAGACAGGGCAAGAAGACTAGGAGAACAGCAGAGAAGCAGATGACACTGAGACACAGAGGAAGCAGGATGAGATGCTGCACTGAGCAAAATGGTTCCAAGCCACATGGCTAAACATAAATGGAAATATGGCTTAACTTAAAGTGTAAGAGTTAGCAAGTAATAAGCCTGAGTCATAGACTAAAGAGTTTTCAATTAATATAAGCCTCTATATGTTAATTTGGGACTGAACTGTGGAACTGTGGGTCCAGACCTCCAGGTTAGGCCAGGCCAGAAATCAGAATACAATTCCTGTTTATGATTAAACCTCTGTTTCTCAAGGATTGGACTATGTTCTACCTGTAACCTTAACAACAAATGTTCTGTACTGCCTGTTCTAGGAATCACAATCATGTCTTTGTTTCAAAAGGTTATATGACTGTTGTAAGAGGTTTCTGGCCTGAACTTTCCAGCCTAGCCCAGTGGTTTGGACCTGCTCTCAGCCCCACTGCCACTTAGGCCCAAATAATCACACAGATGCTTATATTAATTGCATGCTGATTTACCTGGGGCCCAGGCATATAACTTACTCTCTACCCTTAAACTAACCCATGATTCTTATCCTGTTCAGCCATGCAGGCTCAGTACCTTTGCTCAGAGCAGCATAGTTGTCTTCTGCCTTCTCTGTGGCATTTCTGCTCTGTTCTCCCTTTTCCCAGAGTTTTCTTAGTCTGGTAGCCCTATCCACACTTCCTGTCTGCCTTTGGCCAATCAGGATTTTTATTAAATCAGTAGGCAGGACAATTATATACAATGTAACAATGTAATCCTACTACATATCCCCTTTTCTCTTTTTAAAACAAGAACCCCAAATCTAATTTTCTTTGTATAATTCTTTTTCACTACTATCTATAACAACTTGTAACCAACACTATATATATAATATATATATATATATATTATATATATATATATATATATATATATATATATATATATAAAGACAAACATCCATAATTCATTTTGGGGGAAATGTGGGTGTCATTCTCTAGGCTACTTTCTGCTGAATGGGGGTGCTGGCAATCCCAAGGGGATCCAAAGAAAACTTTGGGATTACGGACAAGTCTTTAGTGGAGTAGTCTCTAAGGCTGGGTAATCTCAACCAGTCTCCTTGAAGTAGTTTTGGATACTAAACTCAGGAAATTTCAATAGAGGTGTTTTGAAATGCTAAATAATCTGAGCCATCCATTTCCATTGGACACTTTTCGGGGGGTCTTCCTCGATCAAACTTAATTTTCTTTAACAAGGAATAAATCCATAGCTTCTCATTTTCTGTAGAAATCAAAAGAAAACCTCTGCTCCAAAGTAGCATTATCTTTTGATTTCAATTTTAAAGTCAACTCATTCAAAAATCGTAAAGACAAGACAATAACATACAGTATCCAGACACTCTTTGTATTTTCCATTTTACTGGCTTATTACTATTTTTTTTTTTACTCTATTTCTTTGTTAAGGTTTTATCTTTTTCCTTTTCCCTTTTTCTTTTCTCTCTCAAGCCTATGTGTATATACCTCTTGAACCTGCCTTAGGGAGAGGCAAGCCTTGTACATGAACAACAACAAAAAAAAAACTTGCTTTAATTAGCTGCTTGTTTTAATTAATTTTGTCATGGTGATTTGATTCAGTGGTCTTCTCCTCACATTTTTGGGATTAGCATGACCACCAAATTACACACTTGGCCCCTGAATTATTTCAGGTCACAATTCAGGACTAGAAAGATGGCTACGTGCAGAGCATTTGCTTGGCATACATGGGGTCCTAGGTTTAGTCCTCAGTAACTACAAAAATGGGCAGAATCTAACTGAATTTCTAAACTGACTATTCTATTATGCCTTGCTATGGTCTGGATTTGAGATGTCCTTTACATGCTTATGTGTCTGAACACTTATTTGGTCCTCAGCCTAGGGCACTGTGTTGAGGGACTGAATTTTAGAGCTGTACTCTAGCTAGCAGAAATGTGTCACTAGGGTGGGCCCTAGAAAAATCTCATTCCAGCTAGAGCTTTCTGCTTCCAGATCTCTCCAGATGTGAACATGACCACTGTCCTAGACCAATCTACTCTGCTACTCCTTTTCCTACCACGATGGACTATAGTCCCTAAAACCATGAGCCAATAAAGTCTTCCTCCTTTAAGTTGCTTCTGTCAGATACTTTGTCCTAACAAAGTAGTTAATATATACTTCTTTGTTAGTAGTGGTTTTTATGAGACTTACAGCATATATTCTTATTTCCTCTCTACAGAAAACATAATTTTTTCAAAGATTACCAGAAACTTGCAAATATAGAGAACATGACCATCTCTTCTTTATGTGCGGTTGTGGTTTCCCCAGTTTTTAGGGACTGCATCAGTCATGCTCCTGCACAACTTTTATTCAGAAACAAGACTGAGTGAGGACAGACACCAAGACCCCACCTCACAGTACACAGATCTTACCCCAGCATCCCTGGTCTGTGAAGCCAATTCGGTTTGGGGAGCCATCAAAGGAGGAACTCTTACTAGAGTTACCTTCCTAATGCTCTAATCTGAATTCCCAGCTAGCACAGCTTCCCTTTAGCTACCAGAACAGCCTTTCCTGCTTTGCTAGAAACAAGCAAACTGATTTTTCTCTGTCTGGGAATGTCTTCATCTCCCTTTCATTCTTAACGACGGTCTTCACTGGAGTGACAGTTTCTTTCTGCATATGAAATGCCATTTGGCTTTTTCTGGACTCTGTTGTTCCTGATGAAATGCCAATGATCATCATTTTTCTCTGTGTAATATTTTTTGGTCTGCTTTTAAATCTTTGTTTTTTGTAATTTGTCTACAACCTTTCAGTTCAATATGATGGACAACAGCCATGAGTGGCCCTTACCATAAATTGTGGCTACCGTAATACTATGTATTAAAACATTTACTATGTATCAAAGCACTTAACAGATTGGTTTACTGAATGTGTGTGTGTGTGTGTAAAGACACATACACAAAGATGTAAACATAAATCTCATTCACAAAATATATAGGTGCACACACTCAGTATCTTGATAACTGTACATTGGTTACATGCAAAAATAATATTTATATAAACTATATTAAGTAAAACATTACTTGTTCCTATGCATTTCTTTAATGTTAATAAAAGGCTTTTAGACTCATGACTACAGGCATGGTTCACACTCTACTCTTTTCATACACTATTGCTACTGACTGGTGACTCTTATGAAAACCTCCTTCTCACAAAACTCTGCCTCACAACTGCACAATACATTTCTGTAGTTCTGAAACCACATTCCTTATGGGTAGTTAATAATGTCTTTATTTTTTATGTATATGCATGTACACATACCTATATTTGTATCCATGTGTATAACAGAATAATTTTTTTGTACATTTTTTGTGAAGAAGTGTCACTCTGGTGGATTTAATGAGTAGCTGAACAGCCAATTGTAGTGGATTTATGATGATACATTGTAAATAATTGTCTATGAGTTTAATTTAAAAAAAGTGCTGATTGGCCAAAGGCAGACAGGAAGTATGAGTGGGGCTACTAGACTAAGAAAATTCTGGGAACAGGAAGAACAGAGCAGAAATGCCACAGAGACTCCAGAGTTGCCAGACAAGCTAGAAGATGGATAGGATAACTATGCTGCTCTGAAAAAAGGTACCAAGGCACATGGCTGAACAGGATAAGAATCATGGGTTAGTTTAAAGGTAAAGAGTTAGCAAGTTATATATGCCTGGGCCTTAGGTCAATCAGCCTAAAATTTATATAAACATCTGTGTGTTTCTGCAGGTCTGTAGGTCTAAACCTTGAGGCTAGGCCTGAAAGTCCAGGCCAGAAACCTCTTACTACAGCCAATAGCTAGGCAGGACTTCCAGGCACAGAGGATGCTGAGAAGGGTGGAGACTTGAGAAAACCTGAAGGAAGAAAGTAGAATACACAGTACACAGATGAGGTAAAAATGCCTCAAGGCAGCACACAGATTAATAGAAATGGGTTAATTTAAGTTATAAGAGCTATCTAAAATCAAGCTTAAACTACTGGCCAAGTTTTCAAAATTAATAATAAGTCTCTGCATTGTGATTTGGGAGCTGGCTGGCAGGACAGAGAAAGACTTGCTACAAATGGTGTCCAATAAGCTTTTTAAAAAATGGTCCTAAACACACAAAAACAGAGCCAAACATGGCTTCCCAGGCCTGCAGTCTTTCATGCAGGCTGCAGTACAGAGACATGTCTCTAGCCACTGCTTTCAGGATTGAGCCTCTAGTGTGCCACGAGTTAAGTTGTACAGCAGTTTACGATTTTGCTCATACAGACAGAAAAGGTTACAGATATGCAGTAATCCAGGTTCAGACAGAGGAAAAACTCTAAACAAGTTAAATATGTTTTAAAATGTATGTAAGCTTAAGGGAACAAAAGTAAGAAGGGTACAGAAAGTCTTAAATTATGTTTATAAATAGTAAAATAAAGGTTTTGAAGAGAGAAGTGAAGTAATAAAGAAGAAGAGGAGGAGGAGGAGGAAGAGGAAAATGCCTAGAGATGGCAAATACCTAGAGATGGATTCTGGATCTGGTATGGTGTTGTGTTGACTTTAAGTTTTTTGATTGCTGATAAGCAAACAATAGCTGCTGAGAGACACTGTTATAAAACACTAAATTAAACAAACCTATACATTTTTTAAAATGCCTTAACTTCAAATGAAAGTTAAAAAAAAAAAAAAAAGTTATCTATTTTCCAGAAAAAAAAAGGCTGTGGATTCATTAAGGTTAAAGAGAATCAGATTTGATTGAAAAAGACCCCCTGAAAATTGTGATATAAAGAAATAAACCCCAAACAAACAAACAAACCTACAAGACAGATGACATACTTTTCCTGCCCAACATGAATATCCAGAACAGCTTCAAGGCTGCTAGCTAAGATGGACTAGTCTCACAAACTACTCCAGCCAGGACTTCAGATAAGCCTTGCACTTTCCCATTACACAGAGACTAGACAACAAATGCTACAGCAAGTCTAAGGAGTTGACCATTACCCCAATTTTCTCAGGATCCCCTAAAGATTACAGTGTCACAGACAACAGAGAGGAGTCTAGAGAAAACAATGTCCACATTCCCAAGAAGTGGAATGGATGGTCTTTTGGTTATTCAGTAGTTAATAGAGGTTTATCATCATTTAGAGGGATTGGTTACAGTTTTTATTGGTAATGATTGGGAAGAAAAGGAAATTAGATTTGGGGACCTCTTTCTGAAGGGAAAAAGGAAAATATAGTATAGAAATGATAGTATGTAAAAAAATAAATCTTTGAGTCTTATGGTGATATATTGTATATTTAATAAAATCAGCCTGAAATATGAGAAAACAGATAACCCACAGGCAAACATAAGGGTCAGAGAGTAATGACTCATGCCTTTAATCCCATCACTTGGGATGATGAAGTGGTGACCCATGCCTTTATCCTATCACTCAGAAGACAGAGATCTTTCTGTGAGTTCAAGGCTTAGCAACCAAAACCGTAGTAGCTTACACCTTTAATCCTAACTCTAGGATTATGATGCAAAGTTAAAGCCAGAAGTGAAAAAACTGGGCAGGAAAGATATTTAAGGCAGGACAAGGCAGACATTCAGGCATTCTGTAGGAGGGCCCAGATAGCATTTGCCATGTTAGGCCTGAGAAGTTGGCTGGGTGAGAACTGACTGTGGTCTGTTCCTTCTCTCTGATATTCCAGTTATCCCCCAATATCTGGCTGCAGGTTTTCATTATATACTAACTAGAATTTGTGCAATATTTGGTGCCCAATGTGGCACACAAATATGCAAAACAAGCTACTTGTCAGGAAGAGCATCTCATGGTTGGAGAAGTAATTAACTGTCTGGCTAGGCTTTCTGTTTTGAATTAGCCTCCAGGCTTATGCAGAGCCAGCCACAGGTGTTTCTTCTCCACGTTCATCTGTGAGTAAGTTTTTCAGACATCAGCCTCCCGATGGGTTGTGGGTTTTTTCCTCCTCTTTTTGGACTCCCTCCTTGGCCTGCTATCACACTAGGTTGCTGCTCCACTTCATAGTCATCTGAATCATCACTGACAACAAGTTTGGTGAGTAAATTGGGTTTTCTTAAAAAGGGGAATTCGTTTAAGGTAGTGGAAGGTGGTTGGTTTTTATTTGATATTACTCTACACAATTCGAAACTGGAACCAGTAAAGAAAAAGATAATGTAGATGGGATTATCATGTTTATTATGAATATTATTTGATTATTTCTGTCTTATTATTTTAAAAGCCAGAAAAATGCCAAGAAAAAAGTCTTTTAAAAGCCTGTTAAGAGAACAGAGAAATATTCAGACCCAGACAGAGGAATTTAAAGAACCAATCTCAACACTGTCTTATAAGATTACACAAAAACAGCCTAAGGCTTTCAAACAGGCAACATTAGTATATCCACTAACTTTAAAAAAAGTTAGTTGGGCTCAGGTACAAATGGCAGAATTAAGGAGTCAAGGAAGCAATCACCACTTATGGTATACACTCAGCATTTGTTTACAAATGCTAAATAGCTTGCCATCAGGTAACCAACTTATTCCTAAGGATGGGTCAGATATGGTTACTGCTGTTTTGAAGGCTGGGTCACTTTTACAGTGCAAGAGGAAGTGAAAGAAGGAGGCTAAAACAACAGGACAAAGAAGCAGAGATAAAGGCACAGAAACCTCCCAAGACCAACTTCTTGGGGAGGGAGATTATGCTGATGTAGAAAGGCAACTACAAGGTGATAAGCACACCCTGGATATGCTGAACGGCAGCCTTGAATGCATGAGATAAAACTGAAGAAATAGGGAAAAAAACTGAATCCTTTACAAAAGTAATTCAAAGCCCAAAAGAAACTTTTACAGACTTTTTGCAGAGATTAACACAGCAGTAAACAAGATGGTACCAGATTCAGAAGCTAGCCAAATAATTATTGAATCTCTGGCTTTTGAAAATAACCCACAATGTGAAAGAATATTAAATCATTAAAAGCAAGGGCATCACCCTTGGAGATTGGACTTACAATACAATTAATGTAGAACCTTATAATTGTGATAACTGAGTAGGAAAGGTTATTTCTAGAGGTATAAGAAAAAATAAAAATATTAAATATAACAATTATGGAAGACAAGGTCACATAAAAAGAGACTGTAAACAAGGCATTCCCAGAAACAATGTCTTTGTTAGGAATAATCTCAAGAGAATGCCCCTCTCTTAGGGAGTATGCAGAAAGTATGGCAAAGGGAAGCTTTGGATTAATAAGTACAGGTCAGCAAGGGACAGTTAAGATGACTTTTTGCCTTTGGAAAATGCCCTAAGGGGGCTTCAAAAAGCCCCCATATCAAATTCAGTTCAGTCTTATCCTGCCATCATGCGGAAACATGTTCCCAGAGCAAGTAAAGAAACTAAAGCCTATTCTAAAAGACCATACTTATAGAAAAGTTATAGAAAAGAGAAAAACTTAGAAAAAAACTATAAAGTGAGTATTTTGGCAAACTTCTATAAATGAACAAAGGCCAAACTAAAAAAATACGAATAAATTTTGTTAAAGAGGGTTTGGTGAACATGAGGGCAGATGTAACATAAATTTCACCAGACTCTTGGCATCCAAATTGGTCCCCTCCAAATTGAACAGGAGGCAAATGTTAAGTTTTTTGAAATTGGGATATTATCATCCCAGGTGAAACTGAGTGCAAGATGTCTTGAATGTACAGGGCCTGAAGGACAAAGGAAAATTAAAGCCATATGTAGCTAGCATTGCTATGAATTTATAGGGATGAGACTCATTACAACAATGAAAAACTCAAATTAATATTCCTCCAATTTCAGAAATGAACTATAAACTAATATATGTTTCTAGGAAAAATATTAGAAAGTATTATGAGAAACAGTCACCAACCATTCAGGTTGTACAAAAACAAGGAACAACAGCTATTGATTTTTTGAAAGCATCTACAGAGCTACCTCTAAAATGGTTAACAGAGAAGTCTATATAGGTTCAGCAATGGCCTTTAACAAAAGAGAAACTACAGGCCTTAGAACAGATGGTACAGGAGCAGTTAAATGCTCACCATATTGAAGATTCAACCAACCCTTGGAATTCTCCTGTATTTGTTATGAAAAAGAAATCTGGAAAGTGGAGAATGATAACAGATCTAAGAGCAGTAACCAAGGTAATTCAGCCAATGGGCTCTCTACAATCCGGAATTCCTTTGCCTTCTCTGTTTCCTAAATAATGGCCTATTATAATTATTGACTTAAAAGACTGTTACTTTATGATACCTCTACAAGAACAGGACAAAGAAAATTTGGTTTTACAGTGCCCACTTATAATAATTCTTAGCCTTTAAAACTATCAAAGGAGGGTTCTCTCACAGGGAATTTTAAATAGCCCTACTCTAGGCCAATATTTTGTATAACAGGCATTGGAAGTGACATATAACAAATTCCCACAATCTATTATTTACCATTACATGGATGTTATCTTGTTGGTTGATTCAAATATAGATACGTTAAAAAGAATGTTTGAAGAAGTAGGAAAAAAAAAAAAAAAAGGCCTGGGGATTACAAATTGCTCCTGAAAAAAAAAATACAAAGAGGATATTCCATTAATTATTTAGGAGATAGAATAGGACAAAAAATCAGACCCCAAAAGGTGCAAATCAAAAGAGATAGATTGTGGACTCTTAATGATTTCAAAGACCGCTAGGAGACATTTCCAACTTATGGACCACTATTGGGATTAAAAAAAAAAAAAAAAAAAAAGATGAACTGTTTAATTTCTTTAATACGAAAGTGACAAGGTCTTAAATAGTCCAAGAGAACTGTCAGTCAAAGCTGAGAGAGAATTGGTATTGTTGTAAAAGAAATTACAGGATGCACATGTGGATCGTATGGATCCAGACCTTAACTGCATTCTAGTTATCTTGTCCTATAAGATTCCTCTACAGGAATTTTAATGCAAAGGGAAAATGCTGTATTGGAATGGATATTTCTTCCACATAAACCAAGTAAGAAGTTAAAGACATATGTGGAAAAGATTTCTGAACTTATTTAAAAAAAAAAAAAATTAAGACTTCATCAATCGACAGGAATGGACCCAGCAGAAATTGTTGTACCTTTAACTAATGAAGAAATTGACCAATTATGGGTAGAAAATGAACCTTGGCAAAGAGCCTGCAGTAATTTTTTGGGGGGGAGATATTAACAACAAATATCCTCAAAGCAAAAGAATTAAATTTATAAAGAAAACTAATTGGATTCTTCCTCATGTTGTATGGGATATACTAATTTCTGAAAAGTCACTACATTTTTTATGATGTAAATATATCAGGAAAGGCAGGTTACAAATAAAAAAATGTAAGTAGCTCAAGGCTCTTATAATTCTGTCCAAAAGTCAAAATTATATGCTATAATGACGGTATTAATGAATTTTACAGAACCTATTGACATATCACTGACTCGTTTACATATTGAAACTGCTGACTTTATTCCTGATGAGTCAGAACTAACATCATTATTTATTCTGATACAACAAATAATCAGGAATAGGAATCATCCCTTCTATATAACACACTTCAGATCCCGTATGATTCTACGAGGCCCTCTAGCACAAGGTAATGATGAAATTGTTAAATTACTAATAGGAAAGGTGTTAGAGGCCTCAGCATTTCATTAAAAAAAAAATCATGTCGATAACAAAGGTTTAAAAAAGTTTTCTCCACCATTTGGCAACAAGCCAAAGAAATTGTAAAAAAAGTCCCCCCATTTCTTCTATAACCAAACTCCTAAAGGTATACACAGAAATAAAATTTGGCAGATGGATGTGTTTCATCTTGCAGAATTTGGAAAATTAAGATATGTACATCATACATTAGGATTTCAATGGGCAACTTCTTTAAGTTCAGAAAATGTGACTGTTTATACACTTTCTAGAAGTTATGGCCATCATGGGAATACCTGTACAAATTAAGAATGACAATGCTCTCACAGATGTTCTGGTAAAATGAAACAATTTTTGCTTATCATAATATAAAGCATATTACATGTATACCACACAATCCTACAGGGCAAGCAGTCATAAAAAGATCAAATCAAACTCTAAAGAATATACTTAAATGAACAGAAAGGAGTAACAACGTCCCCCAGAAATAGACTACATAATGCTTTATTAGCTTTGCACTTTCTCAATGTTAATGAGAAAGGAACACAGCTCCTGAAAGGCATTGGACTATAGAAAAAGCAGCTGAACTAAATCAGCCTGTCTATTTCAAAGATGTGCTGATTCAGAATGGAAACCAGGATATGTGCTATGTTGGGTAAGGGGTTTTGCTTTTGTTTCCACAGATAAAGTAAAAGTATAAATACCATTAAAATTAATAAAAACTCATTTTGAACAGGAGAAACTTCTTGATAAAGAGAAATGATGGCTCATCCACCCACGTGACAATTCTTCAAGTTGTAAATAAAAACTCAAGGGTTAGGGCAGGTTTTTGCTTTTGTCTATACAGAAAGCTAGCAATATCCATCTTCAAGAAGTCAAAAGACCTTGGACATTTAGACATCTAAGGCAGAGGGGAGGGCTATCTAGAAAAAATATACAAGCAAAGGAATATCAGACTTACTGGTACCAATATAGTCTACAGGGCAAAATCTCATTGCTTAACATCTGTATCTCTTTCTTTGTAAGAAAAGTTGAAGTCCAAGTTCGATTATAAATTAAAACTGGCTTTGGAGTTGGAGTATGGCTTGCTCCTTCTCTAAACACAAGCATACTTGTTAAAGAAAAATGCAAAACCTCTGTATCACATCAGAAGAGCCACCTGATATGAAACAGAATAACTAAAAATAAGGGATCATTCTATAAATAATTCTATGCTATATAAATGTTTATGTCAAAATTATAAGATTTTATATGTATATATATTAAACTTGTCATAATATTGATGTTCATATAGAGTACTAATTAATTCTAGAAAAAAAAAAAGACTTTATCTGCTTCCTGTACATGGTGTTGGGTTTTAGTCTCATGTTAGTTTTCTGCAGTGAACCATGACAATGCCTAAATGTGACCTTTGAAGTATCCAAAAGCAAGATGAGGTGTTGTGGGAATGCCTTCTATATGCTGTGAATATCAATCTTTTAATAAAGGAGCTGTTTCGGCCCTTGACAGGAACCATAGAAAAAGTAGGCAGAGGAATCAGAATAGGTAGGAAAGGAAGGGCGGAGTCAGGGACAGATGGACCCATCTGCTGAAGAAAAAGCATGTAAGAAACACAGGTCAGCCAGGGGCCACGTGGCAGACAGATTAATGGAAATGGGTTGAGTTGAGATGTAAGAGCAAACTAGCAATGTGCCTGAGTCATAGGCCAAACAGCATGAAGTTAATATAAGCGTCTTAATCATTTCTGGGGGCCTGAGCAGCAGCGGCAGGTGGCTAAAGGGTCTGACATGGCAGGGTCTGGGCCTCTGGCTGCCCCGGACCAAGAAACCTCACTACTACAATGAGGCCCTACAACGATTTCACAAGGACTATGACAAAGCCACTAGGCTAGCAAACACCAACCAAAGATTGGATTTAAGCTACAAACTGCTCAGGATAATTTCAAGGTGGCTAGCTGAGATGAACCAGCTTCACAGACTACTGTAGTCAGGACTTGAGACAAACTCTACATATTCCCATTACGCAGAGACTGGACAAAAAATGATAGAGCTATTTATTTCAAGTCTTGACAATTAACAAAATTTTTCTTTTTAGAATCCCTTAAAGATGCCATCATCCCAGACAGAAGGAAGTAATATTAAAAACACAATGCCCACATTCCCAAGAGGTGGGATGGGTGGGTCTTTGGTCTTTCAATGGGCTGTGGATGATTGTCACTGTCTAGGGTAATGGCTTACAAATTGATATTGGTTATGGTTAGGAAAAAAACTAAACAAGGGAGATTAGATTCAGGGTTCTTATTTAAAAAAAAGAAAAAAGAGATACAGATATGACAGAATATATAATGGTAGATTATTGAGTCTACTTTTAAAAAGTAATTATTAGTTTTAAATATTTTACATTGAATTGGATATTTTATATATTGTACACAAGTTGTGTATATTGATACAAAGTTGATATTATACATATATTTCTATGCTTGTTCAAGGTATTGTACTTATATAGTTCACCTAACAATGTAGTACATATTGCTAGTCCTTGAAAGTTATTATTACCAATTAGGATATAAAGAAATACGAGTTAATAGTTAGATATTACAATCAAACTTATAGTCATACTAGGCCAAACAGAGATATATTTGAGATGGACAGGTGTAGTGGGATTCAGGTGTCAGCCAATAAGGTCCGAAGATGCTTATCCAGGGTCCTGAGCTCCTGGAGAGGATGTGGCCAACCTGGAGGGGGTGTGGCCAACCCCATTGATAAGGGGCTGCTGGAACACAGGGAGCTCACTTCCTGGTTCCTGGCTGCTGGAGAGACTGGATCGGAATCCATCGTCTGTCCATCACTCGTCCATCGCTCGGATACTCCAGTCCCTATTCAGGTGCCACTATAAGCTATTACTTGTATCGTGAGTGTTGATTTATATTCTAATAAATATTAATTTTGAACTGGTGCCTTATAAGTAAAACTCCGCCTACAGACAGGTCTTCTTCAAACACTTCAGAGACTTACAGGTATTTTAATAATATAGGTTCTTATTTTTTATGACAATGAGATGTCTTCTCCTGTCAGCACCAATCTACTTCAGAGAAAATGATGGACACTGAACAAACTCCATACGGAGTTGACCTTCTTTGTGGCAAAAGTTAGCCACTGGGCAAGAAAAAAAAAAAAAAAAGGCAATCAGAACACACAAAGAAAGAACTGCTGAATCTTTCCAGGACACAGTAGGAAGGTCTTTAAGAATATCCTGCTTCACAGAGAAGTCTGTCAGACATGCTAGGCCTATAGGCCAGAGATGGATGCTTCCACAATACAGAGAAAACATGGATGATTGTCAGGCAGCCAGCTGTTTAATTTTCACATTTTTTGAAGTTGCTTGCTTGTACATTCTGTTTACTTAGTTAATATTATTTCCTTCTTGAGTCTCTGAGAGAATTGAAGATGAGAAAGTTAGAGTTTTCTAGTGACAGTTTTAGAAAAGAAACTCACTTAGAGGTTAAAGTGTGTAAGTTTTAGAGACATCAAAAGATAGTTTTCAGTTAATAATACAAATTATATAGAGAGTGAATTAGGTACAATCCTTTAGACTCAACAAAATAGGATAAATAATGGGATATTTTCTTTAAATTTGTCAATTGTTAATGGACTGGGCATTACTCATGTAATTATTGCTTATATATTGTGTATAATTACTATACCTATTGTATATAGTTTTTCTTATGTTAGTTATGACCTTTTTATTTTGGACATAAAAGGGAAGAGTCTACTTTTGAAAAACCACTAATTTCAAATATTTTACATTAGTATGAATTTCTGTGTATTTGACCATATATGTTGATACAAATTTAAGGTTATATTTATTATACTCTATATATGTTTCTACTCTGTTGTACCTATACAGCTCATTTTAAAATGTAAAGTTTTACTCCTTGAAAGCTTTTTAGGATAAAAAAAAATACAGGTTAACAGTCATCTATAAGAATCAAACATATTCATGTTAGGTATGTTTTCAAGGTCATACAAAGATATATTTTAAGTGGACAGATGGTCTTGAAATACTTCAAAGTTCTATAAAATATATCATTCAAAATGTTTTCTTAGGATAGGGCTTTTCATGAGAGATTGACATGTCTACTCCTAGCAGCACCAATCTACTTTATACAAGGATGATAGGCATTGAAGAACCTCCAAGTGGAGTTTGCTTTCTTTGTGGCAAAAGCTAGCCATTTGGGCAAGAAACTGCTTTGCTTTGACTTCTGACAATAATGCTCCAAACTGGAACAAGAGGATACAAAGGAATAAGATTACTAAACTTTACTAAGACAAGATAGGATAGTCCTTTAAAATTCCTGTCTGTCAGATATTCTAGACCTGTGGGCCAAAGATGATGCCCAATGTTGTAGTGGAAGCTTAGGTGACTGTTTAGGCAGCCAGCTGTTTCTGTCATTTCTCATAGTTTTGGAAGTTGTTTGCTCTGCACTTCCTGTTTACTGACGTAATATTATATCCTTCCCATGTCTCTGATAGAGTTAAAGACTAGATATAGTTACAATTTCCCTTAGTCATGATAAAAAGTAAATTAGGTATGAAATTAGGTTTATCAAGAGAGGAAAGAGAATGGAGTATTTTCCCCAGATTTGCCAGATAAAAATGGACTGGACATTGTGAATATAATTCTTACTTGATAATTGTTCTCATTGTATGTAGTTTCATTTGTTAGAATTAATACCTTTCCTTTATATTTAGAAAATACCTGGTAATTGTTCCTATTACAATATGTTTTACTATGTTAGAGTTAAAAATCTATCCTTTTTATTTAGACAAAGGGGGAAATGTAGAATAATCTTTTTGTACACTGTGAAGAAGTGTTAGTTACTCTGATTGGTTTAATAAAAAGCTGAACAGCCAATAGCTAGGCAGGACTTCCAGACACAGAGGACATTGAGAAATAGAAGGGTGGAGAAGTTAAAAAAATATGGAGGAAGCAGGAAAGCAGGATGGACAGTACTTAGCTGAAGTAAATGAGCCCAGGGTTAGCACACAGATTAATAGAAATGGGTTAATTTAAATTATAAAAGCTATCCAAAAACAAGCATAAGCTATTGGCTGAAGTTTCATAATTAATAAGTGTCTATTGTGATTTGGGAGCTGGCTGGCAAGATAAAGACTCATTGCAGTGTGTGGAGGTCATAGACAGATATATAGTGGGTATCTCTATTGCTTTCTGTTTAACTTTCTGAAACAGAACCTCTTACTGAACCTAGACCTTACTGAACTCAGCAAGGTCAGCTAGTCAGAGAGACTAAGGGTCCTCCTGTCTGCCTCCCCAACACCCCCAGCTTTATATGAGGGTGCTGAGGATTTGAACTCAGGTCCTCATGCTTGTATGGCTGTCAGAATTGTGTTCTAGCCCCTGAAGCCACACCTTGCCAACAGCAATTGGCCTGGCCCCACCCGGAGTTGTGATGTCAAGCTCTATTTAAGGATTCCCACCTCCAACTTTCTTTTACCCTCCCTTTCCCTCACCCCACCAGAGGGCATGCCCCACCCCTTTGTCTCTCTCTCCCTCCCTCTCTCTTTCTCCTTCCTCTCTTCATAATAGTCTTTCTATGTAGACCCAGTCTAAGTGTTTCCTGCTGCACCACACACTCCATCCATTACCATCTGCCAGCCACACCAGGTAAACCCAGTATCATATCATAACACAACAGTGGTAAGCATTTTACCCACTGAGCCATCTCCCTAGACTCTGTAGATGAGTATTTAGATGGCTGCTCTTTTTTGTTGTTGATGTCACAAACAGTAAACAATAACTGGGTAGGGGCACACATATTTTACAGGATAAACCAGTCATTCTCAACTTATGGGTCATGATCCCTTTAGGAGTCACATATCAGATACCCTAAATATTTGATGTTTACTTTACAATTCATAACAGCAAAATTACAGTTATTAAGTAGCAATAAAATAATTTTATGGTTGTGGGTCACTACAACATGAAGAACTACATTAAAAGTTCAGAGCATTAGAAAGGTTGAGAACCACTGAGAGACTGAACTGTTGGGTCAGATTTCCCATACATTTTTTGATTAACAGATGCAGTAGGCTGTCCTTTTTCAAGATAACAACATTATCTCTCATCTCACACATTCTTTGTATAATGTGACATTAGAACTTACCCATTAAGATGAGCTCCCTCCCTCAACTCCATGAAGTGATGTCTTGGCTATTTTTCTATTGCTATGATTAAGACACCATGACCAAGGCAACTTATAGAAGACGTTTGTTTGTGGCTTACAGTTCAAAAGGTATTAGGCTTTCTGGTGCATCTGGAATTCAGGTACAGATGTTCCCTAGTCCTAAAGCCAGAATACACTCCCAGCAGTCAGACATGCATGCACACCATGGTACACACCCTTTATGTATACACAGCACAACATGTCATCCATATGCATGAGCCAGCATGACCCCCTGACCACGAAAACTCTCTGCAAACATGTGCCCTTAAAAGCAGAATCCTTTGTTACCACACTCTCTCTGCATGATTTCTCCCCAGGTTCAGTTCACTCTACCCCCTTCTTGTTCTACTTTAATAAACTCTAAAAGTGAGTTGTTTGGTGTTGTTCTGTGATTCATTCTTTTGAGTGTGACAACAACATTGGTGCTGCAACTGTTCAGACTCCCTCCACGCCTAATTGTGCAGGGACCCTACACTGGGACTTCTCCCATTCACCTACCTTCCATCTGCCCAGCCACTGCTTTCCTTGCACACTAATGGCTACGAGTGGGTGAGCTTTACCCTTCAGTTGGTGTAAATATGACCTTGGGTCCCTAGAATGTCCACTGATTGTCCTGCATCCCAGTAAGACACTAGTTTCACAGGAGAACACATCCAGTCATGGTCTTAATGACCACAGTTGGTCCCTATCGTCAGACATTCACTTCTGGCCATTCCCATTACTGAGGTCTGGGTTTCATTCAGATCTTCTTGACACTCCATCCCTTGGAGTCAGTCCTGACTTCTACCCTATTAAGTCGATAGACAACTTAGGTAGCTTGAGTCATTTTATTTTATTTGATCCTTGCTTAACCTGGGGGACACTCCAGATTAAAGCCCACCTGCCTCAGTAATGGGAAACAAGCCAACAAAAAATATCAGCCCAAATTCTCCCCCTGGGGTGTCTCAAGACTCAAGCTGCTTAGCCTTAAGTCTTATCTTATCAAGACACTTTTGTTTATCTGCTTTTACACAAAGAAATGGCCCAAGTACTTCTTAGATAACAGTGTGTGTGTGTGTGTGTGTGTGTGTGTGTGTGTGTGTGTGTGTGTGTGTGTGTGTGTGTGTGTGTGTGATTTTGACAATTTGCTTCCAGAGGAGCATAGGCATGCTCCTCATGTTTGAGAACAGGCCAGAATATATATGATATATATTATATCATGATATAATTCAGGACAAACAAGAAAATCCATCTCAATTTTTAGAATACCTCACAAACATTCTCTTTCAGTATCCTGAAAGCACAGAAGACAGGCACCTCTTATGACCCATTTCTTTGCTCAGAGCTTCCCAACATTAGGGCTAAACTTAAATGTCTCGGGCAGAAGTCTTAGAGTTGGCTTTTAAAATGTACCATGGGAGAGATGAGAAAGCCGGTAAGCAAAAATACCAGATATTGGCTAAGGTCCTCCAACCTACTCCTTCACCTCCCATGGCTAGAGAACCCCCTTGGTCCATGCTTTAAATGTGGCCTCGAGGGTCAATGGGGTTGATCTTGCCCTGCCCCATGTGTCATTAAGAGGGCCATTGGTCAATTGACTGCCCCCATGGACCACATGGCATAGGAGCCATCAAACATAACTGTCTGGCCAACTTTCTAGGCCTGGCCAGGGACAACCCAGGGTACCTGGCTTTCCTAATCCAATCACTTATCATCTCACACAGGGAGCCGTGAGTAATGATTTATGGTATCAGGACAATCCATCTCCTTCCTCATGAGCACCAGGGCCCTGAGAGAGTTCTGGGGTCCCACCTCTTTTTATCTTCCTATTGTCAGGGTAGAGGGACAGCTTAATTACCTCAACAGGTCCCACCACTTAACTGTATTTTGGGGTATTCCTCTTACTCATTTTTTGGTTGTGCCAACATGTCCTGTACCTCTAATGAGAAGAGATTTTTTTTTTAAACAATGTGGGAGTTTTTATTTCTTTCACTTCCCCATTCGCTTGACCTCAGACTCACCAGCAGCAGCTCCTTACCTCCTCCTCCTATCTAATCAACCTACTAGTCCCAGCCCACCATATCCTCTGCCAGCCTCTCATATAAATCTCCAAGTGTGGGACACCCAGAACCCCTGTCACTAGACACCATTCTCCTATTGTTATCCAAGCACAGTACCCACTCTCACTCCAAAGTCTTAGAGGACTCAAGCCTATCATCTCTGATCTTCTAAGAAAACAGCTACTACACCCTACCTCCTCTCCTTTGAACACTCCTATCCTTGTAGTTAAGAAGCCTAATGGAGCCTATGCCTAGTCTAAGACCTCAGGCTCATTAACTCTGCAGTGGTCCCAATTTATCTGATAGTGTCTAATCCTTACACTCTTTTATCCACTATCCTTTCAGGAACCTCCTACTTTTCAGTTCTGGATCTCAAAGATGCTTTCTTCTCTATACCTTTCAGCACTCAGTCTCAAGGTATCTTTGCTTTCACCTGGACTATCTTACCACGGGGATTTAGAGACAGCCCACACCTATTTAGTTCAGTCAGCCTCTGATCTATGCTGTCCCTTCCTAAATCTAAACTTACATAGTATATAGATGATATTCTTTGTTGTAGTCCATCATTACAAATTAGCCAAACTAACACTTCTGTTCTCCTTAATTCCTTATCCAGTCAGAGCTATACAGTCTCACCTTCCAATGTCCAGCTGTCCATTCCTCAGGGTCTCACCATCACCCCAACCCACAAAGCCATTACTTTAGATAGAGAAAACAACTAATTCAATCTCTTGCAGTTTCCTCTACTAAAGAGGAGATTTTTATCATTCTTAGGATTAGCTGGGTTCCTACAATCCTGGACCCCTCCTTTTCTCTCTTTGCTCATCCCCTATATGAGGCATTTCTAGGCTCCCTACATGAACCCTTCCTTCACCTCTTTACAGAATCTCCAACAGGCTCTTGTCAAGGCCCCACCCAACCTTCCATTTCCCGGATCTAACTTGTCCTTTTCCCTCCATGTAACAGAAAAGAGGGATGTGCTCTTGGTGTCTTAGGCTACCATCTAGGACCGAAAGCACAGGTATTAAAGAAACTAGACCGTCCCACTCAGGGATGGGCACCTTACATATGTGCTTTAGCAGCTGCTGAGCTTCTTATTTGTGTGTCAAAGAAACCAACCTTTTAATCACTTATCACTGTCTTCTCTCTCACCACAACCTACCCCATCTCTTAACCTATAAGGATTCTCAACCTCTACTCCATTCCCAGGTTCTTTCTCTCCAAGTAGCATTAGTAGAAGATGCCACACTTACTTTCCAACCTCTCAACATTTCTAATCTTCTTCCTCAACCTAATACTAACTATGTCCTATCTCACTAGTACACTGAAACTTTAGAAGAATTACTGCCCCACCCCTCACACATACAGGAGGGCACACTGCCCAGCCACTTATACCTGCATACAGATGGCAGCCCCTTTTTACATGAGGGAGCCCATAAAGCAGGTTATGCCATAGTGTCAGATACTGGGACGGGGGAAGCACAGGCACTCCCTGCCCACACTACTCACCAGCAGATTAGTTAATAGCTTTTACCCAAGCCTTCCAATTAGCAAAGGGACAGTTCCTAAATGTTTACACAAACTCTAAGTATGCTTTTCATACCCTTCTGTCCCATACTGCCATCCGGAAGGAGTATGTACCCCTTACAAGAAGGATCAATTTTAAATTTGTGCCGTATTATGGCTATGTTAGAAGCCTCCAATCTCTCCAAAGCTACAGGAATTATTTACTATTGATCCCACCAGACAGACAGCTCCACTGTCTCCAAAGGAAATAACAGGGCTGACCAGACAGCCAGAACAGCAGCCTTCCAGGGCCCTGTCTCACCTCACTCACCTCAGGGAATCCACACACTACAACCCACATCTATCTCCACAGTCACCCTGATACTACAGAAATTCCGTCCTATCTGTACACCAGGCTCTGTCTCACTTTAAGGCTTATCTCCAACCTACTTCTGAGGACTTAAGTTCTTAAAAACCATCACTGCCTCTTGTAAGATTTGCCAGGAGTCAATCTTTTCCTTTCTCATCAGGCTAGGAGATACCTTCCAGGGACTGGCAACTGGACTTTACCCACATGCCCACAGCTGGATGGGTCAAATACCTCTCGGTCTTTATAGATAAATTGTCTTTATAGATAGAGACCTATCCAACCACTAACAAGAGAGCTCAGTTTCTAATCTCCTTCCTTGGGGAGATTATTCCCAGGTTTGGGATTCCTGCCTCTCTCCAATCGGAAATGGTCCTGATTCACCTCACAGACTTCTCAAACCCTATCTAAAGCTCTTAACATCCCTTGGCCTTTTCACATTCCCTATCACTCTCAGTCTTCAGAAAAGGTAGAGCAAACTAATTGTTCCATTAAAAATATTCTTGTTAAAATGTCACAAGAACTTCACCTGGACGGGGTAAAACTCTTGCCTTTGGCCCTTCTCAGGCTTCAGGTCCTACCCAAGAGATCACTTTTGATTACACCATTTGAGTTCATGTATGGGAGGCCTGTTCTAACTCCCGGCCTCTCGTCCAAATCCTCACTCCCTCCAGATCACTTACTCATACCTTTACTATATAATCTCCACTATCTCCTACGGAATTTCATCAATTACTCTTTGCATGGGCCATGTGATAACCCTCGTCCACCCCCAGCCAACATTGGAGATCAAGTTTTTCTTTCTCCCTGGATCAATGCCCTTTCTCCCTCTCCTCCAAATGGACAGGGCCCTTTAAGGTAATTCTTGTATCCCCACAGCTGCTAACCTTGAGGGCTTTGCCCATTGGATTCACCTATCTCACCTTAAAATGTTTACTCCTCCCCCACCACAGGAAAAGCACTCCTCATACACAATAACACAAACAGGGCCTGTTCTCTCAAGTTCCAGAAGATACCAGACCAGCTGCTTTGGCTCCAATTCCAGAAGGATAAAGCTTGATAATATTTTTTTTTTTCTTTCCTTGATTCTCCTCTCCTCCAAGGTCTCCTGTTTCAACTTTCCCATTTCCAATAACTATCCAGCCAGCTTAGGGACCAGAGCTGCAGAAAGGACTAGAAGCCATGAAACAGGTTCAACTCCAGTGAGGAACAGTACCTCTCCAAAGGTATGCTGATGTGGGAATGCCTTTCTGTATGCTGTGAATCTCAATCTTTAAGTAAAGGAGCTGTTTTTGCCCTTGACAGGCACCGTAGAAAAAGTAGGCAGAGGAATCAGAATAGGTAGGAAAGGAAGGGTGGAGTCAGGGGCAGATCAAGCAAGCCACCCAAGGAACAACATGTAAGGAACACAGGTGAGCCACGGGCCACGTGGCAGATTAATAGAAATGGGTTGATTTAAGATGTAAGAGCTAGCTAGCAATGTGTCTGAGCCATAGGCCAAACAACATAAAGTTAATATAAGCATCTGAGTCATTTCTGGGGGCCTGAGCAGCAGCAGTGGGCTGCTAAGGGGTCTGGCGTGGCAGGTCTGTGGGTCTGGGCCTCTGGCCGCCCGGGACCAAGAAACCCCACTACAACAGTGTGCACCCTCACACCCAAAAGAGAGACTCACAGAACAGATTTTAATATAAGTTTATTATTGACAATTGCCTTCAGCAATTAACCCCTAGTGTCTCCTGAAAGTTAAAGTGATACCACGGTAAAGAATGAGAAACAACTGCTTTAAGGTCATCTCTGGTAAAGATATAAAGTTCAGTTTAACAGTTAAGCATGTTCTATGTTTCAGATTTTTCTCTCTCTACCCCTCTCCCTATATGTAACTACCTATAACTTTAACATTAACCAACACTATGCCATTATAATTTTGTTGCTTCCCATTGTGCCTAAAGTTTGTTTCTCTCATAAGCTTAAAACTTTTCCAAGCTTCAGGGAATCAACTTGGACTTACCAAGCAATGTCTTAGACCCACCCAAGCTGCGCCAGACGCTCCCCAGATCCCAAACAACATTGAAGAAGGACTTCAGGACCAGCTGCCCCAGAACAAGCCCTCATCCCCTAAAAAGATAACCAACGCCCATCAAAGCTGGCCTAAAGCAGTTTGTGACCCTGTTCCTTTCCCCTTTTTCTTTTTATAATAAACATAAGGGTGGAATGTTAGGATTTCCAGCATATACAGAATCCAGGTGCAAATGTTCCCTGAATCCTAAACCAGAATATACTCTCAAAGTCAGACATGCATGTGCGCTGTGGCATGCCCCCTTTACACAGACACAGCTGTGGCACGCCATCCATATGCATGACTAGCATCATCCATATGCATGATTGAGCATGACCATGTAAACTCTCTACACACATGCCCCCTTAAAAATGGAATCCTCTATTCCCTTGCTCTCCCTGCATGATCTCTTCCTGGACCTGGATCACTCTAGCCCCCACCCCCCACACACACACATGCACAATGTAATAAACTCTAAAAAAATGGGTTGTTGGTGTTGCTTCGTGATTTTGTGACTCTTTCTCTCGAGTATGATAACAGCAGAGAGTCCATTATCATCACAACAAGGAGCATGACAGCAGACAGGCACATATGGCATCAGAACAGTAGCTCAGAGCTTACATCTTGATCCACAAGCACAGGGCAGAGAGGAAGTTAACTGGGAATGATGATGGCTTTTGAAACCTGAAAGCCTGTCTCCAGTGACATATTTCCTCCAATAAAGCCCATGCCTCCTAGTCCTTCTTAAACAGTTTCACCAGCTGGGACCAAGTACCAAACATATGAGCCTATGGGGGCCGTTCTCATTCACACCACCACAAGGAGCCAGTGGAATCTAATGGAAACTGTTTGATTTAAATGAGAAGGGCCCTCAGAGGCTCATATGTTTGAATGTTTAGTTCCTGTTGTGGCATAATCTTTTTATACACTGTGAAGATGTGTCTTTGCCAAGGCGCCTTCTGATTGGTTTATTAAAGTGCTGAATGGCCAATAACTAGGCAGGAAGAGGTTAGGGGAGACTTCTAGACAGAGGAAGAGATGAATCTAGGCTCAAAAGAGATGCCAGAAGAAACAGAGAGGAGACAGGAGGTCCAAGATGGAAGAGAGGTAAAAAGCCATAAGGCAAAACATAGATTAATATAAATGGGTTAATTTAAGTTATGAGCTAGTGGGAAAAGCCTAAGCTATAGGCTGAGCTTTTATAACCACCTTGAGAAGCAGATGTGAGCTCTCAGCTACTACTCCAGTGTCATGCTTGCCTGCCTGCTGTCAGTGATGCTCCTTAGCATGATGGCCATGGAAATCCCTGAACAAGTCATACAGCAGGCCCTCAGTCCATAGAAACTGACTCTGAAATACTGCTGCATAACCTTTCCAAGGGAGTCACACAGAAACATCTGTTCATCCCAGAGCGAGAGGGCACAAACAGGGACCAATTCTGTGTGCCTTCAGCTGGTAAACCTGTGCATTTACTGGGCTTTCTTACAGTACTATGACCCACCACAGTATGAGCAAATATGGAAAGGTCCCCAGAGTTCATCTTCCATCTCTTACAGACCCTTGACACCACCAGCTACCTACTCCCAAACATGTTAACACCCAGGGCAGGAATAAGTGAAAACTGGAATCTCAGATTAGGGCCCTGTGACCCTCTTGCCTCCTGCCATGACATCCTCATTAGCACAGACCTAGTTTTCTGTTGCACTAGTCTCCTTAGCTCATTGTGAGATCATAGTTCAAGGTCGTCTGAAGGTCATCAAGCTTGACTTTGTGCCTCATGATAGTGTCAGAAGGAAATTGCTGCACTATTAAGTTAAACTCTTCCATAACTTCCCTTACCTAAAATGAAGAATATCTGTCCACCATGAGATGAGAAAGCTCACAGAGAGAAGCATCCCCACCTCTGGACAGAGGGTAGCCCAGGCCAGAGCTAGGAATGCTAGCACTGTATCTGCTGGTGTCTGTCTCTACCATAGCAATGATCTTATAGGGGAGAAACAGGCTGAGCCATGGCAGAGTTACAGGGATTAACAGCTTTAGAGACCACTGAGGATGGACCATCCTGCTCAGTTGGCTTTGGAGCCCATTTCTCTGATAACACCACAAAGTACTGCCACTCCTCAGGACTTAAATCACCCAACAAAAAATGGACAAGCATCCTGGCTTTACTAAGACACATGAAGAAACAGTTCTTTTCTCTGGATGAAGACGACAGAAGTTCTACCTCAAGCCCTGGAGACCTCACACTCTAAGCTAGCCAGAACTTTATATGGTCTGTGTCCTTCCTTTAAAGGTTAATCCAGGGGCTGCAGAGATGGTTCAGCAGCCAAGAGCACTGGCTGTTCTTCCACAGGATCCTGGTTCAATTCCAAGCACCACAGTGTCTTACAACCATCTATTAACTCCGGGATATCTGACAACCTCTTTTGCCTCGAAGAGCACCTGGCACACATGGTGCACAGACACACATGCAGGCAAAACATCCATATACATAAAATAAAAATAGTAATTCTTCAAAAACTTAAAGCTGGGCCTGCCAATTACCTGCCAGGAATTTGGCACTAGCCACTTCCTCCATCCGAAAACTGATATGCTAAGAAGGACTAATTACCCCTCAATGACATAATGTACTCATCCTTCCCCGAAGCCCTTAGAGAGAGCCTTGTAGGCTTCCATCGTCTAACCTTTGGAGTTTGCCTGATCTTCAGTTTCCCAGAAAACTAACATTTCCTTTTTTTTTTTTTTTTTTTCTCTCTTTTTTTTCAGATACTGGACAAATCCAAACATGCTTTCCTTGGCACTCTGGGATTTCTCTCAAATTCTCTGAAACTACCCCCCCCCCACCTGCACACACACAAGACTTTGCCCACTATGTGGTGAATCTGCCTCTTTCTTGGATCCTAACTCTAATAATGGCTTTCTTCCCTTTTTCCATCTCTCTCCTCCTGGTAGCTGCCAAGATTTGCAACCTGTCTGCCCTGTTATTTTTCTCAAACTCTAATAACATTTTCTTCAAGCTAATTTCTGAGTACATTTCTAAATTCTTTTACTAATGAAATTAGAGGGGACCAAATTCTCTGGTAACAGAAGATATTTTAAATTATAATGACCTCTCTTTTGGCTAACAAACTGGGATAGGCATTCCATCTGGAGGATACCCTACCTCCTCCCTCGTGGAGGTCTTATGAGCTGGTGGTTATAAGACAGCACCTGTTCTGGACCTGGGAGAATGCTTGGTCCCTAGGTCTACTCTTTTGATAGTGTATGGTGGGAGGCTTTGTATTTTTTCCTTGAAGGTCAGCTTTAAACTGGATTTTGCATACCTCTGTTAAATGCTAATTTTTCACGTGAGAAAAGAACCGGGGCTAAGAATGAAAATCCATGCACATCTTTGAGTCAGAAAGCAACTGATGCAAAGACAAGTTTCACTTACTGTCCCCAGAGCAGCCAGCAAGTCCACAGCCATTTCCTTTCCTAGTTTTCCTGCCAAGAAGAGCTGAGTGCTGACAAAGTATGCCTGAAAAGGGGGAAAAAGTGTAGTAAGGAATTCTGGTACCAAAGGAAGGCTTAGTGCAAGAAAGTTAAAAAAAACAAAACAAAACAAACAAACAAAAAACAACAACAACAAAAAACCACCCAAAATGGGCGTCTGGAGAGGTGGCTAAGTGGTTAAGAGCACTTCCTGCACTTGCAAAGGACCCGAGTTTGATTATTAGCACCTATAACTCCAGGTCCAGGAGTTCTGGCCTCCTCGGGTTTGTGCTCGTGGACATATACACACAAACACAAACATATACACATAAACATAAATTAATTTTAAAAACCCACCCACAACGGTCACTGGATCCCAAGAAAGCTATCCTCTATAAACAAACGAAACTAAGTGGCAAGAATGTTGATCAAACCAATCTGTTAAAACTCCATCCCTTCTGTACATTAACCACACTTCTAATGTTTTACACTTGCCTCTCCACACCCACCTACAGGCCTATTAACACCTTGCACAAAAATTGTGGCAATGTCAAAAGGTTGGATATGCCTGATTTAAAGTACAAAGGATGTTCTGTACAAGTTCTCTGCAAATACAATGCCAGTCTACCTAGAAGACTTGATTTTTGTCTGTTTGGGAATTCCAGGAACCAGTCCTCTGTGCAACAGAGGTGGGGCTGTGCTGTCGACGTGGCTGAGATGGATAGCCAAGGGGTTCACAAAGTGCCCAAAGTGAGAAGGCAGGGCCCACCCATGGGAAGGGAAGTCTGCTTTCTGTCCACGTCTCCAGACAAGACTCAGCGAATGCTCAGGCCGCACTATGCCATGGTTTCTTCATCGGCACTGTGGGCACAATGAAAGGCCAAGGGGCCTGTAACTTGGTATTAGATGCGCTAATTCATCAGGTTAGCCTAGACCGCTAGGTATCCGCTGTTGTTTTTACGACCTGTATCGCTAAGATGCAACAGAGGATGCACAGGCCCCCAGCTCCGGTGCCTGGGCCCAGCCGCTCTCCGTGGTGGGCCAAGCCTGCCCGCAGGTCCCCGACCCAAAGGCCGCGGAGTAGACGCCAGGCCGCGCCAGGCCCGCCACGAAGCCCACCGCCCACAACGCCCGGCCCGCCCCCTCCTTCCCACTCACCGACGCGGGCGCTCACTGAAGCTGCTCTCCGCACGAGCGTTCTCGAGGATGTCTGCTCCAGACGTGCCCTCTTGGCACAGTCAGGATTATCTCGGCCAGGAGCCGCCCCCCCTCCCCCCCTCAAAACGCCGCGAGCTGCCCCGCCACCAGGAGAAACCCCAGAGAACTACCATTCCCGGCATGCCTCGGGACCCCTCTGACTACATTTCCCAGAAGGCACCGGGCCAAGTGATTTCTCAAAGCTGAGTGGAGCTGTGGGGATATCTCCACACATTGTGTCTTCAGATTATTGTAGTCTAGCCTTGGGGGAGTGCACTGCAAACCCTGCTAGACTCTCCCAGTCAGTCTTCAGACTTGTTCGCAAGGCGGGCGAAGTGATGTGACGAGACAAAACCGGAATTTAAGGTCTAGGAGTGAGAACACCCCACCCCCTCGCTAGGTACCAGGCTAGCCTGGCTGACTCATGGAATTGCAGAACAGCCAGAGCTACATAGTTACGTCTAAAAACAGACAAAAGCCGTAAGAGCATCTGTAGTTTACACCACTCATCGTGATAATTTAAATCATTTTAACGTGTACAATACAATTCAATGCGCATATCTCTCAGTATTATTGCCATGGGAGACCCCTATGACCTCATAACCTACAAACTTTATTGTTTCTACTTTTTCTTTTTTCCATCCAAGAACGAAGTGAAAGTCCCTGTTGCTGAAGATAACACATGCTTTAGTTGCAGAACATGGAGAAATCAGGCTTGGATCTGGCTGGAAGCTCCACCCCCAAGCTCACTTTCATACTGCTGAAAAGCACTGTTCAGGCTGCTGGGGGACAGCTTATGTGACCAATAGCCCTGTTCAGCCATGGACATAATGTGGCCATGCCATTAGTATGCCAGGAAAGATCATTAATAAAACAGTGACAAAACTATTATGGGTGAAGCCAGTAGCTGCCATTTCATTAAGACTGCTCCATAAAAGAAAATTCATATTTTCCAGGATAAAACCTGTAACTGGGAAGATCCTGGTCCTCAGAGGGGAAGTTACTGTTATTATTTTAATAGGTATTATATGCCTTCAAAAAATTTGTGATTCTGGAAACTAAAGTCCCTCTACCTTGATTGAGGCCTGAAGCTATTTTGGGAACTGAAAAGTTTCTAGTCCCTCATCCTGAGAAGTTTCTAAAATCTCAGGGCCAATTGCCCAAGGTCCTGGGTAATCAAAGAACATTCCAGCCCAGCCATAAAGTATCTTCTCCCCCTCCTAAAACAATCAATCAGCAGCAGCTGCACCTAACTGTGAGCTATAATGATGAACCTTCCCCTGGCCTCTTCCCCAGCCTGAAAAGAGCATTTTTTTTTTTAAATCTTTGTTTTAAAATCCTGCCTCAGAGAAGGGAAGGGACTCACTCCTTGCTGGCACTACTGTGTGACAGTCAGGAGCTGAGTTCAGCAGTATGGCTGCAATAAACCTTGCTTCACATTTGCATTTGGAGAGTCGGTGTGATCCTGAGGATCTTTCTGGGGGTCGCTGAGACTGGGCAGAACAGTGATTATGGACATAGATTGTGATTATGGACCTAACACCGGTCATAAAGGGAAACTATTTTTTTAAGTGTGTGTATGTGTGTGTGCACATGTGAGGAGAGATACCCAAGGAAGCTAGATGCCTTAGATCACCTGGAGCTAAAGTTATAGAAACTTATGAATCACCCAGCATAGATTCTGGAATAGGGTCTTTTTCAAGAGTAATGCATTCTCCTAACCATGAAACTCTAATCTCTCCTAACTTGGGAAACTCCCCTCCCCAGTGGGGGTAGTTACTATGGTGCAACAATTATTCATAGTACTGAGAATAAGGATGGTTGCTGTGGTATATCCATCCAATGCTCAGCTATAAGTAGAATAAAATAATCAAACATCTACATTACTCCAAGACACAGGAAACATTTCAGAAGAGGCAGAGTGGCAGGAGGGGTAGTGTTATATGCTTTGAACTCACTTAGAATGGAAAAAGAAAAGAGGAGCCTCACAAGACTCAGGAAGCTCTGGAAACCTTACAGGTTCAAGAAGCTGATTCCAGGCATTTAGGTAAGCAGTGCACAATTGCTACAGGAAGCACAAGAAAGCAGGTATAGCCCAGGACAAGGAGTTGTGTTCTCTGTGACTACACTATGACATAATTTCTGCTTTCTAACTGTATGTGCAAATTAAATTTCAAAAGCATTTGTCTGAAGAGCCTTTACTTCACAATTTAGTACAGCAAAGTTAATTACTTTCTGAGAAAAACAAGTGGAGACACCATGGATTTTGTGACTTAAAGTGCCTGTAGGTCTGAATCAGAAGTGGTAAATGGTGGGGAGACAGTGCAAGGTACAATACGCTTGCATAGTTCACAGAGCGATTCTCTTCTCTGGTCAGTAACTTAGAGAAAAGAAAAATAAACCAAAAGTTGTAACAATAAACAAGAACTTGTTTCCAGAGTATTAAAAACTGACTTAGTGACCATGAGGTAGTTACAAGTTACCTGTGTGGAATTCTTTTCTCATTCTTCCTAATCCAGCAATTTTGTATTAACACTGAAAGGCTCTGTCCAACATTTATCCTAGGCTTATCTGAAGTCTGGTGATTCATGGCTCAGCTTTTACCTAAATCAGCAGGTCCCCAGTGATGTTACAAAAGCTGGTGGCTGCTGTTTGGATCACTAGAAAGAAAATATTAATTCTTCAATCTTAGAGTCAACTCTATATATAGTTAGTTTAACGTAAGAACATGTGGGAAACATTCTATGTTAGTTTTCCAAACACTTGTTAAGTTTATACTGTGTCACGAATGACTGATGTTTGCTGAAGTCTAACTTGATGTTTACCCCCAATTAGTACTCATCACTTTCTCTCCAGGATAAATTTTGTTACAGTCAGTATGGAATGAGTGTCTTTTGGCAGATTCACCACATGCAATTTACTTATATGGTTTTTCTCCATGAGTCTTCTGATGGTTGGCAAGAGATGAACTCTGACTGAAAGCTTTCCCACATGCTTTGCATTTATAAGGCTTTTCTCCGGTGTGAATCCTCATATGTGTCATAAGGGATGAACTCTGTCTGAAGGCTTTCCCACATACTTTACAGTTAAATGGTTTCTCTCCAGTGTGGATTCTCTGGTGCTGAATAAGGGCTGAACTTTGGTTGAAAGCTTTTTCACAGTCATCGCATTTATAAGGTTTCTCACCAGTGTGGATTTTTCGATGAGTATTGATGGCTGAGTGGGAACTGAAAGCTTTTCCACATTCCTTACAACGATAAGGTTTTTCACCTGTGTGAATTCTGTGATGGATATTAAGTCGTGAGATCCAGGAAAAGGCCTTCCCACATTCATCACACTTGTATGGCTTTTCTCCAGTGTGGATTCTTTGATGTTGGATAAGTGCTGAGCTTTGGCTGAAGGCTTTCCCACATTCCTTGCACGCATATGGTTTCTCTCCAGTGTGAATTCTCTGATGTATAATCAAGGCTGAGTGGTAACTGAACACTTTGCCACACATATTACAATGGAAGGGCTTCTCTCCAGTATGAATACGGTGGTGTCTGCTCAGCCGTGATATTGATGTAAAGGCTTTCCCACACTGGCTACATTCATATGGTTTCTCCCCAGTGTGAATTCTATGATGCTGAATAAGAGATGAGCATTGACTAAAGGCTCGCCCGCACTCATTACACGTATAAGGCTTTTCTCCGGTGTGGATCCGTTGGTGATTATTAAGGGATGAGCTGCCTTTGAAGGTTTTGCCACATTCTTTACATTTATATGGTCTCTCTCCAGTATGCATCCTCTGATGCCCAATGAGAGAGGTGGTGAAGCTGAAGGCCTTCCCACATTCACTACATATGTAGGGTTTTTCTCCAGTATGGACTCTGAGGTGCTGTGTCAGGGATGAGCTTTGGCTGAAGGCTTTCCGACATTCCTTACATTGGTACAGCTTCTCTCCAGTATGGATCCTCTGATGTTTGCTCAGGGAAGAACTGTGGAGAAAGGCTTTTCCACAGATGTTACATTTATAACACTTGTGTATTGGATTGAGTCCCAGTTGTTTAAATAGAAACGAGTACTGTTGTGAGTGGGGCTTTCTTCCTCTGCAGACAACTCCAGGTTTTCTAGTAAATGAAGACTTTAGAGCAGGATTGCTCATGAGTTCAGTACCTGGAAAGGCCCTCTCCTGTATGCAGTCTTTTCCCATGGAAAGCAGCATTTTGCTGAGAAGCTTCTTTTTGTCCTGTCGCTCCTCTAACTGCTCCTCATTTACACATGCTTTGCCCAAAATGAAGTCAAAAAATTCATCAATTCTGTGATTTTTCAAGACTTCCTTGTTTTTGTCTTTGGAAACCACAGGTTGAAACAGGCTCTTCCATCCTAAATTCAACCAAATGTAAGTTATTCTTGCAACGGGAATAAAGGCAAATGATATCAAAATACAGGAATATATTAACAAATCCAAACTCAGAATCTTAGGAAAGGTTAGAACAAGCACAAAGGAAAAGAAACAGGAGGGTAGACGTGTCTGAAAGGAAGGAAGGGTCTGAAGGTGTGTGTGTGTGTGTGTGTGTGTGTGTGTGTGTGTGTGTGTGTGTGTGTGTGTGTTAGCTCTCCCAGTAGGAGGGGAAAGGAGTGCCAGTCTTGATTTAGCAACAAAGTCTGGGTCATCAGGTGTTTCAGCACAAAGCTCGTGTTACTATTCAGTCGCATCACCCAGAGCAGGGGTCAGTCTGCTCAGGTAAATCCCCAAAGCTGTAAAGAGAGAGGAGGGGGAGAAGAAAGAGAGGAGAAGCCTCTGCCCTAAGGAGCTCTGGGAAACCAGTCTCACTCTCACTCTGGCCTTTGTCCGAGTGTAATGGGCACAAAGGCCAAGGCTCTGGGAATTATAGGCAATAGCAAGACAAGGGCCAACTCTCACCGGCTCCCATTCAATAGCCACGTAACCAGACTGCCAAAGAGGTAACTGGGGCCTTATGACAACTCTGTAAGAACCACACCAAAGCAATGCGCAGAAGAGGTTACTGCACTGATACTTCAAGCTGGGTGATAAGAAGATGAAGAGATAAATATACGGTCCAAGATGGCAGGATGGGTAAAGTGCTTGCCAAACCTACTTGAGTTCAATCCCTGGGACTCAAATGGTAGAAGGAAAACCCTGATACTGGAAAGCTGTTCTCTGAGCTCCACACTAAAGCTATGGTTTTTTCCTCACCCTCTCCTGCACAATAAAAAAACATAAAATCGAAATAAGAACCAGGATACTTAGGATACACTGTAAGAAATGAAATGATTGATTCAAAATAAGTGAATATATTTAACAAAGGAGATTTCAGCCTCTTGATTATAAAAGAGAAATAAAATTAGGCTGGGGCTTGTTATCAACACTCATTATTCAAAGACAATAGAGTGGAGTCACATTCTGATAGGAAACAAGATGCTAGGACTCTGTCCCAAGGGATAAGAGAGAATAAGGAGAGAAGAAAAACCATAGACACATACATATATGGTACACATAAACTCTGAAAAAATTATTCATGGGAAATATTCTCATCAAAACAAAGGAAAATCTGGAGACAGTTCATGAATGGCAACCCAAGATGAAACTAACTCAGAATGTCCATATATTGCCAGAGAGAAGTGAATTCTGGGTAAGTAGCAGGTCCCAAGAGAATCATCCTCTGGTGCCAGAAACATATGGCAATCAGAGTCAAACAAACTTAGCAAATGTACCAGGGGCCAGGATCTGCTGTATATGGCTTACAAAGTGTCACAATGACAAACAGCCTGATTAATATCTGCAAACCTGGAGAAATTCTAATTGTCACCATATTGGCACACCTCGTTTCTCACGTGTATTTGCATATGTACATGGGACTTTTGTTGGTTGGACCTCACAGTCAGAATCAATAACACACCTTGAGATCACTTAAGATTCAACACTGCTAACCTACTCAGCCTGTTTAACCTGCCTTTACGAGGGCAATGTAATGACCATCCTTATTTGCCTTGGATTTCTCATGTAACCAACTTTTACAACCTAAGCTTATGGATAATTATAATCTAATTCTACTCCGTGACCCAAAGAGTAATGCAAGTGTGTGTGTTAGTCACTTGTGGAAAGCAAAACTATGTTGAAAAGCAACATTATAAAGTAAATATCTCCATTAATGTTGAAAGCAACATTCAGATATTGATATCTGATAGTATTTGTTATCTGGATCAATTGGAATCAGTAAAGTTTCATCCCTTGTAAAACTCTGTTAAAGATTTATATAAAATATCCCGTATTTTTCCCCCATATTCCTGTGACATTCAATAAATACATAGCAAAAGCCATTTGCTGGGGACACACATGGGCACAGGGACAGATTCATAAGACAGTATTCATGTAGGTACAAATTTAGATTCATACAATAGACAAATTATAGACAGGAGAGATGGAAGACATAGGAAGAAAGAGGTAGAGAATTTAAATCTGGGCTTGTTGGTAAAAAGTCTTCCAAGGGGGGAGTGCTCTGATTTATTTTCCTTAATTTGACAGCAACATATTCTGGACACTCTGAGGTTATTAATGATGCATTTATGTGAAAGGTAGAACAAGGGATACACTACAGTCATGAAAGTTATATTCAAACCACTGAGGTACAATGGGTTATTAGCGCAATAAAGGTGCAGGAAAGAGGTGAAGAACCAACACAGACATTTACTGTGCACCACACTGAGGCACATGCTCTCAAATGACAAGAGGCATTTGACAAAGTGCAGTCTGTGCTTGGAGAATCACCTCTCTCTCTCTCTCTCTGAACCTGATGGACAAGGTGACCAGAAACAAAGAAAGGAAACATGTCCTTCTTAGTAATCTCCATGTGCTGGCACATCAAGGAGGTCCCTGGCCAATGTCTTCTGAGCATAATCTCTTTATTATGCCCATGCAGGTAAGAAATGCCCAGTTCAAGTCCTGATCCCTCTGCCACTTACCCAAGTAGACACCTCTAAGCATTCCATTTTCCACCATCAGGAAGTCTTCTGCTTGCTCTAACTGAGAGATGACTTTTGGCTTATAAAACGGAATTCCTGTTCATGAACAAGAAGATATGAGTGGCCATTTTTAAAATTTTTTTTATTTTAATTTTTTAGAAAGTAGCCTAAAACTGAGCTCCTAGATATGTCCAGAGACAGCCTCAGGATATGAGTCAGGGCTATGGCACTCCTCTTGGTGGGATGGCTTAGGGTACCCATAGCAACAGAGCTGGGTTTGGGAAGGAAGAAACAACACAAGAGAAGGTACCCTTCATTAACTCAGCCATATTCAGATTTCTCAGAATAACCAAGGAGAGAAGCAGCCATAACTGAGCCCATCCAAAGGTAAAAGTAACCAAATACTTCACACAGATAGAAAGTAGAGATCATGTGTTTCTATGGTAGAATATACATCCCAATAAACCCCTTACCCAGTGAGGCCAGGTTGCTGTAGTTCTCCAGCATAACCTCCCGGTACAGGCGTCTCTGTGCAGAGTCCAGGTGCAACCACTCATCCTGGTTGAAGAACACGGCCACATCCCTGAACGTCACAGGCTCCTGGAACAGCAAATCCATTCCTGCTCATCCCAGACCATGCTCACAGATAGCGTGAGTGAGAAGCAACTCTGTGAGAGTTTTGAGTGTTTCAAGCCATGCAAGTCATTTCCAGACAATAGCTTCATTAACCAGATGTATTCGTGACATTCATACAGTAAGTGACTGACTCACTGTGCCCTAAGAAAGTTCAAACACAAGAGAACACCTGACACCACAAAACAATATCAGGAAGATAGAACAGAATTTGAGCCTAAGAGATGTATTAGTCATCAAAATAGAGATGGTGTGATGTTTTCCATGTTTCTGATACTCTACAAATCATGGGCTGGGCATCCATGGACAACACCAAGGCATATCTCCACAACCCCAAGGTGGTCACAAAGCTTGGCATCTTTCCTGTTCTGAAAGGGCAAAAGAAAATTAAATGTGAGTGGTTTGAGGAACCTAGAAGTGAAGGAGGAGACAGATTCTCCACTTCTGTTTCTTTGCAGCACTGGGAAGCAAACTCAGAGCCATGAACATGCTAGACAAGTGTTCTATGAGCAACATCCCTAGCCCCCACTAATTTTCTTTCAATCATGTTGAAGCCAGAGGTCAATCTCAGGTGTCAAACTCCTCAGAAAGCTATCCATCTTGTTTTTGAGACAGAGTCCCTCACTGGCCTACATCTTGCTGACTTACCAGGCCAGCAGGCCAGTGAGCCCCAGAAAGCCACCTTCCTCTCCACAGCTGTGATGACAAACAAAACCATCGCTCCTGGCTTTGTTACTTGAGTTCTATACATTGCATCAAACTTAGGTCCTTAGACTTAGGTTCTATTTGTGTGGCAATTGAGTAATCTTCCCACAGACTTTGTGAATCTTCTCAGTGGCTAAGTCACTTGCCTGTCTCAACTCAGAAAAGCTTCCCAAGAAACTGGTAACCATGGCTTTCTTTGAATAGAATCATGGCAGATGCTAATACAATAGCCCTTAGACTAAGAGGGCAGAAACTTACAAAACAAAACAAGCTCAGCCAATTAAGTACCAAAGGAGCATGACTTGCATCATGACCTCTGCATGGGCACAAGTCTGAATAAGGAAAGCTTGAACCTATCAGTTTCTGCGTTTCTGCCATGTAAACCTTTTCCTTCTGTTCCTTTGGATGTAGCCCAGAATCACTTCCAGTCATTAGACAGAAGTTAAATATGAGTATGAATGTATGGGCTATGGTAGGAACAAAGCTCTATTGTTTAATCTTAGCTTTATGGCCAAAGGACATCAGAGCTGATGAGCATTCATGAGACAAGTGAGACAGACCAGTCCTACAATCCTGTCACAAGACCTCGGGTTGGTTAGCATATACAAGGGAGGCAGGGGTGATACGTTTTCCACTAGTCAAAAGTATAAGTGGGAAAAGATATTTAAAAACTGTAACTGACACCCTATGGGCCGATTCTATCTCTCTCAGACAGCTACTTTGCTTGTGCAAGTCAGTTCCTGCTCGAATAAATCCTTGCTTGAGGCTCTGTATGTCTTGTTGAAGTGTCTGCTCTGTAATGTGGCGGTGAGGGAAGGCAGTTAACGCCTGGTAGATGGTTATATAACTGATCAATGGAGACAGGAAGAACCTCCCTTCAGGTCCTCCTTGGGTTCTGAAGCCCAGAGAAGCTCAAGAAAGGATTAAATAATTTTGCTTCTTCTGCAGCCTGAAGACAGCTCAAAAACGAAGTGGCCTTTACTCACCTGAACCCTGACTGTCAGCAGCCTCTTGGCCATTTTCCTTCCTTTGTTGCTCCTCCTGAGAAGGCACCTGAGACAGAGGAGGAGAGGCTGTGAGGTTCACTCATTCTTACTGGTCTCCAGTCCTCATTGGGTCAGACCAGGTTAAAAACCACCCACTGGGCATCTGCATAGCCCAGCCTCCCCAAGCTAGACTGAACCTGGGCATGACCACCAAAGCCAGAAGCAAGCAAAAAGCACATCTTGTTATGGTCACCAAAGCCAGAAGTTGGCAACAAATACACCTTGTTATTGGGCCTGTGAGCTTTTCACTAGAGATTACCACAAAGACAAGCAGTTACAGCTATTGAGCTCATTAGCAAAACAAAAGACAACATGGTGCACAACTCGTGGAAGTAAGAGACGGTAGAAATATACCACACATCTGCACTTGGGCGTTGTTAGTAAAAGTGACTGCAGAATGAATACTCTCTTCAGAATCCACCAACTAGACAACTAGTGGGCGTTTGCCTCTGGTCAAAAGAATTACCAAAGTCTCCTAAATTAGTAAGAACTTCCCCTACACACACACACACTCGAGGATCAGCATCACTAGATAAAAATGAATAAAAATTTTAGAGAAGGGGTTGGAGGTGCAGCTAATGTAAACATAATAGTAACAAGTGGTGGGTTCCATGCTCAACATCCTTCCATTTCTTTCCAACAGTAAAATCTTAGAACAAAGAAGGAGAACTTCACCAAAATAGAATACAAATTGTAGCATTCACTATACGACAGTGTTCAACACTGAAGACTGACAGGAACGAATAAACAAAGTTTCCACTCAAGGACCGTAAGCCTGTAGGCGTTGTGGTCAAGGCCGCCCTGACTTGCAAACCTGAAGCCAGCTGCTTCCTTGACCGCTAGTCGGGCTGCGGGTCCGGAGCGGCCTGGAGTCAGGACCAAGGACCTGCACCTGCTGCCGAGGCCTCTGCACGCTCCCGCCGGGCTCTCTGCCCCACCCCGCGGGCTCCCCGCTGCGTCTGCTCTGCCTGCAAACCCAGTAAGCCCATCGTCCTGCGGAAGAACCACTGGGCTCAACTACGCATGCGCGCAGGCCTTGGTTGGGGGTGATGGTGGTAGTGTTTCTTCATTACAGACTACATTTCCCAGAAGGCACCGCGATACCCTGTACTGTGCCACAGTTGGAGACAGATGCCTAAACGCTGAAAGTCAACCTTTCAATTGTCGCTATTTCCCCGGGTTTTTAAGCAGGCTTCATTCGTAATTGCAATGGTAATACTACTAAAAAGGGCAAGGTGAGAGCGCATTAAAAATGTAGAAGGCGCTGGCTGCTTGAGAGACTGTCCTCTTTCACTTTTTAATAGAAAGTTATGCTTCTTGTAGCCTACGAAAGAAACAATATACACAATTTTTCATTGCTGGCTCATACTTCAAGCAAATAAACTTCCATGTTAGTTATTACCGCCGCTGGCAGCCCAGATTTTCAGGGAAAGCAAAACTGTAGAAATAAAATTTATTCATTACTTGAGTTGGAAATTTTCAGCTTTTTTTTTAACTAAATTTTGACTCTGTCCTTGTCCACTGTAAAGGCTCTGAAGAATGACAATTCAACTGCAATTAGATTCAAATTATGTTCTCTAGAGAACAATTAACACAAAGAGGTCCTTAAGGCCACAGCAGGAGACCTGGAAGGAAGAAAGCCAATAGAAGGTTGTATTAGACTCCCTGGAATCAACATGAAGGACTTCTGCTGAGCCAAGGTGGAAGAATTTCATCACCAGAAGACTATAAGGTTTGAAAAGCATGCAAATGCTGTAAGACTCTATCTTCTATTCCTGTCAAAGTATGCCAGAAGGAATGAGGCTACTCCACTCCAAACACCAACCCACCAACAGGCAAAGCATTCAACAACATACATGCTAAAACATACCACTTAAGCATAAGGATTATTTTGACTCCACGCTGGGTGCAGGACTTTCTGTAGGCTTTTAGGAAACAGTTTTGTCAAGCTAAAGAAGATCCCCAGATGGCTAAACTTTTAAATCATGAATGAACATTAGATAGTGCCAAATGCTTTTTCTGCATCCATTTAGATAATCATGTTTTTGCCTTTAATCTGTTAATGTAGTGAATTACAGAAATACATTTCCTAAATCATTACATTTCCTAAATTGTTAATCCGCTAAAGTACATCTCTGGGGCAAACAAGATTGGCTGTAACAGGTTCGTCTCTGTCAGTTTGCACATGTTAGGCTGGATCTGTCTGTCTCTCTGCTTCTTGGTTTGGTCTGAACATTTATTTTATTCTCCTTATGTATTAATTCCATGATGTATGTTGTCATCTCCAATGTGTAATATTTTGTGAACAAAGAAATTCTTTTGTAACACAGTTGAGTATTATGGGTGAATTTGGTGTTCCATAGAAGGCTTCACATGAATATTTTCTATTCTAAATGAGAGGATTTTTTTTAAAACTTTTTTACTCTTTGGGGCCCTCTCTAGCTCCCAAATAAATTACACATGGAGGCTTATTATTACTCATAAGTGACTGGCCTTAGCTTGACTTGTTTCTAGATAACTTTTCTTAAATTATCCATCTACCTTTTGCTGCTGGGCTTTTCCTTTTCTTCTCTTTTACTTTCACTCTCTGTGGCTGGCTGGGTGGCTGGCTGGGTGGCTGGCTGGGTGGCTGGTGGCTGGTTGGGTGGCTGGCTGGGTGGCCGGGTGACTGGCTGTCTGGCTAACCCCTTCCTTTCTCACCCCTTGATCTCTCTTACTTCCCCAGATTTCCCCTTCTCTTTTATTCTCTCTGCCTACCTTGCTACTTCAACTCTTTTTTTTAGACCAGCAGGTGTTTAGACAGGCAGCGAATCACAGCTGCAGAGTTAAACAAATGCAACACAAAAGAACGCAACACACCTTTGCATCGTTAAAGCAAATGCTCCAGAGCATGAACAAATGCAACACATCTTACAATAATGTTCCACAACAAGAGGACCTCCATGCAATGTGTTGACACAGACAGCCGTACATCCTGAGAAAGGAGGGCTGTGTTTGGTGTTGCTTTGTGTCTTCCCCCCCTCAGCTCACCGTGCCTGCCTGTTCTCTGAAAAATTCTGTGGCCCTTTTCATTTATCCCCTGCACTTCTGAGATGAAACCCAAGGTCTTGCGCATTTTAGACGAGCACTTTACCACTCAGCTAGAGCCCAAGCCTGCTAAGTTAGTTTTTTTTGTTTTTTTTTGTTTTTTTTTTAAATTAGAATCCTGTTTTTAATTAATTTTCTGCTTCCAAATCTGCTCATGGCTTAGTGGTCTGTGCTAGTTTTATCCTCCTCATATTTAAAGTTGTTTTTCTTCTAGAGTTTCACTTAGGAATTGTCAGGAAGACACCTGCTCTCATTTCCTAATGTTGTTGTTACTTTGACACTTGTTTTCACCTGGTCTCCAATTGTGGTTCTTTCTTTCCTCCAGATGTGAATATTGTTTTATGATACTCTTCACTCAGGTTTCTGCCTACACATTCTCCACCATGGAAGCTTCCTGGGCATACAACTAGATATCCACATGCAAATGGTTGAGGTTGGACAAACTTGATATTATACTCAAGAATTTCCTCAACATGGATCAAAGATCTAAATGCTAGAGCTAAAACCTTTAAACACACACACATACACACTAAAACAAACAAACAAAAAACATAGGTGGTGTCTTGTTAGGGTTTCTAGTGCTCTAATAAAACACTATGACCAAGACCAACTTAGGGAGAAAAGGGTTGATTTCAGTTTCAAACTCTCAGGTTGCACTCCATCCATCAGCGAGGGAAGTCAGAGCATGAATGTGAGGCAAAAACTGATGCAGAAGCCATGGAGGAACCAACTTCTTGGCTTGATCCTAGTGATAAATTCAACCTGATTTCTTGTAGACCCCAGGACCAGCTGCCCGGGGATGGTACAGCCTGTAGTGGACTTGGCACTCCCACATCAACCGCTAATCAAGAAAATGCCCCACAGGCTGATCTGGTGGGGACATTTCTACAATTGATGTTCCCTCTTCCCAGAGCACTGGGAACATGTGTCAAGTTGGCAAAGAGAGAAAGAAACAAACAAAAAATGGACAAACTAACCAGGACAGGTATAAATCTTCACAACCTTGGAATTTCTTGTGAAATCTTAGATGTGATTGCCAAATTCAAACAATAAAAGGAAAATGTAAATTGAATCTCAACACAATTAAAACTGTGCATCTTGAAGAATGTAAGCAGACAACCCATAGACTGAGAAAAAAAATCGTTGCAAGTCATGTGTCTAACAAGTCCAAAACAGTTCAACCAGAAGACAGATACCCATACTTAAACAGAGACAGCAGATTTTCATAGTCATCTTTTTAGAGAAAATGTACCAATAGGAAAACACACATCAAAGATGCTCATCACCATTGGCCATCAGGACAGAGCAAATGGACTTGGTGGACTTTAACTTCATGTACACAGGAAGGTGACCGCAAGAGAACTTCAGATGACAGTTGCTGGAACCTGATGTCCATGGTTGCAGTGGCCATAGATGCACTTGCTGAGAAAAGTAAAGCTTGTACATGCTGGCTGGCTTTCTCTCGGTTGATTCTGCCCACATTCAAGGCGGTATCTCGACAACCGTCACATATGGCAGCCCTTCTGGAAGCGTGTGTGCTTCACTGATCCAAGTATCTGGACTCAAGTTGACCATCAAGATTCAGTATCTCCAGCCCCAAACTGATAGAGTTGTTGGCCTATGAGAAGAGGAAGTGAAGAGAGCTGTACGTGTGCACAACATTGGGCCTCAAGAAGGCCATCATCTACAAGCCTGGGGCAGCTCTCATAGGACCTGGCCTATGTGCCACCCTAGTTTTAGATTCATAGCTTCCAGGACTGTGAGAAAACAAATTTTTGTCATTTTGCCACCATTCTGTGCCGTTTTGTAAGGCATGAGTCACACATCCAGAAAGAATATCAATACCTCTTTGGGCAGACTGTCAACGTCTCATCCATGTTTTGTAAAACTCTTTCTTCACTCAGTCCAAACAGTTGAACCTGTCAGGGGGCCTGTGGCCTGTGATTGAGTTGTCCCCACTAGGAATTGTCCCCTGCTGGAGACCAACTTGGAAGTCACTATTTTGCCAGGTACACTTAAAAGATGAAGTTGGGGGCTGGACATGTCCTTTCATGCAGAGTCTCCTTTAAAATGTAGCTCAGCCTATATTTTTCTTACCAACACATCACACTTTTATTATATAGAATATTTTATCCATTGAGGAAATATGGATGGGGGCTCGGGGAATGAAGTGATGGCAGTCAGAGCATATACAGACTTGGTAAAGAGGACTAGTCCTCTCTCTCTCTCTCTCTCTCTCTCTCTCTCTCTCTCACACACACACACACACACACACACACACACACACACTTGATCAATTGCACAGAATAGTGAGAGTAGCTGTGACTTAGTACTAAAAATTCAAAACTTGCTAAAATAGTAAATTTAAGATGTTTTGATCACCTCAAAAGTTAAATGTTTGAGGTAACAAAATGCTAGTGTGGCAATCATTCCACAATACTCCATTCCTTTAAAACTAACAGATACTAGCAATGGGATCCCAGTGACATTTTTTGTACATCTGTGAAGCATATATTAATCTACCTTGCCCGTTCACCTCCAATCCTACTGGCTCCTTCTAAATGGATTGCTTTCCATGTATGAGAAAATTGTGCAGTGTGCTTCTCCACTTGGCTTGCTTTGCTTCATGTGATGTCCTCTGGTTCCAGACATTTTGCTGCAAATGACATTTCATTCTTCCTTGTGGCTGACTAGTATTTTGCTGTTGTACGCTGTACTTAAAAACTCCATTTATTTGGTACTTCACTCTTGGTGAGCTATTTTCCTTGGTTACCACCAGGCTACCCTATGGAGGCGGCATTGAGTGGCCGTAGCTGACAAGGCCAGTCTCTGCACAGCCCATTCATGTGGCAATTGTATTGAAGAGCATTTTTGATGGTGCAAAACTGGATTGAAAGAAGCTTACAGAAGGGAGGTGACAATAGGTGTTGATGATGGGTTGCTCTAAACAACCCACCCTGCTGCCGTGGAGAGAACTACAGTTGCCTTGGGATTGGCAGAGGAACCTAGCAGAGGGATAGGCTGACAAAGCAGCAGCAGGATGAGGAATGTGGTGGTGGTTAGTACTGCCTGGCTTCTTAATAGACTTGGAGTCACCTGGGAGACACATCTCTGAGTGTTACCATGAAAGGCTTTTCAGAGAGGCTAAGCTGAGGTGGGAAGACCCACTCTGAATGTGTGTGGTACTATAACTGAAAACAAATGGGAAAGAGGTAAGCTTCATGGGAACACAAGAATTCATCTCTCTTTTCCTCCTGACTTCAGATATAGTGTGATCAGCTACCTCACACTTCAACCAGCATAACTTCCTGCCAGGGTAGGCTGTCTTCCCTCAAACTGTGAGGGATCTTTCTTTTTTCTTTCATTGCTTGCTTTTTGTCAGATGTATTGTCATAGCAATGAGAAACATGACCAATATAGGATTGTGTAGTTACACATACTCCACACTGGTCCATTGTAGGTGGACTTTTCTGTCCACCAACCAATTCTAAAATAATCATTCAGAGACTTCTTACCATTATAAAAGCTCAACCAATAGGTTTGTTTTTAACTAGCTCTTATAACTTAAATCAATCCATTTTTATCAATCAATGTGCTGCCCCAGGCTTGTTTACCTTATCTACATCCTGCCCATCCTGCTTGAATCTGGTGTCTCCCCACAACTGTTCATGGTGTCTCCTCATGACTCCAACCTTCTCCTTCCCAGCATTCTCTCTGCCCTGAGAATACTCCTAGCTATTGGCCATTTAGCTTTTTATTAAACCAATCATAGTGACGCATCTTCACAGTATATGAAAAGATAATTCCACGACAGTCTACGCAGAATGTTGAGGCTTAGATGGGCATTCTCAGATGCAGATGCTCTTTGGCCTTCTTTGCTAGATACAGTGATGGATGCACCAGCTCTCCTGCTGGCTTGTTCTCTAAAAATGAGAAGGCGGACAATTCACAGAACTCCTAGTCCAGAGATCAGAAACTTGAGCACCACCTATTTATCAAACCCTCAAACATATAGTCTTAGGTCAATTCTATAAGAAAAACTACCTGGTTAATAAGTGTGTGGAGTAGTTAGTGCATACATGCATGAATACACATGTAAATACACACATACACACAAACACTCTGCTTGGATATTTGCAGTGTCACCCATTCTGGCCTAGCCCCACTAAGCTGGCTTCCACCACAGAAGAGAGTGAACCACTTGGTGTGGTAAGAGAGTTCAAAGAATGGTGGCATTTTTCTGCTGCATGCTCTCTCCACCAGCCATGCCCAGACCTCTGCTGTTACCATAATCCACCCTGACTAATGGAGTGCAATCTGGCTCAGGCCCCACTTGGATGAGCCCACTAATCCCAAGAGGCTGGGGCTCAGCATCTGTCTCCAAGATGCCTTTGCTGTCCAGCTTTAAAGAGCTCAATCCTGTCCTCTATTGGCAGTGTTGGGAAAGTATCTTTGAGCCAAACCTGCTCACCGTGGTCCAACCATGAGATGAGACAAGCAGCTTCACAATGCAAGTCAGCTTTGGAGAGCTGGGAAGCTTTTAGAAGTGACCCAGAGAACAACAGCTCAGGACTTCTGGACCAGATGGAACCCACAGGTCAACCAGCCTTGCCCTTCCTCCCTCCAGCACCAGTGTGGGTGGGCTGGTTGTTACCACCCTAAATGTGAGTCTAGTTGTTGACATAAAACAGCTGTATTTCCTTGAGCTGTCAATCATTCCCTGAAGTGTCTATTTCCTGCCCCGGCCAGCAGGGTCTAACAACGTGGACCTAAAGAGGGGGCAGACAAAGGAAGGGACAAGAAACACAAAGAATGAGAGCAAGACAGTGTTCTGATCAAGCTCTGAAACTTTGTTCTTCTCTGCAGTACATATAGTCCTTTAGGGAGAGGGGTAAGTCAAAGATTAAGCAAAGGAGGAATTTACACATCTCCAGGCTATTCCACTGGCAGAATGTATTGTCATGGAGATCTATCTAATCTTAGCTATTGTTCAACCCCAGGAAGGTTAACCAATTCCTGGGAGGGGACTCAACTAATTAGGTTAACAGCAAGGGAGGGTGCCTGGCTCCTGGGGAGGGACTCTTCTAGGGGAAAGGAAGCTTAATATGCTGGTCCCAAAATGGCATTGCCACTGCTAAGGTTTTTCTGGCTCCCGGCAATTTCCCAGTGTGCAGAATGGGAGAGTCTTTCTGCAGAACTTCTGCATATTTGGTGCTATTGAAGCTTAGCATTGTCCTCTCCCCCTGCCCCACCCCCATGCTTACCATGTCTTGCACTTGTCCTTCAGATTCACTGGGCTGGCACACTCTAGCTCACTCAGCCTCTGCTCCTGTTATCTGTCACTTACAGGTTTGTCCTAACGCTTGCCAGAAGAAAGCTGGGGAGGCTCTTAGGCAACTGTATCCAAAGGGTGTATTGGGCACTGGTAAGATGGCTCAGCTGGTAAAAGTGCTTGCTGCCAAGCCTCACAACCTGGGTACAGTCCTCAGAACCAACCCCTGTACATGTCAGAGGATGTCAGGGTGGTGGTGGTGGGGGACAGTAAGTGATGTTTGGAGAACAACACTAGGTAGGTAGAGGAGTCAAGATCACACTGAGACAGAGTAAAAGACGCTGTTGGAGTGTGAGGAGAGGGTGTTCAGAGACATCTGTGTACTCTTCCTTCTGCTATATCAGACCCTGAAGAATTAAAACTCACCAGGAGTCTCATGCTGGGAGCAGCCAAAGACTGAAGCCTAGTAGGGCCCAAGAGAAAGCTTGCCTCCTAGAAAGAGATTTCAGTTTCACAGCTTGTCAGATCACCTTGCAGGAGAGACTGGATTCCAATGACAAAAACCATTTAGTTGTGTGTGTCTCTTTCTTTTTAAACACAAGCCTCCAAAGACCAACTTGGGGTAGGGGAGAAGTGGGGGGGGGTCACTGGACCTCCTTGTTCCTCTTCTCAGTGTGGCCAGACACATTTTATAAATTTCTTTTCTCCGATTCCGACAATTATCTGTCTCTTTAATTGGCATATTGAAGTCGAGTGGCCAAGCTTACTGGTATTGCCAGGATCCAGGCTTGTACCCTGAAATTCAAATAACCAATCTGGGTCAGACACAATCTAAAGATGGTGTGGGGGAGAAACAAGACCCAGGGAGCTAGAAAGGGAGAGAGAAAAAAGAGCCCTTCCTCCACTTGCAAGCTCTGGAGGGGATCTCTGCCCTCACCCTCATCCCTCCCCAGAATCCTTAAATCCTCTAGGCTGGAGGCCCGGTTTTACAGCAGCTTCAGGCTTGTCCTACTGCTCAGAGGTTGGCTCAGGTGAGCACTACTGGGAAGGGAGCCTGGAGTGCCCTGGGGTGGGTCCAGAGGAAGAGGTGCCTGGAACTGTGGGGTGAGGAAACAGAGCGGGAGCAGCCTTGAGGACCATTGTGTGTGTGGGGGGGGGGGGCGAGGGACCTCAGGTGACTATTTCAGGGAGGCTGAGAGCAACCCTATGGAGCCCGGGAGACCCAGAGGAGTTGCCTCATCGCGAGTCACCGAGTCACCAACTTTTCCTCCAAGCCCGGTGTCTGGCCAGATTCTCGAGGTGGCATCTGAGTACGGAGTGGCAGCTGAGTCCACCGGAGCTCAGGACATCCTGGTATCTACCATTCCCACAGCCCGCGAGCAGATGGCGCTGCTCCGAGTGCTGCCGCTGTCGTTGGCCTGGTGGCTGTGGCAGGCGGGCATGGCATGGGGTGCGGGCTCTGTGCGCTTAGCGGGCGGCCTGACACTGGGAGGTCTGTTCCCGGTGCACGCGCGGGGAGCGGCAGGGCGCGCGTGCGGGGCGCTGAAGAAGGAGCAGGGCGTGCACCGGCTGGAGGCGATGCTCTACGCGCTGGACCGTGTTAATGCTGATCCGGAGCTGCTGCCTGGCGTGCATCTGGGCGCGCGGCTGCTCGACACCTGCTCGCGGGACACCTACGCGCTGGAGCAGGCGCTGAGCTTCGTGCAGGCGCTCATCCGAGGCCGCGGCGATGGGGACGAGGCCAGCGTGCGCTGCCCCGGAGGTGTCCCCCCTCTACGCACCGCGCCCCCAGAGCGCGTGGTGGCCGTGGTGGGCGCCTCGGCTAGCTCTGTGTCCATCATGGTCGCTAATGTCCTGCGCCTGTTTGCGGTGAGCGTAAGCGTCTGCCACCAGTGCTCTCTCCCAGGTGGCTGATGCCTTTACATCCTTCTTGTGGAAGTGTTTTGAGCGCTCCTGCTCATCCAGATTAAAAAAAACTGCTGTCCACTGGGGCAGATCAACTCTCCCAGCTTGGCTTGTCTGTCTGCTCTGCTGCCTGACTGGCCTAAGCTGGCATCCTTCAGTGAAGGGTGTCCCTACCCTCAGCAGTCTGTGACCCAAAGTAGATTAAGGGCAAATTGGACTTCAGTTCCCACTTGCCCACTCATTCGAGTTCTGCTGATACCCTGTACAACTTTGCAAGGTGCCCCCTGCCCTGAATGATAAAGGAATTGAGATTTCATGAGAGCTAGGCTCTTCTTCAGAAGTCCTTGGGAGTGGACCTGAGCTACCATCCAGTGTAGAGTCCTGAGGAGGTGAATCTCTCTCTCTCTCTCTCTCTCTCTCTCTCTCTCTCTCTCTCTCTCTCTCTCTCTCTCCTCCACCATTTAAATTTCTTGACAAAATGCTTGCCTTTAACCCCTTCTGGTGCAGGGTGCCCTTGATGACTATCTGATCCTCCTCTTGCTATACTGCTTATCAGCAAGGCTCTGTATCTTCTAGTGTTCTTGGAAGTCTGGGGTGCAGAGATTGGAGGCCAATAGGGGATTTCTATAGTAGTCATCTTGGGTGGGCTTACTGCACCTGAGGACGGCATGATTCTACTGCAGCAAGTAGGCTTGTCTGTCCTCTTTCCTCTGGTTTATCTTGTTTATCCTCTGCCTTCCTGACCCTCCTCTCTCTCTCCCCCACCTTTCTTCCTTCTTCTCTCTTTCTCTTTCCTTTCTCCCCTTCGCACGGCCCCTCCTCCCAAGACTCCCTGCCAGAACTTGGGCTGCCTGTTGGTCCTTCTTTATCTCCTTTGGGTCATATCTGCTTCCCTCCCAAGCCTCTCAGCCTTTTTCCTGTTTTCTTAGTTCAGTGCTCCATCTGTTCTGAACCCCAGGTTCCTGTAACATGGTTCAGCCCCATAATCCCTGCTACTAATCTCTCTAATGGTCATAGATAAAACCTAGTTTCAAAGGAGCCTTTCCACTAGACTGTCCAGCCTGACAGCCCCCTCCTGTCCAGCTCCGGGAAACAGGGCCAACAAGAGATCCTTTCCCCTAGGCTGGGCAAACGTTTCCTAAGTTCCAGTATCCTTGTTTGGCTTATAGTCTGTGTAGCTGTCACTGGCTCTAAGCCCTTCCAGCCTTCCAGTCACCATATCCATTCATAGAAGGCCCCTTAGCCTCCCTCCAGTTGTGCTGTCCCTCCAGCTGTGTGGCCCTTTCATCTGTCCTCAAACCTTCCAGGCCTCATCTAAATCCCAAGTCCCTACTGTCCCCAGAGCTATTCCCAGCTTGTCTGTGACCTATGTCCTGAGTCCCCCGCTACCCTGGTTTGTGGAGCCTCCAGCCACAGCCTAGTTGTCATCTTTCCCGATTCAGATACCCCAGATCAGCTATGCCTCCACAGCCCCAGAGCTTAGTGACTCCACACGCTATGACTTCTTCTCCCGAGTGGTGCCCCCAGACTCTTACCAGGCTCAGGCCATGGTGGACATCGTGCGAGCACTGGGATGGAACTATGTGTCTACACTGGCCTCTGAAGGCAACTATGGAGAGAGTGGGGTTGAGGCCTTTGTGCAGATCTCTCGGGAGGCTGGTGAGTAGGGAGTTGGGATGGAGGTCCCAGGCAATAGTTAGTTAACAAAGGGGGAGAGCTAGGAACCAGGGGGTGGGATACAGACAGGGATGGGGTGAAGGTTGGCGGCTCCTGTGGTAAGCCAGAATGGTGCTCCAAGTGTGTGAGGTCCCTTTAAGATGGTGGTTCTTAACCTTTCTAATGAACCTTTAATTTCGTTCCTCATGTTGTGGTGACCCCTCAACCATAAAATTATTTTCTTTTCTACTTTATAACTGTAATTTTGCTGCTAGTATGAATCCCAATGTAAATATCTGTGTTTTCGGATGGCCTTAGGTGACCACTGTGAATGGGTTGTTCAACACTGCCCCCAGGGGGTCATGACCCAAATGTTGAAAGCCACTGCTGTAAGGAATTCAGGTCATGCTTATGGTCAGCTAGGGAGGGTTAAGGCAAGCTCTCCACCCTTCAAACTCTCAACTAAGCCTCACCCAGTTACAGAAGTGGCAGCCAGGTGGATATGTGCAAGGGTAGTTGAGACAAGAGTTGACTTTCATATCCCTGACATTCAGGAGGTGTCTGTATTGCCCAATCAATAAAGATTCCCAGGGAGCCAAAGCCAGGAGAATTCCACAAAGTGATCCGGAGACTCATGGAAACGCCTAACGCTCGGGGAATCATCATTTTTGCCAATGAGGATGACATCAGGTGGGATTGGTACACACTCAGTCACCATGCTCTTGGAGGCTCTTCTTCCAAGAGCGTCTCTTTCCCACTCCCATCCGTGACCGACTTCCTTCCTCTCCCCATGCGCCTCCTGTTGCCATCTGAAGTCTGTGTTCAGGGTATGAGTCAGGCCTGTCTGGCCAGAGATGCCACAGGCCTGGCCTGGGAAACAGGAAGACATGGCTGTTTTTATTATTCATCATGGGAGAGGGACCTGGTAGGCAGATCCAAGAGCAGAAAGTGTACCATGAGGGACACACTCCCAGTAAACTCTGAAACCTACATTGTCTAAAAGCCAGCTAAGTCTCCTTACTGGCCCAGGAAGTTGGCCATGACACTAGTGAGGCATTTGTGAATGGAATGGCTTCTGAATTTCCCCAAAGGAACTCTCTGCATTAAGCCATTGTTCTTTACTACAACAAAATATCAAGTCTGAATAATTTATTAGGGAAAGACATTTTTAACATACAGTTTTGGAGGCAGCATAACACCAGCTCTGTTGAGGGCCTAGCTTGTGCTATATTTTGACAAGTGTCATCATGGGAAGAAGGAGTAGATGGAGAAAGTGCCTGGTGAGACAAAATATCAGAAAGAAAAGCATCTGGGCTCACTGTTTTATAACTTCTTACTTTCACAGAACTACCTTGCCCCTCCAGAGGACAGGAGTAATGTCCTCAGTGACCCAATAACCTTGCACAAGCCCCCCCCCCCTTTTGAGGCAGAGTCTCACTACGTATCCCTGAACTGCTATCAAGATGGCCTCTTGAATGTTGGGATTAAAGGCATTCTGTGTCAGGGCTGGTTTATAGGTTCCACTTCTTAAAAGTCACTTTACCTCCCAACGTTTACACTGAGGTCCAAGCTTCCACCAGATAGAAACCCACTCAACCAAATCCAAACCATAGCATCATCTGAAGGCCAGTGTAGAGTGGGTAAGAGTGGGCAGAGAGGGTCAGGAAGATAGTTCAGTTAGTAAAGTGCCTGTCATACAAGCATGAAGACCTGAGTTCAATTCCCAGTGGCACACTGCTCATAATTCCAGACTGGGGCTGGCCTAAATCAGCAAGCCCCAGGACATTAAAGAGATCTTGTCTCAAACAAACAAACAAACAAACAAACAAACAAGTAAATAGATGTATATTGGACCTGAGAAATGACACCTAATGTTGACCTTTGGCAACCATACGCATGTACACATGTACATACAACACACACACACACTGGGGAGAACCCTGATAAACAGGAATGTGATGATCAGTGTGGAGTAGGGTAGAGGAATATAGGATGGGAGGTAGCCAAGTTCAAATTGGAGAAAGATCCTAGGTTGTGACTCACTTCTACTCTGTTCCTACCAGGAGGGTCTTGGAGGCAACACGCCAGGCTAACCTGACTGGCCACTTCCTTTGGGTTGGCTCAGATAGCTGGGGATCCAAAATCTCCCCCATCTTGAACCTAGAGGAGGTGGCTGTGGGGGCCATCACCATCTTGCCCAAAAGGGCTTCCATTGATGGTAAGTCTCTCACACCACACGTTCTCTCAAACGTCTCCTCGTTGGGATGCTCATTTTCATGTTTGTATAATAGGTACCACTATCTTCTAGGAGACCCAGATGCTGTGATTCTGGGATTCTGTGGTTATATCCCAGCAAGCAGTGCTTGAAAGCATATGAGGGGAAGGACAAGTGTTTTGCTGCTGCTTTTAAAATTCCATGTATATAGTATTAGTTTAACCAAAGGTAATTTCAATGGGAAGGTTGGCGGGAGAGAAACTAAGGGTGTGGAGTATACGATTCTGCTGACCAAAGTGATGAGACAGGCTTAGCTTCTCTACCTCCATATCAGCTCCCTTTCTACCTGTGAGAGGCTTGCCCACTTCTCTGAAAAATACAGCCTTGATGACACGCTTCAGGGACTCAGTTTCCCACAGGCTTCCAGCTTTTGTGGGGTGTTCATCTTCATACCCTTTCTTTTAGCTAGAATGCTAAAGAAATGTCAAGTGGAGAAACTGGGCTGAGCATAGTTTTAGCAAAACAGGTCTAGATGTGGGCGGCGGCGGCCTTGGAGTCTGCCTGTCTTTCTCTCCTAAAGCTTTGTCTCTTTTGTGCCTTTGGCCTCATGTTCACAAGACGGATAGTGAAGTCCTGTTCATTGTGTAGCCATACAAACACCATAAAAGGGACACAAAGGGCAGTGATAAACTTTTTAAGGCTGCAAATTTTACCCTGGAGATTCCATGTATCTTCGCACACCCCCCTCCATTTTCATGTGTATGTGGCAGTACATGATGCATGTATGTGTGTGCATGTGGAGGTCTATGATTGATATCAGGAATCATCCTCAATCATTTTTCCATGTTAGTCATTGAGCAGGTTATCTCAATCCAAACCAGGCATCACCAATATACTAGTCTTGCTAGCCAGCTTGCTCTGGGGATTTCCCCCCTACCCCCAACCTGCCCCATCTCTCTACCTTCAGAATCCAGAACTTGGTCCTTTCCACTCCTGGAAAGAAAGGGGGCCAGTGACAAAGGAAAATAAGAGAAACACACCTGATTCAGAAGGTTACCACCCTCCCGTCCCTTAGGATTTGACCAATACTTCATGACTCGTTCTCTGGAGAACAACCGCAGAAACATTTGGTTTGCTGAGTTCTGGGAAGAGAATTTTAACTGCAAACTAACCAGCTCAGGTGGCCAGTCGGATGATTCCACCCGAAAATGCACAGGTGAGTACCACCCTGGGTGGGGAGGATAACAGGGAGAGGCTGAGGCGTTCAGGTTTGGTGTCTAGGGGGCATGCACACTTCCTTTGACCTCCTAGGACAGGTGAGGAACGCATCGGCCAAGACTCCACCTATGAGCAGGAGGGGAAAGTGCAGTTCGTGATAGATGCTGTGTATGCCATCGCCCATGCACTTCACAGCATGCACCAAGCACTCTGCCCAGGCCACACAGGCCTATGCCCAGCCATGGAGCCTACTGATGGCCGTACACTGTTGAACTACATTCGAGCGGTTCGCTTCAATGGTGAGTGGGTGCCTGACCCCACAGGATGAGGAAGCCAGCTTCCAAGGGTTGATTTGCAGCAGCTTAGACAAGTTAGAAAAAGAGGCAGAATGGAAGAGAAGATACCAGGACTGATTCCAGGAGGTGTGATCCAAGTGCAGGTCTCTGCTTTTTAACACCCTGGGGCTTTACCTTCAGAGCCAATTTGCAAAAGTCAGTGTTGGGGAAACTGTCATGTACCAAGCCCTACAAGTCACCTTCCCTATCTACTGCGCACAGCTTAGAAGACCAGGTTCTGTGGTGGGCCTGGAACCCAGTATAGACCCAAGGAAGCATCCTGTTGTGGATGCTCTGAGCTGCTGGGGCAAAAGACATAGGTCTGACACGTCCCCTGCACCCTCAGAATCTGCATAAATTCCAGGCTCTAAGGAATATATCTGAACAGACCCAAAGGGATTTTCCATGTGCATGTGGCTTGCAGGAGTTGTGCTTCTATTCAGCTACTATCCTTCATAAAACTGTATGCTCTGCACAGATATTTAGGATGCCTGCTGTTTGGGTTTTGTGAGACTTGTGTTTATATGTGTACACACTTGGATTCTTGTCTGTGGAGGAACATTGGGTGTCCTGCTCTAACTCCCCACCATATTCCTTTGAGGAAGTGTTTCTCTCTAAACTGGAGCTAGGCTGGGGGCTAGTAAGATCCAGAAATCCTCCTGCTTCTGCCCCTGAGCACTGGGAACGGGTGCTAAGATCTGAAGTCAGGTTCACATCCTTGAGCAGCAAGGGTTCTTCTCCCTGAGCCATCTCCAGCTCTCAGAGGCATGTTTTGTCCCATGTCCTCTTCATGGCTGTGAGGCAGCATTTCTTGGTTTGAAGCTGCGGTTACTGTTAATGAGTGATACTGAACATCTGGCCAGAGACTTGTCAAGCTCCTCCTGTATCCTAGCTGGTCCTTGAGGTTTTCCAGAAAGATGGCTTTTGGATCTGGTAAAGCAATTAGAGATGACTGGTCTCTCCCTGCAGGCAGTGCAGGAACTCCAGTGATGTTCAACGAGAATGGAGATGCACCTGGGCGCTATGACATTTTCCAGTACCAGGCAACCAACGGCAGTGCCAGCAGTGGCGGGTACCAGGCTGTGGGCCAGTGGGCAGAGGCCCTTAGACTGGACGTAAGTGACAGAGACTAAGTTCCAGGTGGAGGTTAAGGATTCTGAATTCCTGGTGGTAAAGGTCAGTAGTCTGTGTTCTCTCTGTCTCAGATGGAAGCTCTTCAGTGGTCAGGCGACCCCCATGAGATGCCCCCTTCTCAATGCAGCCTCCCCTGTGGGCCTGGTGAACGGAAAAAGATGGTGAAAGGTGTCCCTTGCTGCTGGCACTGTGAAGCCTGTGATGGGTACCGCTTCCAGGTGGATGAGTTCACATGTGAGGCCTGTCCAGGGGACATGAGGCCCACACCCAACCATACTGGCTGCCGCCCCACACCTGTGGTGCGCCTGACCTGGTCTTCTCCATGGGCTGCTTTACCCCTTCTCCTGGCTGTACTGGGCATCATGGCAACCACCACCATTATGGCCACTTTCATGCGCCACAATGACACTCCCATAGTCCGTGCCTCTGGCCGTGAGCTTAGCTATGTGCTGCTCACTGGCATCTTCTTGATCTATGCCATCACCTTCCTCATGGTAGCTGAGCCTTGTGCAGCTGTCTGTGCTGCCCGAAGGCTCCTGCTTGGCTTGGGCACGACCCTCAGCTACTCAGCCCTGCTCACCAAGACTAACCGCATCTACCGCATCTTTGAGCAAGGGAAACGCTCTGTCACACCACCACCCTTCATCAGTCCCACGTCACAGCTAGTCATCACCTTCTGCCTCACCTCCCTGCAGGTGAGTCCCCAGATTCCTCAGTAACATAGTGAGTACATGAAGAAGGCATAAGCTTCTCCACTTTAAAGCTCAGAGGATAAGAGGCCAGAGGCGCAGCTCAATAAAGGGCTTTCCTAGCATGCAACAGCCCTGGGTTTGATTCCCCAGCACAGCATAAACCCTGCATGGTGACACATACCTGTTATCCCAGTACTCAGGAGGTGAGAGTAGGGGAATCAGAAGTTCAAAGCCATCCTACTGTACATAGCAATTTTCAGACCAGGTGTGGTAGCACACATTTTTAAATGAAGCACTTGGGAGGCAGAACTCTCTATGCTACACATGGTTTACATTGATTTCGGGGGCGGGGGGTTGTTTGTTTTTTTAAAGTCTTTGGAGAAGTGGACTTTATAGTCAACTTATACCATTTGAGGTCCTGTGTTTAAAAATCAGAAGATAGGCCAAGTATGATGGTCCACACTTTTAATCCCAACACTTGGGAGGCAGAAGCAGGAGGATCTCTGTAAAACTGAGGGCAGCCTGGATGACACAGTGAGGAGGTTCTGTCTAAACAGCCAGCACAATACCACGCCTTTCTTTTTTCTCCAGGATTGAGCAAAACCCACTTTTTAACAGCCATTTCCACTGCTAAGCTCATACAGGAAACTAAACATTCAGCTGTTCAGCTGTTCTATGCCGAAGTGAAATGATCTCTCCCACAGCTTGACTCATACAGGAAAATTCATCCTGCTATGGCCAGCATCTTGTGATGCAACAAACATTAAAAAGTGGGGTTCAGAGTTCCCGAGGGTTTCTCCTTAGGTGCAGTTACTACGGAGTGAGACGGAACTCCACAGACTGGATGTTTCCTATGGAGAGGAAACTAAGGTATATGGCTTGATGAGGGTTGTGGCGGCTGGTGTGACAGCGTATACCCAACCACGCTCTCTGGGTGCTGACATAGGCTGGCCCATGTTGACAAGTCACACGACAAGCCATACTCTCCTGGGGAGGCCTTCTTCCTTCCTGATTTTTATCCTCTGTGTTCACTTCCACACATGGTCTTGGTTCATGCAATGGATCCTCTATGCTTAGAAGACTTTAGATCTTTCTCTAGATACCATTCCCTGAGGATCCTGAGGAGGTTCTCCAAGACTCCCCTCCCCTTTGGATGGAGATGCTTACAAGACATTCAACACCCCCCCCAACACCCTCAAATTCATCTGTCCTGCCTCATGAATTTGGATTCCCCACACCTTCAGCTTTTCTAGATGTTTCTACCAATACAGTAGCTGTGTGGTGCTATTTTATTTTATTTTCCAAGACAGGGTTTCTGTAGGCAGTCCTGTAAGCCTGGAACTCATTCTGTAGACCAGGCTGGCCTGAAAACCACCTGCTTCTGACTTTGGAGTGCTGGGATTAAAGGCCTGGCCATCATATCCAGTCTCATCGCTGCTTCAACTTGCCTGTGCAAACTGGTGTATCTGGGCCCTTGGAGTCTCCTCTCTGCTTTGCCAGCTATCCATTGCTCATTTTCTCTCACTTTATAGATGCTTATTACGATGTGGGGTGCTGATCTGTATCAGTCACATGGGTTGTGCCACTAGTATGAGTATGTTGTGGCTGTTTGTCATCCTGGGTACCATCAGCCTCAGGCTCTAGTTTCTTTTGAGTCACATTTCCCCTACCCTAGAAGAAGCTTCCAATGTTGTCAGCCTAGATGGGGTGTGCTTATTTCATTAGGCCCTAGTTCCCGGAGCTGGTGCCACAGAAGGACAAATTACTACAAGGACACTGCCCTCGTTTCTTTTCTGTTGCTGTGCGAAATACCATGACTGTGGGAAACTCTTGATGAGGAAAGAGGTTTTTTTGTCTGTTACTTCCAGTTATAGTTAATCATTGAGTAGAGTCAAGACAGGGACCACAGAGGAATGCTGCTTTCTGGCTGGCTCCCAGGCTCGTGTTAAGCTATAGTAGCCTACCTGCCCAGAGATGGTAACCCCCACAGTGGGCTGGGCCCTCCTACATCGCTCAGCAGATACGCAGACAGGCAAATCTGACAGAGGCAACTCTTGAGACTCCTTTCTCAGAGGGCATGGAACTGGATAGCTTGATGTATTTCAGCCCCACACACCCTTTCTTTGGCACTCTTACACACTTCACTCAATGATGGGTCGTTCCCTTCAGGATCTCACTTTTATGGACATCTCAATTCTCATCCCTCAGATGAGAAATGAGGGACATCATTCTCATTTCCTTTGGCTTAGGGTCTGTCTATTGTCACTAAGAAGCAGCTGAAACTCCACCTTCTCCCTGTTAGGGCTTGAGCATTAGCCTCTGGCCTATGATGTGGCCACATTTTTCTTTGCTGCACATTTACCCATAAGTCCATGGCATTCTGTTCACACTTCTCTAGCTTTAGAGACAGAAAGGGGTCCTGGCATCCAGCTTTCGCATGTTGCTGTGTGCAAGCTGGTACTATCACATTCATGGAATAACTTGGGTGTGAGAATGGAACGTCACTTTGGGGACCAGTTCTCAGTGTTGACACCTACTTTGGCTGTTCCTCCAAGATGGCATCATGTCCTTATAACAGATTATGTGGGCTTTCTAGTCTGTATATGGAGAAACTGAGGAAGAAGAGGTTCTAGAACCTTGAAGGTACTCAAGTGCATGGCATTGTCCAATGTGAGGTGGTCAGATTGCTGCTTACCCACCCCAGCCCCCAGGTGATCCACATGTGCCTCGAGCACAACTGTCCTCTTCACTCACCCCATCCTGGCTGATCCTTCTCATGTTGAGTCTTGCAAGACTGAGCATCCGACTCAATAGGCCAAAACATTATAGGAAATCTGACCTGCCAGAGACCTAAGTGAGGGCCTGTAATGGAGTCATCCCCTAGAAGACAGTATGTCCCTGACACTGTGTTGGTTCCTACAGGTAGTGGGAGTGATAGCATGGTTGGGGGCCCAGCCTCCACACAGCGTGATTGACTATGAGGAGCAGAGGACGGTGGACCCGGAGCAGGCCAGGGGTGTGCTCAAGTGTGATATGTCTGATCTGTCCCTCATTGGTTGCCTGGGCTACAGTCTCCTGCTCATGGTCACATGTACGGTGTATGCCATCAAGGCCCGAGGTGTGCCTGAGACCTTCAATGAGGCCAAGCCCATCGGCTTTACCATGTACACCACCTGTATTATCTGGCTGGCTTTTGTTCCCATCTTCTTTGGCACCGCCCAGTCAGCGGAGAAGGTAACTGAGTCCCCAGCAGGCTTCTTCTGCCCACCCCTCACCCACCACTGAAGGGCTTGTTGTCTGGGAGCTAGACCACCCACCCTCATCAGAATGACTGTGGGTTGTCTGCACTCATAAGTCTCTTATATCCACCGAGCCTGTCCATTCATTGTCCTCTTCCTCCCTTGGCTCATCCATTCTTCTAGCACCCTTCCTAACGTCTTATCTTCCACTCTTCCTTTTTTCTTTTATTTAATTTCTTCCTCTAGTCACCCATTCATGACTAGAGGACATTTGTTTGTCCACCTACGCCATTGTTCTGTGCTATCCACTCCTTTTTGAAAGCCTTGTCTGTTCCCCATTTTTACATTTGAAAGCATGTTTATCCATTTACTCATTCATAAGTTCTGCCTCTTTAGGAGTGGGAGTCTTTTCCCAAGTGCCACTCTCTTCAATTTTTTTTTAATTTGGAATTATGTTTTTATTTTGTATATGTCTGCTTATTTGTATGTATATCATATACATGTAGGTGTCTCTGGAGGTTAGAAAAGGGTACAAGTCCCCTAGAACTGGGGTTATAGGTGATTGTAAGCTGCCTAGTGTTGGACTGAACCCATATACTCCTCAAGAGCAGCAAGTACCCTTAACCACTAGGTCTCCTCTCCAGTTCCTCTTCCGTTTTTAAAAGGAATTTTTTTTTAAACGTGTATGATGCCCCCCCACCGTGTGTTGTGTGGGAGCGCATGTACACAGTGCAAACTGTGTAGATTGTAGGATAACGTTTGGGAGCTAGTTTTCTGTCCAACTTGGGTTTACAGGCTTGATGGACGGCAAGTGCCTTCACCACTGAGCCTCCTGTCAAGTTGGCTTTTTTTTCCTTCTAAATAGCCCTCAGTCTGTGTCGCTCCACCCACCTTCCTGTCTATACCAGAACCACATTGTGCCTGGCCTTTCTCCTGCTAACCTTTCCTTTGTTCCCATCACCCTCACCAGACTGAAGTAACTCACCTACGGTCTCTAGGTGGTGGGGTTGAGAGGAAGCAGGGCTAAGTCCTATCTTGTTCCCTCCTCCATACTTAGATCTATATCCAAACGACCACACTGACTGTGTCCCTGAGCCTGAGTGCGTCGGTGTCCCTTGGCATGCTCTACGTGCCCAAAACCTATGTCATCCTGTTCCATCCTGAGCAAAACGTGCAGAAGCGGAAGCGCAGCCTCAAGAAAGCGTCCACGATGGCGGCCCCGCCCACGAGCGAGAACACAGAGGATACCAAATAGCAGGGTGGAGTGTGGGTGCCACAGGTTCCTTGTCCTTTCTTTGCTTCTCCTGGCTTCACAGTGGAAGCTGTGAAGGATCCAGTGACCATCAGAGGCTGAGAATGTGTGAAGACCACGTCCAGCATGACCGGGCATGCTTTTCTGGGCATGCCAACCTCATCACTCCACCCTTCCCACCCTCAGTAGGAAACACTTGCTTCCAGGTTTCTACATTAAGAAAGAGACTAAACTGATTCTTTCTGGGCAGACATTCAAAGATCATGGTTGAAACTAGGGCTTGCCAAGTTGGGATGAGATTTATCTTGATCCAACAGCATAACTTTGGAGCTGGCCAGGGTGTCAGAATGTGAAAACCATAACATAAAATCTAGGGTTAGAATTAAGGGGGGTGAAACCTCTAAAAAAGGAAACCTGGGGTCTGTACTCAGGGATACATTTTCCTGGCATAGAGAGGGCAGAGCCTATGAACGTCCTGGGAGATGGGGTTGGCCTGCAGCATAAAAAAGGGGTGATACAGGGGCTGGGGTGGGCTTTCGTGATGTCATTTCCCTTTCGGCCTTTTCCACAGGGTCATCCAAAAAGTTTGGCAGTGTTCCTTTGCTGTATATGTTCCCGTAAGCTGCTCCAGCCTGAGGAAATGCCAACACATTAGTATGTAAGAGAGAATAAAGAACAGATGGGCTTTATTCAGGGGGTTCCAGGAACAGTCTTACTTCTGTGATGAGAATTATTTTTTTTCCCCTTGAGACAAGGTCTCACTAGCCCTAGTTATCCTGAAACTATGTAGAACAGCTGGCCTTGTACTTAGAGATCCACCTGCCTCTGCCTACCAAGTGCTAGGATTAAAGGTACATGTAGCTATGCCCTGCTTAGTTTTAAATGATAAAGATGGCTATAAAAGCTCTTCCGCATATGTTCTTGGAGTGTCTCTCTAAAAAGTGAGCATAAGACACGTGGAGTAAGCTATGGGAATGCCATGCATGGACTTTCACCTTTTACTAATCTTTCTTTTACAGAGCTTGTGTTTAGTTAGGGAATTTTGTTTCCTCTGTTTTTATAATGTATTGAGTTAGCTGTTTTAATGTATTATGAATTCTCCAGTATTTAAGGTACAGGACTAATTTTTGAAAGTGAGTTGCACTTCCGTGAGCAGATGCTCCAAGATATAGTGAGTTTTGACCCTGAGGTGCGATACTTCATTCAGCATTCTGAAAACACCAACAAGGCTTCTCGTTAGAATATTTCTGCTGTATAGATTCCCCTTACTCACTTCATGTGTTCTCAGTTTTCCCACAGTTCAAAGCGCGGCATCACATTTACTGCTGAATGCTTTCTGAGGCTCCTACTCAGGCTTCTGTCTTGTTTGAGTCCTCAGAAGTGTGAAATGCATCCTCTTGAGAAAGTCTTTTCCATGTGACTGATCTCTTCCAGAGTCAGTGAGCCATGGTCTGAATAAAAGTTTTCTTGTACTTACTGTTTTCTTTGTGTTTCTCTTGTGTATAATAAGCTTTGACTTCAGGTTGAAAACTTCTCCGCTGTTTTTTGTGGGGATATGTTTCAAATTTAATAAAAACAGCCTGTGGTAGCAGATATGCTTCAAATATAATAAAAACATTCGGAGATAGCAGAGGGATCTACCCATAGTCTAGGAGGATCAGACAGTGGTAACTCACACCTTTAATCCTAGCACAGGGAATATCCTGGGAGTGGTGACCTATGCCCTTAATCCAATCAATCTGAGTTTGAGGTCATCTTAGTTTACAGAAGGAGTTCCAGGCTCCCAGGCAGGCAGTGGTGGTGTCATGCCTTAACTGAGTGAAGAAAGTATTTAAGGTAGGCATAGAAAGACAGAGTAGGCAGAAGAAACCATGGCTCACACTCACACTTGGGAAGCAGAGGCAAGAGAATCTCTGTGAGTTCAAAGGCTTGCTGAGACCTTTATTTCAAAACAAAACAAACACTTGCAAACTATCAGACTCAAGTTAAAGGCAAGGGAGGGTTTGGACCCAGCAGGTCAAATGAATAGTGCTGAAGGCATGTGTCAGCAACAGCGAACATGGTATTGCAAGTCCAGCCACATGAGACTGCAGATGAATGTGTGGTACATACCCTTGATAGTGTCATGTGACCTCTTGAAATGTCCTTTTACATGTATAATGGAGGACATATGTTTTCAGTCACTTAACATAAGAGGCCTGCCCACATAGATGGGCTTTATTTGCTGAAAACTAAACATAGGCTTTGAGGTGCCCAAAGCTTCCAGGTCTATGTTACAACCTAGAGTCTGACACAATATAGAATTTCCTCTTCTTTAACTGAGGGCAGAGTTGTACCTCTTTAAGGAACAAGATTGCCCAGATTTCTAAATGGCACTTCCATAGACTGGGAACTAAAAACTTCACTCCTGCAATGAATTCATTGCAGAGCAAATACCACCTTGCAGTAGTACAGATCCTTTGTTCCTTGTGCTATGGAAGAATTCCTCCAGGGCCTGCAGATAGGAAGATGCATGGTTGTGACTGTGATTTCTACAAAAAATATTGAGGAATTAATGATGGTGAAAGACCTGTTTGTAGATTTAGTCTCTCACAGGCTTTTGGGCCTGGGTCTGGTCAGAGAATATCAATGGTGCTAACTGTCCATCTTATGACCCATAGAATTTCTCAATCTGTTGTTCAACATTGTCAGAACAATAGTCTTTAAGTGATAGGATGTCCCAATGGAGATAAAGAAATGAATTTTGAAGCATATAGACAGAAATTATAGGCATGTTGCTTTTATAGAACACAGAATTAATATCTTCAGAAACCCAGACAAAAGCTGGACAAGGACCAGGGTGCACAGTTTAATAACATGGGAGTGGCAGATACACTCTAATGCAGTAGCTCCGGAGGACTAACCAGAAACAAATAATGGATCAGAGCATCGAAAACCTGGCCTTAGAGCCCTTGTCTAATGTCAACTGTATTTGGGGAGATAGCAAGTCACAAAAGTGGAAATGACCAGGATTACCAACCACAACTAGATGGTAGAGACTATCCCACTGGAAATTGATCAAGACTCTGACTCCTGTGGACAGTGTAACTTTATTATGGTTTGGAATAGCTAGAGGGTAAAGGCTATCAGGTAGATAGCTAGAGGGTAAAAGCTAATGCCCTCATTTAGGTATTAGCAGTATCATAGTTAGCTGAGGTCTTGTACAATTGAGAGATACAATACCTCCAGAAAGAGACCTTGAATTCTGAAAGCTGGATCTGGGTGTGAGATCTAGTATCAGGGACACTACTAATTTTGCAATTCAGATTTGCATTGTGAATGAAGTCCATGGTCGTGATTATAGGAACATGGTAATACCAGTTGAAGCTAAGTCAGAAGAGGGTCACATGATTCAGATAAACCTTCTCAGAAGAACATAAGTAAGAAACAAGTAGGCAGGTAAACCAGGAGATTTGACAGAAGGTGGTTAAAACAGCAGCAGAAATCCCAAGAACCATGATTTAAATGATTCTTGACTCATGCATGGATGACTGACAGCAACTTCTCTAAACTAGGCATCAGGGATGCAAGGGGAGACAAGGGGTTCTATTAAAGATGGAAACTTTCTTATAGAAGAGTCTAGAATAAAGATTATTAGAATATAGATAATTTTCTTACTTTTTTGTTCATTTGCTTCTTACTCTTAATTTTTTATAATTTTATAATTAAATTAACAAATTGTAAATTTGATAAACTTTTATCATTTATATTTTTATACTTTTAATGAAGTTTCATTTTGGCTCTAATACTTGATAATTCAGGCCAATTTAAAAAAAAAGTACTGCTATCAGTACAACTGAGGCAGTACTAAAGAGAAAGATGTTTGCCATCCTTAAAATTCTCAAAACCTACGGCATCATGACACTTGGCTCCTTAGTAAACATGAACATCATAATAAAAGACTTCATTGTGATTCCTTATGTATTATCTTATATTCATTAATTAATGGCATCAATCCCATAGCACTTCCAAATGAAGTACATTCATATTATTTTTTCCACAATATGATGCCTCTGATGCTGAATAAGGTTTGCAGTCTGATTGAAAGCTTTCCCACATTTGTTACATTTATAAGGTTTCTCTCCTGTGTGAATCCTCTGATGCTGAGTGAGGTGTGTGCTTCGTATAAAAGCTTTCCCACAGATTTTACATTTGTATGGTTTTTCTCTTGTATGAATTCTCTTATGTTGGGTAAGGGCTGAATGGTCACTGAAAGCTTTCTCACATATGTTACACATGTAAGGCTTTTCACCAGTATGAATTCTCTGATGCTGTGCTAGGGCTGACTGGTCCCTGAAAGCTTTCTCACACAAGCCACATCTATAAGGTTTTTCTCCAGTGTGAATTTTCCGATGTCGTGCAAAGGATGAGTTATCTCTGAACGCTTTGCCACATTCACTACACTTATATGGTTTCTCCCCAGTGTGAATTCTCTGGTGTTCAGTAAGGGAAGAGTTCACTCTGAAGGCTTTCCCACATTCACTGCATTCAAAGGGTTTCTCTCCAGTGTGTATTCTCTGGTGCTGAAGAAAACTTGTACTCTGATTGAAGGCTTTCCCACATTCATTACATTTATAGGGTTTTTCACCACTGTGAATGTTCTGGTGTTTGGTAAGATGTGCTCTGCAAACAAAAGCTTTGTCACAAATGTTACATTGGAAAGGTTTCTCTCCAGTATGTATTCTATGATGGTGAGAAAGATGTATATTCCGAATAAAGGCCTTTCCGCAAACATTGCATTCAAAAGGCTTTTCTCCAGTATGGATTTTCTGGTGGTAGGTAAGTGAAGAACTCACTGAGAAGGCCTTGCCACAGTCCTTACATTCATATGGCTTCTCACCAGTGTGAATTCTTTGGTGATGGATAAGGTGTGTACTCTGGTGAAAGGCTTTACTACATTCTCTACACTCATAACGTTTTTCTTTAATAAGTTTTTTCTGACTTGTGTTGAGGTTTTCAGTATGAATTTTTTGATGTTTCTTAAAGTTGGAACGATTACAGAAGGCTTTTCCACACTCACTGCATTCAAAAGCTTTTTTGCTTGCTTGAGACCCCTTACTTTGAACGGGTAAGGGGCTCCTCTCAGACCCCTCAACTTTCTGCCCCCCACTAAGCTTTGATGGAGTGTACTGTTGGGTGAAGACCACTTGCCGCAACCTGACTTCCTGGTATTGCTGGTCTAACAGGTTAGCACATTCCCAGTGAGTCCCTCTGGTGACTCTCTCCTTCATTATCCATTGATCTGATTCCTTTTTAGTGATGTCTGCCCTGAAAAACCTCTTACACGTGGTCATTGTAATCCCTCCTGAAAGATATTGAAAACAGAAATATCACTTTTACCCTGGTGAAACAGCTTGATGAAATCAAATGAACATCCTGTTAACAATGTTAACAAAGAAACTACAGATTTAAGGTGGTAATATGAAGAAAAAGAGCCAGAGACATGAACACAGGAACATGGTGGAGGCTTATCTAATGCTATACCTGAGGTTGGAGTATTTGCAAGATGGATTTCAAAGGTCTTGCATTTGGGTTGGAATTCTGAGAACAGTATTCACTTTGTTTGTGACTAAACAGATTTTATTTGAATTTTAAAGCTCTAAAATATCTAATATAGGCCATGATTCATGCTTATAATCCTAATATTTGAGAGGTTGAGGCAGATGAACTACCATGAGTTTGAGGTTAATGTGGGTTAAAGAATATGATTTAGGGGATGCCTGTGATTGGATTGGTGATTATCCCAGTTATCATCAGAGAGCCTTCATCCGGTCATTGATGGAGGCAGATTTAGAGACCTTGCCAAACACTGGGCTAAGTTCAGGGAGTTCTGCTGATGAGAGGGGGAAGGATTGTAGGAGAGGTGGAGAGGTCAGGGACACACAGGAAAACCCACAGAAAACAGCTAGCCTGGCTCATGGGAACTTACAGTGTCTGGACCAACAACCAGGAAGCCCGCTCGGGACCAACCTGGGCCCTCTGCATATATGTGACAGCTGTGTAGCTTGGTCTGTTTGTAGGACTCCTGGCAATGAGAGCCGGTGTTGTCCCTGGTGCTTTAGCTGGACTTATTTCTCATGGATTGTCTTGCCTGACCCGAATACAAGGGGAGGCGGTTGGACTTAGAGAAGCTTGCTATGCCATGCTTTTCTGATGCCCATGGGAGGCCTGCTCCTTTCTGAGTGAATACAGAGAAGGGGCGGATGGGGGGGGGAAGAGGGATGGATTGAGGGATGGTGGACAGGAGGTGGGAGACGAAGGAGTGGGAGGAGAGGAGGGAGGGGAGGCTTTGGTTGAGATGTAAAATAAATAAACATACTTTTAAAAAAGAGTTGCTGGATGGAGAGATGGCTTAGTGATTAAGAGCACTGGTTTCTTTTCCAGAAGATCTAGGTTCAACTCCCAGCACCCACATAGTGGCTAATATATGTCTGTTCTTCTAGTATCAGGGCATTCAGTGCCCTCCTTTGGCCTTTACATGTACCAGCTACACATGTGGTACACAGAGATACACACAGAAACACACACACACACATACACACACACACACACACACACACACACACGCGCACACACACACGCACGCGCGCGCGCACACACACACACACACAATGCAGTATTTTAGAGAGAGAGAGGAAAGGAGGGAGGGAGAGATATCAAAAATTTGGGTGAGGAGGATCTAAAAGGGAAGATAAAAATAATCAAAATATATATGAAACAATTTAATAAATCAACGAAAGCACACAAAAATACACAAAAGAAGACTTTAAAAATCTCTAATGTAGACCATACTAACATATAAGGGATGTATATGGCTATCTTGTTCAGTGATAGCGTCTTTATGACAACCCCAATGTTGCCAGGACAAAACTCTGAACCTACTCAGTAGGAAGAAGCCCTCCTCAAGTGGTACAGCCATATCTAACGGGAATGGCAAAAGTCATAAGGCAAGGACAGCTGCCTAACAAAGATCCAGCAAAGCTGAGCTGCATGATGGATGCCATGCCACCTTGGGTTTTCATTTCCACCTGTTGCATACTTGGGAGACTTTTAATATTTGTACAATTTGGGGATATTGGATTGATGGAAAATTTCTAATGAATCATTTATGCCTCCACCCAGGAAGGCTGCTTCTAAGCTTCCAGGACAGTCCTGAACATACTATTTCCCACCCTCCTGCTTTTAGGGAGATATCCTTATCTACTTGAAGGTCTTCCTTACATCTTGGAGGTTGTGCCACATATAAAAAAGCCAGAGGTATCTTTATGAGGCTATGAGATATGTGGTGATATATTGTATATTTAATAATAATAGCCTGAAAGATCAGGGGACAGAGCCACCCAAAGAGCCAAGCCATGAAGGTAGGGAATGGAGACAATTCCTTTAATCTCTGCAGAGATCCTCTGGATCATTGTGAGTGGTGGCACACACCTTTAATCCTAGCACTAGAAAAAATCAAACCAGGAACTGAGATAGCTGGGTAGGAAAGAAATATAAGGCGGGAGGAGGAAGGAGTGCTTCCCCTCACCTGTGTTTCCTTTTAGCTGAGGACTGAGAGAGATTCAGTCTGAGGATTTGTGGATACAAAGCCTACCCTTTTCATCCTGAGGAGCTGGCTAGGTGAGAACTGGCTGTGGCTTGTTTCTCTGTCTCTCTGATATTTCAGTTTTCCCCCAATATCTGGTTCCATTTTTTTTTAAATTAATAAAGCCAAACAGAATTCGTGCAATAGAGATATTCTTGAAACACCTAAACCTTTGCTTACTAAAGAACAAGATAACCAAAACAAAGTAAATTCAAAAAGGTCAACAAGATTTGGTAGGCTAGAGGTGGCCACAGATAAGATTATGACCCCCTTCCCACTATAATTGTCCCACTTAGACAATTAGATGGCATATACAGTAGCAAAGTCCGATGAACTAAAGTTACCTCTGTGCTACACAGAGACTAGTACTGATGGGTAGAGAATGATGAAGAAAGATGATAAAAGTCTGAGACAGCAGTACCTCTCTTTCTTAGGAAAGTTAGCTCATGCTGAGCTACTCTGATGTCATATGACCAAGGAACAACAGAACGACAGGATTAGACATATAAACAAATTCTATAAATTGTAAGCATTGTATTATCCCAGAATCTGAATAAGAACTGTAGCAGCTTTGGCCTGAGGACTTTTCCTAGGCACTCTGACCATTAAGAGTTAACAATACATTGCATAGGACATGGCAATATGGCATAAGACTTTGTTTTGGTCTAATGACCTTATAACCACAAAAACTAATGTCCTGAGAACAGGCTGTCATTTGTCTCTAGATTCTTAAAATTTGGGTTAAGGTTTAATGAATAAAAATAACTCTGTTCAACAATCATGTCAAAACTTGAGAAAAATTGATTGGAAATGGTAATTCTGTTCTGTCATAGATTGTCAATGATGACCAAAAGATGAGAAAGAGGAAGTAAAGCACATGTCCAAACCCAAAATGATAGGATATATGTTTTAGAACATTATCCCTGCTTACTATATTCTGTATGGATAAAGAAACATTCGGGCTGCTAGTCATCAGTCAGGCTGCAAGTCCAGACCACCACAGCCCAGCAGAGTCCTTCTTCCGCCAACTCCTGACATCCTCTGCAGGGACCCAATCACAGCTGGGGAAAGCTCCAGGAACTCAAGACCAAAACCAATATTTAAGTAAATTTGCCCCATAGGCTGTGTAAAATGCTCATGTATATAAACCAAATAAGGATGTTCAATTGCATATACAAAAGAAGTGTCCCCAAACATGACACTGTGACATCTACATGAGGAAAACACCATGGTGACACTAAAGTAAGAAGAGAAACCTAGGAATGAAGTTGTTACAGCACCTAGTATTTTTAGAAGGTGACCTGCGACTCTGGGAGAAGGGCCACAATGATCACTTACAAATGGGATTTTTAAGGGAAAAGTAGATACAGCCCCATGAATTATCTGACCAAATAATCCCTTGCTGTACAGGACAATTCCGAACCTATTCAACAATCTTCTCACTCAGGTTCAGGGGTACTGTGGCATTATGAAGGCGAGCTTGAGATTGCATACTATTTTCTGCCTTCTTATGTCTGTTTAAAGCTTTGAAATGTGTAATACTGAGGGTTGGATACTAAACATGAGTAATGCAGGTCCATGGAGAATCTATCAAGAACAAGCCTTCCTTAGCATTTCCCATTCTACTCACCCCAGATAATCTCCCATTGAGAACCACAAAACAAACATAACTTTGAAAAATATCTAGAAAAGCAAGCAGGTACATTTTAAGGCTTAAATTGTGAGCTCAGAAGATATGCCCTTACTTTAACCAAACATGGTCAAAGCTAAAGTCCACCTCGTATATCATAGAAGAACAACTGAAAGCCAAAGAATATCTGGAAAGCAGTTCAAAAGGTCTGGTTACGGTACCAGAGGGCATAAAAATAAGTCTGGTCAAGGCAAACCACAGAATCCAGAAGACAATGACACAGCATCACAAGAGCTAAAAGAACCTAACTCCAAACTCAAAAGAGAAAGTTAACCAATAAGAGAAACATAAAATAGATGCTAACCTACAAATTAACAAGAGACAGTGTCCAGAGCAGGCCTATGCCCAAAGGAAAGTGGAACCCTGACAGGTGAAAAAAAAAAAAAAACCAAAATAAAACAAAACCCAAAACTTGTGGAATACAGAAATGTAGGGAGTAAGTAGTAGAAAAAGTAAACTTTGGATAAGAAATATTGATTATATTACATAAGGATTATAATGATTATTCTGCCTTAAGCTTCACAGAATTAAAATATACAGGAATAATTCATGACAAAACAGCACAAAAGAGAGAGCAAGAAACATTTTAATACCAAAAGGTGCTGTCAGGGATTTTTTTTTTTTTTTTTTTTGAGACAGCACAGTACCTCAGGAATCCCGGGCCAGTCTTGAACTCACTATGTAGCAGACCTTGAACTTCTAATCCTCTTACCTTTACCTCCCAAATACTGGGCTTAGAGGTATGCAACAGACACCAGCCCCAGTTTATGCGGAGCTGGCCCTGAACCAAGGCCTGGTGCATGTTAGACAAGTGCTCTACCAATGAGCTACATCCCCAGTCCTGTTGGAGAAATAGGACAAGTAAAAACCGTTATTTTGGATAATAAATAGCTAGCTTTAAATATTACATGTACTACCAAAGGCAAAAGACTGTAAATCAATAGCTAATGCAGGGCCAAAGTGAAAAATAAAAACACTTAATCCAAGAGAAGGGAAAAACGATAAAAAGGAATTTAAAGCATGTGGATAAATGCTATGAATAGGGGAGCAGACACCAAATTCCACACACAGAATAACAATCTAAATAGAGCCCAGTTACAGGGCATTAGAAAACAATGATGAAAATACAGACACTGAAATAGTAAAGATAAAAGATGGAAAAGACTTAAAAATGTTAAATAAAGATGGATGCTTATATTAGCACCAGACAAACCCCATGGCAATCGAGAAAACAAAGGGTGATAATCTAGGAGTGGATTGAACCCCTTGCCCATGTGCACACACAGCACAGAACTTTAAAATGTTCAAAGTCAAAATGAGAGAGAACAGAAGGAAGGGGATACATGTCTACATAACTGACACACCCCAAAGGGAGCAGAAGAAAACCAGATGCCCAGCAGAATCCGCACACTGTGACCAGTTTATGAGGTACATCACAGTAGGGCCAAGAGATGTACCAACTGCTGCTGTATGTCATGAGACCTGAAAGATGGCAGGCACAGAAGAGTAAAGTTCTCTGATCCCATTAATATAATTTAAGAAAGGACAAAATACATGTGTTACCACTGGGTCAAAAGAAAGAGAAGGGACTGGAGGTGGAGATTACTGGGATGACAATAATTTTTCTCTATATGACTGTTTATTATACAGATGTGTTAGTGCTGTTAAAAATCTATTGAATTAAACAGTTAAAATATATGTACTTTTTTGTATTACATAATACTTCAAAATCCTTACTTAAAAAAAAAAATCTAGGCTAGTGTGGAAACTAAAGTCTCTCTACTTTGAGGCCTGAAGCTATTTTGGGAGCTGAGAAGTTTCTAGTTCCCCATCCTAGGAAGTTTCTAAACACCCAAGGTCCTGGGTAATCAGAGAACATTCCAGCCCAGTCAAAAAGTATCCCCCCCCCCCAACAACTAATCAGCAGCAGCTGCACCTAACAGCTAGTGATAGTAAAGAAACTTCCCCTGGGCTCCTCACCTCCCAGCCTGATCTTTGTTTTAAAACCAGGCCTCAGAAAAGGGGAGGGACTCACTCCTTGCTGGCACTGCTGTGTGACAGTCAGGAGCTAAGGTGATTTTAAATATCAGAAGTTATGTCTCAATATCATGCTCTGTTCAAAGAAAGTTTAGATTCACCTTTACAAAAAAAAAAAAAAAGCAGAGAATGACAGCAGCTCTTAGGGAAACAAAGACAACTAAGAATGAAAAGCCTGATGTCACCTCACACACTAAATTTAGGATCCAACCAGAACGTTAGAAGAGAACACTTGTAGAGGTCAGAGGTTAACACTGGGTGGCTTCCTCAATCACTCTACCTTACTTTTGAGATGAGTGTCTTGAACCTGGAGCTTGCTATTTCACTACTGGCTGGGCAGTGGGCCCTAGGAGCCTTCCGTCTCTGCCCTCCATTGCTAGGGTTATGGATGTATGATGCCACGTACAGCTTTTGCTCAAGAGGTGGGGATCTGAAGTCAGGCCCTCCTGTTTGTGCATCAAGCCTTTTCCCATTAATTTATAGTTCCTTGTAGAATGAGCTACTAGGAGGCAGGATCTGGTTGAAGGAAGCCTGTTACTGTGAGTATGTCTTATTCCTGACCCCTTTCTGTTTTGGCCCTTCGCTTCCAGGCCTTCCGGTCTTCCCATGAGGCCAAAGCAATAGAGCCAGCTCACCATGGACTATAAACTGTGAAACTGAGCTGGAATAAACTTACCTGAGTCATTTCTCTCAGGTATTTTGCCACAGCAACAAAATACAACATAGAAAAGAAGCTCAGGAAATACTGGCCCAAAGCAAAGCTAATGGGGCTGAAGAGAAGGCTCAGCATTCTGGGACCTAGGTGCCCTTTCCAGTGCAGGTGGTGATGGTGACCGGGGATGGGACAGCTGCCTGTAGCTCCACATATGGGGGACTCTGTTGCCCTCTTCTGGTCTCTGAGAGCACTGCACACACACACACACACACACACACACACACACACACACACACACACCTCATTAAAATACTAATAAAAAAAGCCAGACATTGTGGTACATGAGTACGTGGCCAGTCTGTTCAACAAAGCAAGAACCAGGACAGAGCTAAATGGAGAAACCTATCTCGAAAAAGCCACCACCAACTACTACACCAGTATATAAAACCAAAATAGTGGCTTTCTAGTGTACTGGGAGGAAGATGTGGTGAGGAACAACACTGGACTTCAAAGGTGGGGTTAGATCTCATTTCTTAAACTGGGTGATAGGATATAAGTATTGCATCTTTATCATTTTTTAAACTCTTTAGGGCTGGCTACACAGCTTAGTAGTAGAGCATGCATAAGGCTCTGCATTCAATCCGCAATATTGAAAAATAATAGCAGGACTTTTGGTAGGCAAAGGAACACATAATTTCATCACATAAAACTGTTTAAAGGTTATGTTATCTTCATAGTCCATGTATAATATTCAAAATAAATGTATCTTAAGGCCCAAAACAAAACGATAATGCTAAGTGCAAAAATAAAATTATAACATGGAAGGGCAATATATCAGCTCCAAAAGATCTTCAATATATTTAAGAGAAAAAATGCAATGAAGACGAAGAATAAGAGGACATAATATAAAATTAAAATTATACGTGGGGGTGGGGATGGTGGCTCAACAGGTGTGAGCACTTGCTGCAGGCACATGAGAACCTGAGTTTGGATCCCTAGCACCATGTAAAGGTTGAGTGTGACCACAGCACCCGTAACCCCATGAGAGAGGAGGGTAAGAGATATAGGAAAGTCACTGGGACTTGCTGACCACCATGCTAGCTGAAAAGTAGCAAGCTCCAGGTTCAGGGAGAAAGCTTGTTTCAAAGGAACAAGACAAGAGTGACGCTCAACATCCTCTGGCTTCTGTATATGTATGTACCTGCAAACGTGCGCACATATACACACACACAAAGTAAAAAGTGAAATTATAAATTAAACTAAGCCTGGCTATAAATGAATACATTCACAGATCAAAAAAAGAGAATTGAAAGCTAAGGGGTACGAGATACTGAGATGTAACAGATTAATATATCAGGAGGAATGTATAAAAGTGACTAATAGGGACTTGGGATAAGAGGTATAGTAGGTTTCTTTGGAATTCTGCATGATGAAAAGGAATATGGAGAAGGGAAGAAAATGTAAGAGCTTTGGAGGCAAGTGGGTTTATGTTAATCTCAACCTTCTACCTGTGACTGGCATTGTGACTGGCATTACATCTGTCCAGATTCATCATCTTCTCTGGGTGGGGTTAGCTGCAGAGTGCATTCATCATTCTTGCTTTGTAGGACGTTAAAGATTAAAAGTGTCAGCACAAATGCCTACCCCAGACCACCTGTACGGCACTTAACTCTCAGCTCTCTCAGACGACAGAAAACATAAAAAGCAAAACCATCTATCATGATCTTTTTTTTTTTCTGTGATTAAAAACAACTGCCTAAGAATAAGTGTTGGCAAAGATGTGGGCAAGGAGGAAAAAGCCATACTTCCTGTTGGTGAGAATGTAAAGTACGGCCACATGGAAATCAGTGTGGGGATTTCTCAAAAAAATTAAAAGCAGAATTACCATATGACCCATCTATCTTACGCTTAACAGATACCCAGAGCACTCTACACCCCACATCTCTCCATGTTTACTTGTGCTGAATTCACAACAGCAAGAAGATGGAAGCAGCCCATATGTCCATCAACAGCTAATGATAATGGAAATGTGGTACATATACATAGCGAATTTTATAAAACCATAAGGAAAAATGCAAGTTTCCGGAAAATGTTAGGAGAGGGAAAGTATTACATCATGCGAGGTAACTCAGACTCAGAAGGGGAAATTACATGTTCTTGCTCATTACATCCAGCTTGTAATGTGTATGGGAGTGTGGATATAGTCTATGAAACAAGAGATGCTAGAAGAGGCAGGTGATAGGACGTACGTGACTTAAGACTGAAAAGGAAGTGGGGGTAGGTGGGTACGGGGCGGGGGGAAGAGAACTGTTTGAAAACGCTATGATGAAAACGATGCTGTGTACGCTAATTAAAAAAATAACGCTATTCTTAGCCAAGGGTAATGGGCACACCAAGGGAAACAGCTGAGCAGCCCTTGTCTGAAATACCTGAGAAGAGGGTTTCACTTTTCAGTGTTTGTTTTCATTTTGGGATGTCTGCACAGGCAGAGTGAAAATTTTTGGGAGTGCGACCCAAGATTAAACATGAAACCCCTTATGTTTATGTATACCTTAGACATACAAGTAATTTTATAGAATAGTTTCCGTATCTGAATTTTGACTGTGATCTGTCATCTGAGGTCATGTGTGGTGGTGTGTCAGTACTTAAAATGTTGGAGATTTTGGGCTGGCAAGACGGCTCAGTGAGTTAAGGTATTTGGTTGTCAAAGAACATCAAATCCATAGAATATACGATAGGGGTGAGTTAAAGATTTTATTTCTCTGTACTGGAGATTAAACCTAGGTCAGTTCATTCTCAACCTTCCTAACATTGTGACTCTTTAATACAATTTCTCATGTTGGGGTGACCCCCATAAGATTATTTTTTTGCTACTTCATAACTGTAACTTTGCTACTGTTATGAATCGTAATGTAAATATCTGTGTTTTCCCCTGTGAAAAGGTCATCCAAACCCCAAAGGTTGAGAAACATTGACCTAAGACCTCATGCATGCTGTATCACTGAGCTATATTAGTGGTAAATTAAATACTTTTTAATAGCTGCAATTTTGAGTAATGATAGTAAATTCCAGCAAACACTGAGTCCCTTACATTTGAGGTGGGTGGATATCAACTATAAAATATAAACTTCTGCCTATTTCATTGAATTACAGCAATAGTCTATTTCACTGAATTACAGTAATAAAATAGTAATAAGAGGTCTTAAAAGATACTCAAGTGTGGAGGTACGTGCCTTTATTCCCAGCACTCAGGAGGCAGAGGCAGGTGGATCTCTGAGAGTTCAAGGTTAGCATAGTCTACATAGTAAGTTACAGGACAGCCAGGGTTATGGAGAGAGAGAGAGAGAGAGAGAGAGAGAGAGAGAGAGAGAGAGAGAGAGAGAGAGAGAGAGAGAGAGAGAGAGAGAGAGAGAGATAGAGGAGAGGGAGAGGAGAGGGAGAGAGAGACTGACTTTGTTTTAAAAAAGAAAGATATTTTACAGCTTGTAACACACTACGGGAGAGTGTAATGTTATAGCATCTTAGATAAGACAGAGAGATTTCTAGAATACTCCAAAGTAGCAGAAAGACATACCCACATCTTTGAATCACACTGCCAGGGGACTTCTCAGGACAAGTGACAGCCCCCAAGCTGTCATGTTTTATATGAACAATATAGCAAGTATACAACAGTCTGGCCCTTCTGGCACCTGTATCCAAGCAAGGAGGGCAGGTAAACACTGGTTGAATATATTCCCATGTTAAAGAAACAAGAGGGAGGTGAGGCCATGTGTGGGGCTTCACTAGAAAAAATGTGAGCTTCAGTGAGCACAGAACTATCTCGAGAATCCAGGAGACTCCACTCTAGAAAAGGGCAGGTAGCCCCTGCACACTGGATTGAAGAGAGGCCATTCCAACACAGTAACAGGGGAAGAAGACTGCTTATTTTTAAAATTTATTATCATTTATGTGTATGAATGTGTGTTCAGTGTTCCTATGGAGACCAAATGAGGATGCTGGATCTCCTGGAGCTGGAGTTACAGGTGACTGTGAGCTGCCCCATGTGAATGCACATTTGCTAAGACCTCATGTCTACCCCACCAACGGGCTCCTCCCAATGTCTCACATGCATGATTCTCACCAAGAATAAAGCCTTCTGGAACATCCTCTGACATGCATTTGTCTGCTTTTTCCAGGTGAAAAAACACATCTGGTCTGGATCCTGAGAGTCCTGGTTTTGAAGGAGGAAGAAAACTTGATATTATCTGTTCATAATGGAGATAAAAGTCATTGTAAGGATAAGACCTGGTCCTCAGTTCTAGAAACAGTGATTACAAAGGAAGGGGAACATCTTTTTGTAGGGGTGTGGTGGGGGGTGGCTTGGGCCTGTTCCCACACCCCTCTCAATTGTGATACATCTCCAGGTATAACTTCAGCAGAGCTCTGGGAACACCGAGGGAACAGAAACAGACACACAGTAGGAATGAAGGCAGTCTCATCTCTAGGCCCAATTCCAACCCAGTCTGTTGTAGCAGTTCAAGGGTTCCCAACAAATCTCCAGAGGTGAAGCTAAATGCTGTGGTGTTCCACTTACCCAGTGAGACCAGATTGCTGTAATTCTCTAGCATCACATCCCTATATAAAGCCCTCTGGGCAGAGCTCAACCGTTCCCACTCCTCCTGGGTGAAGAGCACAGCCACATCCTTGAAGGTCACCAAGTCCTGTAACAGAGAACCCTTTCTTACCAATCAGGAGACACTGTAGGAAAGCCAATACTGGCTGTTCCAGAAGCTCGTGGGGACCATTAGCTTAAAGGAAGTTGGTGTTTAGGGACAAGATGGGCATTTCCTCAGCATCTGCTAGTGGCTGAACTTTGTGCTGAAGACATATTTTGTCTCCCACTTTGACACCAACTGTAGAAAATTGTGAGACTGTGAACTTTTTTTACTTGTCCATAACATTTCCCATCTCTCTCCACAACCCTAATGTAGCTGGTATAATTTCAGCATCACACATACATCCAGGTTTGTGATGATGATGACAGTTTAGATAAACATACTGCATTAGCAGTAATATAAAAGCATAATTCAGACATAATTGTACATCAGTTAACACTTGATTAATAATAGCAAAACAACATTGATACACCTATGGTGTTTTTTCTTAATCATTATTTTAGAGTATACGCCAATACATTCAAGAAACCTTTACTGGAAAATAGTGTGCAGTGTCTCACCAGCAGTAACCTCACATGTTTCATGTTTTCCACATCTATGAATTACACTAGAATACCAGATTGAATGGCTGACCCACACCATCTAAGTTAGGAGAAATACCCTCTATGTTTGCATCAAGATGAACCAGCTTCACCATGTGCATCTCACACGTGACCACTGTTTTCACTAAGTCTAACTTTTCTCTGATTGCTCATCTATTCACCCCAACATATGTGTGAGTGTAAACACACACACAAACACACACACACACGTACACACCATGGAAATAATCATTCTGTGCTATGACACCATGTCTTCTCTGACTATAGCTCATCCCTTCCTTGGAAATTCTGAACAAGGGCAGAAAGAGTCTCTCGGAGGCCTGAAATCTAGCATGGAAAATAACACCTCTTACAGTATGGTCTTCACAGGGAGTTAGTGTGCCCTGAGGAATAAGGGTCAAGTGGAAGCCAAAGGGGGGGGGGCACTTCGAGGAGCCAAGAAACACTGGCTAAAGTGAACCTGTTAATTGATTTATCAAGAACTGTTATTTATCTCAGGTTTCTAACATAGCTCATAGGCCTGGGACATTTTATATCCCTAAGTTATGCCTTTCTGACTAATGGCAGCCAAATCTTGGCCTGTAAACAACATAAACAGTATTTAACTGCTATGCCTCAGATATGGTTTATTCTTCCAATGACTATGTGTCCATGGCAAATGTGTTGGGAAGTGGGAAATCTGTAAGACATGGGACTTATATGGGAAGTGAGTGGGTTACTTGAGATCCATTCTCTGAAAGGTGCAATGTACGCCTTATAGGAATGGGAAGGATGGGTATGCCTCTCTGGATTGCAGCAGTTATTATGAGAAGGTTGTTATAAAGTGAATTTAACACCTCTGGAACTCTTTCTTGTTACTCTCACCACACAGCACTCCCCATACCCCTTTCTTTCTGGCTTGTGGTACTATTTACTACATATTAAGCAGCATGGAGTCCTTGCTACACATGGATGCCCAATATTGAACTTTCAGCCTTTAAAAAGCTCTCTTTGCTTACAAGAAGCAAGAGAATGATCAGCTAGCAAGCTGGAACTGGTTGTTGTTCCTATAACTTCTAATCTCCCTCATGTTTCTGTCCTACAATGTTAAGGCCTAAAAAACAAAGGAATTAGAACAGGTTTTATCAAGTGAGCCTACCTGTAAAGAGAGTAGCACAACTCAGAATATTTTTCAGTTCTGAGTTGCATGGAATAGTCTTTTTCTACACTATGAATATGTATTACTCTCAATGGTTGATAAAAAGTTGTCAGGCTGGTACCTGGGCAGGAAAGCCAAACTCAGAATGATGGGAAGGAGGGTGGAGGTGAGAGAGACACTAGCCAGCCACTCAAAAAGCAAGACATGCTAGAGGGCAGGCAAAGCCACGAGCCACACGGCAATACATAGATTAATAGAAATGGGTTAATTTCAGTTGTAAGAGCTAATCAGTAACAAGCCTGAGCTATCAACTGAGCATTTATAATCAATATAAGGCTCTGTGTGGTGATTTGGGAAGTAGCTTCTGGGTACAGGTGGTTGGGACAGGACATGTTTGCTTATACCGAGCTCTGTATAGAAAGCTCTCCAAGTAGCCCAGATTGGCCTTGAATGTTCAATCTTCTTTATGAAGCCTAAGTGTTAGAATTACAGGTGGAAACCACCATGCCCAGCCCAGTTGTGTGTGTGTGTGTGTGTGTGTGTGTGTGTGTGTGTGTGTGTGAGAGAGAGAGAGAGAGAGAGAGAGAGAGAGAGAGAGAGAGAGAGAGAGAGAGAGAGCTGCTGGAGACTGAACCTATGGCCTTTTACATACAAAGTTCTCTAACACAAAGCTATACCCCTAGCCTCTAGAAATATAATTCTTCAAATATTTTTACTAATATTAAATAGTCCTCTGAAACAAAAGTTAATGTATCTTGAAAAAGAAATAGGAGGAGTCTACAAAACCCCATCTTCACAGAAAAAAGTTTAAATTTCTTCTCTTGGCTCCTCTGTCAGACCGTTTTTTACCATTTTGGACTCCCACTTACTGGCTAATAGAAAGTCAAAGGTTTTCATTGCAGACTAACTGGACTCCTGCCTAGTGACTCATGACTCATAGAAAGCCCCAAAGCCCGCTAGAATGAGATGTGGGATGAGAGGGGACAACTGGGGTCAGGGGTTTTGGTAAAGATTGAAGAAGAACGTTTCTGGTTAGAGCAAACAACCTTATATCCTTCGAGTCAAGGAACCAACTGCGGGGGGGGGGGGGGTGACTCACAACACCCTCTCCCCACTCACCTGGACCAGGGATGGGAAATGTCTGACAGCCATTCCTTCTTCTCTGGGGAGCTCTCTGAGGATCACCAAGTACTAAGGAGGTAGTTGTAGAGCTTTGCAACTGTGGGATTCCTCGGTCTTTATAGAAGCACTTACACACCTATGAAAGTTGGGTCAAAAGACACAGGATATGAGCCTGAACATTTCATATCCTGGCATCCTCAGTGTCGTGTCCCCTGAAGCAATGAGTTTTTTGGTTAGTTTCCTCCTGGTCCCCTAATGCTTTTAAGAGAATTTGTTCTTGCCTATTCTGTAAGGTGATTGCTCACCATGCCATTTCCCCTTTGTATCTTTCTTTTGGGCAGATCCTCCATGCCTTCCTATTCTTCACCTTAAAGGCTTTGACTTTCCCGTGCAGAAAGCTTGCTCCAGCCTCTGTTCTCAAACCATCCTGTCCTCCCCCCCCCCCCCCCGAAAGGTATGGCTAGTAGTCTGAAGACATTCTTTCTTCCTGGGACAGCTTGATCCCAATGACAGGGAAGGAGGAGGAAAAAGAGTCGATTTCTTTCTCCTGAAAAGGGAGGAGAGCTAAGCAAGCTGGATCTTCACCTCAGACGTTGCAGGCCACACTGTTGTGTGGTCTCGGGCTTCTTCTTTATGTTCGGTTAAGTGTGTGTGTGTGTGTGTGTGTGTGTGTGTGTGTGTGTGTGTGTGTGAATGTGAATCATTCACACAAGCCACCCTCCACCGCTTTGTCAAGTGCAGGGGCTGTACTGCTGTTGCCGGTTCTCAAGTTCCTCAGACAGGACTCGAAGCCCTACCGGAAATATACTCATTAACTGGATGCAACCGCCTTATTGAGTCTGCCCCTAGACATGCCAAGAGGTCCTGACCCACCCTTCTCCATATGCAATCACGTTTGGATCCCTCAGTTCCGCCACAAGACCATCATTCTGCCAGTCCTTTCTCTGTGTGGAGTCAAATCTCAGTCGGTATGCTGTGAAGTTAAGAGTATGGGTCCATATTCTCTAAAGCGGACCACAACCCAGCCTTGCTCGGCGTCCCTTCCGCCTTTCCGCAGACCTGACCGTCGCTCTTCCCCTTGGCTCTGGATGCTGCTGGTCACCGCGGGGCTGCCCTTCGAGGCGCCTCCACCGCGAAGACAGAGCATAGCTGCCACATAATAGTCAGGGCACAATGAACGAGCCTGCAGACTGAAGTGGAATTGCGCCTGCGCGTTGCTCTTGTTCCCACAAATAACGGTGCTTCAACTCTAGGGTTTCCCGACTCCTTTTCCCAGACGAAGAGTGGGAAGAAAAAAACGTGAAGATGTACGCCTGCGCAGAATGGCTTAGCGGGCTGAACTACAGTTCCCAGAAGCCTCCGCGAGGAGAGGGGGGCGAGGAATAGCCGTTCGACTTAGTGCGGAGCAGAGAGAGGCGTTTGGGTCCTGTGGAGACCGCTTGCTGTGTCTCCGCGGTGAGGCGCGGTCCAGAATGTTGTTATCTCAGGGCAGGCTCGACCCTACGACCTGCGACTAAAGCCCGGAAAGGTCCCAGAGCTGCATATGAGGACCGAGCGGCAGGGAAAGGGCCGGAAAGGGCAGCGCGGGTGGCGATAGCGGGGCTGCGGGGCTGTCACCCAGATGAGCGGGGGGGGGGGGGGGGGGGGAGGTGGAAGGGACACGAGCGAAGTAGGGGAAGGACGTCCCTGGAGGTCAGCAAGTCTCTCTGGGACCACGGGGTGGAGCCATCGAGGATGAGATGATGTACCAGGGTCTCCCCTTAGAGACATCTAGTGCCTTTGAATATGTAGTAAGTATTTATGGGGCACCCTCTTGTTGGCCGAATAATAAACAATTAAATTTAAAATATGACTCAAGGATTGGCACTTCGGGGACTGCTGGCCACACCTTAGGATGCAGTGTCAATGACTATCTTTAAAGGTGTCCTTCTTTCACTTAGGAAGCTAAGGTGCCAGGCACTGTGCAAAGGCTGAAGAAACAGAGCTTGCCCTGGAGGGTTGTTTTGACTAGGGAAGGTGGTCTGTCAAACAAAATATTCATCAGGGAGTGTGACAAGACAGTAAAGCTATGTTAGTGAGTTACAGAGTGAACAGGGGTAGGGATATTTGGGAGATTTGACTTTCCTGGGAAGAGCTGCTTACAAAGAAGCTGTCTTGGTGTATTTGATGCTTAGCACCAGAAAAGGGAAAGGAAAGAAAACAGCTCAAGATGAGAGCGTGTGCAGCTCTGAGATCTTGATAAGTATGTAGGAACATAGGATTCATTTTGTGTGTGATAGGAAAGTGCTCGAAGTCTGAAGCGGACAGATGAGCATATCTGTATAGATTAGTCAGTTCTGGGAGAACAGATTCGGGGTGAGGGCTAGGGATGGTGGCAGCACAGGGACATAGCATCTGCTGGCTTGATTTCTAGCATTGAAAAAAAGAACAGTAATCCAAATGCACCCAAAGCAACAGCAAAATAAACTAATGAAACACCCAGACCATGGTATGGTTGAGGGGGGAGAAAGAACACTACATCTGAAGGCTTCTGCAGCAGGCAGTGTGGCACAGCCTCTCTCCATTATGTACCTTCTGAAGGGAAGACTCTGGCCAGCTTGAGCATGGCTCTATCCCACCTTGCCCTTCTCCCTAATTCTCTTTCTTGCTAAAATTCATTATATTTCTCAAGCTAGGCACCAATGCCTATTCCCTTATTTGGTCTCTTCCTGAGGCTGATTACCAAGGTCCAGCTAATCAAAGTATTGAAGTCCAGTAATAAGAAGCCCCTTTGGCTCACCTAATTAATACACCCAATTAAAATTAAACACCTCATACTAATATGGAGGCTCTCATTTTACCTTTATAAACGGCCATTTGCCTATGGGCCATGTCTATTTCCTCTCATCTAGATATAGTCATTTGTTCCTCTGGGACAAATACTGCTGCCCCTTTCTTTTGTCCCCTCCCCTTCTCACTCATCCTTGATCTCCTGTCTTTCTCTTATTCCCTGCCCTCTGTCGCAAATAAATCTTTGTGCTGAGAGCTTGGTCTTGGGGGGTCCTGAGCCAATACTTTTCACCTTCCTCTAAGACATTTGCTAGGTTCTCCTAGATGTTTCTGGATGGTCTTTAGCACTGTGTTAGGCACTTTCCTAAGCACCTTATTACCTAACACAACCCAAAGCACATAGTTTTGCACCACTAACAAATAAGCAAACAGGCACTAACATATGAAATGCCTTGAGCAAGGCCCCAGTAAGTGACATGGGTGGAATCAGGAATGTCACTCCTGCTGATGAAGAAAGGTGCAAAGGCAACCACACTGGCTGCCTAGGCTAGCTCGACAGAGATGTGTTTAACAAAACTGATCCAAGTAGTGAAACTCCATTTACCTGATTTATCCTTTCTGATGACGTTAGTGAAAGTCATCAGAGAATGAATACCTTATGGCTAGCCTTCTCTCGGTGTGTGAACATGCCTGAAACCTCTAAGCTGGAATATAGCTGGGTTGGTAGAGTGCTTGCATGAATACCTGTGTTTGATACTTAGTGCTGTGTAAACACCTGTAATTCACTCAGGAAGTAGGGGCAGTTGGATCAGAAGTTAAAGGTCTCCCCTGGCAACACTCTGAGTTCAAGGCCAGTCTGGATGAGACTGTGTCAGTGATTAAAACATGATACCTTTGACATAAAACCCACAAACCATCTGCCTCTAGCTACGATTCCCAGCTTTACTGTTCCCAGCATTCACTTGGGAATCTCCCATTTTTCTTATGGACTACTTTTCATTAGGACCCAATCTAGAATAAAAGGGGTTGGGAGAAACTGTTTCACTTGTCTGCCCCCACTATGAATTATGGATATGAACATGAACATTAATATAGGACCAAGTCAATTTCTTCAGAGGAGTGGCTGCTTCTTCCTAATTCCCAGGGTTGGTTTGCAGAGCCCAGTAACAAGATCCTTGTAGTAAGTACAGTGCAGATTCTTCCTTTAGCTTCTTTTCTGTCCCTTTGACTGCTACATACATAAATCACCAACTTCTCAGAATTTTCTAGATGTACAGCATTCTTTGAGCCATCTTTCCATTATTTCCATTGCTTTGTATCAGTTGGCTTGCTCCCTTGGGCACCCTGAGCTAGGGGCTACCTGGTATCAGGGACTGGGAGCTCTCCATCCTGGAACTCTTGAAGCTGACCTCTGTACCACGAGTAGAAGTGTTGGACTCAGGCTATTATTCCAGCCTGAAGCTGTGGGAGTACTCAAGCAAACATGATGGATGGTTTGTGAGGAAGGACTGAGCTGTGCAAATTACTGCAAATATAGGCAAGTGACCAACTTCAACTATGTCCTAAGGATTCATTCAACTGTCAGGGTCCCTTCCTTTCTTCAAGTTCAAGAGCCAGATGAAGGTCCCTTTACTAGCCAGATGTTGGAGGCTATAAGCGGAATCACTGTCTCACAAAACTGATGTACTTTATATGTTTATAAATATGAAATCCAATTTGCCCAGATAGGAAATTCAAATCACTCCAGGCTCTTTCTTGTTCAAATAGCCACATTAAGCCAATTACCAATTTTTTTTTTCCTGGTTTTGATTCTTTATTCTCTTATCACACTGCCACATTTTTAGCCTCTGGAGAATTTAAAAAAGTGTTAACAATTATTTTGGTTTCCTAGTTATATCTTGTAGGGACAGAGGTCCTTGTGCATACAGGTAAGCACTGAAGCCAGGAAAAGTTAAACACACACACAACTCATCTCTCCAAAAGGAGGAGATATTTGGCTCTTCTGGAATGCTAGGGGGAAATGTAGTTTACAACCTAGTAACCCTTTGCAACTTGTTAAGCCAGGCCTCACTCATATCTCCAGAATGTAATGTTTATCCCAGACTTCCCCAGACCCCAAAACCTTGAGCTTTCTAAGCCATAAAACTCATCCTTAAGAGTATCATTTGTACTTTACAACCTAAGCAACCTCTAAGCAATCTTAGGGCCAGGCCAAATCCTGATTCCCACAGGCATTGCTTACCAAAGTCATTCTCTGTAAACCCTTATCTTGAGCATGGTTTCTAAGTCAACAGGACCTATCTTTAAGGAATCCATATGTACTTTGTTAAAGAGATTCTATGTAAACATGTCTTAAGCTTTGTTGTACTCATAAGACTGAGTTAATTATTTTCAGAACACCCCTCCCCATTGGGGTTTTGCTTAAATATGGCTAAAATAAATGAACTAGTGTCAGACTCTGGAAGTTTTGGCCCAGCACTGGTGTCAAAGTCAGGATGAATGGAGTTTCGTTCTTGTCTTTTCATGGACTATTTTCATGTCTATTCTTTGCAACCCAGAAAGCTTGCAGAGATTCTCTACAACATCTAGTTCATATTTAGGGCTCATTCAATATACATCTAATAAATCAACTACTAGTATGATCTATAAACTATTCTGGTGGTAGCTCTGAGTATGTTTTGAGTTGCAAATGGTTTATTAATATGCTGATTTCCCATGTGTATTAGCATTTTACTTAGGATTGCTATTGCTATGATGAAACATTATGACCAAAGCAACTTGGAGAGGAAAGAGTTTATTTGGCTTACATTTCCATATCATTGTTCATTATTGAAGAAAGGACAGGAACTCAAACAGGGCAGGAACCTGGAGGCAGAAGGTGATGCAAAGGCCATGGAGCAGTGCTTCTTGCTGGCTTGCTCAGCCTACTTTCATATAGAACCCAGGACCATCAACCCAGGAATGGTACCACCCATAATGGATGGGTGCTACCCCATCAATCACAAATTAAGAAAATGCCCTATAAGCTTCCCTACAGCCCGATTTTATGGAGGCACTGAGGTTCCCTCCGTTTAGATGGTAATTTGACATAAAACCATCTAGCACAATTAGTATTCAATCCATGTCTTTAAATTTCCATGAAAGTCAAGACACAAGATTATGTACTTGATTCCTAAGTATTCAAAGATTATATTTAAGTCACATTGTCTTCTAAATATAATTAGCTTATTTAACAACAGTTTAGTGACTATTAGTTGAGAATTCAAGACAGCATGCTATGGCATTAAAATATGCAGTTTATCTGCCACTCAGTAGCAACTAGCCTACATTTAGGAGATAAAGCAAGTCAGGGAGAGGTGAACTTGAGGGACAATAGGAGTTAGAGGCAAAAGATTTTAACCTAAAACATTAAAAAAAAAACCCACACTATGAAATAAAAACATCTCATATAATAGGAAAAGACAAAAAAAAAATTCCTTGCATCTTGTTTTTGGACATTTTATCTAATATAGATCCCACGGGGCTTGTAAATTCCTAATCTCTCACTACATAAGGACACTGTGACCTGGTGAAAGTGGTTAACTAGTTTAAGTTAATGGGGGGTTAGAACTACATACCAGATTTTTGGGCTGTCCAGTTAAGTACTGTTACAATTTCCATCCAGTGTGAAAACTCAGATGTCCAAATCAGAATTCCCAGTATGGCACAATAGAGCTTATTATCTTCAGCCTAAGTAATCATCATTTATGTATTATTTTGCCATTTGAACAAAAGTGTTCTTCACTTTCATATGGTTACTCTTGCTAAGGTTTTATTATCTGGTATGCTATGTTGTACTTTAACTAAAAGGTTCCTACTAAGTTATTAAGTATCTACATCAATATGACATTTGGTTATTATTAAAGAATTAATCAAATTGAAGGTGCCAGTGAAAAATCTCATGTATGGGTCCTCTGATGTCTGGTAAGGTTTGTACTCCTACTGAAGGCTTTTCCACATTCATTACACTGATAGGGTTTCTCTCCTGTATGTATCCTCTGGTGTACTATAAGGGATGAGTTCTTAATGAAAGCTTTCCCACACTGGTCACATTCATAGGGTTTTTCACCAGTATGAATCCTTTGATGTTCAATAAGGTAGGCACTTTGGCTGAAGGCCTTTCCACATTCAGTGCATTCATAAGGTTTCTCTCCAGTGTGTATAACCTGATGTACAGTCAGGGATGATCTCCCAGTGAAATGCTTTCCACATACCATACACTCATAAGGTTTCTCACCAGTGTGAATTCTCCGATGCTGAGTAAGAGAAGAATTCTTACTAAAAGCTTTTCCGCACTGGTTACATTCAAAAGGTTTCACTCCAGAATGAAGTCTCTGATGTTCTATAAGATAGGTGCTTTGACTAAATGATTTACCACATTTGTTACATTTGTATGGTTTTTCTCCAGTGTGATTTCGCTGATGTAAAGTGAGAGTTGAGCTTTTACTGAAGGCTTTTCCACATTCACTGCATTCATAGGGTTTTTCTCCAGTATGACTTCTCTGATGAACAATAAGATGCATGCTTTGACTGAAGGCTTTCCCACATTCCTTACATTCATAGGGTTTTTCTCCCGTATGAGTTCTCTGGTGCACTGTAAGATTCATGCTTTGTGTAAAAGCTTTCCCACAATCATTACATTTGTAGGGCTTCTCTCCAGTATGAATCCTTTCATGCTGAATAAGGGATGAATTCTTACGAAAAGCCTTTCCACATTCTTTACACTGATAAGGTTTCTCTCCAGTATGAGTTCTTTGATGGACAGTAAGGTTCATACTCTGACTGAAGGCTTTCCCACACTCATTACATTTGTAAGGTTTTTCTCCTGTATGAGTCCTTTGATGTACAGTGAGGGAGGAGCGTTCAATGAAGTGTTTGTCACATACATTGCATTTATAAGGTTTCTCTCCAGTGTGAATCCTCTGGTGCTTAAGCAGGGATGAACTCTGGCTGAAGGTTTTCCTGCACTCATCACATTCATATATTTTCTTTCCTACAAACATTCTTGAAGTTTTCATTAACTCGGAGTTTTGTTTGGAATCTTTTCCAAGTGAATTCCAATTACGGGGTCTTTTTGTCAAAGGAATTCTTTGTGGTGTATTAAGCATCGAACCCTCAATGGAGCATTTTTCAGCTTTATTAACTCCACATACCCTCTTCTCATTAAAGATTTCCTTTTGAACCACTGCCACTTGGCCCAGGTATCTTTGCTGTTGCCCTTCTAACCAACAAGAGGGGTACCAGACAGCCCCTAAAGCTGAGTGCCAAAGATCTTCCCTTTCCATTATGACCCCATAGGGGACGTTTTCAATAATGGTGGACTTTGGAGTTGACTCTTTGACTTCAAGTCTTGTCTCCCAGCCTGGAAAAAAGGAAATGACTGAAATGCATATTGATTTCTGTGCCGCGACTACAACATACAGGGGAGTAAGAGGGAAGCGGTAAGGTAACAGTGAGTGCAGTTAAGAGACTACGAAAATACCTCTACAATTCATTAGAGAAACCCAAAGAACAGTGTGCCAGTCCACAGAAAGCAGAAGAACTAAGACAACAGCAGATCCCATCGAGAAGGAATGGACCAATAGTGAATATAGAACTAAGGTAAAATACAGAGAAGACTGGCTCGGGAAAGCAGATCAGAGTGAAAAGTGTTCATTTTCAACTTGATGGAATCCAGAGTCATGTGGGAAGAAAATCTCAATGAAGGCTTATCTAAACTGAGTTAACTATGGAGGATTATTTTGATTACATTAATTGATATGAGAAGGCTCATCTGGGTCTTCACTTGGGCAGGGAACCCTGTGTAAGATGGGGATAGATAGCAAGCAGACCACTAACATGTATGCATTCCCTGTTGTCATCTTCTGTAGATATAAAGTGACCAGCTCCCTCGGGCGCCTGTCGCCTGTCATTGTGACTTCCCTACCATGAATGGACTTTATCATGAACTATAAGTTAAACACTTTCTCCCTTAAAGTGTTAAATAAAAACCTCTCTGCTATTAATAGATTATTTTATCACAGCAACAGAAAAGAAACTAAGATCCTGGTACCCAGAAGTGGGACCATAAGTGTGTAAACTTTTCCATGTCATCTTTGTGGCTAGAATGTGGAAGAGTTTGGTCCACTGGGCTAGAGAAGTCACTGAATGCTGGAATCAGAGCTTAAGACATTCTGGGGAGACTCAAGACTGAGATAAACACGGCTTATAAAGCTTCAGAGGGGAACAAGGATTCTATCAGAGACTGGGCTAGGGACCATTTATGTTATATTTTGTTAAAGTATCTAAATTCATTCTATGTCCTGAGAGCATGGATAAAGCTATATTTAATGATAATGGACTGATTGGCTTGGCAGGAAAAATTGAGGAGGGGGCGGGCATTTAGGTTGTGTCTGAGAAAGTAACTGGACTTGTTAAAGAGATCAGCACCATTGTTGAGACGCCTCCTTCACACAGGCTCCCGGGGAATACTGTCATCAACAACACATAGAACAGAACACATCTGAAACGCGCCACTCCTGAAGAGGGAGGGTGTTATCTTAAAGGCTTTTTTCCTTAACCTTTAAGCAGTATTCTAATCACAGATGTAACAGGCCTAAACCACCTTACTTTTCCTAAGTTTTCTTTCTGTGAAGTTGAGAACTTGTGATGAGTAGAGCAAGATGAAGAAAATCTATAGAGCTGCTAGAGGTAACTGCACAGAAGGAAGGACCAGGAGTGTCTCGGGTTCACAAGACTCTGCTACTTACCCCAAACAAAATGGCCTGGAGGCAGTGAGGAAGGAGGGTAGGAAACACAATCTGAGAATCAGCTTTTGGATTGCTCATCAAGAGAGCAGAGGTCAACACAAAATACAATAAACCAAAGGTGCTGAAGCAAGAAATATAAGTAACAGAGCTTCTCCATTCCAAGATGACCTGCTTTAACAAAAAGAAAAATTTTAAGTCAAGCTGGGATGACCACCAAGTATGTGTCCCTAAGTAAGTCTGGAGAAAACGCCTATCTAGTGGTATCAACAAACAATTTATGAGCTGGCAGCTGTCTCTTGCCCTGGATCACTCTGGCCACATCCAGTAATTAAATTGACCGTTCTTTGAGAATATTTGAATTGCTATTCAGAATCCAACAAAAAATGCTGGGAGAATTATTAGCATAGATAGATGGCAACATTGTAAAGAAAAGCCAGGAGAGGTGTGGCGGGATTAAAGTGTTAGCCGATAAGGTCAGAAGATGCTTCTGGGACCCTGGAGGGGGTGTGGCCAACCCCATGGATAAGTGGCTGCTGGGACATGAGGATTCTCTCTTCCTGGTTCCTGGCTGCTGGCTGCTGGACAGACAGAATCGGAACCCATCGTCCTTCCATCGCACGTCCATCGCTCGTCCATTGCTTGGATACGCCAGTCCTTGTTCAGGTGCCACCATAAGCTGTTACTAATATCGTGAGTGTTAATTTATATTCTAATAAATATTAATTTTGGACTGGCGCCTTGAAAGTAAAACTCCGTCTACAGAGAGGGAATAGTGACAGCTAATCTTGGTTGTCAAATTACTACATCAGGCCACTTTCTTCAAGGAAAGGGCAACACTTCGTCCTTACTTGTAGCGGGAATCTACTAGAGTCATTGTATCTGGGGTAAACAGAACACAGCACTTGTTTCTCACTGTGTCTAGGGCAACAGTAGAATGTATTACAGTTTGCTGAAGGTACTTAGACCTTGAAGAAATCATAGTAGAGAACAGTGATTGTTTTCTATGGTTTATAGAGCTGTTTTTCTGAAGGAGTTTGCCATCCATTGCTGACTTCAGTCACAAGGCTATCCGGGCATACTTGAAGTGCCTTGCATTATTGGGTACTGCAAACAGTAGATCAAAAGGACTTTGGTATGAACAACTTGTACCCCAAACACAGCCTTTGTGTATAATCATCAGTAAATATGCTTCTGAATGGAGATTTGAGGTTCAGTTCACAGAAACTGTTCCTCCCTGCTGCCAGAGAGGATAAAATTACATTCTACTGAATGTCCCACATAATACAGAATACTCTACTTATTCTGATTATGGGTTTGCCTTTCCTGCATGGAATGCTTCTGTCAAAGCTATCATCTGGAGACTGACAGAATGCTTTCTTCACTGTCATGTTATCCATATATTGCTTCTCATCAGGGAACTCACTTGACGGCCAGAGAAGGCCAACAGTAGGCCTATGATCATGGAATCCATTGGTCCTATCCTGTTCTCTACCATCTTGAAGCAGCTGGCCTGATGATGATGGAACAGCCTTTTGAAGATAGTTATAGTCTCAATTAGGTGGCAGCAGCCTGGATGGCTGGGACAAGGGTCTCCAGAAGATGACATATGCTTTGAATCAGAGTCCAGCATATGGTACAGTTTCTCCCATACCCAGGAGTCCCGGGTCTAGGAATCAAGGGATGGAGATGGGAATAGTTCTGCTCTCTATCAACCCTAGTGACCCATCTGAAAAGTTTTTGTTTCCTGTTCCCATGACCTTAAGTTCTACTTAAGAAGTTTTGGTTCCAGGTCCAGCAGCACTCCTGCTAGGAGATATAACAAACATTCCATTGAACTGGAAGTTCATATTTCTCCCTGGCCACTTTGGGGTTTTGATCCATATAAGCCAACAAGCTAAGAAAGGAATAACAGTGTTAGGAGGGTGATTGATTACCAGAAAGAACTGAATTGTTTCTCTACAATGGAAGTAAAAAGATTATGTCTGGAATGTAGGAAATCCTTTAGGATTTCTTGATGCTACCAGAGTCTGTAGTTAAAGTCAAGGGGAGATTACAACAGTGTAATCCAAGCAGGATGACAGACCCTGGGGAATGAAAGTAAGGGTCACTCCTCCAGGAAAACAAGACCTTCTGAGGTACATGCTGGGGACAGAAGAAATACAGAATGGGTGGTTGAGGAAGGTAGTTATAAATACCAGCTAAGACCACATGACAGAAAAATAAATTGCAATTGGCAGTGTTTCTGTCCTATTACGTTAAGAATGAGTGTCAGAATGTAAAATCATAAAAACAAAGGAACGAGTTTGTGCAAATATACATATACATTAAGTGATGTTCTTCTTCATCATGTAATACTAAGATAATATTAATGATTACATTTAAATTATGAGACACTAAAAGACTACCCCTCAAAGGAGATACTGCCACCTATCATACATTTACAGTTGTACATGGGATACTTACATCATCACATTATGACCCGGCTATTGTTTTCATTTAGAAACTGGCCATGACATAAGGAGATGTGAGTGTATGTCAAGTTGACAAGGGATGGACCCATGATGGCTAGTTGTCAACATGAGTGCATCTGTAATAACTAAAACCCAAACAGCTGGGCATGTCTTTGGGGAGTTTACTTAATTAGATCCTTTGAGGTGGGAAGACCCCCTAAATCTAGGTCATCTGAAAATAGGAAGACTCATCCTAAATATGGGCCACATGTGGTGGCAGCCCACGTAAAACAACATGGGAGAAAAAAGCTTTTGCCTGCTTGCCCTTGCTCCCACTGATAATTCATTTATCCTCCTGCTAAGGCATTCTTCCCTGCTATTAGGATCTATTTCTTTGGAATTCTAATATAGATTGAAGAGCAGTTGGAGATATCTAGACTCATGGATTGAACAATTACTGGAGTCTTGGTCTTCTTTCAAGAGTCAGTCATTGTTGGACTAGTTGGACCACAGCCTGTAAACTACTCTAATAAATCCCCGTATGTTCCTCTAGAGAACTGTGACTAATACAGAAATCATCAATCGGAATCATCAACCTCCTAGAGGTAGAAGAGTGAGTGGGATGTTGGTTCTTGATCTAGGCTCCGGACCCTGGCTCCTATTATCTTTATTCTTCACTAATTTTCATCACTACTAACTACATAGGAAACCAGAATGGAATAGTGGTTAGGTAATAACTCTGGAGTCAGATTATCTATCTGGCTCAAATTTGATTTCAACCACTATTAGCTGTGTGACTTTGTGCAGGATTCTTAAACTTTCTGTGTTCCATTCTCCTCATCTGTTAAGTGGTATGTGTATTACTTATATAAGAAAAAATAGTTAAGCATTAATGTATTAAAGGCTTAACAGAATATGCACTATGTCAAATAGTATATATGCTTTATAAATCCCTCTGTTTATATATATCCCAAAAATCAGTTGAGAAAAAAATAAAGAATTAGCAAAATGCTAATAGTTATAAGCTCAAATTATCTTAACACTATATAAAACTTAATAAAGTTCAATATATTCTTTATTAAATTTAGATGCCTAACGTAAATGCAAATTCTCAGGACTTAATTGTTAAGAAAAATAAAATATTACCTACAATTTTTTAGTAACTGGCCTAGGAGATCCTCCCAGGAACACAGGACACCAAAAGACGATGCGCCAGGCCTGCAAAGGTGAGGGAAGACCCATGTGACCTGAGAAGTGAGTTTGGCCACCACTACATCTGTACAGGAACTAAGACACAGCTCTGGAAAGAGCATGATCTGCAGTGCACATCATTGGGTTCCCTGGTTTTCACCCCGTTTCCTATTTTCCTAGCTCCCCAGTTTCTCCTCCAGAGGATAATACAGACCCATCCCAGTGAAGAACACAGCAGAGGTGCTCTTCCCTTCTTTTTCCCTTCCATCTAACCTGGAAGAAATGTCAGGCCGTACTTGCTTCATGTACTCTTCCACACATAGCACAACACAACCCCTTAGCATTAAGCAGGCTCTTCCCTGGGTCACAGGGACTTCTCACCCACTCAGTTTATCAAGTAAGAATGGATAAAAGCACAGGCATTAATCCTTTCTTATCAACACTGCTGTATTCTTTCTGCTTTTCTTTTTAACCCTGAGCCAGCTCCCTTCTCATCCCCAGGCAGGCATCTGTAACCTATATAAGAGCATCTTTGGCCTTTGGTTCTATCCTGACAATTCTTCAATTTCCACTGGTAAGAAATCCACAGGTATGATTACAATTCTCAGACTTACATTTGTACCTGACTTTAGAAGTTCTATGTAATGTAGACTATCCAATACATAACGAATATTATCAAGCACTTGCTGGGTAGGCACATATAATGAAATGTAACCTCAGTAATGACAGTTTACTGAGCCTACATGTCAGCAGGCAGACAGAGACCCAGAAGAAAAGTAAATAGAGTGTGCACTCCAATCATAAATAGGTGAAAAAGCTTTGGGTCCTTTCTAATGGAAAAGTCTGAAAGAAGATAAAGGAGTGGTTATCAAAGGCATGGGACTGGGGATCCTAGCATGTGAGAGGCGGGGATTGATCTTTAGCACCACAAACAAACATTTCTATCCAATGTCTCAAGAAACCTCACTAAATGACAGTGGGGTGACCAAAAAGAACTTTAAACAAATGCACTAAATCTGGAAAGTGTGGAAATACATAACTACATGTGCATACCAACAAACTCCAAAACTACCCAAAAGTTAAAATATCTCCAAAGCGAGAGAAGTCACTGCATTGCTAACAAAAAGGAACAGGAACTCTGGAGACAGCTCAGTGGGAATGAGTGCTTGCTCTGAAGCATGAGGACTGAGTTCTAATCCCAGGACACACATAAAAGGCTGAGAAGGAGGGTTTGTGCTTAAAATCACAGTGCTCTGGGGACCGCACAGAGGACTGCTGTGGCTTGCTGGCTGCCAGCCTACCTCTAGGTTCCAAGAGACTCTATCTAGAGGGATAAGGCAGAGTGATAGAGAAGGATACCTGATGTCCTCTGGGCACACCAGGACACACGTATATAACACCACACACACGCATACACCACATGCAAGTAAAAAGTAAATACTACACACGCACACAAACATGAGAGGGGGGGAGTGTGAGAGAGAGAGGGCAGAAAGAGAGAATAGCAACTCACAGAAGTAAATAATATAAAAGCAGAAATTAATTTTTTTTTCTCAGGAATGAAAGAACTAGGTTTCAAGGATGCCGAACCGAGGCACTCTCCCACATCAGGGCCTTGGCAGACCTCAGGCTTTGAGCTTCTGCTCCAAGTCATGACCCCACAGAACAGAACTAAGCTAGCCCCTGAGACTGCATTCTTTCACCCCCTCACTGCACTACTCCCCACTCCTCTCTGCTTTCTTTCTTTCCCTTCTCTATTAATGCATTACCTCCCTAACCAGAACATGAGCTCCTCAAGGAAATTCTGCCCACGGTGCTTTTTTTTTTTTTTTTGCTATATTCCCAGGTCCAGAAAGAGGGTCTAGTGCTCAAGTATTTGTAGAATGAATAAATATAAAAATACTTATAAAACAATAAACACAAATGGCAATAGTAATCAAGACCACAGAAATCTATAATGAAAGCATTTATGCTCCCTAAAGGGATTCTGTTATACCAGATAAATGCACATCACAAATTACAAGCACAAAATAGGACTGGAAGCTATAGCATGTCCTCTAAATACATATGCCCCTTCGACCCAGCAACTCTTTAAAATCCTGTTCTCTAGGAAGCTCACTGAAAGCCAGCAGTGGTGATCAGAGCATTTTATTCATGTAAAATTAAATATTCACGAGGAAATTTTTGCAAATTTCTTCATGCAAATAGCAGATGGGCTACTTCTTTGTGGAGATATAAACAGAAGCATGTTTGTTGGAGGTCTGGAAGAGAATCTTTAGAAGATAAGTCTGATTTTCGTGTATAACCTCACATTCTCACTATTGTTAATCTTTAGGGATGCATTTGAGAACTGACCTCTGCCTTGATCAACAACCTCACTAAGAACACAGTGCAGTACCAACACAGCCCAGTAGCCAGAATTTCCCTGCTTTGCCTTAACTCACTTATATACAGCCCCACAAAGGTATGTACTGAATGTGTTTGTTGATAACTTCCTCTTTTCTATGCCTATAAGAGTTATAAAAGCTCCCTTTTCTTCAGAAAATGAATTTAGGATAACCTGTGTGCCTAGTCTCAGAGTAACTATTTTTCTATTTCCTTGACAAACTGCATAGACAACAGAGGTCTGTCCCCAGGGAGAGCCTCGGACATACATGGGAGTCAGACAACAGCTTGTCTCTTCTCAGCTTTCTTGATGCTTTATTATTATTATTATTATTATTATCATTATTATCATTATCATTATTGTTATTTTGAAAGTCCAAATCCACAGAAATGAAAGAACAGTGAACACATCTGACCCTCACCCAGATTCTCTTGCTGCAGATACTTGGGCCACATTTATTCTGTGGTACTTACATACTGGCTTTGCTAGCCTACTCTTAGCTCACTGGTGTAACATGCTACCCCTATGCACCCTGGCATCATTCCTGAGGACATTTTCTAATAAATCACATGATACTGACACTCTTAAGACATCACCACTAATGTAATAATACATTCTTTTGTTTTTGAGACAGGTCTGATGTCATGGGAGTCTATCACTCTCCACTTTATTTTCTGAAACAGGGTCTCTCACTGAACCTGGAGTTGACCAATTTGGCTAAACTGCTGGCCAGAGAGCCCTAGGGAATCTTCATGTCTCTGCTACCTTAGTGTTGGATTATAGGTGTGTGCAGCCTATAATCTATAGGCCTGGCTTCTACATGGCCTTGGGGGCTGAACTCAGGTTCTCATACTTACACAGAAAGCATGTTACCAACTGAGCTCATTCTTTACCTTTAAAAAATATGTTTTAAAACAATGGGGCTAGAAATATGGGTAAAGCATAATATAAAAGATGTTTTCTGCAGAGTAAGTTCACCTCAGAGAGAACTTTCTGCTGTGACATGACTGACCAAGGCACCAAGCAGTACGAGTTGCATGGCAGGGAATGAATGAATGGACACAGATGGGGCATTTTGTGGGGATAAGTAGAATATATAAAAGATGTAAAGTTTTTAGAAATATAAGCAAAACTATAGTCATTTCTCACTTTTTAAAATATGCAGACTGTTCAAAATGTCTATTAAGCAGGAAAAAAAGAAAACCCACAAATGCCTACATAAACAAAAGAAGGAAGCTAGGAATGCAGGTTAGGCCTGGGAACAGAGACAATGAAAGAAGGTGTCTCAGTGGTGATTGCTTTAACTGACTACTGATGATGACGGAAGGACAACCAGCCATTGCTAATGTCTCCAGTGTACAAAAGCTCCTGGTGTAGTGACTCAAGCCCTACCATCCATCTCCTCCTCCAAAACCAGAACACAGGATAAACAACAGAGGACAAATCCCATCAACACAGTGGCACTGTCCTCATAAAGTATACATCTGTGGGAGGTGGTCACTGCAGAGACCTCAAGATCCCTTCCACACACCCTCTCAGTAAGATACCATGTTCATTACGAGTCCTTGCACCCTGACACTTACCCAGAGTTCTCTTTTCCTCAGGCTCAGTCCTTGTTCCAGCTCAGAGATCACATTTGATTTGGAAAGCTGAGGTCCTGCTTGGGAGGAAAGAAACCAAGTTTGGGTCCCTGCACTTAGTCAACACCCAACCCCAGCCTAGTTCTGATTTCCTCCATTTCCTTTTTTCTTTTTTATTTCATTCTCTATTGACTTCTCACCTAGAAAAACATAACATTAAGGGATGATCCTAAATAAGACCCCATGAGAGCTGGAGTTTCAAGTCAAACCCATGAATTTCAAGGCAGATGGCTAAAGGGGGACAGTGGCAAGAATCAGGTCTTGAGTTGCAAGGGGAGTTCTCACCCAGGGAGATAAGGGTCCTGTGGTTCTCCAGCATCACTCTGCCATACATGCTCCTCTGCACGGACTCTAGCCGCATTCACTGTTCCAAAGTGAAGTCCACAGACACATCTTTGAATGTCACTGATTCCTGAAACCACAAACTCTTAATGGGATTTGCCCATAAGGCCTTGAAAATAGACCAAGAAGCACCAGAAGCAACATGGTGTAAGTTTGTGTGAAAAAAACATACTACATTCTGACAAAGACAAAACATGCAGCAAACCACAGACGTTATGAGCCAGAGAAAAAGATAACACAGGGAGAGGGTTAGGAATTGTTGTTTCCTGTTTCTGTTGTAAAATACTCTGACAAAAGCAACTTAAAGGAGAAAGTTTATTCTGGGTCACAGTTCAAGGGTACAGACCATCATGCTGCCAAAGTCAAGGTGGCAGGAGCAAGAAGCAGCTGGTCACATGACATCCACATCTGGGAAGCAGAGAGGGGTGAATGTATGGCAGAGCTCAGGGGTCACCTGACACCCACAACCAGGAAGCAGAGAGGGATGGAAGCATGGCAGAGCTCATCTGGTCACATGACACCCACATTGTTCTGCTCCCTTTTCCACATACACAGTCCAGGGTCATGGCCAAGGGATGGTGTCACCCATTGTGGGAAGGTCTTCTTGCCTCAACCTAATCAAGATGGCATGCTCCAAAGCCATCATCTCCCAGGTGATTCCAGATTCTGTCAGGGTGACAACTAACACCGACCATCTCAGAAAACAAGGTCAGGAAAAGAAGGTACACAGGAGTGCTGTGATTTGGCTCCTGAGGTGGTTTGAGCCCAAAGGCTCAAGTGTTAGAAGCCTGGTCCCCAATGGCAATGTTGAAGAAGTGTGGGAGGGCTGGGGAGACAGAGCAAAGGCTAAGGGTGAGGGATGCAAACAAGCAGAGCTGAGTCCAGACCCTGGCGACTCACATGAAAGCAGTATGTCTGTAACCCTAACAATGATAGGCACAAATGGTAGATCCTGGTAATTTTCTAGCCAGCTAACACAGCTTAAATAATAAGCTTCTGGTTCAGTGAGAGACCTTGTCTAAACATAAAAATATCATGAACTAATAGAGGAAGACATGTACGTCCTCTTCTGGCCAAACATAAGCATGGGCATATGCATGTGGGCAGTGAGGCCTTTGAGGCTAGTGGAGTTGCTGCTGCTGTCTTTTCTTTCATGATCTCACCCTCTCACCTGCATTCCTGACACCATCCACTATGCAGTGTTCACAATAGCTAAACAGAAGCCATGAGACCTAACATCCCATGTGTATGGCAGACACTCAGGCTGTAACTTTTATCAGCACCATGAAGAAATGATGTGATGCAGAACTGTTAAGACTCCAGACTGAAACTTGGAATTCCATCACAGCAAATCCTTTGAGGCATCCTTCCCCAGACCTTGAGCTGGGCAGACACTCCCTCACTACACCCTACCCTTACCCTTCCCTAGGCTGTTCTGACTCCTGGTAGTCCATAAGCTCCATAAACAAAACATATCTCTCCTGGGACTTTGGTTCCTTCTCTAGCCTTGAGTACCACCAAGAACTCCAGTGTTGGCTGAGAACAGAGGTGAAGGACACTAAAGGGATCCAATGCTCTAATGCTCCAATACATCGGTTAGTAAAACATGTCTGACAATGACGTGTCACCTGAACTCCCCATGGCAGGGGCCCAACAGCCATCGCCTTCCTCCTTCCTATGGAGCCTTCCTAGAGAAGGTGCATTCTCTAGGGGTGGAGTTGACAGAAGGAAAGGAAACCATGAGAGAGACTCCTGCCGCAATGAAAAGATACCTACAAATAAGTAAGAAGTGAGGCATCAGCATAAATACAGTGAAAATATCTTACCTATAAACTTTGTTAAGCTTCCATAGGCATATAAACTGAAAAGAATGGAGAGGCCTCAGGATTCTAAGCTATTACCTCCTTTACCTGGATCTACACACTTAACACATTCCTAAATAGTTTATATACCTCAACGAGAATATTTTAAAATTAATTATAGAAAAATTATTAACCATGTTGTATAACATCTTTTTTAAAAAGAGATTTTCTGTTTATGAGTGTTCTTTATACTGCGTTTGTATCTGCTGTGGGAGAAGGTGGAAAGAGGGTATTGGAGCCCCTGGAACTAGAGTTACGAGTGGTTTTAAGCCAACATATGGGTGCTGAGAATCAAATCTGGGTCCTCTACAAGAGTAGTAAGGGCTCGTAACTGCTAAGCTACCTCTCCAGGCTTAGAAAAAATGTCTAGAAGGAGCCTAGTGAAGACAAATACCAGATATTCTCACTTAGATTTGAAAGCTGAGTAAGTTGATCTTACTGAAACAGAAGTACTGGAATGGATACCAGACACTGTGAAGCAGAGTCAAGCATGGAGGGAGGTTAGTTATCAGGCACAAGAATAAAGTTAAGCAAGAGAAATATCTTTTAACCTTCCACAGCACAGGAGATTAGTTATAATTAATTCATGTTAACTTATTTTAAAATTAGCAAAGAATTTTCATTTTTCACTGTACATATTTGTATGTATATGGTGTATTCATACAGATGTGGGTGTGTGTTTGGTGTATTTACACACACGTGTGTACAATATATTCACCTGTGTATATATGTATCCAGTGAAATAAAGGGCTGTTTTGGTTATGGCGGGCACCATAGAAGTAGGTGGAGAAATTGGAGCATAGGGTAGAGTCAAAAGAGACCAGATCCAGCAGCCTAGGAAGAAACTTAATTAAATAGGTGAGCCACGGGCCAGGTGGCAGGACAGATTAAGAATGAAAGAGCTATGCCTGAGCCATAGGTCAAGCAGCATGAAGTTAATATAGTCATCTGAGTCATTTGGGGGGGGGGGGGCTAAGCAGTGGCAGACAGATAGGTAGTCTGAGACAACAGGTCTATGGGTTTGGACCATGGGGCTAGGCCGGACCAGAAACCACATTATTATGTGTATATATAGTGTATACACACATGTGTAGGTGTATGTGTGGCATATTTACACGTGTGTGCAGAATATTCACACATGTGTATGTGTATATATGGAGTATTCACACATGTGGGCATTTACATATGTAGGTGTCAGAGGGCGCTTTGGTGTGGGCGCTTTGGTGTCCTGCTTTATTACTCTGTGCCTATTTCTTTGAGTCTCTGAACCTGGAGTTTGGTTGGTGGATAGCAAATTCTAGCAGTCCTGCAGCCTCTGTGCCTCACTCCTCCAGCACTGGGTATGGGCAATGTCCTCTGAACTCAGGTCCTCATGCTTGTAGAAGGCATTTTACCCACCCAGCCATCTCTTCAGCCCCTCCCCTGTCATTTTTGGGACAGGGACTCACACAGCTCAGGCTGTCCATGACTTTGCTGTTTAAGGGAAGATGACCATTTGATTTCCAGGTGCTGGGATTACACCCAGCTGAAGAAAGCATCTTCAATGCTCCCAACACAAAGAAGTGACAAATATGTGAGCTTATGAATTATATTAATTACCTTCATTTGATCATATTCTATATAACCAAATTAGAACACTATAACACGCAAACATGCAAAGTATCTCAATTTAATCTTGAAAGAAAACATGCCCACCAGAGTTTTCAATGACATTAACTAGAACACAACTGTCTTAGTTAGGGTCACTACTGCTGTGATGAAACACCACAACCAAGCAACCAAAGTTTGGGGAGAAAGAGTTTATTTTGCTTACACTTCCATATCACTGTCCATCACTGAACAAAGCTAACACAGAAACTCTAACAGGTCAGGAACCTGGAGGCAGGAGGTGACATAGATGCCATACAAGAGTGCTGCTTACTGGCTTACTCACTATGACTTGCTCAGCCTGCTTTTGTTTAACAGAAACCAGGACAACCAGCCCAAGCGTAGCACCACCCACAATGAGCTGAACTCTCCCATATCAGTCACTAATTAAAAAATGCCCTAAAGCCAGATCTTATGAAGGCATTTGCTCAACTGAGCTCACTCTTGCCAGGTAACTCTAATCTGTGTCAAGTTAACAAAAACCTAGGCAATTACTGAAGATCCTCTGACACGGTAAACACCTTGTGAACATCTTGTAAGAAGTGCAGCATGCTAAGTAATCTAAGTAAGAGTGAGCACAGCCGTAAATACAACAGGCAAAGTCTCCACCTTCATGGATGTTACAAACTATGGAGATGACAATGGAACAAAACCAAATCCTAGCAACACACACACACACACACACACACACACACACACACACACACACACACACACACACGAATTCAGGGGCTGAATTCTTATAGCTCAGTGGAGGCACTTGCTTTGAACTCTATCACAGTAAAGGGATGGAGTGGATTGAGATATAAGAAAGTTGACATCAACAATGAAAGGACTAACATTTGGAAAAGAATAAAAATGCACAAATGGAATAAGAATTGTATAAGACACTATAAACTAACATCTTTGTGATATGAAGTAAAATGTTTCTATTCATCCATCTACACATATTACGCGGATTTTGTAATAGATTTCCAATGACTTTGCCCGTATATTTTCTAGTTGACCAATAGTGAACTTAAAGAGAACTCCATGGGGGTGGGGGGCACGTTCTCTCTTAGCCAGGACGCACTGGCAGGCAGAGGGCGGATCCCGAGCAGCGGTGCGCACAAAGGACAAGCCTCGGAATGCTGCTCCGTGTCCTCCTAGGCTGCCGAGAGCGGGTCCCCGACGCGTTCACGGCGCGTACCGGGCCACTGCTGCCCGGCCAGGAAGAGCTCGCGAGCAACCCGATGCGACTGACTTCGGGGTAACAGAAGCCGAGCCGAGGTCTCCGTAGGGGGCCCTGAGGCCTAGCGCCCGCCTGAGCAGCGCACCTGCGACTCCGCGGTGTTCGAGGTGGACCGCGTGCCGCACTGCCTGGCCAGCCCCGCCCTCGGGCCGCAGCCCCGGGTTCCCAGTGGGAACGCCTCCGCCTTCCCTGCTCGCAGACCACCCGCCCAAGGCGCGGCACTCACCCCACTCACGGAAGAAATCAGAGTCTGGTGGCACTAGCAGCCGCACAGGGCGCGCTGGACTACATTTCCCACAGGGCCACGGGGCCTCGGCAAGGTAACCCCTTGCGCAGGCGCAGTAGGAAGGCTGCCGACTAGGGGCGGATCTTCTGGTGCATGTGCAGGGGGCCACATTAAATCTGTTGGCTTAAAGAAAGCGGTTCAAGAACTTTCCCCTTCCCTAAAGAGGACTCAGGTCACTCCCTTGCATGAGGGAGCATGAGAAGTAAGCTAGTAATGGAATGTACTAGAGACTTCGAGGCGCTCAGGCTTGGTGTCACTCTCTCTTCCTAGGGATGCAGGATTGTCTATGGAAAACCAACCACCTTGTGGATGTTCAGGTAATTGTGGCTGCATCCACTGCTCTAGAACTTGGAGAAGCATGTGACCTCTTAGGATAAAAAGGTATGTTAGAGACTGTAATGTTTGCTTATCTTAAAAAAAATAAAATAAAACGGATAGCCCCCTATGTCTTTTTAATTTTCTCAAAAACCTGACATCCTTCTTGCATACAATGCATTGTGTTTACATTCACACCTTTGCTACCATCTTCCAGTCCATGTTTCACTTGACCCCCTTCCCCACTAGTCCCTCCTACACTTTGCCCTCACCCCCATCCTTTTTTTTTTTTTTTTTTCCTTCAGGATGCAAATCTTTTTGCTATGACAAAGACTGGGTCCTGAACCAAGTGTTGAAGAGGCATCTGGTGGCTGCTTTTTGATGCTGCTCAGCAAACCTTCGAAGTCTACATGAGAGCGAATCCCTTAAACCCCACCTACCATGTCTTAAAGTAATTTCAGCAGAAAGCTCCTCCTTGATGTCCACCATACTCTGCTTGTTGGCTATAAATCTCTAGCTACCTTTTTACAATTGAGGGCTTGAGAAATGGTTTAGTAGTTAAGAGCATTTATTGCTCTTGAGAGGGCTCAAGTTCTTTTCTTGGCACCCACACCAGATTTCTCTAGCCAGCTGTAATTCCATCTCCAGGGATAATACCTCTGGCCTCCATAGACACCTGCATTCACTTTCACATACCATACTTTGCACTGTGTAAATTATGCTGTGATTGGTTTAATAAAGAAGATGACTAGCCAATAGCTGGACAGGATAAGGGTAGGTGGGCAAACCAGACCAAGGACACTGGGAAGAAGCAAGGAGTCAGAGAAGTGGGCAGCAAGACACAGAAAAGAAACAGGAGTTGGAAGATGAAAGAGAGGTAACACCACGTGGCAGAATGTACATTAATATAAATGGGTCAATTTAAGTTGTGGGAATTAGCTAGAAACAAGCCTGAGCTATTGGTCGAACAAGATTACTATTATGTCTCCATGTTCGTTATTTGGGAACTGGTGGGCAGGAAAGAAAAGTCCACTTACAGTACATACATAAATAAACACATTTTAAAAAATTGACAGTTTGCATGAAATGTTACGGTAACCCAACAAAAAGCAATTACAGGTAAAAATCTGTAACAGTCGCATTTTGGTGAGCATCTCTAATTCCAGCACTGCTGAGGGAGAGGTGGGGGGTGGGGGGGTGGGACAGATACAAGCTCAGGGCCTCCTGAATGCCGAAATCATAGGCCTGCACAGCCAGCACAGTTCCAACAGTTACTTTTGAACTCTCCTCTCAGGAACTGCTAGAAAAGCTGACCAGAAAACATCTCTTCGAATGTAGAATCTTTGAAGAACAAAATTAATAAGTTTGATAGGAACATGTAAATAGGCTTACCCCAAAATGGGGAGAAACAGTTTATAAATATGATCTTATGCTGGGTTTAAAGTAGACACATTTAACAGAATTGGTCTGTTGATCATATTCTTTGATGAAGCAAGTTAGACACTGGTGCAGCCATATCTGATGGGAACAGCAAAAGTCATAAGGCCAGCACAGCTGCCTGACAAAGATTCAACAGAGCTGAGCCGCATGATGGCTGTTGTACCACTTTGCTTTTGATCTCCATGTGTTGCATACTTGGGGGAATTTTAATATTTGTACAATTTAGGGATATTGGGTTTATGAAAATTATTTTATAAATCAGTGTAGTAGGTGGTTTCTGGCCAGGACTTTCAGGCCTAGCCTCAAGGTTTAGGCCCACAGACCCACAGACCCTCAGAGACACACAGATGCTCACACTAGCTTTAGGCTGATCGGCCTAAGGCCCAGGCATATAACTTGCTAACAACTCTTTACTCTTAATCTAACCCATGACTCTTATCCTATTCAACCATGGGGCTCAGTACCTTTTCTCAGAGCAGCATAGTTGTCGTCTGTTTCTTCTGGCTTCTCTCTGGCATTCTGCCCTGTTCTGCCTGTTCCTAGAGTTTTCCTAGTCTGGTAGCCCCGCCCACACTTCCTGTTTGCCTTTGGCCAATAAGCGCTTTTTATTAAACCAGTGGGTGGGACAATTATTTACAACGAAACAATATAATCTCTCTACAAATCAGTTATGCCTTATTTTAGGAGTACTACTTCTAAGCTTCTAGGAAAGCCCTGAGCACACGATTTCTCCCACTTTTAGGGAGATATCCTTATCTACTTGAAGGTTTTCTTTATGCCTTAGAGATTGAAACACACATAAAATCTCATTATGGGACTCTGAGATATTCTTAAAACATCTTCCCCTGCACTTACTCAGTGTCTTAGTTAGGGTTTTTATTGCTGTGAAGAGACACTATAACCATGGCAACTCATAAAGAAAACATTTAATTAAGGTGGCTTGCTTACATTTTCAAGGTTCAGTCAATTATCATCGTGACAGGGAGCAGGCAGGTGTGGTGCTGGTTACATTTTGACAGGAAGGTAGTAAAAAGTCAACTGGCATGACAGTCTCACTGGAGGCAGCTTGAGTGACCTCTAAGCCTGCCCCCAGAGTGATACACTTCATCCAACAAGACCACATCTCCTAATAGTGCCACTCTCTTTAGGACCCATTTTCTTTATTTTTTAAAAACTATTTATTTTTTGTTTGTTTATTATGTATACAGTGTTCTGCCTGCATGCATGTCTGCAAACCAGAAGAGGGCACCAGATCTCATTAGATGGTACAGAGCCACCATGTGGTTGCTAGGACCTCTGGAAGAGGACCCCTGGAAGAACAGCCAGTGCTTTTTAACCTCTGAGCCACCTCTCCAGCCCTCCATTTTCTTTCAAACCAGTACATTCTACTCCCTGGCCTTCAAAGGCTTATGGCCATATTGTAATGCAAAAAAAAAAAAAAGCATTCAGTTCAACTTCATAGTCTATAACAGTCTCAGACTTGTTTCAAAGTAAAAGTATCTTCTGAGATGTATGGCAATCTCTTAACTGAAATCCCCCTGTAAAAATAAAAAAAAAAAAAACAGATCATATACTCCCAATATATAATAGCATAGAATATACATTAATATTCCTAAATGCAGGGAAGGGAGCATGTTGAGGAAATATTGAACAAAAGTGAGACTGAAAACCAGCTGGGCAAACTCCACAAATCTCCATGTCTGACGTCCAAATGCTCTGCACATCTCCACATCTGTTCAGCTTTGTTCACTGCAACAAACTTCTTTCTCTTGGGCTGGTTCCATTCCCTGGTAGCAGCATTCCAATCCCAACAGCTCTGGCATCTTTAACACCCTGGGTTCTCCAAGACAATCCAGGATTCAACTTCACAGCTTCAAGTAATGGCCATTCTACTAGGCCTCCATTCAGGGACACCCCTGACACATGCCTGGCTTCAGTGGCTTTATTCCATAACTCCTTTTGTTCTATCCTTAACTCTAAAGCCAGAACCATGTAGCTGAAGCTGCCGAGGTCTCCTGCCTCCCAGGGCTAGAACATGGCCCCTTTGCTTAATCACATCTCCACCAGCTTTCTGTCCTTCATTGCCTGAGCTTGGCTGTGCTGACACTTGTTCTGTAGATCAGACTGGTCTAAATTCAGAGATCCTTGAGATTCTGCATTCCCAGTGCTGGGATTAGAGGTTTGCCCCACTATACCCAGCTCTAAGGTTTTCTTTAGTTCCTTTTCACAAGTTGGAAATTTAACTGGGTGGGATCTTAATCCTGAGGTCACTATTCACTTTATTCTACTGATCAATTCATTTATCACCTTGGACACAAAATTTAGCTCCATTCCACTTCCTGGAGCTCCGTTTTCTTCTCAAAATTTTCATTTTGTAGTTTACCCTGCTCAGCTCACTCCTTTTCATTCTAAATCTTCATTAGAGTTACCACTGAAAACATACATCAGAATCTATACTCAGTTGTTCTGAGATTTCCTCTACCAACCGAATTAATCTTGCCGTTAGCCTCAGGCAGACTCTTAGGACAAGACCAGAAGGCAGCCACTTTGTTCACCAAAATATCACAAGAACAATTTCTAGGCAACATACTAAAATTTTTCTCTGTGACCTCTTGAATGAATATAAGCAGAGTGTTCCTATTTCAGCAGCCACTTCCAAATTACCATGCTGAGGATAATATTACTTTTAAATGATTGGCCAATAGCTCAGGTTTATTACTTTGTAACTCTTACATTTAAATTAACCCACATTCCTTATTCACACACTGCCACATGGTGGTACCTTTATCAACATGGTATATCCATCTCCTGCTCCCTCTGCATCTGGCTGGCAACTCTCATCTATGCCCTTTCTCTTCCCAGAATTCTCTCTTTCTCAGGCTGTCTCACCCAATCTCTTCCTACCCACCTGTCAGCCAATCAGCTTTTTATTATCAATAAGAGCAGTACATATTTACAGTGTTCAAAGATTGTTCCACAGCATGTGATCATGCCAGAGTTTATCAAAACACACTCAGCACCACTGTCATGCTCCTCTAGGTATGACCCATTAAGTATCACGTAAAACATTCAACTGCTTTTCTAATTCACAGTACCAAGTACATATCACTCCAAATAAAAGCATGACCAGGCCTATCACAGCAATATCTCAGTCCCTGGTACCAACTTCTGTCTTAGGGTTTTTGTTGTTGTTGTTGTTTTGGGTTTTTTTTTGTTTTGTTTTGTTTTTGTGAAGAGATATGTGACCATGGCAACTCTTACAAATGAAAGCATTTAATTAAAGAGACTCCCTTAAAATTTCAGAGATTCCATCTTGTTATCATGGTGGGGAGCATGGTGGCATGCAGCCAGATATGGGCTCAGGTTGAGATTCACACACCTTATAGGCAACAGGAAGTTGACTGACTATAGATATAAAACCTTGGTGTGGTGATATATTGTATGTTTGATAAAGTTTGTCTGAAAGTCCGAAGACAGAACCTAGTCACACACAAATTTAGCCATGAAGGTCATGGAGTGGGGACCCATGTCTTTAATTCCACCTGGATCTTTATGAGTTCAAGCCCAAACAGAGCCAAGTGGTTGTAGCACACCCCTTTAATCTTAGTGTTGTGAGACTATGTTGTGGTATATTGGAAATATTTGCCCCTCATAGGGTTTAATAAAAATGTGATTGCCGAAGACAGACAGGAAGTGTGGGTGGGGCTACCAGACTAAGGAACTCTGGGAACAAGAAGAGCAGGGTGGAGAAGCCAGAGAGATACCAGAGAGAGATGCTAGCAGATGCAGAGGAAACAACCATGCTGCTCTGAGAAAAGGTACCAAGCCACATGGCTAAACAGATTAATGGAAATGGAATGAATTAAGATGAAAGAGCTAGCTAGCAGCAGCATGTCTGAGTCATAGGTCAATCAGCATAAAATGAATATAAGCTTCTGTGTGTTTCTTTGGGACTGCTGGTCTAGATCTTGGGGCTAGTCCATGCTAGAAACTTCGTATTACAAATGGTGCCTGAACAGGGACTTAAATATATATCATCACAACTTAGTACTAGGAAAGCTGAACAAAAAAGTAAGATATCTGGGAAGGAAGGAGGAAGCAGTTCAGCCCTTTGCCTGCGCTACCTTTCTGTTTCTGCTAAGGACTCAGAGGTATTCAGTCTGAGGATTTGTGAGTAGTGGCTGGGTGAGAAGTGGCTGTGGCTTGTTTCAGTCTATTGACTTTTCCTCAATATCTGGCTGGGTTCTTATTAATAACAACAAATAGAATTCATGCATTACTTTGGTCTCGCCAAATAGAGTATTTTCTCTGAATTTTACAAGTGCAAATGGACTAGACATTATAAATGTAATTTTTACTTGATAATTGTTCTTATTGTGTATAGTTTTACTGTGTTAGAGTGACTATCTTTCCTTTTTATTTAGATAAAAGGGGGAAATGTTGTGGAATATCCCTTTACATTGTGTAAAGATATGTCACTGTAGTTGGTTTATTAAAAGGCCAATAGCTAGGCAGGTGGTATATCAGGGACTTTGAGACAGAAAAAACTCTGAGGAGAAGAAAGTGGAATTGCCAGGCAAATAGGGAGGAACCAGTGTGGGAGGTACAGTGTAAAGGTTACCAGGCCACATAAAATAACCTAGATTAAAATATATGGGCTAATTTAAGTTGTAAGAACTAGTGAGTAACAAGACTAAGCTATTGGCCTGAACCTTTATAATTAATAATAAGTCTTCCTGTCATTATTGGGAGCTAGTGATCCTGACAAAAAAGATCTGACTACAGCAAAATATTTTGACAATTGTCCAGCACCTACAATATATCTAAACTTTTTATTGTTAAGAATTTTTTTTCAGACTCCCAAACTTCTACTTGGCAGTTTTTTAAGCCAGAAATAAATCATCTTTGAACTGTCTGCTTTCAGATGTTCTTCCTAAAAGTCTTCAAATCAACCATTTTATCTTCATGATCACATCCAAATTTTTATAGCCTTAAGATCCAGATACCACTCAAGATCTCCAATGACCTAACTTCAGCTTTCATTTTAAGCATTTTCTTTATCATGAATCCTCTACACTAAGAAGGTTGTCTTTCACTGTTCCTTCGGCTGCTACATCCACACTTCCTCTGGGCTTTTGGGGGGTATACTCTTTAATTTTATGTATATGAATGTTTTGCCTATGTGTGTACCACGTGCACGTTTGATGCAGGCCTTTAGAGGCCATGAAAGGGAGTCAGATGCCCAGGGAACTGGAGTTAGAGTTTTCTCTTCCTGTTCAGGTGTTGTTATTGTTCCCACCTATTGAAAAGTTATGGATCATAAAAGCTTCTGGGGCTAGAGAAATGGATCATCAGGAGCACTAGCTGCTCTTGCAGAAGATCTGAATTTTGTTCCTGTAGTTGGATCTCTTTTGCAACACCAGTTCCAAAATAATGACACAGAGACTAATTATGAAAGCTTAGCCTTAGTTTAGGCTTGTTCCCATCTAGTTCTTATAACAACCTGTTATATTCATCTACGTTCTGCCATGTTTCTTGTTACTTCTCTGTAGAGAGCTGCGTGGCCGCACCTTAAAGATGGTGCTGGCTTCTGTCTTCCACCTGAGAGCTCTCTGAGATAAACAACTCCTTATTTGGCTAAGGCTAAGCTCGTGGCTTGCTTCCAGGTGTGGCTTGCTTCCGTGTACCTGGATCTATTGGCATGGCCCACGTGGTACCCCATGACTAGCAGTCCAGAGGGTATATAGCTGGGAGCGGGTTCTCCCCAGTAGGAGAGGCAGAGCAGAGGCAGAAGTTTCAAGGTCCTGAACAAACCACTGAAAGAAGAGCCTGGTGTCGCGTCGTCCTTGCGGGTGAGGGTGAGCGCGACACTTCTCCATACTGTATGTCTGACTTCCCCCTCCTGCCCCCAGTGTTTGGCTGGTAAATTTCCTATGCCTCAGATTCCTCCTAGAATTTCTAACCCTCTCTGGAAGTCCCACCGATCCTCTCTTGCCTAGTTATTGGCCATTCAGCTCTTTATTAAACCACCCAGAAGGTGCGTTGGCAGAAACACATCTTCACAGTGTACAAAAAGATTATTTCACCACAGTTCCCAGCACCCACATGGCAGCTCACAAATGTAATCCTAGTTCTAGGTTTCCAGACATCCTCTTCTGATCTCCTTGGAAATTGTACACATTGTACATTTATGTACCTGCAGGCAAAATACTTATATAATTACACTTTCTTTCTGTTCTAAGTTCTTAGAAGATAATCCTGGCCATTTGAGTTGGACTTCTATTTACTAAGGAAGAAACCTGACTTATACAAACAGACACATTATGATTCAACAAGGCAAATAAGGATTTATTTCATTCATACACCATCAAAGCTAGATCAATTGCTGGGTGCAATGGTGCATGACTATAGTCTAATATTTAGGAGGTGGAAACAGGAAGACAGCTGCATAGCTAACATCTAAGCCAGCCTGGCTATTATAACAAGTCCTGGTATGGTGAGAATCAGAAAGTGTTAATTCTTAAAACAATGAAGAGAAAAACTATCATGTTTAGTCCATGCAGAAAGTGGATATAACAAAATTCTATTCCTTTTTTTAATGATAAAGGTCACGACACAAGAACTATCCAATTTCAGAATAAGCATCCACAAACTGAAGCTAGTATCTTAAACGGGAAAGTATTAATTATTTCACGGCATGGTGTCATTTTGTACAGAGTTATAGAGAAAACGAGTAAGACACTGGTCAAATGAGAAAAACCCAAATGACACATAGGCACACTCTAGGACAAAAGTCACTAATTAGAAGAGTATTTCTAGGTGATTGTGAATACAAAGACTCTACAAATAAACTATTAGAAATCTGCATGCACACATAAAGTATATTAACTACGTTATTTATATGTAAAAATCAATTATGTCTATTTATTTGTACTGGAAAATGTAATTTTGTCCTATGTATGTCTGTGTGGTGGGCATATTTGGGGGTTCATGTATATGGTGTTCATGTGGGAGTCAGTTGATATCAGATGTCTTCCTTAATACCTCTCAGCTCATTTTGGCAAGTTTAGCTAGTTTGTTTGCTCCAAGGTAACCATGACAAATATTTAATATTACCATTCAGGACATGGCTTAATGATTCAAGGCAACGAAGGAAAATAATTCATAGCACAAAGTTAGAATATGTATATTAAGTGTGGGAGGTTAGTAGGGAAGTTAGAAAATTAGAAGCACAAAAATTCAAGAGAACAATTTTCTTTTTAATAAAAATCATGCAGTTTGACAAAAGCATAGAGAAAGAAGTTTTAGACATTGTGAGGTAGGTTTTTTTAAATTGGTCTCTTGCTTTAAAAATTTATCTATTTTAGTAATTTACTACTAAATAGCTGTAGTAAATGTTAATAGATGGCATTACTTTTGCTAATAACAATAGCACAGCACTCCTGAACTCAGTTTTCCAGTGTTTATATATTGCATATATATTACGCTGACACAGTAAGAGTGTTCCTGTTACCTTACAAATGACCCATTTGAATATCTGTAACTGTGAAGTATCTGATCTTAAAAAGCAACTAAAAGATAGGAAAATTTTCTCCATTAATTATTATATAGCCAAGGTTTATTCTTGTAATTTTAATCTCATAGGACTAAATTGAAAATTCCTCATATTCACTATATTTATTAAGTCAATATGAAGTATATAATCGCTGAGGAACTTTGGTTAATTGCTTTTACTCATACGAATTTGTGTTCAAGGAGTCCTCTTCAATATGAATTTTATAGTGATTAGTAAGAGAAGATCTCTGGCTGAAGAGCTTCCCACATGCGCTGCATTCATAGGGTTTCTCTCCAGTATGAATTCGCTGATGTGCAATAAGGGAGGAGCTTTGTCTAAAACTCTTCTCACACGTGTTACATTTAAAGGGTTTTTCTCCTGTGTGAATTCTCTGATGTTGAATAAGAGCTGCACTTTGGCCAAATGACATCCCACATTCCTGGCATCTATATGGTTTCTCTCCAGTATGAATTCGCTGATGGTTACTGAGGGACGAGTTACACCTGAATGTTTTCCCACACTCACTGCATTTATAAGGTCTTTCTCCAGTATGCATTCTCTGATGCTGGATCAGAGCTGAACTCTGTCTGAAGGCTTTCCCACAAACTTTACATTTACATGGTTTCTCTCCAGTGTGAATTCTCTCATGAATAATAAGAGTTGAATGGGAACTTAAGGCTTTGCCACATTCATTGCAATTATACAATTTCTCCCCAGTGTGAATTATTCGGTGCCTATTGAGTCTCGAAATAGAAGTGAAGCCTTTTCCACATTCATTACATCTGTAGGGCCTTTCTCCAGTGTGAATTCTTTCATGTTGAATGAGTGATGCACTCTGACTGAAGGCTCTGCCGCACTCGCTACACTTGAAAGGTTTCTCTCCAGTGTGGATTCTCTGATGATAGCGGAGAGATGAGCTAGATTTAAAGGTGTTGCCACACTCACCACACAAGTAGGTCTTCTTTCTGGAATGGATTCTCTGACTTCCTGAAAAGCAAGTGGATGCTTTCCTGCCTGGGTTATATTTATTAGGGTTTTCTCGGGCATGGACTTTCTGGTGCAAAAAAAGACCAGACCTCCGGCCAAAGGATTTCCCACATTCTTTGCACGTGTAAGATTTCTCCAAAGTATGAGTTCTTAGGTGCTTACAAAGGGATGCACTATGGCTGAAGGCTTTCCCACATTCTTTGCATATGTAGGGCTTCTCTCCAGTATGAGTTCTTTGATGTTGAATAAGAGCAGAACTTTGGCTAAAGGCTTTCAAACATTCTTTACATTGAAATAATCTCTCTCCAGTGTGGTTTTTCAGATGTTTTCTAAGGGATGAATTGTGCATGAAAGCCTTTTCACAAGCACTACATTTATAGCATTTCTCTGCTGCCTTGATTTTTGGTTGATTAAGTGAATTTGAGTTTTCCTTGAGGTTATTTCTTTGTGTTTTTTCTTTAGCAATCTTTTTCTTACCAACTGACTTCAGGCTGACATTTGGACAAAATTCAAAATTCTTATGGCTTTTATCTACAGTAAGGATTTTTGTATGGGTGATTGAAATTACTTGTAAGCTTTCATTTTTGTCCTGGTTTTTAAAACTGTTGTCAGGTCTGCAGAATTTTCCTGAGGTGAAGTCCCATGACTCATCTCTCTTGAGCTGTTTTCTTGTTAATCTCTGAAATGATGCATCTTTGGTTTGAAGACTGCTATTGCATCCTGGAAGAAAAAATATTGCTAGTGATGAGAATGAATAGCTAAATTTATAGGAAGAATATTAATGATGGCTAAATAAATACTATATGCCTAAAAATACTAGCAAGGAAAAACTGGAAAACAATACTTTATAAAATAGTGGATGAGAACATAAATAACCGTAGTGAATAAAGCTCATTCAAGGAGATGAGAATTAAAAGTAACCAGTGGAGGGATTATAGGAGTATGAATTGGGAAATGTAGTCATGTATCCAAAGCCTATGGTGAACTCATAAATTATGGTATTTTTACATTTTTTTTAACATCTTACTTCCCCTTTCCTACATGTCAGAATCCTCAGTGGCCTTCCAATTCAATGCAAATAACTCCTCTGTTGAGGTTTTTCTGACTGAGTCTAACAATCCACATCCTTCCTCTCATTATAGTGTGAAAATAGAAAAATCCTGTAACTCTCTCCCTCTCGATCCCTTCCTGAGGTCCCTGAAACTAGCCAAGGTTGAGATGGCTGTCTCAGAAAAGCTCTCCCCCATTGCCTGGCTGGGACTGCATTCCTAGCAACCTGGTGAGACCCCATACCTCATTCCTGATCTAGCATCCTGGGTGGGGCCACCCAGGAAAGCCCTACCATGAGAACTGTTAACTGTTTGCTGAGGTAGGAACTTTCTGAAGTTTGTACAATGTGCCCTGCTCCAGGAAATGAATGTCTTCAGGTGGTCCTATTGTTTCACAGGAAATAGCTGGCCTGCCTACATTCCTAAACTCTGTCCTAAACTGACCTTTGGCCCCACCCTGTTTCTTGCCAAGCCCGCCCATGCCCCTCCCCTACCCAGAGTGGGGTATAAGAATTCTGCCCTGAAAATATTCGGGGCTCTAGGCTTTTCTGCAGTGCCTAGAGCCCACACAGTACCAGTATTCATATTCATTAAACTCTCTTTTTCTTTAATGTTAACAGTGGTCATTAGCCGTGGTCTTGGGGTGTCTTGGGGTGTCTTGGGGTGCTCTAGGGGCGCCTGCCTATTACAATAGCACTTATTATAAGATACAGAAGTACATCTTTTAATGACAGGGTTATGCTCTGAGAAGTGTGGTCTTAAGTTAGGTCATCATTATGTAAGCATTACAGAGGATACTTAACACAGATCTAGATGGTGTAGATCAGCCACTGGATATGCTATGTGTGTTTCTTGATGCAATCGAGAGATATGGTAAATATGCGATGTATGGGACTGCTGCTAGTATAACACAGCCTACTTAATCTTTCTTGCCATAATACAATGTATTAAAATAAAATAACAGTAATCATCAACCATTAACATAACCACTTACTGCTATTATCAAATATTATGTACTGTATCTAATTCTAATGCTATATTTTTATACAATTAGTACAGGTTTGTTTATAGCAGCACTGTTACAAACACATGAATAATACATTGTTAGGTTTTATTTAGTCATTATTAACTCTGGTTGGCCAGGAACTTAGCCTGGAAAGCAAGCTAGCCTTGAACTCCTCATGTTTCTGCTTCTTGAGTTCTAGGACTAAAGGAGTGCACCACTTTGACTAGCTTTCATTCTATTGTTTAAAAAATTTTCAATTAGATTTACTGTTTTATGTGTGTATTGCATGTATTTATGTATGCATACAACATGCATGCTAATTGTCCGCAACAGTCAGAAGAGAGCACCGAAACCCCTGGAACGAGAGTTATGGTGATTGTGAAGCACTATGTGAGTACCAGGAAACAAACCCATGTCCTCTGTGAGAGCAACAAGTACTCTTAACTGCCTATCCATCTCTTAACTTTTAACATGGCCATAATGTCACTAGGAAACAGTTCATTTTTTAGCTCCACTGTACTCTTATGGGGCCATCACTGTATATGCAGCTCATCACTTTACTAAAATATCACTATACAGTACACAGGTACACTATGTGTATTTAAGGGAAATATATATGTAAATAAATATATATATAAATAAATATATATATAAAGATGCCAAGAAAGCTTTCAATAAAAATCTGTGTTACACAGATAATAAGCAGACAATATGTGAAGAATATCTCCCAACATGGTAAAACTCAAATTCCTTGAGTCCTAAAGCTAATACCTTATTTAATGAAAGAAAATGTGGGTTTAATGGAGAGAGTCTAGGCAAGTATATCCATTTTCCCTACTATTCACCTTTAATGAAATATTAATTATTGCAATCAGACAAATAAATTAGATAGGAATCTTAAAAGACTGCCTATATTTGGTGATGGCATTATTATTTTTTAAAACTCATTTAGTGAAGCATATGTAGAATTGATATCCAAAAGTAGTAATTATCATTTTATGAAGAATACAGGAAATATGAAAAACCTATACAAGAAAATTTTTTGTAAGTATCTTAAATGGAGTATAGTTCTATTACTCTTGGGTGTCAACCACCCGATGTTATATAAATATGTCAGTAAATAAAGTCATGATATAGTCAAAAGTTCTTAGTAGCAGCTGACCCTGGGCCAGATAATTCTTATTTGTATGGGGCTGTCCCCCACATTGCAGGATGTCATGGTAGCATACCTGGCCTCTACCTGCTGGGAGAGCAGTAATAACTTCCATCACAGAACACCCACACACGGACTGTAATGATCAAGAATATGTCTTACTCCTCTTTCTGTGCTTACTTCATCAGGAAGAACTAATCTTCCAATATAGCTCCCATCTAAGAAAGCTTAGATTTTAAAATTGTTTTTTCTCAAAGTGAATTTTTTAAAAGTACACAGAGAAGAGGATGAAATCTTAAAGGATGTCTAACAACTATACTTATTTAGAAACATATTTCCTAAGTGAAGATAAAACATCCACTGAGCAATAAAACTCATGTGTAAAGAGTAAATTTAAAGCATGTAGACAGAGAGTACAATACTGACTGAGTAAGAAGCAATGTATCAGAGTTTCTTCCCAAAGGAGTAAAGAGCAACTTCATGCAAGATATCATCTTCAACATCATGTGAAGGCAGAAAATGCCCAGACTATAAAACAGACGTGAGGTAGATCAGAAAAACTGAACATCAATGTCAGGGAATATGGCTGATGTAATGGTACAAAGTGCCAGGATTCTGATTCTCTAACTAGACAACGCATGCACCTATAAAATCTTTCCAGTAGAACTATTGTGAAGCCCTGGAGTCTATGCAGCTTCTACAGGAAGGCGTGGGCAGTAAACTGAAGTGAATTTCATTTAGCAACCAGCTTCAAGGAGCTACCTCCTAGCATTCCTACAGCAGCCTTAATAATTGAGGGTCAGGAAGGAGCAGCTACCAGGGCAGGACACCACCTCATCTCCACTGCAGGAGTATATACCCAATTGTTTAAAGGCAAGCAGCCTTCTCCACCTGTGGTATAATGCTCTTGTACACTATAAAGATTTGTTACTTGTATTGGTTTAATAAAAACACTGATTGGCAGTAGCCAGACAGGAAGTATAGGTGGGGTAAGGAGACTAGGAGAATTCTGGGAAGAGGAAAGATGGAATCACAGATGCTAGCCAGATGCAGAGGAAGCAGGATGAGAATGCTGGACTGAGCAAAGGTACCAAGCCACGTGGCTAAACATAGATAAGCATTATGGGTTAATTTAAGTGTAAGAGCTAGACAGTAATATGCTTGAGCTACTGACCCAACAATTATATAATATTAAGCCTACTGAGTAATTATGTCTAAAGTGGCTGCAGGACCAACTGGGTGAGACAGAGAAACTTCTAACTACACTCATCTTTACTTGCTCCTTCCTCACTTTTCAAAGCTAGAAACTCGTGGATAAGAACACTTGAGAGATAACTGCCCTATGTGAAGGAATTAGGGAGAGATAGGGAGTTAGCACATGTGTAAGGGAGAGACACAGGCTGAGAAAAGAGATGAGGTCTTCAGTTTATGCCTCAGTTGGATTACTATTACAGAAGCATCTTATAACAAAAGAGAAAAATCACCTATAATCCTAGCAGACCCAAGAAAGAAGATTCAGATGCCTAAATTTTAATAAAAAATGACAGAGCAGGGGACTGGAGAGATTGCTTAATAACCACTGAGCACTGGCTGCTCTTCCAGCGGTTCTGAGTTTAATACCAAGTACCCATATGGCAGCTCACAACTGTCTATGACTCCAGTCCCAGGGGATATAACACCCTATCGTGGCTTTTGTGAGCACTGTACCCATGTGGTGCACAAACATCTCTGCATAAGAAAGTCCACACATAAAAATTATATATATGTATATATATAACACATACATATATATGAATCATTAGCACTATAATAAAATTAAACAAAAAATGAAAACAAATAACAAAATAAACAGAAAGTATCTTTGCTTAGAGACAAGATGGTGGCATGGTACCCAATGCCTTTAATGACAAGATGGTGGCATGGTACCCAATGCCTTTAAAGACAAGATGGTGGCATAGTACACAATGCCTTTAAAACTGCTACAGAAGTTCATAGAGCTAAAGAAAAACATGGACAATGGCATGAGAATGGTGAACATAGAATATTAAAAAAAATCCCAAACCCCAGAAATGATACATTCTCCCAGTGATTACCACCACCTCTCACAGCAGCCCTTTAACACACAAATCCTTTTCGTCCATGACCTGATGTGTTACCTCCCCAAGCCCCTGGGACAAGTTCTTCTTGCATCCATGGAACTAACTGGAAGCCCACCTTGGCCAGCCAGTTTCAGGCCTCAGGAAAACAGGAATGAATTACAGTCAACTGCCACACAGGGAGCTTGCAATGCAGAGGAAGGGACAGATCTTAAATCGAAATGTACTATCATACACTGGCAATATGCAGACAGAAAATGAAGGGTGGTGAGGGCTGTTATCAGGCACGGTGACACATGCACATAATCCCAGCTCTTGAGAAGTACGGCAGGAGGCAAAGGAGATCTAAGCCAGTCAGGCTACATGACAGTCTATCTTAAAAACAAAACAAAACAAAAAACAAAAATAAAAACAAAAATTAAAACCCTTCCCCACCAAAAAAAAACAAAAAACAAAACAAAACAAAAAAAACCCCCAAACCAGGAAACAACACCTCCCCAAACAGAAAATCTAGAAGGAGATTACACAGGTATGCAAGCCATGCAGCTCCGTTGCCATTTGAAGAGGGGAAGGAAGAAGCAAACCTGGGGGGGGGGGAGTGTGAAGACCCTTAAAATGAAAAACAGGAGATGAAGGTGAATAGAAAGCTGGTGGCCACTGGGAGGAATAAAACTGAGGAGGCGTCATGGCCTGCTCTGAGCGTCCAGAAGCCCCCTCCACTCTGAGTGCTCTCTGCCTTCTGCTTGCTGTTGAAGATGTGAGCTCTCAGCTGCTGCTCCAACTGCCTGCCTCCCTCTACCACAGGTCCACCGTCATGGACTCTAGCCCTCTGAAACTGTTGGCCACAAATAAACCATTTCCTCTATAAGTTGCCTTGGTAATTTCCACAGAATGACTGTATTTCTCCAAATGAGGATTTTAGAAGTTGACAACCATGGTCACTATGTCAGCAACTATCACTTCAGACTACAGAAGAAAGGTTTTCTTACTTAGAGTCTATCAGAAGAGTATAGCCAGTCTTTCACTGTCTGGCCTGACTCAACTTCAGACATGTCCTTCAATCCCCCAACTCCAGACTTCTAGCCTTCAAGCTCTTCTATTGGGGGCAGGAAGCTTCTCTTTGAAAGGGGTAGGAGGAGCTGGGTCCAGGTCCAGTCTGCCTCAGGCCTGTGCAAGATTCTCAAATAGATCGAAGCCTTTGATGAGTGTCACCAGGATCCCGTCCTGCTGCTCCTGACCTACCTTTCTCCTAGGTCAACAATGGCTCCCTTCTCCTCACCATCCCTCCTCAGACCAGACTCCATGCTCAGGGATGTCCTGGCTGCAGTGCTCCTGGCCTGAATTCTCACAGTATTTTGTGTCTTTGCTCCGTCGTCCTCACTAGACTTGCTGTGTCTAGTGTGACTGTCATTGTGTCCTGTGTGTGCTTGCTGTATTCCTGCTCACACTGTCCCCACTGGATGCACAGAGCAGGATCAGGTCTCACCTTGTCTGATGCTGCCTTGCTTATAGCCAGCTTATTTAGATAAAGACATGGCCAGATGGTGGAGTCAAGCTGGGAGTCCTGCTCTCAAGAAGGGGAGTTTCTTTTATTCAACTCTCAGCTGCCAAACATCCACCTCTTCTATTTCTCCTCATCTCAATTCCTCTTTCTTGCACAGTTCAATGGCCTTCCTTGGATCCTGCCCTCTGCAGTCAACTCAGCACTGCAAATACTACCTTCCTGTATCTGTAAGGGGCTCTTACCTCTCATGTGGGTCCCAACCACATCTGTCCTACCTTATATAACCACTGTGGGTGACCAACTATCTGAGTACTTCAACTGAAAACCACTATATGAATAAAGTCCCCCTTTACAAATGCATTCCTAAAGTACTGTTTACAGTGACAGCATGTCCTCATGTTTTCTGTAATGTAAAAACAATAAATTTTCTTTAATGTAAATGGTGCCACATCTTCAAAAAGCTCTATAACCTTTACTCCTCAGCATGGAGGTGCTCTGTGCACATCAGTGTGTTCTTTCATCTTAGGTAGGGTGATGCAAGCCACAATGAGGACACATCAGGTATTCTTTAGCTATGTATTTATTCAAGGCACTTATTTCTGCACCAGACCCCGTTTTCTCCACTAAAATATCACGAATCATAAAATTCTCCTTAAACTTCCTAGATATTCCTATTATCCATGGGACAGTCCAAATCTCTTAAAACCATAACAAAATGTAGTGAGGCCTTCTAAGCTCATTTCCTTTGTCTTTTTTCCCTATACACACTCTGTACACAGCCAGAAAGAATTACTTCCAATATGACCTTAAATATACTGATTTCTTGAACATAAAATGCAGCCTCCTTAGAAAGATGTTGAAATATTCATCTGAAAAGTGACCAGAGACAGGAGGGGATCTTGGAGCCTGGATTTTTCTTTCCTGTAAGTCTTTGAGGATCAAGTACCTGCAGAAGTTTCCTGTTGAGAGATAGGATTATCCAAAGCTTTCTCTGAGGCCCTGCTGTATGGAGAGGAAGCATCATCCCTTGAATAAAACCAGAAACATGCTTGGCAGAGCCAGTAATGACCTGGGATCAGGGCTTTGGGAGAGCTTCACCTTCGGATCCTAAGAATGCAACTCTTCTGACCCCAAAGAACTATCATCAGTCCCAAGGCTGCTGTGGGCTTAATCTATGACACTCATAAGATATCCTGTGTTGCCCTTGTGCAACGCTGCTTGATTAGCTTCCTGCTGACTCATCCAACCATATGATGGCTTTCCAATGACTCTTAGAATATAAGATGCTGTACTTCTTATGAACTTGCTTGGCACAGACATTCCTGACCAGCTTTCCTGTCCTATCTCCTCATCCTCAGTACTCAACAGCCCTGTCACTGAAGAACAACCTGCTGGTCTAGGGCAGTCTCCATCACTGAGGCTACCTTCTATTCTTATTTTGCAGAGATTCTGGGGTATCTCTGGCCCATCTACTCACCAAAAGAGGAACTGCCATGACTTTCTTTTTCCACTTTCCAGGGTTCTTCTCCTTGCTGCAACACGGAGATCATCTTTGGTTTGGTAAATGAAAATCCTGATCATAAACAAAATTAACAATAAAAAGACTTAGTTTGTTTTAACATGAACAAGCATTACATATTTGTGTAGATAGCTCAGAGGATGGTACAGAACCCTTCTACAGGGCATTTAAGCTGTTCCCTGTCATGTCATGGGATGTGTTAAGCAGAGGCCACATGGCTCATAGGACAGGAAAGGCAGAATTAATTGTACATTATAGAAACATGATAAGCAGACAGTTTTAGAAAAGGAATGCTGGGTGTACAGATGGAATACAAACTTACAAGCACGTATCTTTGAAAAAGAGGAGGTGTCAAGTAGCCTGTTTAAAGCAGGAAAACACTATTTGATTCCTTTTCAAGGATAGAGTACACAGCATAAACCTGACTACAGAAGAGAAGTGGGAAAGGCAAGAAATAGGTAGGAGAGGAGGGTTGAGGGACATCTTTGTTTACAGGCAACACAAAATAAATACAATACGAAAATGCAGCTTCGGTGGGGGACAGTATGAGCATCAACCTGCTTTGTTCTCCTATTTGGGGCGTGTATATACTGACAAGTGGCAAACAGTTTCAGTACTTACAAAGATCTAATTTGTACAGTCCTACAGTAAAGCTCTGCTAAGGTTTCACAACGGCCACAGCTTTCACTTGGGGAAGGAGGTGCCAAAGTCTCCTTCAGAATCTACGCCACAGGGAACCCCTTACCCAGGGAGGCCAGGTTGCTGTAGTTCTCCAGCATCACCTCCCGGTACAGGCTTCTCTGAAAGTGATCCAGCTTCTTCCACTCATCCCGAGTAAAGAGCACAGCCACATCCTCAAACGTCACTGACACCTGTGAGGAGAAGCCATTCCGTCTCATGCAGGACCAGCCTCATAGAGCACAAGGGAGGTGACAGTGTGGAAGTTGGACATGCCATTATAAAACGCTACTGATGTCTTGGGTTCTAATGCAGCCAGGTCATCCATTTAATGATCAATTAAATAGTGACAAATACAGACAGCAGCAGTAAGTAGGAGCCTGGCTTTGTGTACAGGGATTATGGCCATTAGTACCAATCATGACACTTTCTGATAAAGATTATTTTGAGTTTTTATTTTGTTTGTTTTTGAGATAGGGTCTATACAGGTCTTCAATGGAACTGGAACTTTATATGGTAAACCAGGCTGGCCTCAAATTCACAGAGATCTGCCTGTCTCTGCCTCCTTAGTATTGGGATTAAAGGTATGTACCACCATACTCTGCAAGATTCTTTACTCTTAAATTTCACATATATGCAATGCCTATATAGAAAAATAATGTACTATGGAGAAGAGTGCAAAAGATGATTGCTGTACAAATAAAGGAAACTCAGAGCCAGATCTCAAGGAAAGGCTGAGATATCAAAGAGAAGAAACACCACAGTCAGATCTCACCCAGCTGTCTTCCAGCTTCCTCAGCCTTGCTCCTCCTGGTTTCTTCTGCCTCTGTCTTTCTATGCCTGCCTTAAATACCTTCTTTGCCCAGTTATTTCACATCCAGGTTAAGATTAAAGGTATGGCACCACCATTGCTTGCCTGGGAGCCTGGAACTCCCTCTGTAAACTAAGATGACCTTAAACTCAGATTTGCTGGGATTAAGGGCATAGGTCACCACTCCGATATTCCCTGTGCTGGGATTAAAGGTGTGAGTTAGCACTGTGTGATCCTCCTAGACTGACTGTGGGTAGATCCCTGATATCTCAGACTGGTTTTTATTAAATTTGAAACATATCCCCACAGATGATCTTTGCCTTTAAAGAATTTCTGATTTAATCAGCACATGGAAACATACATAAAATAACTTCAACATTGCATAAAAGCTGTGTAGCTAGACTAGTAAGTCTGCACACTATCTACTTCAACCTTCACTTCAGAGACAAGAGTGTGAGGCCAGAAGCTCTTAATATCTAATGTCACAAGCTTTACCACTGGTAATAGAATCACAACTGAAGATTTCCAATGTGAACACAGATCCTACTCTGTTCTTTCCTGGGTCTTAAACTTCTGGACACTGAGGATTTTTGTTTTTACTGTAGTCCTGACATACGGGGAGAAGATAAGGTAGATATAAGAGAGGTCTGACACACCCAGGGGTGAAGGTTCAGAACATAAACAGAACTTGACTCTCCTAAATGGAATGTAAAGGCTTAAGGAAATGGAGTTGCCCAGATCCCGGCCACTTATGGGTCTAAAGATAACCTGTTTTGTTACTATAGTGTTATCTGGTGCCATGGTAACTAAGGCTGAGCCATCGCTATGCATCTGGCCTGATCTAAACACTTTCCACAAACTATGTCATCCTCTGACCTATCCTAGAAGAGGACAAGGATTGTTACTATTTTTATTTTGTTGGTGAGAAAACTGAGGCACAGTGTTAGACTTACTTTCTCAGGGCCCACAAGCAGTAACAGAGGGGATGGGTTAAAATTCAATTGTCTTGAGCATCCCATTTCCTGACCACTGTGAATTTTTTTTATCAAGAGTCTATGAAACTTTTTTGGTGGCTTCCTGAGAAGTTGTCTTCCTGCTTTCAGAGTCAGACTCCTGCAGTATGACTTTCCTTTGTCTATGTGGAGTCTCACCTAGATGGGGTTATCTTTAAATTCCTGCACCTTATAACGTTCATTTTCACAAGAATGCTATAATCGGAACCTCGGATCCTAAGAGTGAAGGGAAAACCAACAAAAACGATGGGCTGGAGAGAACTAGGGGAGCATCAGAAGCATTTTCAGGGGCAAAAGGAATAGATGAGCCATCTTGGTGAGAACTGACAGAAAAATATCCGATGAAAGGAGGCAGACCAGAACGGACTTTTCCCAGGTGTGTCCATTTACACAGCAGACAGGGATCAGCCAACAGCTAGGCTAGATAACTGAGCATAGAGTGTGCTCTCTACACAAACAACCCGTGAGGAAGGACCAGCTCTTCCATGGGCACCAAATCCTGGTGAAGGGTGTACTGGGTGCAGGGCTTTAGTCAGAAAGGAAAAACAAAACCATAGAAAATCCATCTTCTATTAAGAACTGGGATGGCAGCGTGCTCACCTGAGACTTCCCTTCCCTTTGATCTGGAGCCATGTTCTCTTTTTGTGCTTTTCTCAAGGATGGGTACAGTCTCCAAAAATGTGATCTGAGGGAAGAGAAACGTAGGACTGCTTTGCACCCCTCAGAAGTACCATCTCCAAATGAGTCCCATCAACATTAGCTGAGCCTGGCTCTCCTGCATCGAGAGAGAGAAGCAGGAGCAGGGAATGGGCATCAGAGAAGACTGAGACGACACTCCATCACAGAGGGTACCAAGTACCAGGCATCACCCTACACTGTTCACCACAGCTCAGCTGGCACTGCTGGACACAGTGGGGAAGCACCCATTTCCACCTGCTCGGTTCTGACACGGGCCCAGGGCGGTGTTCCTCCACTCCACGTGCTGCCCACCCACGCAGTTGCTGTCAAGGGATCAATTTCCAGATCCCTAGAGAAAACTCCAGAAAGAGGACCAGTGACACAGGGCGGCCCAGACTGGGGCCGCCTTAGGCCTTCGCGTCCTCCAGCCTGGACACGCCGCTCACCTCCCTCGGGCTCCTGCCACGCCTCGTGAGAGCTCCGAGCCACCAAGCTGAGACTCAGCCCCGGGGGAGCTCGGCCCGAGCCACGAACGTGAGTTACAGACGCCCAGAGACCCGCCGAAGCCCACGGGGGAGGCGGGGTTGGGGTGGGGCGAGGATGGCCGACGCGCAGGCCATTGGGAAATGTAGTCCGCTCCAATAAGCAAGGATTCTGGGATTTGAAGTTGACCAGCTCTGCTACTCTAGTGTGCAGCTGCAGTGGAAGCCCTCCTGCAAAAGGGCCCAACGTTCACCAGTTCTGTGGAGTCTTGGATGTGGAGTGCATTGTAATTGCTTTTGTATGGCGAAGCCAGCCAATACTGTCCCGAAAAGACCCACTTCTTCCGCAGTTGCTTGAAACTGCATTGTAAGGCTTTTAAAATAAAACCAGAGAACATCATTTGATTTGCAGAGCTTTTTGGTGAGATAGAAAGTAGACAATGAGCTGCGAAAAGAATTATATATTGCTTTAAACTCTGAAGGTGTTACAAGATTAAAAAGCAAAAGAAGGTCAGAAGGTCAGGCCAGCTGAAACCTGGAGCTCTGGGATTTACAATGAATAAATTAATGAATAATAAAGCAGAGAATGATAGAGGATGATGCCTGACTTTGACCTCTGGTCTGAATATAGTGCAACACGGGGTGGGGGGGGGTGAGAAACTTGTTTTATCCCCACTCACCTGGCTATCAAGGAAACTGGGGTTTCTTGGCAAATCGCTGCCAATAAAGCTACTGTATCTGGCAAGTTCACTGTTACTCAGTACATTCTGACACAAATGTATTCATCTCTGTTTCCGATATAGTGCACCCAGGACAAAGATTAAGGACCAAATACAGTCATGCTTTGCTTAATGGCAGGTGTGTATTTCTGAGAAATGTGTTATTTCTTTATCTAAGCAATAGAACACACCATGATTGTACATTCTCTTTTTTTGTATGATTAGAAACAAAGATGTGCTTACCACAAAAATATGAATAATGTGCTACAATTTTATAAAAACTCTGTAACTAAGGTGTAGAAAACATTCAGTTCCATTGTAATCTCATGAGAGCACCATCACACATGGTAACAGAAAACAGCCTAATAAAATGTATCTCGTGTATGCATGTATATCTCCATATGCAACCACACACATACACTCAAACACACAAGCACACACACCAGTGTGAGTGAATATTCTTAGCCCCTACTCTGCATTCCTACAGCTAACACACTGTTGTAAGCATTAACTACAGAGACAGGCATTTCCTAATTCTCCTGCAGCTAAACTGTCTACTTGATGGATCCCTTTCCCTTTTCAAGAAATACTAACATTGCCAAGACTAGGATCTTTTTCTCATTACTGACTTTTGAGTTTCCTCTATCTCAACTATCATTTTAATTGCCTTTAGTTCTCCAATTACTCCTAAAGTTTCTTCTGAGTTCTGATAATCCTCTGAACTCTGCTACCATTCAGTTTTAATAAGGGTTGAGAGGTCTCAAGTAGCTAGCCTCAGATTTGTTATACATATAAGACTGTCCTTGAGCTCACAGTGCTTCTGTTTCTACCTCCCAATTGTTGGGATTACAAGGGTGAACATCTGACTTTCACAGAGGCATTCTAAAGATTGTTGGTTTTGTAGGGTGTTCTACACAGGCAATCAAGCAGTGTTTCAATGTCACAGCTCCCTGGAGCAAATACATTTGGGGTTTATTGTGGTTAATAACAACTTGCCCTTGAAAGCAGTGATGATCTTTCCCTGAATCAGAATCAACTCAACATCTTAAACTGGCATTTGTATTTATTTCTCTAAGAGATTAACAATAACAAATCTTTGACATTGAATGTATGCCACTTATTCCATAACAACTTAAAGCTGGGTGGGGACAATGTGCAGGACATACCTATTATTCTTTATCTGACAGAGGGACTAAGGTAGAGGCCACTGGGGAGGGAGTGGAATTCCCTGTCAGAAAATCTTCTGCAAGTAGGGATTTTGGTCCAATATTCTTATCTATTTTGATAGAGTAGCTGAGGCTGCTAAGGTTGAGGACAGGGGCCTTCTGCTAAAAGAAACAATTGATTTTTGTAACTGGAAGGTTACACTGAAATTTTATTCCATGTGATCACATGTAGCATGTTAGATGTCTTGGAATTTAATCCAGGAGACATGGGCCAACTCTTTGAGGGTGAATATGTTGAATTTTGAAATAAAAAAACCTGGTTACACATTAGAGGAGGTAGAAACTCAAATTGCAAAGCAAAATAAAACACAATGACCAAAACATCTTAATAGAAGAAAAGGTTTGTTTTGGACTTACAGATCCAGAGGAATAAAAGTCCATCACTGATGTCACGGCAGGAAAGTGTGCCAGCAAGCAGGCATGGTGACTGGGGCAGAAGCCTAGGGATGCATGTTAAACCACAAACAGTGAGGAGAGAGATCAAACTAAAAATGGTACTAGTCTTTTGAAACCTCAAAGCCACTTGCAGTGACATACTTCCTCCAGCAAAGTCACACTTCCTAAGCCTCAACAAATAGCCACCAACTGGGGACTAAGTATCCTGATGCTTGGACTATGGGAACATCTCATATTGACCACATTCCACCCTTGAGACCCATCACCTGTGACCATATCATAATGCTGAAGGCATTTAGTCCAACGTCACAAATATATATAATATTTCTAGTCTCAACATTACTTTACAGTCCAAAGTATCTGTTGAGACTCAAGACAATCTCTTAACTGTAAGCTCTAAATAATCAGAAAGCAAATTATATACCTCCAAAATACAATGCACAGAATATATATTACTGTTCCAAAAGGAAGAAAAGGGAGAACAGTGGGGAAACATTGGACCAAAGCAAGACCAAAACTGTGGGGATTTAAAGCTCCAAAAGTTTCTGGAGATATCAGAGGGATCTAACCACAGTCAGTCTAGGAGGATCAGAGAGTGGTGATTCACACCTTTAATCCCAGCACGGGGAGTACCTGGGGAGTGGTGACCTATGCCCTTAATTCAAACTGAGTTCCAGGTCATCTTAGTTTACAGAAGGAGTTCCAGGCTCCCAGGCAGGTAGTGGTGGGGGCATACCTTAACTTACCAAGAGAGTATTTAAGGCAAGCATAGAAAGACAGAAGTTAGAGAGAGGCCAAGAGAAGCCAGGCTGAGGAAGCTGGAAGACAGCTGGGTAAGATCTGACTGTGGTATTTACTCTCTCTAATACATCCGACTTTCTCAGAGATCTATCCCTGAGTTTCATTTATTCGTGCAATGACTGGCGTCCAACTTTGGGGCACGAATTCCTCCCCTCCCTACCCATAAAACCGCACTTGCTGGCTAGGGCCAGAACAACAAGTGGCTGGAGGAGTAATTACTGGTGTCTAGGCTTTCTGTTCTGAGTTAGCCTGCAGCCTTAGGCAGACCATTTAACTCTTGTCTGGAGAAGTCTTTCAGACAGTGGCCTCTTTCTCCTGGTGGGTTGTTTCTTTTTTCTTTTTGGACCCCTCCTTGAGTTGCTATCACACTAGGTAGCTGCCCCACTTCACAATCAATTGAATCATCAACAGACAACAATCAGTGAGTAAATCATTTTTTTTAAAAAAAAAAAAAAGAGGAAATTTGTTTAAAGCAATGGAGGGTGATTGGTCATACTGTAACCTCTCGCTAAACGATTTGGTATTAAAACCAGTAAGGTAAACATAAATAAGGTAGATGGAAATATTATAATATTTATCATACTACTTACTATGAATATTTATTGTTTGATTTCTTTGTTATCACTTAAAAGTCAACTAAAATAAATCCAAAGAAAAAGGTCTTAAAAAAGCCTGTCGAGAGAGAACACAAAGATATTCAAATTTGAACAGAGGAATAAGAAGAATCAATTTCAGCAAGGTCATCTAAAATTAGACAAAAACAGGCAACCTTAATATACCCAGTAACCTTTTAAAAAACAAAGAATGATAGAGATGATAGAGAAGCTAGCTGGGCTCCAGTACAAATGTTAGAATTATGGAGCATAAAAGAAGCAATTGTAACATATGGGATGCATTCACCATTTGTAAAACAAATGTTGAACTCCTGGTGATGCTGTAACTGGGTAACCCCTAAAGATTGGTTAGATATGGTTACAGCTGTGCTAGAGGCAGGACCACTTATACAATGGAAATCATGGTGGTGGGAGGAGGCTAAAACAATAGAACAAAGAATCAGGACCAGAGGTATAGAGTCTCCTAAGACCAACTTCTTTGGGAGGGTGATTATGCTGTTATTGACAAGCAGTCTTTATACAATGAACATGCTCTGGCTTTATGCCATGTGGCAGTATTAAATGCCTGGGACTGGATTGAAGAAACAGGAAAGAAAACTGAATCATTCACTAAAGTAATTCAAAGCCCCAAAGAAACTTTTACAGACTTTTTATACAGATTAACTGCAGCAGTAAACAGAATGGTACCAGACTCAGAAGCCAGGCAAATAATAATTGAATCACTGACTTTTGAGAATTCCAATGCACAATGTAGAAAAATACTTACACCTTTAAGAGCACCTTTGGAGGATTGGAGTCATAGACAATTAATCTAGAGTCTTATGACAGTGATGATAACTGGGTAGGAGAGCTTGTTTCAAGAGGTATAAGAAAAAATCAAAATGTTAAATGCTATAATTGTGGAAGGCAAGGTCACATAAAAAGAGATTGTAAACAAGGCATTCCCAGAAACAATGCTTTGGTAGGAACAATCCGAAGGGAACACCCCTCCCTTCTAGAGTATGCAGAAGGTGTGGAAAAGGAAAACATTGGAGAATGAGTGCAGATCAACAAGGGACAGACAAGGTAACTTTCTGCCCTCGGGAAACACTCCTAAGGAGCTTTAAAAAAAACCCAGGTCAGGTAACTTTCTGCCCTCAGGAAATGCCCCAATGGGGCTTTCAAAAGCCCCCATATCAAATACAATCCAGTCTTATGCTGCCATTGTGGAGGAAACACCTTCCCAGAACAATTAAAAAGATTAAAACCTATTTTAAAAAGACATACTACACGAAATAATAGAAAATTTACAGAAAAAATTCAGAAAAAAATTAATAAAGCAAATATTTTGGCAAGCTTCTATCAATCAAGAAAGGCCAAAATTAAAAGTATAAATAAATGATGTTATTACTGAAGGCTTTTTGGACACAGGCATGGACATATCCATAATTTCACCAGAGTCATGGCATCCAAGTTGGCCCCTTCAGGAGGTAAATGTTCAGTTTTGGGGTGTTGGGTCAATATCCCAGGTAAAACAGAGCGCAAGATGGCTTGAGTGTATAGGACCAGAAGGACAGAGAGGAATATTAAAGCCATATGTGGCTGACATTGCTATAAATTTCCAGGGACGAGATTTGCTACAACAGTGGAACACACAGATTAATATTCCTCCAAACACAGAAATAAACCATAAACTAGCATACATATCTGGAAAAAACAGTAGAAGGTATTGTGAGAAACAGTTACAGACCATTCAGGTTACACAGAAACAAGACACAACAGCTGCTGATCTTTCAAAGACACCCACAGCACTACCTCTAAAATGGCTAACAGAGAAGCCTATATGGGTTCATCAATGGCCTTTAACAAAAGAGAAATTGCAGGCCTTAGAGTAGCTGGTACAGGAGCAGTTAAATGCTCAGCACATAGAAGAATCAACCAGCCCTAGGAATTCTCCCTTTTTGTTATTAAAAAATATATATACATGGAAAGTGGAGAATGGTAACAGACCTAAGGGCCATAAACAAGGTGATCCAGCCAATGGGCTCTCTACAATCTGGGATTCCTTTGCCTTCTCTGTTACCTAAATAATGGCCTATTAAAGTTATTGATTTAAAAGACTGGTTTTTTTTTTTTGCTTTTTGTTTTTTGTTTTTGTTTTTTAACAATACCTTTACAAGAAAAAGACAAGGAAAAATTCGCCTTTACAGTGCCCACTTATAATAATTCTCGGCCTATAAAGAGATATCAGTGGAGGATTCTTGTGGGGATTCAATAAAAGCTTCAGAAGTTTCGGAGATATCAGAGGGAATCTACCCACAGTCTATGTGTGGGGTTAATAAAAGTTCCAGAAGTTCCAGAGCTCTAACCACAGTCAGCCTAGGAGAATCAGAGAGTGGTGATTCAGACCTTTAATCCCAGCACAGGGAGAATCCTGGGAGTGGTGACCTACACCCTTAATCCCAACTGAGTCAAGATCACTTTAGATTATAGAAGGAATTCCAGGCTCCCAAGCAGGCAGTGGTGGGGCCATGCCTTAATTTACCTAGAGAGTATTTAAGCTTAAGGGAGGCATAGAGCTGGGGGAAGCCAAGCCAAGGGAAGCCAGGCTGAGGAAGCTAGAAGACAGCTGGGTAAGATCTGACTGTGATGTTTATTCTCTCTAATATCTCCAACTTCTTCAGAGATCTATCTCTGAGTCTCATTTATTCGTGCGACAAGTCCTCCCTCATGAAATGCTGAATAGCCCTACTCTGTGCCAGTATTTTGTACAAAAGCCAATAGAATGAATATGTAACAAATTCCCACAGTCTAGTATATCTTTACATGGATGACATCTTGTTGGCCAATTCAAATATCAATACCTTAGAAAAATTTTTTGAAGAAGTGAAAAGAATTTTGCCTGTTTAGGGATTACAGATTGCCCCAGAAAAAATACAAAGAGGGGATTCCATTAACTATTTAGGATATAAAATAGGCCAACAAAAAATTAGACCCCAAAAGGTACAGATCAGGAGAGAAAGATTAAAGACACTTAATCATTTTCAAAGATTACTAGGAGACATTGCCAATTTATGACCCACTATTGGAATTAAAAATGATGAACTAGATAATTTGCTCAAAACCTTAAATGGTGACAAGGACTTAAATAGTCTGAGAGATTGTCACCTGAAGCTGAGAAAGAATTGGCTTTGGTGGAAAAGAAATTACAGGAGGGACATGTAGATTGTGTGGATCCAGACCTTAATTGCATTCTAGTTATCTTGCCCTCTAAGCATTCTCCTACAGGAATTTTAATGCAAAGGGAAAATGTTATATTGGAATGGATATTTCTTCCACATAACCTAAGTAAGAAATTAAAGACATATGTGGAAAAGATTTCTGAACTGATTTTTAAAGGAAAATTAAGACTTCGCCAATTTTCAGGAATGGACCCAGCAGAAATTCTTTAACTAATGAAAAAATTGACCAATTATGGGTATAAAGTGAACCTTGGCAAAGAGCCTGCGGTAATTTTGGGGGAGATATTAACAACACATATCCTCAAAGCAAAAGAATTGAATTTCTAAAGAAAACTAATTGGATTCTTCCTCATATTGTATGAGATAAGCCAATTTCTGGAGCCCCTACATTTTATTCCAATGCAAACAAATCAGGAGAGCAGGTTACAAATCAGAACATATAAGTAAAGTGGCTCAAAGCCCTTATAATTCTGTGCCAAAGTCAGAATTATATGCTATCATGATGGTATTAATGGACTTTACTGAACCTTCTTAACATAGTCACTGACTCTCAGTATGCAGAAAGAGTTGTTCTAAACATTGAAACGGCTGATTTTATTAATGATGAATCAGAATTAACTTCATTATTTATTCAGTTACAAGAAATAACCAGGACTAGAAATCATTCCTTCTATATAACACGTATTTAATCCCATTCAGGTCTGCCAGGTCTTTTAGCACAAGATAATCATGAAATTGATAAATTATTAATAGGAAATGTACATTTTCAGGATTTCAATGGGCTACTGCTTTGAGTTCAGAAAAGGCTGATTCTGTAATCACATATTTGCTAGAAGTTATGGCCATTGTGGGAATATCTGTACAAATTAAGACTGACAATGCTCCAGCATATGTCTCTGGTAAAATGAAACATTTTTTGCTTATTATAATATAAAGCATATTACAGGAATACCACACAATCCTACAGGGCAAGCAGTCATAGAGAGATCAAATCAAAATCTAAAGGATATGCTAAATAAACAGAAAGGAATAACAAAGACCCCTAGAAATAGACTACATAATGCTTTGTTAACTTTGAATTTTCTCAATGCCAATGAGAAAGGAACAACAGCTGCTGAAAGGCATTGGACTATAGAAAAAAAAAACAGCTGAACTAAATCAGCCTGTTTACTTCAAAGATGTACTCACCTCTGAATGGAAGCCAGGATATGTGCTATGTTGTGGAAGGGGTTTTGCATTGTTTCCACAGGTGAAGAAAAGTTATGGATACTATCAAAATTAATAAAGACTCAATTTGAACCAGAGAAACTTCATGAAACTAAGAATTGATAGCTCATCCACCCATATTACAATTATTTAAGTTGTAAGAAAAAACAAAGGGTGGGGGCAGGTTTTTGTTTTTGTCTTTACAGAAAACTGGAAATACCCATCTTCAAGAAGTGAAAAGACCTTGGACATCTAGACATCTAAAGCAACAGGGAGGCTATCCAGGAAAATTTACACGCAAAAGAATATTGTAACTATTGGTACCAGTATACTTCATAGGGTAAAATCTCATTGCTTAACCTCTAGAAATTTTTTTGTAAGCTGAAGTCCCAGTTTAATTATAATTTAAAGCTGGCTTTACAGTTGGAGTATGGCTCTCTCCTTCTCTAAACTCAAGCATACTTGTTAAAGGAAAATACAAAATCTCTGTATTATATCAGAAGAGCCACCTGATATGGGACAGAAGAATAACAAAAAATAAGGGACTATTCTACTGTTAGTAATCCTATGCTGAATAAATCGTTATATATTTAGTTTCCTGTACATTGTGTTGGGTTTTAGTCTCTTATCAGTTTTCTGCAGTGATACAGGACAAGGACTAATTGTGAACTTGAAGTATACAAAAAAAAAAGATGGGGCCCCACAACGATGATTTCACATGAACTCTGACAAATCCACTAGGCTGACAAACGCCAACCAAAGATCAGATTTAGACTACAAACTTCTCAGGACAATTTCGAGGTGGCTAGCTGAGATGATCCAGCTTCACAGACTACTATAGCCAGGACTTGAGACAAGCCGTGCACTTTTCTGTTATGCAGAGACTGAACAACAAATGATACAGCTACTTATTTCAGGACTTGACAATTAACAAAACTTTTCTTTTCAGGATCCCCAAAAGATGCTGTTGCCCCCAGTCAGCAGGAAGTAAATTTAAGAATGCAGTGTCCACGTCCCCAAGTGGTGGGGTGAGTTGATTTTGGTCATTCAATGGGTTATGGATGACTGTCATTGTTTAGGTTAATTGGCTAAAAATTGTTAATGGTTATGATTAGAAAAAGTTAAACAAGAATGATTAGATTCAAGATGTGTGTTTAAAAAAATAGAATGAAAAAGGGGATATTATTGAATCTTCTTTTAAAAGGATTTACTAGCTTTAAATATTTTACATTGGATTGGATTTTTGTATATTGTATACAAATTGTGTATATTGAGATTAATTGTTACAGATATATAGGATATAAGGACATATTATTGAATCTTCTTTTAAAAGGATTACTAGCTTTAAATATTTTATATTGCATTGGATTATTTTATATTGTATACAAATTGTATATATATTGAAATTAATTTGTTACTGTACAAATATCTCTATGCTTGTTCAAGGTAGTATACTTACTCAGTTTATCTAACAATGTAATACAAGTTACTAGTCCATGGATGTTTTTATTACCAATTAATTAGAATATAAAGAAATGCAAGTTAGTAGTTAGACATTACATTCAGATATAGTCATATTAGATATGTTTTCAAGATCAAACAAACATATTTTAGATGAACAAGTCTTCTTTGAGCACTTCAGAGATCCATAGAATATGGCATTTAACATATTTTAAGAACTTAGACTTTTCTGGACAGTGAGACAGGTCTGTTCCTGGCAGCACCAGTCTACTTCAAGAGAAAAATGGACATTGAAGAAACTCCATATGCAGTCTACTTTCTTTGTGGCAATGGTTAGCCACTGGACAAGAACCTGTTTTTGTATTGACTCTTGACAGTATGTTGTTTAAACTGGACATGCAGGTTCCTTCGGAAAGTGACTTCTGAACTTTGACAGAACAAGTTGAGATGGTCTTTCAGGTTCCTGCTTTTCAGAGAAAACTGTCAGATATTCTTCAGGATACAAGGAGAAGTGATTGAACTATACCAGAATGGGCAGAGCAGATTTCCTGCTTTACTGAAATTAAAGAAGACTGGGCCTGGCCTGTAGGCTTGAAAGAATGAAATCATAAGAAAATTCTGTTTGACTCTCACTGAAATAATAGAAAAATCCTGCTTCACTTAGCTTTCCAGTGTTACTTTAGCCAGTTGCCCACCAAGCTGTCGTTCCCCCCCCCCCCCGCCCCTCCCTGAGGTCCCTGAAGCTAACTGAGTTTGGCAGAGTCACAGTAACCGCTTGTTCAAGGATGCATACTTGGAAGAAGTTTTATTTACAGAATTTCCCAGACACATGCAGGATGTGCAGCCTAAACAAAGCTTGCTTCTTACATTTCTGGGACACATTGCCCAGTCAGCTTGATCTGTGCGCGAGACCACCCTGAGTAACCATGAACACCCTCACAACTACCCCCTCCCCTTACCAGAGTGCTATATCCCCCTCCTCTACCTAAAGTGCTGTATAAAAGTTCTGCCCTGAAAACATTCGGGGCTCTTGGCTATCCTTTTGCCTTGATGTAATAAAAATTTTTCTTTTTGTCTTGCAAGAAATCTGGGTCTGGGGTCTTTTTATTTTGGCTGATTACAGGCTGAAGATGCATGTTCCAACTTTATAAAGGAACTTTGGGTGACTTTTCAGGCAGATAGATTCCATCTCTGTCATTTCTAGATTTTGGAAGTTGCTTGCACTTCCTGGTTATTTGGGTAAATATTATTTCTTTCTTAAGTCTCTGAGGTAGTTGAAGATGAGATAGTTATAGTTTTCTAGTGAGAGTTTTAGAAAAGAAACTTTGAAGTTAAAGTGTATATAAGTTTAAGAGACATAAAAATAATAGCTTTTAGTTAGTAATAGAAGTTAGAAAGGAAGTGAATTAGGTATAATCCTTTGGAGTCATCAAAATAGGATAATTAATGAAATATTTTCTTTGAATTGTCAATTGTTAGTGGACTGGACATTACTCATTTATTGTTTGTATATATTGTATATACTTATTGTACCTATTGTATATGGTTTTTCTTATGTTAGCTATCATCTTCCTTTTAAAACTTGACACAAAAGGGGATATGTGGGGATATAATAAAAGCTCCAAAAGTTTCTTGAGATATCAGAGGGATTTAACCACAGTCAGTCTAGGAGGATCAGAGAGTGGTGATTCACACCTTTAATCCCAACACAGGGAGTATCCTGGGAGTGGTGACCTATGCCCTTAATCCAAACTAAATTCCAGGTCAGAAGGAAGTTCCAGGCTCCCAGGCATGTAGTGGTGGGGCCATACCTTAACTTACCAAGAGAGTATTTAAGGTGGGCATAGAAAGACAGAAGCTAGAGAGAGGCCAAGAGAAGCCAGGCTGAGGAAGCTGGAAGACAGCTGGGTAAGATCTGACTGTGGTGTTTACTCTCTCTAATACATCCGACTTTCTCAGAGATCTATCCCTGAGTTTCATTTATTTGTGCAACACCAAAACTAAGAAGGGCAAACTCCAAATCCGGTATATCCATGTCGATGTCAAAGGGTTTAGATGGCTCCCATCCTCCAACTTGCTGCCTACCTCTCTCTTGGCTGGTTCCATTCTTTGTGTACATCTCTCCTTGGCATATATCCATTGCTCTAGCATCTTCCATATCTTGAAAAAATCTCTGATGTGATGTGGAATATCTTTCTGTACACTGTGACTATATGTTGTTGCTTCCATTGATTAATAAAGAAGATTTATGGCCTATGGTAAGATAGATTATTGCCAGGCAGAAAATCCAAGCAGAGAGAGAGGGTGTAGCAGTGAGGTTTCTAGGTCCTGGGCAGCCAGAGACCTAGACTCTGCCGTGCCAGACCTCTTAGCCGCCCAGCTGCCCGCCACTCAGGCCCCCAGACATGACTCAGATGCTTATATTAACTTCATGCTGTTTGGTCTATGGCTCAGGCACATTGCTAGCTAGCTCTTATATCTCAAATCAACCCATTTCTATTAATCTGTTGGCCACGTGGCCTGTGGCTCACTTGTGCTCCTTATATGTTTTTTCTTGGGCGGCTTGCTTGATCTGCCTCTGACTCCGCCTTCCTTTCCTACCTATTCTGATTCCTCCTCCTACTTCTTCTATGGTGCCTGCCATGGCCCAAAACAGCTCCTTTATTTAAAGATTGAGATTTACAGCATACAGAAAGGCATTCCCACATCAAGAAGGGGGAGGGGAGTAATGGCAAATACTTCCAGCTGCCAGGGGATGTAATGGGATACAGGTAATGCCACAGAGCCACATGGCAAGACATAAGTAATGTGAATGATTTGAGTTAAGTTATAAGAGATAGTTGGTAAAGAGCCTGAGCCATAGGTCAGACAATTTATAATTAATATAAGCCAATTTGTAATTTATTAGCAGCTATGGGACCTTGGGTGGGAGAGATTTGTCTTGACCTTGGGCCTAGAAGGCATAGAAAAACTTCCAGCTACGCTGATGAAATACAAGCTTCATTTCAACCGCTTTATGCAATGGTCTTAAGGGGCTTCCTGCCATACACATGGCCTCAGAAGCTCTGTGAGATCACAGAGTAAGAGTCCACAATCCCACACTCATGTATATCCTTCATGAATCTAAAGCCATAATTATTGAATGATACTGCTAAGTTTGGCGGCCAGCTTGGAATGAGCCTTGGATCCCTTGAATCACATTTGCAGTAACGTCTGTTTGTTGCTCCTTTCCAGGAGCAGAGCATTCCTTAGGTCATTTCCTCTGAGAAGATGGAAGCTTAGCTGGATGGGGCTTTGGCTCAAAGGCGCCCTTCCCTTTAGCCGCTGTAGAGACATCTCCTAAATCTTATCATCTCTTTCAGCAGAAGCTTTGGCTGCAACATTAACTTTCCTGGTGCTCTATTCCTCTTCAAACTGTCCATTTTGTGTTGTGGAATAATTTTTTTGTACACTGTGAAGTCTTGTCACTCCGTTTAATTTAACAAAAAGCTGACTGACCAATAGCTAGGCAGGATTTTCAGGGCAGAGGGGACACTGGGAAGAAGGTTGGCCAGAGATAGAGGAAGCCGGAAAGCAGCGTGGATAGAACAGAATAATGGTAATAAAACTGTGAGGCAGAGGGTGAGTTAATAGGAACAAGTTAATTTAAGTTATAAGAGCTAGTTAGGAACAAATCTAAGCTACAAGCTGAGCTTTCATAATTAATAATCAATCCCCATGTTGTGATTTGGGAACTAACACGAGGAACAGAAAATTTACCTAAAAATAGCACCCAACGTGGGGCTACCTATCTTCATATAAGACTTGAGAAAGCTTTTTTTAAAAAGGTTCTAAATGCACAAAAATGGAGCTAAAAGCAGCTTTGTAGTCTGTGCCTCTCATACCAGCCGCAGTACTATGACACATCTCCCAGCAGATTTCAGTCCTGCAGTGAAGACTTTCGTAATGTGTGGTATACTGCAGAGACTCATAACCTATTCACGTTCCAAGCGATGGATGTGACATAGAGGCCCAATGTTTCAATGTCATAGATGGAAGAAAATAATCAGATGGCTGTATCACCACCTCCTTCAAGGCTTGGAGAGTTTTGTATCAAGGGGGACAGAAAGAATGTTAAGAGCAGGAGTAGAGGCTGGAATCTTGTGTTACTCCTTCAGAGGGAGGAGGCAGTGTCTTAAGATGCAGAAGTCTCAGAAAATTCAAGAAGTTTCATAAGATTCGGAAAGTTAAGGAAACTTACAAGGCTAAGGAAGCTAATGGAGCTTAAAAGGAGCCCAGAGTAGGATTCACAAGCTTCTTCCACAAGGCTGTAAAAGCAATGGACAGCCATTGGGGGGAGTGGACAGGGAGCTCCTGGGCACCGCTTTCATGTGATATTACCCACACTAGCCTGCACTTTTGAGTCACCCATGCTCAAAGTAACCCCTCGCTTATGCTCTTGTAAGAAAGCTTGGGAGACTCATTGTTTTGCTAAGCCACACTTGGGTGGAATTATTTCTCTGGTCTGTTATCAGTGGCCTGTAGTGAGTAGACACTGCTTTACACTTCTCTGGGAAAAGTCACACAGCGGAGAATTTGAGATGGTAGTGATTAGGCTGTCTTATCCCAAGGCTTCAGATCTCATTGCGAGGTCTGTTAGAAAGGCCAGGTCTCCTTCCCTGGTCACCCAGCCCGCAGTGAATTCCCGAGCTGCTCCTTCTACAATTGATTCCTTCATAGCAATGATAATTTTGTCATGGTGTTTTATGTATTAATAACATCTTGCTAAATGGAGATTTTTAAAAAGAAGTGTAGGCGTATGTTCCCATTTGGGCTGTGTGTGGCTCTTATTAGGCTTCTCAATAAATGTCTGAGGAAGGGAAACATTTAGTGTTCCCCGGTGCAGTGCTACATAATGACCACGAGAGGGCAGTGCTTACTCCTTTTTGTATGCTGGGGTCTCTAATTCCTGGGATCTTCTGCAGTTGCTTGCTCCTGGACCAGGAAAAGAGGACTTTTGAGTATTAGCTCAAACACCCTGGCTAGTCGAGTTAGGACTATTCTTCACTCCGGCTATTCCTGTGCCAGCCTCAGGCTGATGAGCTTTGCTTTCTTGTGCCTCATCACAGGCTCCGTGACATCTAGCTTTCATATACAGCTCAGGTCTACCCGCCTAAGGGCGTTATGGTCGACGATAGGCTGGGCTGTCCCACATCAATCACCAGTCAAGACCGTCTCTTACAGATACTGCCATAGATGAGTGGTCTGGGCAATTCTTCAACTGAAACTCCTTTGGATGGCTCTAGGCTGTGTCAAATTGACAGCTGAAGCTAATGACTGCGACCTGGTCATCTCCTTGTTCTCTGAGAGCCTCTTAGATCCTACTGAGGATCTAATTTTGGGGGTCCATGCCCCCCAAAGCCTCTGGGATTGTTAGAGCTGATAGATCCCTTGAGTGACTGGTGTGTGTTCTGAACAGTAGAAGACCGTTGGCCCTAGTTTGGTTTCTTGTTACTGCAATAAAACACTGACCGGGAATAAACATTTGTGAGGAAAAAAGCTTACAGAGTATAGGTACAGTCAATAATGGAGGAAAACCAGGGAAGGAACTCAAAGGCCCTGCACCCAGCTTTCTTATGCAGCTCAAGACCACGTGCTTAGGAACGGTGCCATCCAGAGGGCTGGGCCCTTCTACATCACTTAACAATTAATAAAAGGCCTCACAGACATAGTCACAGTCTTCACCTGAGGTTACTTTTTCTATGTGATCCTGATCAAGTTAACCATAGAGCCATCTTCCGGTCTTACAGAGAAATGGAGGCCAATTTTCAACAAAATTTATAAAAACCTGATGTAAAGTCCCCCAAAGACATAATTTGGTTAAGGTTGAAGGGGGGACTTGTGCTAGCTAGTACCTGGTTCTCTAGGGCAAGGTCCACACATCCATTATAAACCACATGGCAAGGCTGGGAGTGTAGCTCATTAGTAGCATGCACAGGGACCTGGGCTCATATCCCCCCCCCCCCCCCCCCCCCCCCGGCACTGTGCAAACTGGGCATAGTGAGGCTCATCTCCAGCTGGTTTGAAGGTAGATATAAACTCCTCTCTTTAAAAGAAAAGGGGGGAGTCTGGAGAATTGGCTCAGTAGCTAAGAACACTCGATGCCAGTCACAAGGACATATAAGGAGCTGTGTGCCTCTGCAAGTCTGTAACCCCAGCTCTGAGTGTGGCAGAATGTGACGTGCTCTGCCTTAAAGGAATAGGCAAAGAAGGGGAGGGAGACACAGAACATCATCTTCCAGCCTCTGCACCTATGTTCATGTGCATGCAACTGCATCACACACACACACACACACACACACACACATACACACACACACACACACACCCATAGGCGTATATACATACACATACATCTTTAAAAATAAACTGCATGGCAACGGCATCTCTCACCACCTGAATTAAGCACTATATATTTGACCATCTAAATGAACTTAGACAGAGGTTCTCCACTATGCTAGGGGACTGGTACACATTCTGAAACCACTCACTTCTTGAGGAAATAGTTCGCTGGCTTTGTACTAGAGAACCTGGATTCTAGGCTCATGCCTGGAAAGAACATTGGAAAGTAATCAACTATAGAACTTTATTCACATGGAAGCTCTCAGAGAAGTCAGTAAACCTGGAGACAGACGAGATTGACTCCCTATGAGCCGGGGTTGCAGGCATGGGTAGGCTACTCTGTATGCTGCCTTTCCTCTGGATCTCTGTGACTGGGTGAAGAGAGCCCAGAAGAATCTGAAGTGATCAAGATTCTGTAGGTAGGCTGCAACACAGCGTTCTAAACATAAGCCAAGGAGAGAGGCTCACTCCTTCTGCCCAGGAGCCTGAGGGAGGAGGAAAAGGGAATGGTTGGGAAGGTCTGTACTTTGGTTTTCTTATTTTAATGACATTGCCCTTGAGCATCATCTGCCGGTTCTCCAACGGGGTTTCATCTCTGTTATTTGAAGACAAGTCTTCCCCAGGACACCTGCTCTTTGCTGCCTCTGCCTCCAAGCCTCAGCTTGCAGTAGGAACAGTATTCAATTGCCCGTGAAGTTCCAGCCTGAGTTTGGATATTAACCTGGGACAGAGGGGATCTGGTAGAGTTTGAGACTCTTGTTAGGTGATTCTGGCAACAAAGCATGGGCTCATAAATGCAGGGGAAACAGCTCTTCCTTTGGTCCTCTGGGCCTCAAGGCAGCACCTTCACATTCCTCTTCTGATTAGCCTTGGTACAAAGTGAGGGTAACAGAGTCATCCGTCACCAGTGGATAGGTGGCATGGTCTCTGACTTAACATGAGAAAGCAGTAGGAAGAACCTCAGAAGCAGAGGGAGCTGGAAGTGGGAGCAGGGCTGTGGTAAAAGCCTGAGGAGGGTCTCAGAGGCCATGTCTCCTCCCTGGAGACAGAAGGAGAGACTTGCAGAGGTGCATTTCCACACTGCCCTCCTAACTCCCATTACATAAGAACAAGAGCTCTTCCGCCTCAGTTCTGTGGTTTTCCATTAAGTCAAGCATTCCTCCAAAATAAAAATGGCCCTGTATTCTCTTCTCTCTTCCACAATTAGGCTCTGAGGATCATTTCTGTGTTTTGTATGGACGATTGTTCTCAGAATATTGATAAATGTTCAGGATAAAAAGTGATGGGTACCCAGGTTGGTTAGTGTCACACAGGATACTTTATTGTTGGAGGACCCTCAGCAAGCTGTGATCACCTTCAGCAGCAGCAGCCTCTTTTACCGAAGCCCATGAGCAAACATCCCTGAGGTCTCGGTACTCCCCTCCAGCAAGAGAACTCTGCTTTCTTCTGGAAATTAGTCTTGTAGTATCTGCAGTCCCCAAGACAAGTTGAAAAGGTGAATCAGAGTATCAAAAATAAAAAGCCTGTCCCTGTCAGAAAACTTAAGGGTGGTGTATTCAAGCTGTCCTGTGGTCCTCCTCAACACCTTTTGACGAAATCTGACCCTTAGAGTTTTCTGGGAAAAATTCCCTTGGACTCTGTAGTCTGGAGACAGCCACATTTATGATTTCTTTCAAAATAAACTATTCCTGGGGAGGGAGGAATCTCAGGTGTGTCCCGGAAGCTTCAGAAACAGAGAAATTCCAGCCAAGTGACAGTCCAGCAGACCTAGTGCAGTGTTCAAACTGTAGCGAGTCTCTGATCAGAAGCTTTGGCCACATCCCTCCTCAGGCCCTATGGCTGCAAGGTAAAATCACATGAACCAACAATGTCTAAAGCAGCTCCTATGCTCAGGACAAACTACCCACGTGGGCCGAGCCATTAACTGACTCTCTGAAAGCCCCCAAGAATAACTGCATAGCTCTGTGTGGTTTTTTTCTGCTCCAGAAGACCCAAGTAAGGCAGAGTCTAGCATGCCCCATCCATTTTCTTCATCTGCTGCATGAAGTTCAGTTCTAAGATAGGCTATTAGAATAGAATGCGTAGCTAAGCCACTTGCCCAGCATGTTCAAGACTTCTCTCAAAGAAAACTAGAGCTGGGCAGTAAAAGGAATATAGTTAATTCCAGGTGTTTTACATGAGAAGAAAAGAGATTTCGGTGCAGGCGAGGCTGAGCTCACTGGATGGAAGGGCTGGAATTTGTAACAAAAGAGCAAAATGAGGATCAAAGGACAGAAAATGGAACAGGAGGGGGAGGGGATTCTGGCTAAAGGGCTAGAACATTGTTCTTGACATGGGCATCAGCTGTCACTCGGAGGAGTGGGGGATAGTTTGGAGGGTAAGCTGTGGAGAATGAGGGTCCTGGTTAACCATCTTGGTAGGATTTTTGCCGAAATTGAACAGTTGCAGACATCTTTAACAACATTGTCGGATGGTTCCAGTCTCTGACTCAGCCTCAACTCATTTTGTGGGTCACTTCAAGGAAACCCTCCAATCTCCTCACCCTCCAGTCTCCTCACCCTGCTCTGTTCTAGAGATGATGAAGGTCTTGCAAAAATTCAAAAATAAAATTTTGAACAAAGCTAGGTACACTACACTGATATAACATTTGTCCTTTCATTTATTTATTGAGATTAACCTGAGCTTTGTCTTCATTTTTCCTGAGGGATGCTGTATCTCAAGGGAATGCAGAGCACTAGGTGCTGAATGAAGCATATTCTCTCTGACTACTGGGCTTGCCTACCTACTTAAAGATGTTCCTGTGTTTCTAGGTACCCTATGGATTCCACACTGGATCATATCTGCCTGTTCATTCATTCAACAAATTTTAAAATTAGTTCTTGTAATCAAAGCAGCAAGTTTGTTTTAAAAATAGCTATTTAAGGTGATTTTTAAAGCTTTGTATTTATGTATGTGTGTGCATTCTGCCCAAGGAGACCATAAGATGGTGTTGGTCCTTATAGCTAAAGTAGCAGGCTGTTGCAAGCTGCCAAATCTGGGTGCTGGGACCAAACCCAGGTTCTCTGCAAGAGTAGCAAGTGTTCTTAACCTGAACCATCTCCCAACAGACTGTTTTTCATGATTCTTTTTAACTATTATTTTAAATGTTCTAGTGGCACAAAAGCCATTTCTTTGGCATTTTCATACATAGATATGACGATACTTACTCTTATTGTCTCCTTCCCTCTATTCACTCCTCTGTCCCAATGGGCAGAGTTCTCAGAGGAAATTAAACCTCCCTGAAACCCCACCTCTCTTGCTCGTTCTCTTTATTGAGAGACCATGCAGCTTCCATCTCATCTTCATTATAGATCTGTTTAAGTTGCTTAGAGCCTCTTGATTTAATTTTGCAGGTCATGTGTGCCTAGGAATTTAGCTATCTCTTTTACACTTTCCAGGTTTCTGGAATGGGTTTTCAAATATTTCCTAACAATCCGGCAGGTTTTATTGGTGTACACTGTAATATCCCTTCTTTCTCTCTAATCTCATTAATCTGGATCTTTTCCCCTTTCTTTTTAGCTAGTTTAAGGGCTTATGAGTTTTTAATTCATTTTCCAGTGAACTGATTGTTTCATTGATTGTGGGGAGGGTAGTGTTCTTTTACTAGCCACTGTAGTTAGAAGTTTCTGGCCTGTCCTTGCCCTGAAGTCTGGACTGGAAGTTCTACAGCCGCTTAGTCCCAAATAAACATACGGAGGCTTATATTAATTACAAGTTGTTGGCCTATGGCTCAGGCTTGCTACTTGCTAATTACTCTTAAGCTAACCCATGATTTTTATCTTGTTTAACCACGTGGCTCGGTACCTTTTACTCAGAGAAGCATTTCAGCTTCTTTTCTCTACATCTGCTGTTGTCCGCCTCTCCTCTTCCTCTTCCCAGAAATTTTAAAGTCTGGTAGCCCATCCACACTTCCTGTCTGTCTTCTGGCCAGTCAGCATTTTATTAAGCCAGTAGGAATGACAAATATTTACAGTGTACAAGAGCATGAACTCACAACATTCCCTTTTAAAACAAGAACTCTAAACCTAATCTCCTTTGTTTAGCCCTTTCCCCTCAGACCATTATCTGTAACACACAGACAAACATCCATGATTCATTTCTGGGAATGTGAGCATAGTTCTCTAGACTACTTCCTGCTGACTGGAGATGCTGGTAATCCTATGGGAACCCAAAGAAAACTTAGGATTATGGACAAGACCTGAGTGGAGTAGTCTGTGAAGCTGGATCATCTCAGTCAGCAGCCTTGGAACTGTTCTGGATGCAGAGCTCAGAGGAAACTGCAGCAGAGGTGCTCTGAAATGTTGGATCATCTGGGCCATATGTTTATTGGAGACTTTTCAGGGTGTCTTCATCAATCAAATCTTGTTTTCTTTAACCCAGAATAAATCTACTGCCTCTTATTTTCTGTGGAAATAAAAGAAAAAAAAAAAAAACCTCTTCTCCAAAGTAACACATCTTTTGACTTCAATTTTGAAGTCAAAGAATTTACAAAATATATAGGTTGGATTAAACCAGCAGCAGTTACAATCAATGTCTCTTAGCAGCTCTTGCTCCTTCCTCAGCCATCAAAATACTCAGAGACAAAATAGTAATATATAGCACCCAGACTCTCTGTGGAATTGCCACCTTTATGTTGCTTGGTTTTTGTTTTGTTTTTGTTTTTGTTTTTTTTTTTTTTTACTCTATTTCCTTTATAAAGAACTTTTTTATCCCTTTCTTTTATCTTTTCCCTCCAAAACCTACTGATATTTTTACATACAATAGAAACTGTTTAGAGGTGTTTTTTTTTTTTCTCATCTGAATCTGTCTTTACTGTATATCTCTATTCTTTTTCTGTTTTTGATGACACCTTTAATTTATTAAGGGGAAGATTAGGGTCCACATTGCCACCAAGTAGAGCACTGCCATCTGCTGTTTATAAACACTATTTAAGTGTTTGGCAGCAGGACTTCTTAAAAGAGCCTCTTGGTTTTTGCAGCTAAAGCTGAGTTAGGAAGCCTCTCTTAAATGAGCTGAACCTCTGCTCGCTGCTAGCAAACAGAGCTCACTGAAGAAAATGCTGCAACCAAGAAGTCATGCTTGACTCTAGACCCTTTTTGTCTGTATGAACAGAAACCTTAAATCCATCATATGAAGCTTGTGCTTATATCAAGGTTCCTGTGAGACTTCAGGAACTGGCCTTGTTGCCACTTAAGCCAAGCAGTAGTGGCACACACCATTATTCTCAGAACTTGGAAGGCTAAGGCAGGAGGATCTCTGTGAGTTCAAGGTCAGCCTGGTTTACAAAGCAAGTTCCAGGACAGCCAGGATGGTTACCCAGAAAACTCTATCTAGGAAAAAAAAAAACAAAAACAAAATCCCCTAAAACAAAAATAAAAACACAAAACAAAAAGAGGGCCAGAGAGATGGCTCTGTTCTCTGATATTCCAGACTAATTTCATTAAACATATATCACCACAAGCTGCTTAGTTGATATCTACTCTGATCTTTATTGTTTTCTTCTGTCTACTAGGTTTGACTTACTCTTTTTATAATGACCTTGAGATACATTATGTTACTTATTTGAACATATAGAAAAATTGGTTCCAGTTTTATTCTAATATTTTGGTTTTATTGTTGAAACTAAAGCTATCCTAATCTGCACATTTGCTAAATGAGTCAGGGAGTCCACATTACAAGTTTTTCTTACGTCTTGCCTTATAATCTTAGTTGCACATGGCGTTCTACACAGTGACCCTACCAAGGAACTGCCATTGCATGGACACAACTGTCCTTGAACAAGAGGAAATGCCTGGGAAAATGTCCTTCAATACCTTCTGGGTGACTTGATTTGGATTTCATGGAGTCTCAGACACATTTTGTTTTGGGGGTACTTCACAACTCTGAGTGTAGTGACACAAAATATAACTCATATCAACATGTAGTGTCCTGGAAAATTGATTACTGTCCTCAATTTACAAAAGCCATTGCTGCTTCAGATTATATAATCATGTCACTCCCCCTAATCCATAAATGTCTCTTCTTTGCTTGGCCCAGAATTTACTTCGATATCTTAATCATGGTCACCTTAATCCTGACTTCAAGAAAATCTGTTTACTTTCTACCTGAGAGAGTCATCATTTTACTTCTTATGAAAAATTATTCCTTAGCAATAAAATACAGTGGCATTTGTGCGGCTCAAATAATAAAACAGAACACCAAACCAACACCACTTCTTGTATGTTTCAAGGATAGCTGAGGGGTCAGGTGCTCACAGTCCACTTGTCTGTAAATTATTAATTTTGAAAAGGTAGCAGGGAATTAGCACCTATGGTCCCTCAACTTATTTCTAAAAAGGAAAAGACTTCTATATTTATACTCATTGTATTGGTGATTATAAATAAACTGTAGACATATTTACTAATGATGATTGGCATTTTTAATGAGTAAGATCTCATTAAGTTAGGCAACTATTATAAATTATTTACATATTCAAAACATCTTAGGACAAATTCACAGTCACATACCCTACACAGAACAGAGCACCTGTGAGTGCACACACTAAATCCCCTTCCTGGTACTGGAGCTTGCTATTCCAGTGTGGTCTTAAATATTTTCCTTTATATATACATACTATAACATGTGATGCCATGATTATTTTAACTTTAAAATAAAAGTTGCATATTTTAGAGCTATATAATGATATGACAGATTGAAGACTTTTTTTCTAAAAAAGAAACTTCTCCCTAGGAGACTTTTATAATTTAGATGCACACACATACATAAAATATATAAAATCTCCATTTGAGTTACAAATATCAGATATATGTGTTGTATAAGGTTTCTGGCCCTGACATTCCGGCCTTGCCTTGTGGCTCAGACTTTCCAGCCCACAGTCCCATAGTCCCAATGAAACATACAGACGCTTATATTAGTTGTACACTGATTGACCTGGGGCCCAGGCACATAATTTGCTAACTTTTGCTCTTAAACCAACCCATGGTTTGTATCCTGTTCAGCCATGTGGCTTGGTACCTTTTCTCAGAGCAGCATAGTTGTCCTCTGCACTTCTGGCTTGTCTGGCAGCTCTGTGGTATTTCTGCTCTGTTCTTCCTGTTCCCAGAGTTTTCTTAGTCTGGTAGCCCTGCCTACACTTCCTGTCTGCCTTCAGCCAACCAGTGTTTTTATTAAACAAGTAGGCAGGACAATTATTTACAATGTAACATAATCCCACTACATATATGTATTGGTGTAATATATAAAGTATCTTTAAGCCATGTATTTTTAAAAAAGCAAAAGTACTTTCTTGCCTAGATATGGCGGTGCATGCTTGTAACCCTAGCACTTGGGAGGCAGAGTTAGGAAGACTGAGAGAGTTCTAGACCTGTTCCAGCTACAAGCAAGTTCAAGGCCAGCCTGTGACACATAAGAGGCCATGGCTCAATAAAGTAAGTCTAAAACAAATAACTTTGCTGAGAGACACAGAAGCCTGAAAGGAATGATCCAATGCACCTTATGTTTGGTTACAAGACCTTTAAAAGTTACACAAGGTTCTCACATTTCAGTTGTTGAACAATCTGGAACAGAGAAAGGACTTGGTGGCTGCAGTTGTCCCTATACACATGACAACCTGGTGCATAAAAACATACTCCATTACAAAGCAAAAGTGACACCATCAAAGAAATGATACAGGAATAACCCACGAGCTGACTGAGCAGGAAGCATACACAGGGCTATTTTACTGAGCATAGTAAATTAAATTCCTGAAGATTCAAAGCATCATGTTTTTATCCAAATGATGAAGAAAACATTGGAGAAGCCAATGAAATCAGCTGGGTTCCTCTGTAGAGCCTGAAACACAGGAAACAAACCAAATGACTGTTTTCTAAATTCTACCAGTTCTACAAAATAGGCACAGTTCTAGACATTTAAAACAAAAGTTAAGTCATTATATACAATAGGTGCCTAGGAAACCTTTGTTGAAAACGGCAGAAAAGAAGAAACAGTCAAAAATAGTTTCCCTACATACAAGCAGCATCCACAGAACCAGTGGCTACATCAACCCACAGATACACCCAAAATTTACAACAGAGAAAAGAAAAAAGTAACCTCTCAATAAACTTTTATCTCTCGCTAGGAATAAAGGCAAATTTAAAGATGAGTAAAAGTGACATCACTCTCAAGTGCCAAAAATGGTAAAAACAAAAACAAAAATTTCACTGAGGATATGCTGAAACTAATATTTTAATGGACTCAGGACTAGTGCAGTCATCCCTCAGCATCTTCGTGGGTTTGGTTCTAGGCCCTTCCTCAGAGACCCAAATACAAGATGTACAAGTATTTGTGTACTATTAGCATAATCTATGTACATTCCCTTATGTGCTTTTCTGTCATATCCAACCTGCAGGCCAAGGGGCTCCAGAGTCCCTGATATGTCATCTTATCGATATCAGAAAGTTGGACACCTCTGTGTCACCTCTGTGTTCTTTTAAAATACTGTCTAAATTGTTGCTAGACTGAATTGCTAATAAGGACAATAAAAACCTGTACATACTCAGAACACATGTAACTATTTTGGAATACTTTTGGATTTGTCTTTGAGACAAGATCTCACTATGTATCCCAGCCTGGCATGGAACTCACTATAAAGTTCAGACTGCTCTTCAACTGGAGACCCTCCCAAATACTGAAATTATAAGCCCAACCCACCATATCTGGCTGAGAATATTTTTGATTTGTAACTGGTTGAAGCATCAGCTACAGAGCTTGTACATCTAGAATCCAACTTCAAAATCTCTCCTGAAGTTTTTCAGGCATAATGAAATAATTATCTAAATGTATCCTGCAGGAATTTTAATTGCAGGCATTTCTGATATGTAAGAAAACATACAAGCATCATGATTTTCCATCTGCGGAGGCCTGTTTTCTAAAGGTCCTTCCACAATCCCACCAATAAGTGAGTTACAAATAAAACAAGTTTAAACCACACAAAATAGAAATGGTTATCACCACTTAGGCTATATTGTATTTCTTTGGGGAGGGCCTGCGACACATAAAAAAAAATCTTTCCTGGAAATGACCTCTTAGGAGCCTTGAATGGTTGGTCTGTGGGCAAAGTGTACCTCAGGTCACATGATTTCTTTGTCACAAGCAAAGTGTCTTTAAACCTGCAGCTGATTTTAAAGTTGGGTTAAGGCAGATGCTGCTGACTCCTGCAGACCAAGCTAATCACATCCTGTGTGCTCTGCATCAGGCGTTCCTTGATGTTCTGCTTAGCAAGGGAAACTAAAGGGAGGGTGATAAGTCTCTCTCTCTCTCTCTCTCTCTCTCTCTCTCTCTCTCTCTCTCTCTCTCTCTCACACACACACACACACACACACACACACACACACACACACACACACACACACATACACACACACAATAGGGCCACACGTTGTGTGTTTGCTGAAATAGAAGTCAGGAGATGGTTCCAGATGGAGTAAATTCAAACTCAGCTCAGGTCTCCCACCAGGAACTCAAGGAACGAAGCTTCGGTTGCTCTTTTGGCGGTGCGTTATCAAGAGCACACTGTCCCCATCCACACTGCCCTCCTAGCCTCTCTATTGGAGCTTTTGACTTGTATCTCCTACAAGTTAACCTCCTCATAGTCTTAACTCCTTACCCTGTTGAGAGTTTGTCAAGATCACCCCTTTTCCCATTCCCAATCTTGAGCCACCCTTCACCACGTTTCTAACTTCACCCAAAAGAGAGTCCTCGATTTTCTTGTGTTTCATGAAGTTTATGAATAGAAGGTGACCTTGTCACCACTTAGTTCCAGGACTTTGGTGTCTCAAGGCTGAGGGGAAACATGGGTGGGGGTGGGGGACAGGGCAGGTGGCCAGCAGGGGTTGGATGCAAGGTAGGGTACCAGTCCTCAGGTTGGGGAGGAAGGGAGAATGAGGCTCCCGTGGAGGGCTGGGAGGGGAGAGTGTGGTTGTAGGGGTGAGGGAAACAGGGGACTGGTGGAGTTGGTGTTGTATAGGAGTAGGGATAAGCAGGGGTCTCTGGTAAGAAGCCAGAGAAGGTGGCAGGAGATAGATGAGCTACGGGCTGGAGCAGGGACCGCTCTTCCTTCCTCTGCTTAGCTCTGCGGTTCTGGAACCAGACCTAAGGAGAGGGAAGAGAAGTCATGTTAGCCAGGGCTCCTGTACTCAAGGGGTGGCACCGCCTCATACCTCCAAGGACATAAAGTCAGAGCCTCCAGAGGACAGCTCTTCCAGAGGCTGAGTCAGGGCTGCTGCTGAAGCAGAATCATCATTCTTACTCCCAACCTGTATCTAACTCTCCTAGCTTTGACAACTTTGAGTAGAAAATGGCAGCTTCCAACAGGAAAGATAAATCTGACACCATGGCACTTTTCTTCCCAGACAGTAGAAAAGTGTCCTTAGAATGAGGCTGAGAGATGAAGCCTGGGGAAGTATTATTGTTGTACATGGGGTTGGGTTTAGGAAAGGGGTGGTAGTTCAGGCTAGCTAACCCTATGCTGGAGACATCAGGAATATGAAGCTCATGGAAATGTAAGACTATGGCCAGAGGCAAGGCTGCACACAAGTATGAACAATTAGGGTCGCCTGTTTGTTGGAGTTCATGTCAACATGAAAGGCTGAGGAATGAGTCTTGATTTGCTTTTTATTTGTGTGCTGTTGGGGACCAGGCTGCAGATTTTGTGTATTCCTGGCAAGAGCTCCCCTCCTGTGCTATATATACATCTCCCTATCCAACATTCATCAACATCTATCTAAATGAGCTGAGAACTGGGGGTCAGGTGCACCTGAGGTCATGTTGACAGGTAGATGAAGCCCATTTTCTGTTGAACATTTAAGTTACGGTTAAAAGCCTCATGATTGTGCCCCAAAAGTCCCCCAAGCACTCCAGAAATGTTTGTTTCTTCCCTGAGTACCTTAGGGCACCATCACCTGGATTCTGGCTTCACTGAGGCCAGTGTCTTGGGCAAGCCCCTCTCGAGCCCAGATGTCAGGATACTGGTTCTTCCCAAAGGCTGACTCCAGCTGTTCCAGCTGTGATGGGTTGAAGGTGGTGCGGTGGCGGCGCCGGGAGTGGGGGCGACCCCTCCCGGGGCAAAGCTTAGGTCTCCCCAGGCCCATACCAGAGAATCTTCTAAAAGTCTCAGGGCTTGTGTCTGTGAAGGGAGGGAATTGGAAGGAGACCCACTTACTAACGGGACCTCCCAGACATCCTTCGACTACAGTTGCCAATCCCTGTATTCTGTTAAATTCCTGAGATGTTGCTTCTTTGTGGAATGCTCTGTTTTCACAAGAACTCCTTAAGATCTCCAAACCAGTGCTCTGGTTACATGCCCCCAGTATATATGTGATCTATAGAGCACACCTTGAAGGTCTTCTTTCTCTCTTTGATGTCTACCAAGGACTTCTTTCCTTGCCACTCAGTTTTCATTTCCCATGCACCTCCTCCATACATCCCTCCTCTTCACCCACTCCTGCTCAGGAGGATAAAGGGTCCTCCTTCCCCCTTATATGTAGAAAACACATTTCCCTCTGGCTTGTACTTCTTGATGTGTCTCTTACCTCTGCCCTGGCCCTGCCACCAGCCTGCAGGAACTTGAGCTCGTGGGAAAGGCTTGCCTCTTCTCCCTAAGCCCTCATATTAATTAGTCTAAGAGCCACCAGGGAAGAGAGAACCAGGGCGGAAAAGGAGACACCTGGGAAGATAAGCACCAGAGGAAGGAGGGGTCTGAGGTAGAGAGATCCGTCCCAGGGGGAAACCAGGGGTGTGGCTCGAACTCTGCCTGCAGTGTCCTCAAACAGGTACTGAATTGCCATCCCTGGAGGAAAACCCTGATTCCTTCAGCTCCCTCCTTCCAAGAAGGAAGCACTTTGGGCAAGAACAAGGCTTCAGCTTCTCCTTTGCCCTAGGTGCCTGTTCATTAGCTCCCTCAGGTAGGGCCTCACTTCCCAACCTCTAAAGCAAAGTACTTCTGCTGTCTCACTTCCTAAGGTCCCCAAAGCCTTGACAAGCTCCAATTCTGCTTTCCATCTCTTCCATGGAACAAACTATTGCCCCAGTGCTGATGGGGACCCACATCTGCTGCTCCCTCAGGGACCCAAGCCAACCCCGGGAATTCTCTTACCTACTGTGGAGATCAGGTTTCCAGAGATCACATGGGGTTCAGGCAAGGTTTGATCACAGGCACGGCTCTTCCCTTGCTTTTCCTGCTGGTTCCTTCTTTGAGCTTCCATGGCCACTCAAGCCAAAGATGGGCTAGCCTGCTGTTCCCAAGTCTCGGATTCCCTGTAGTCTTGTCTGCCTGCCAATCCTGGCTTTTCTTCTGACCTCCCTTCTTCCTGCTTCTATCCTCTAGCTTTTCTGAGTGTCTCTTTCTCTCTCTCTCTCTCTCTCTCTCTCTCTCTCTCTCTCTCTCTCTGTATGTGTGTCTAGATATTGTCCACTCACTCACTGTTTTCCCCTTTTATCTAATGTATCTATCTAATATCCCATCCTTCCTCTAGATTGATACATCCCCCACCTCTTCTCGCGACTTTGCTTTGTTTCCTGCCTGTCTCTACTTCCCTCTCCCTGACACTGTTCTGTTTTCTCTTAGCCCCTCCACTTTCTCACGCTACCTGTCTTTCTCCCTTAGTCTTGGAGAAGCAACCTCCTCCTGGCCTCACGGGGCTGTCCAATCATGTCTTGGCCATCAGAGCCCTCTGGCTTGGGGGAGGATCACAAGCCGGATGAGGGAAGGTGCTCTGTCAGAGGGTCCAGAAGCTGAGGCCAAGAGCTCATATTCCCAGGGGACCATATTCTTTTGTCCTGTTAAATCCCTCTTCTGGGAGCAGGCAGGGGACAGAGGGGAAGATATTCCCACCAAGGTGCCCCTCCTCAGAGCCCGGGGGGGAGGGGGGGTTTGAGAAGGACATCCGGGCAAGGAACAATGTCTAACATCTCAGCATTTGAGTGATACTCAAAAGATCTGTTTTCAGAAAACTCTGAGTATGAAAAATCACAACTGCATGCTGGTCCTTTTAGATACTTTGACACCCTAGGACAGCAGGACACTTTAGGACACACTGAAGCTTGAGGACCTCAAACACAAGATGATTCCCACCCACACTCTCCATAAAGTCCTGGCATTGGCTTCCACACCTGTGGCCCCTCCCTGACCCAAGCTCACTCCTGAATTCACTGATTGTGGATGAATGGCTTCACTCATTGCTAAGTCTCTGCACATCAGAGTTCTCAATCACTCACTGATTTCCTCATTTGACTTTCATTCATCGAGAGCCCTCAGGGGAACATGACCTGTCCTCTGGAGGGAACCGTGATCCTCCAGAGCACCTCAGTTTCAAGTGCATCCTGCCCAACCAAGAATTCAGGTCTAATTCTGAAATAAATTTAGCTTCTCAGACACTGTTATTATGATTCTTCAAGAAATCCTGATACTTCAACTTTGAGAGGTCATGACAAGCTGACACCAAGTACTGTCTCTTGAGGTGATTTTTGAGAGTGAAAGCCCATTCTGACATCTAAGGGACAGGCATCAGGGTTGTCCAGGACACACTGAAATTGGGGGACTCTTGGCTATCTAGGACTTTTCATCCACACTATGTGATTCCCACCCCCTCCATAAAGCCCTGGCTTCTCAGGGCAGCAAGCTAATGATACATGTGTCCCTTCAGAACTCACTGTCATTATAAGACACTCTGACTCCCAAGGTCAGACTAACTCCTCAAACATCCCTAAAAGCATTATGACTACTCAAAGCAGGATAATCATCAAGGTTGTTTTAAAAGGTTAATTAATATATTATCATTATTATTTATGTGTGTACACATACACATGTGCAAATGCTGTAGTATATGCATGGAGATCACAGACAATTTGTGGGAAGTGGGTTTTCTTCTTCTAATATCTGAGTCTCCGAGATCAAGTTCAGACCTTTAGGCTCAGCAGAAAGTACCCTAACCACTGAGCCATCACATGGACCCCTGTTCTCGGAATCTTGACACTCACAATATGATCCAGAGAACAGCAGCAGCACAGGAGCTGCTAGGGTCAACATCTTGAGGCTAGTGTATCAGAACTTGTGACTAAAAAAAAGACAGAGAGCAGACCCGAGTGGGCTCTCTGCTCAGCAAAGAGCCCTTAGTCTACATTGATCTCTGTTCCCTGGTTTGAATCCTCCTTCAGGTGCTTCTGCACCAACCTTAGTCAGTGGAAGCTTTGTGGATTTTTGTGATGACTGGTCTCAGAGCTGAGAATACAAATCTTCACTCTCCTTGTCTCTCAAGGCTTTGTAGAGACAGAGATTAAATTTACATTGCTGTTAACATTTGAAAATTTCTTGAAAAATGATATGACCTTATGAAGACTAATTAGAAAGGAACCCAAAATATATCATAAGGCTAAAAGGAAGACTTTAAAAAATCTCAGATATCATCTCCAAGTGAAGATATGCTTTATAGAGGCTGGAGAGATGGCTCAGCAGTTAAGAGCACTGGCTGCTCTTGCAGAGGACCCAGGTTTGATCTCTGGGCCCCACAAGGTAGTGCCCAATCAACTATAATTCCAGGTCCAGGGGATATGATGCCTTCTTCTGGCCGCTGTGGGTACTAGCGCTGTGGGCACACATGGTACCCAGACACACATGAAGGCAAAACGCTCATACACATAAAGATAAAAATAAATCAATCTCAAAAAATATGTTTTATAATTTTTCTTTAAAAAGTGTTTACAGAAGGATTTAGCCTTTCATGTTCTCTTGGAAGACCCACAGTGAAGTGCAAAAATCTGGTTTTCTTTTTCTCTAAAAGTTTCTGGTTTTCTATGTCAGGGATAGATTAACTGTTACAGAGATTAAAACACAGAACTGGCTTTCTATTTTTAGTCGTTACTTTCTTAGTATAAATTAGTAAATCGAATCTTAATCCTGAAGGCTTAGGGGCCATTCAGAAGAGAGGCAAAGCAATTAACAGAGTGTACAGAGCAAAGCTGCTGTGATGTTCTGTGACATTCAATTTCATCAGCTTTATAATAGACACAGGGCAGGAGACCAGGTACATTGTGGCATGAGAAGGACAATGAGGGTAAGTAAGACCCAAGGCAGCTTTGCCCTGGGAAAATGAATAGAACTGGCCGTATGTCAAAGGGAGGGAAGTCAATCTCATTGTCTTGCTTAATGCTCAGAAGCTGGATCCTGGCAGAGTAGTGGAGCTTTGTGTATGTGGGGATGGGGGGTGATTCAGGACAGGCAGGGTAGAAGACCCTGGCTTTCCTTACCATGTTGAGGAGCTGGCTTTCACCAAAGCTATGGTTCTATCCCCTGGGAAGAATACTTCCCCAGAAAGAGCCCCATCTTTGCCGTGAGACCCTTTAAATCCTGCAGAGGAGACCAAGAATAATTTGTTCCTGAATACTGGAATTTTTCCTTAAATTCAGTATGACCATCCCGTGATAGCATGAGACTAAGCGATTGCCTCCTTCAGAGAACTCAATCCAAGAATAATACACTTTGGCAAACATACTCATGTAAGATTGAGTCAGTTTTATAAATATGTACTTGATAAAAATAAACAAACACTGGATACATTATGGAATATAGTGTGGGGCTCACACCTATGATACAAGTCTTGGAGAGGTGGAGGCAGGAGAATGAACAGTTCTGCGTCATCTTGGCTGTCTATATGGTGTGTTTGAGAACAGCCTAGACTTTGTGAGATCCATCTAAAATGGTAAAAGAGAAAAGCTTTGATATCATAAAATTGAACTTTGATCACCTTCTGCGTCTTCATATTTCTCTGGTGGAGAAACAAATTTAGAAAAACAAAGTTGAATGTCCAAGTCTAAACGCCCAACGGTCCTTCTCATCCTAAGGTGTCTGTGTCCAGGGTGTGTAAAAGCAAAGAATAATTAGCACGTGTGCCTCTAATGAAGAACTGTAGGGAGTCAGCCCTAGGGGCCCTCAAAGTTGGCACCTGGAATTACATTATCCCCATCCTCAAGGATCGCACAGTCCCCAGGGAGGGAGGCCTATTTATTGGTTCTCATTCTCCTAATTGACTCAGGAAACCCCGTGTCTTAATGGTGTTCTTGGGTAAGTTCTCAGGCTCAGCTGTAAATTTTCATCATCTGGCTTAAGCAGGGAGTCAAGAGGGGAGGGAAGTATAAAGATATCTGGCAGCAGCATCAGGTGAGGGGGGAAGTTAGGGCATCACTATCTCCAAAGCACACAGGTTCATACAAGCATATGGGAAAAGAGCAGTCCACTCAATCCTTCTGCATCTAATCCAGTTCAAGCTGGTAGGCAGTGGGGGATGGGGTGGTGTCTGTTAGCGCAATGTGCACCAGCATCCCCTCCTTGAGGTTATACATTGTTCACTGCAGATCATTGGGAGCTCACTTCCAAGACAGACAAAGAAATCACTGAGAAGGGATTTGATGGCAGATGTGGAATTCTAAAATGTTTGTCCAGAAGCTCAGAGCCAAGAGCTACCCTTCCTTCCACCCCAAGATAGAGACCATCTGCCAGGTGTCTAATTTCCCCACTCAGCCCATATCTTGACCACTTGTGCTCTATGGCTGTATAACATCGAATCTCAAGCAAAGCAATTTAGACGCCATGGTGAGCCCTGAAGAGCCGAGCTGTGATAAGAAGGCTTAATTTTAATGTTAAAAGACACAAACGCTCCTCGACTCATGTTTAGATCCTGGAGAAATTGGGGCACGGAAGCAGCAGCCAATGTGTTCAAGCTATGTAAAGTAAGTATTATTACCCCGGGGGCTGGTTGGAACATTAACTCTCCAAAAGAAAACTTCAGGGGCCAACAAAACGTCAGAGGATATCCAGAGTAAGAGGAACTCAGGAAGATATAGCTTTCTAACTAGGGTACCACAATTAGTTGGGATTGAAGCTGTGAAATGATTAACAACATGCAGGCCAGACCCCATCATTATCAGCCATACTGTATTATACAAAATGTTCTTATTCAGTCAACTCAAGGATTCTGGAATTCCCACCTGTTCTTGGCTTGGTGCGTGCTCGGGGCTGTGGGAGGTGAGGGAATGTCTCAGGTCTCTTCTGCTTCCCTCTTCAGACTCTTTCTGAGAAGGGAAACAAGGACAAACCCAGCTCTCCTGGACTGATGGGAGAAGCGCTCTCTCTCTCTCTCTCTCTCTCTCTCTCTCTCTCTCTTCTACTTGCAGATTTCTGGGCTGTTATGACCTTTAATGTGGCTGAAACATGAAGGGTGAACCCTAATTAATGTATATTTTGGGGTTCTTCTCCAAATGATTCTCAAAGGACCACCTCACTGAGCATCTCAGGGGAGGGAGCCCAGCCTTGCCTTGGCCTTTAACCACTATGAACCACTCAAATGCAGCTCATGCTACAGTGTATTATTGAAGGTCTCCTTTCTTCTTGTAGACATTGTTTCTGTTTTGGGTGTTATGCAGATTCCCCAAGTCAGCCACAGGATCCACTCAGGACACAGGAAACTTGCGTGCTTTGTGACGGCTGACAGCAAGCATCTGATGGCTTCTCTGGCACTCATCTCTCAGTTTGATATCTTCCATGCACAGAGAAAACACAAGTTGGCTGAGAAAGCCCCTAAACTCAGCAGACTTCTTTCAAGTCAGAAAGCCATGGTATGCCCTGCTTGCCACACAAACATCTTGGCACTGATGTCTGGGAGCATCTTTCCTATGGATTTGAGGATCAAGATGTCCTCTGCACTCTGTGGGACGTACTGAGCAGGCTTAGACAACCTCATATTTTGGGTTTGGTTCCAATAAAATTATTCCATCTAACATTTAAAGGGAGCATCCAGTTAAATGTATATATCTCTGTAGTGCTAGCACTTTAGATGCAGGAGACAGAAGCGGCTTAAGTTACTAATAAGATGCTGTCTCAAAAGAAAGGAAGAAAGAAAGAAAGAAAGAAAGAAAGAAAGAAAGAAAGAAAGAAAGAAAGAAAGGAAGGAAGGAAGGAAGGAAGGAAGGAAGAAAGGAAGAAAGGAAGAAAGGAAGGAGGGAGGGAGGAGGAGGAGGGAGGGGGAGGGAGGGGGAGGGAGGAGGCAGGCAGATAGACAGGATATAGCACACCTAGCTAAACACAGCATCTAGGATATTTATATCAGATTTCCTGTGTTTGACCTTACCATTCACAAACAATAGGAATCCATCCTGCCCTCCTGCACTTTTGTCCATTTCCATGATAGGAAACAGCCTGTACTAAAGAGCATGCCATGTACAGCCTTTTATAAAGAGCATACTATGCACACGGGCCACAGTGGCAAAGGCTGCACAGGCACCATGTGAGCATCTCTCGATGCATGACCTGTTCCCACTCCTACATCCTGCAGCAGACTCCTGAGTGTGCCTTTGTGCTATATATACTACAATGATCTCTGCGCTCTTTAATTTGGTACAAACTGGAGAGGAATTGTCAAAGAGCACAGCAACTTTGCACTAGCTTTAGAATTTAACCCTCAAAATGCAAGGGCACCCACTGGCTGCCTTTTTCTTTCTTTCTTTTTTAGAAGTATATCTTATAATCTCTCTCCTGAAAGTATTGCTTACAACATTCTCTGCCCCAGCCTATCTGCCCTTAAACACCTCCTTCCCCTTCCCTTTGCTCTTATCAGAAAGCCCATTCCTCCTCAATGCTACCACCCAAATGCTATTACTAACCCCCAAACTACAGCTACAGCCCTTTATTCAACTCTTATCTATAAGGGTTTGTTGCTGTAGGATTATGCTCTTGTACATTGTAAATATTTGTCACGCCTATTGGTTTAATAAAACACTGATTGGCCAGAAGGCAGACAGGAAGTATGGGTGGGGCTACTAGAGTAAGAAAACTCTAGAAAAAGGAGAAACAGAGCAGAGATGCCAGCAGATAGAGAAGAAAGAAGACAAAATGCTGCTCTGAGAAAAGGTACCAACCCACGTGGTAAACAAGATAAGAATCATGGGTTAGTTTAAGAGTAAGAAACATGTAGCAAGTAACATGCCCAAACCATAGGCCAAACAGCTTGTAATTGATGTAAGCCCCTATATGTTTATTCGGGACAAAATTGCTGTGGGACTGTCCAGGAGGGACACAGAATTTTAATGACTACAAGTTGCTATCCAGTATGCCTCATCACTTCCTTCCCACCAGTTTTCTCTCTTCTTTCTAAATGTAGAACCGAGTACCAATTTTAACTGATTTTCTTATGTTTGCTTAACATAAAGAAAATGTTTCTGAGCAGAATTCTGCACATGGTGAATGGCAGAATGCGTCTGGAGCCCACAAGGAAAATATGATGCTGTGTTACAAGGTTGGGGATAAACTACCAGGCTCGTTCTTCAAAGCGTAAAAGCACAAAATGCTGGACCTAAACCAATCTTAGTTGCATAAATAGCATCATCCTCAGGTAAAAGAACTGATGATATCCATGAGGGAAACAGCTGAGTGTTTTGCTCTACGTCTTTCCTTCTGTTAGATGAAGCTATTTCTAACCTGTAGATTGTAATAAAGTTGATGATCTAAAGACACGTACAAAGAGGGCAGTGACTGGTGCTCAGCTCATTTATAAGTTGCAGATAACGAAGATTTGGAGAAAAGACCATAGAAGAATTAAAAGTGGCCTCAGCTGTTCTAAGTCAGCTAAGTATTATGAGCCCATGATTGGGAGTGTGGCCAAACCCACTCCACCTCTAGGTCCACTTCTTGAATTCATTACCTACTAACAATGTAGTTTATCAAAAGACCAATAAATAGTACATGGGAGAAATGTGCACACTAGATGTTCATTAAATATATTGTGTGAATTAAGCCCCATGAAACCAAATAAAAATAAATATTATAGAAATTGAACAGCTGTGTATTTCAAAAAATGAACTCCATAGGATTATTCTAGGTTCTGGGGCTGCAGTTCAATGGTTCAGCATTACCCCAGCATGTGTGGGATGGCCATTTTAACTCCAACAACCCCAACCACAAAATTAAAATCTCTAGTATATAGATCCTGATCAATTAAATCCCTTTAATTTCAGCTACATATTGTCCCCCACTAGACATAAGCAGACAGCAGCCACAGAATTCCTCCTCAGACTCTCTGGACAGTCAGAGCAAGAAGAGGTCGTCTTTGGGTTGTTCTTGAGCATGTACATGGTCACCATCTCTGGGAACCTTCTCATCATCCTGGCCATCAGCTGTGACCCTCATCTCCACACACCCATGTACTTCTTCTTGGCCAACCTCTCCAGTGTCGACATCTGTTTTTCCTCAGTCACTGTCCCCAAGGCACTGGTGAATCACATGGTGGGAAGCAAGTCCATCTCTTACAAAGAGTGTATGACCCAGATCTATTTCTTCATCACATTCATCAACATGGATGGCTTCCTTCTGAGCGTGATGGCCTATGACCGTTATGTGGCCATCTGTCACCCACTCCACTACACCCTGATGATGAGGCCCAGACTCTGTGTCCTCCTGGTGGCCATATCATGGGTCATCACAAACCTGCATGCTCTCTTGCACACTCTCCTCATGGTTCGACTCACCTTCTGTTCCCACAATGCAGTGCACCACTTCTTCTGTGACCCCTACCCAATCCTGAAACTCTCTTGTTCTGATACCTTTATCAATGACATCACAGCCTTCACAGTGGGTGGGCTGACTTCTATCACACCATTCACGTGTATCACTGTTTCATACGCTTATATTCTCTCCAGTGTACTGAAGCTCCCATCCATTCAGGGAATAAGAAAAGCCCTATCCATATGTGGGTCTCACTTCACTGTGGTCTGCCTCTTCTGTGGGTGATTCTGAATATGCACCCTTAATCTTCTTATTCAAGGACACAGTGACCACCATCATCTTCACAGTGATGACACCCATGGCAAATCCCTTTATCTACAGCCCTAGAAATCCTGACATGAGACAAGACATAAGAAAACTAATTACTAGAAGGTTATTTTTGTCAAGATTCTAGAACTATAAAATTTTAGAACTGAGAACAGAGATACCTGGTTGGTCTAAGTGTCACAGACCTACTATTCCTCTCATGATGTCATCCCAAGTATCCTTTGAAATAGGAGACTGATACATATTCACAAACCATTAATGTAACTTATTTTCTATAGGAACAAGTCTTAACAACTATATAATATCTGTCTATCTATATAAATGAGACTGATGCCCAGATAAGTTATTTTATCTAATGTGATGCCCGCATGTACCTTAAAGGGTCAGTCTAGCAGCTGGCACTGTGGTTTGGAACTATACATCATGTATGAAAACTCCTTGTATATTCCAGATGCTCATTAGCAGTTCGTGGAATATGAATCCAGCTGTATATAATCAAGTACAATTAAATATTATGAAAACTGGCTATTTCAATAAAACAAATGTCATAGGATTGTTTAAAGTGAGTTAGTTTTCAAACTACAGCAAAAGAGATTACCATAAAATTTGCTTGGGGCCTGTTTATAATAACTGAAGTCTCTATATATTAAAAATATATAATATGGTTGTAACCTGTGGGGACTATTCTATTGTTGCTAATCTTATGCTGAATAAATCATTATATATTTAGTTTCCTGCACATTGTGTCGGGTTTTAGTCTCTTATCAGTTTTCTGCAGTGATTCAGGACAATGCTTAATTGCGAATTTGAAATATCCAAAAGGAAGATGGGGCCCCACAATGATGGTTTCACATGAATTCTGACAAATCCACTAGGCTGACAAACACCAACCAAAGATCAGATTTGGACTACAAACTGCTCAGGACAATTTTGTGGCAGCTCGCTGAGATGAACCAGCTTCACAGACTACTATAGCCAGGACTTGAGTCAAGCCGTGCACTTTCCTGTTATGCAGAGACTGGACAACAAATGACACAGCTACATATTTCAGGACTTGACAATTAACAAAACTTTTCTTTTCAGGATCCCCAAAAGATGCCGTCACCCCCAGACAGCAGGAAGTAAATTTAAGAACACGGCATCCATATTCCCAAGAGGTGGGGTGGGTTGTTTTTGGTCATTCAATGGGTTATGGATGATTGTCATTGTTTAGGTTAATTGGTTAAAAATTGTTAATAGTTATGGTTAGAAAAAAGTCAGTCTAGGAAGATCAGACAGTGATAGTTCACACCTTTAATCCCAGCACAGGGAATATCCTGGGAGTGGTGACCTATGTCCTTAATCCAAACTGAGTTTAGGTCATCTTAGTTTACAGAAGGAGTTACAGGCTCCCAGGAAGGCAGTAATGGGGTCACATCTTAATTGAGCAAAGAGAGTATTTAAGGCAGGTGTAGAAAGGCAGAAGGGTGGAAGAAGCCAGGAGAAGCCAGGCTGAGGAAGCTGGAAGACAGCTGGATAAGATCTGACTGTGATGTTTACTCTCTCTAATATCTCTGACTTTCCCAGAGAGCTGTTCCTGAGTTTCCTTTATTCGTGTAACAGTAACCAAACTATGGAATGGTCAAAGGTTCTAGAGGCTAGAATTCAGAGTCTAGAAATACCCACAGAGGCAGAACAGTGGAACAAGAATTTACAAATGTTCATTCTCACCAAAAGGAGTAACACAGAAAATAACAGTCATAATTATTTCAGGGCTTTGAGTCTTTTTTTTTTTTTTTTTTGCCAATTATAACAACCAGGAAGTTCTTCATTAGAGGAGAGTCTGCAGCTTTGTGAACCACAGTCCTCCTTAACTCATCAGCTCCACTGCACACATGGGAGAACAGCCTCCATTTCCAAGGTCTCCATGGAGTGTTTTCCTATAAAGTCTGTGATTGAGCGGCTTGGTTGATGTAGCAGAACTGAGAAAATGACAGAAGTATACTTTGATTACCATCATCTAGGCTGCAGTAGATTTCAAGGGGGTTCTTAAGAAATAAATTGTTATGGCTCATTTTCCATCTGAGGAATGCTTAGGGCCCATCAACAAGTTGCAGATATTAGAAGACACTAGATCCTGTCTTCCAAGCTAACAGCTGACTCTTTTTGCCTAACTGCTTTTTAGTTCATTACAGGTGTAAAAATTTATAGGTACTACTGAGCCCATGGAGGAATATCAGGCTCCGGGAAGATGGGGTATCTGGGATAGGGAGTGTGTGAGACAGTGAGTGTGTGAGACAGCGAGTGTGTGAGACAGCGAGTGTGTGGGATAGCGAGTGTGTGGGATAGCGAGTGTGTGAGACAGCGAGTGTGTGAGACAGCGAGTGTGTGAGACAGCGAGTGTGTGAGACAGCGAGTGTGTGAGACAGCGAGTGTGTGGGATAGCGAGTGTGTGGGATAGCGAGTGTGTGGGATAGCGAGTGTGTGAGACAGCGAGTGTGTGAGACAGCGAGTGTGTGAGATAGCCAGTGTGTGGGATAGCGAGTGTGTGGGATAGCGAGTGTGTGGGACAGCGAGTGTGTGAGACAGCGAGTGTGTGAGACAGCGAGTGTGTGAGACAGCGAGTGTGTGAGACAGCGAGTGTGTGAGACAGCGAGTGTGTGAGACAGCGAGTGTGTGGGATAGCGAGTGTGTGGGACAGCGAGTGTGTGAGACAGCGAGTGTGTGAGACAGTGAGTGTGTGAGATAGCCAGTGTGTGGGATAGCGAGTGTGTGAAGTAAGCAGGAATACTGTATCACTCTGAAGACTCCAGCCAATAAGGAACTCAGGGAGCAAGGAAGTTTCAAATAGAATGCACCAGATCTGTGTGCCAGCCCTTTTTGCCAACTCATGACTCAGCAAGATCAGAAACTGAACTGTTCACCTCACAGCCCGAGTCCCAAGGACTCTCAGAATAAAGCAAGGGTCATTGTTCTTTGACTCTTCCTGATTCCTTTCTTTTTCCTTTTGGAACAGTCACTTAAAGAGACATTGGTTAAGTCTCTACTCATCTGGAGACAGCAATCAGAAGCCTCAGGGATTTCAAATAGAAGAGAATACCAAGTTAGAAAAATAGTTGATAAAAGTCAAGCCTAGTGAGCTCTGCCATCCTCAGACAAATGAAAAGAATGGCCGTCAGGAATGAAACAGTGTGTCACTACATCCCAGAGACATTCAAAGGAAATTTAGAATAGTTTAGACATTCAAAGGAAGTTTAGAATAGTTTCTTGAAACAGTGAATCATGTAGCACAGGCTGCCCTTGGATCTGCTTTGGGTGATGGCCTTGAACTTCTGATCTTCTGCCTCTACCCTCAAGGGTTGAGGTTACAGGTGTGCTTCGTCTGGTTTTTGTGGCCTTGTGCATCAGACCCAGGGCTTTGTGCCTGCTAGGCAGCTCTCAAAAGTTATCAGCATAATCCCATCTCCACTGTGATCTACTTGACAAATGACATGGAGAGAGCAAATTCCAGGGAAAAGAAAACTTTATCAAAAAAGTGTCCAACTAAATTAAAAAAAAAAAACTTAGTCACTCTATTAATGGAATTTTAATCATACTTATATCTTCTAAAGTCAAAACCCCAGACCTGAATGATTCTGTTGGTATTAATATTGCTATTTCACAAACTGAGAAAATAAAGTTTCTCAAAACTTTCCTATTCACGTATGAGGCCACTATAATCATAATACTAAAATTTAAATACTTCAAGAAATCAAACCACAGGATCACCAATATCGTCAGCATTAATATGGACTAAAAAGCCTGTATCATGTGTGCTGTGCTTCCTTTCATGTGGACACAGGTTTAAATATATGTGCACATATATGACCTGTATATGTGTATATATATATGACTTGTATGTGTTTATATATATATGAGCTGTATATGTGCATATATGTGACCTGTATATGTGTATATATATATGAGCTGTATATGTGCATATATATGACCTGTATATGTGCATATATATGACCCGTATGTTGCATATATATGACCTGTATATGTGCATATATATGACCTGTATATGTGCATATATATATATGAGCTGTATATGTGAATGTATATGACCTGTATATGTGCATATATATGACCTGTATATGTGCGTATGTATGACCTGTATATGTGCATATATATCACCTGTATATGTGCATATATATATGACCTGTATATGTGCATATATATGACCTGTATATGTGCATACATATATGACCTGTATATGTGCATATATATGACCTGTATATGTGCATATATATGACCTGTATATGTGCATATATATGACCTGAAAGTAGATGAAGACTACTTGAGAGAGGGGAAATCAGCAAGAAGGTAAGACCAGACACAGAGGATGATAAGAGAAGTAGACATAAGCAAATACGGTGATACATAAACTATCATATATGATACATATGAATGAAATCCATTATTTTACTGTAGCTAATAAGTTACTAAAGCAAACAATTAAAAACATTTGAGAGAAAAAATGCGAAGAGCCTCTTCAGGCCCATTTTCTGAGTGTGGGAAGTATATAAACAATGAGTTCTTAGCATATTGCCCCTAATGAGGACTTCTGAGAACTCAGCCCAAGGGGCACTCTAGCTTGGAAGCAATCTTTTTGAAAGTTGGATCTCAAGGGATGGAGAATCTGCTTATTAGTTTCCAACCACCCAAGCTTGACCAGAGGGAGCCGCGTGTTTCTCCAGTGAGGAAAGGCCCTCGGTTTCCAACCCTAACTGTGGCTTTCTGTTCTCCAGGGTCAAGCACAGAGCCAGCAGAGATGGGGACTCTGGGAATGCTCTGAGAGTGTCTGGGAAAGGCAGGTGAGAGGGGCCGAGGAACCTCCGACAGCAGACGGGTCCATGAGGATTCAAATGATGAAGTGATATTTGAGAGAAACAAAGACAGACCTATCCAGTTCCTCTGCATTTGACAAAGCTCAAAGGCACAAAGGCTGTTCTCCCCCGCACATGTCAGGGCTTTTCTGTCAAGGTGCACTTCCTGCTGAGGATGCAGCAAGACCCACCCAGGGCGGAAGCAGAAAAGTGGTACACAGCTAGCAAGTATGGCTAGAAGCCCAGGGCCAAGAGCCTCACTTCCGTAGACCCCTGGGTATCTCAGGCACACAAGGTAGCCTTATTCATCTCCATGTTTATGCCCACTGTTTGCCTCTTTCATCCTCTTTAGTACTAACGTGGTGATATATTATATATTTACTAATTTTATTAAATACATACATAAATATATATACAATATATCACCACAACCAACTATACAACATAGTGTCCCAGAGTCAGGCCACTTAGACGTCCTACCCAGTCCCACAGAGGGGTGTTGGCTTGGACATATATTGCACACATCCTAATTGGTCTTATTATAAAAACCCAGAGTCAGATATTGGAGTAACTGTTGAAAGATCATAGGAGCAGAGAAACAAGCCACTAGAGAAACTTCTCATCCCCTCTCTATTTAAGCACCCCAAATCTTCAGAGAGACACAGTGGCCATAGTCTTCAGCTGCCTTCCTTGACTATACTAGTTTCTTAGTCTTGAGGTTTCTTTTTGGATACTCACTGTGATTTGCTCCTTTTCTGTCTGTAAATTTCTTTCTTTCAATAGAAAAACAATCCAGTTGCTTCAGACAGCTTCCCTCCCTCTTCTGACTGACAGCTCAGGGCATCCCAACAGCTGGCTGACAACAGCTTAAGAGCAGGTAAGACTCTGACTAAAATTGTGAATCTGACCTCTTGACTCTACAGAGATTCCAGTTTCTGAGAAAATTAGAAAAGCCATAAATAAAATCTTCAGAATTCTAGTGTGGCATCAGATACAGGACTTACCACTGGGTTAAAATTTTAACAAATATAGTTAAAGCATATCATAAAGAAAAAAACAACATAACACTTCTGCTGATTTAAAGCAGTCGGTCACTTTCATTGGCTGTGTAAATTTAGTCAAATCACATCAATGTCACAAAATTAAGTTGATTCTCTTATAAAATGCAATATAATATCATAATTAGCAGCCCAAGGAAAGGTTTGAATACAAAAGAACCTATATATGCAAACAGGAGTGAACAAGAACCCAGCTACTGTAATCAAACCCTATTAAAATTAGATGGGCCCTTCTGTAAAATTGCTCAGTGAGGCCATTAAGTTTTAGTAAATTCTCACACACCAATTAAGAACCTCCAAATTTATGTTTTTGTTTAAGTGTTTACATCCAGTCTTAACATGAGATGGAACTTTCTCCCACAGATATGGACAGAAAGAACCAGACAGCAGCCACAGAATTCCTCCTCGAACTCACTGGACAGTCAGAGCAAGAAGAGGTCGTCTTTGGGTTGTTCTTGGGCCTGTACATGGTCACCATCTCTGGGAACCTTCTCATTATCCTGGCCATCAGCTGTGACCCTCATCTCCACACACCCATGTACTTCTTCTTGGCCAACCTCTCCAGTGTCGACATCTGTTTTTCCTCAGTCACTATCCCCAAGGCACTGGTGAATCACATGGTGGGAAGCAAGTCCATCTCTTACAAAGAGTGTATGACCCAGATCTATTTCTTCATCACATTCATCAACATGGATGGCTTCCTTCTGAGTGTGATGGCCTATGACCGTTATGTGGCCATCTGTCACCCACTCCACTACACCCTGATGATGAGGCCCAGACTCTGTGTCCTCCTGGTGGCCATATCATGGGTCATCACAAACCTGCATGCTCTCTTGCACACTCTCCTCATGGTTCGACTCACCTTCTGTTCCCACAATGCAGTGCACCACTTCTTCTGTGACCCCTACCCAATCCTGAAACTCTCTTGTTCTGATACCTTTATCAATGACATCACAGCCTTCACAGTGGGTGGGCTGACTTCTATCACACCATTCATGTGTATCACTGTTTCATACGCTTATATTCTCTCCAGTGTACTGAAGCTCCCATCCATTCAGGGAATAAGAAAAGCCCTATCCACATGTGGGTCTCACTTCACTGTGGTCTGCCTCTTCTACGGGGCAATACTGGGGGTCTATATGCATCCTTCATCTACGTATTCGGTACAAGACACAGTGGCCACTGCTTTTTTCACAGTGGTGACACCCATGGTTAATCCCTTCATCTACAGCCTGAGGAATCATGATGTCAAAGGAGCCCTAAGGAAACTCATATTTAGGAGATTCATTTCATCCAAATTCTACAGCTAGACAATTTTTGAACAGAAGGCTAATAATGAGGCAACTGAGACTGAGCTAAGTATACTCTTCATTATTGCACTTCTTGCTTGTGTCATATGTTCATGCTGCTGTCTCCAAATACAAAACGGATGAATGTTCATAACTATAAAATTATGAATTTATTGTCTATGTATAGAATGAATCTTGTGACCTTTATTTTAGAGATAAACACAAGAGAGGGGCTTAGGTGAGTCTGTTTTTGCTGACCTCATGTGACATCTTACTGATTTTCATGGTTGTTCCTAGAAGATGCTAATAGACACAAGGACTTTGGACTCACATACTATCTGAAGGTCACATGCAATAATGAAGTTTTACAAATGATCTTTGCAACATAATGTTGAATGGAATAGATGATAATACTTATTGAATAATTGTAATGTATTATAGATTATCTCTGCATCAAATTTATTTGTTTGTTTTGAGACAAGGTCTCTCTATGTAACCCTGGCTGCCCTGAAACTCACTATATAGATGAGGCTGGCCTTGAATTCAAAGAAATCCCACCTGCCTCTGCCTCTTGAGTACTGGTACTTAGGGTGTGTGCTGCCATACCTAGTTTATCTATGTGCCATCTTACTTCAAGCTTGAACATCCTTGTGATATAACCCTCCCATCTACAGCTCACGGAAACTGAATCACAAGGAAATTAACCTGCTCAAGCCCATAGAATCACCAAGGAGCCTTAGACGTGTCCAAGACCTTATTGGAATAGAAAATTAAGCTCTCAAATGCTGGGAAAACAAAGAAACCAGAAGACAGAAGTGTCCTATTTTGTTCTGGCACCAGCCTGGAATGTAAGACTGCAATAGTTGTTTCTACAGGGTTCTCAGCTGTTGAACAACCTGCTATCAGGGATCGGTTCTGTCCCCATTTCTAACCCTTTGATGGGCTGCATAACAGGCCATCCATGAAAGCAGCGGGTCAAGAATGTCCTATGAACACTCCCTGGGTCTATGAGCTTCTGAGGCAGGCACTTGGATGTCCTTGAAGGACTTTTAATCACCTCAGTGGTCACTCAAGAAATGACTACCTTTTAAAATGTTTATGTATGGTGTGTCAGGGACAGAGTGTGACTTTAGTAGGTAACCACTGTGAACACAGTCTCCAGATTCCGTGGCGTTCATCCAGATGTAACTCATCAGTATGCTAGGCATCAGTATGGAGGTCTGACAAAGACATTCATATTTGGGGTTCTTCCAGACTCCCAGGACTCCTGGGATGCACCCCTCCCTTCCCCTGCCAGACAATTTCATGAAGAATTAGTTCACCATTTGGAGACAGCTCCCAGGGAACCAGTTCAATACCAGCTTTCTTCACATTTTCCTCTGCAGTTCATATAACATAAAGCATGGGATGAGCTGGATGTAATGGTCCATGAATACTTAGGACACCGAGACAGGAAGATCTAAGTTCATTGCCAGCCTGAACTCTGGGGCTCTGGTTTCTGTGGAGGTCAGCCTGGAGCCTCCAGGGCTTAGCATTATTTAGTGGCCTGTGGTGTGTACTGGAACCAATTGATACATTTCCATTATCAAAATATTGCCCAAGCAGGTGCTGTGATTAAGGAATCAGGAAGTTAGCAGAGAACAAAGAAGTTAACCCAGGCCAGGTTGTGGGCTGCAGAGGTTACTCGAGGTCAAAAGGCAACCCCAGTATATATATATGAGGCTTCCCCTGAGCTCCAATAAACGGCATTCTTGGTTCAAGAGTGACCCTTGTCTCAGTGTCTTTCTCAATTTTCAGGTCCTTGCTCAATGAAGCTTGCTCAGGTGATGCAGGCGTCACAGATTTCTACCTCTAGGGCTAGAAGGGAAGAAACTGTAAATAATAATAATTTTAAAACTAGCAAAAATAGCTGTCGGGAACCATACATATTTGTACTAAACCTTCATGGAAATGGACATTTATAATCTATTCTGATATAACACATACTATTCAATACACACTTTTCAACCAGTTTAGTGAATATGCAAAGCGTTCTGTTGCTTTGAATAGAAAAGTTTGGAATTAGACCCAGCTGCAATAAAGGTGCATTGGAAATCTCTAAGGGTTGATATCTTGCCTCAAACATAAGGTAAAGCAGAATTCCAATCTAATTAACCAATTCAGAACTCCATATCCTGCTCAGCAATGACATAATCCAACATCACTTCATGAGAAACAGCCATAGCTCCTTGGTAAGAGAGTGGCAGGCAGAAAACACCCACCTTTCTCCATTGCTCAGCCTTATTGTGTTTGTGGGGTAGCAGTCCACCTGCCCAGTAGGGCTGGGTGGTGTCACAGAAGCCATGGGAATGCTGTTCTACCAAATTTTGGGACTCAGTACTTTGGTTGGTCTGTTGGATCCCTCAGAGAAGGCTGCTGTTAACTACCCTGTGCTCCAGATAGGATGCAGAGACTCCTCTCCCCGAGTGGCATTCATTAGGAGACTTAAAGAGACAGCAATGTCTTCCTATTATTTCTTCCAATTTGTAACAAGGGCTTTGTTGAAAGAAAAATTTTGTAGAAGAAAGCTTTTTTGGTACACTAACTGCAGAGAAAGCGAAACAGCTCCTTCAAGGACTGCACATAACTGCAGTTTCCATGCACACATGAACAAAAACGCACACATAGACACAAATGTTACACAGCCAAGAGGCCAATAAGACTAGCTTGGAAAATTGACAAATGGACAGGTGCACTCTAAACATAAATACCAGCGATAACCTCAAGTCAGAAGGGTTAGCCTAATACCACTAAACTAGCACAGTACTCAGACATAGATTTCTTTTTGAGACAGGGGCTCACTATATAGGTCAGGTTAGCCTGAACCTCACAGAGATCTTTTTGTCTCTGCCTCCCAAGTACTTGGGTTTAAACATGTGTGACTCCATGACTGAGTTAGATCTTTAAGAAAAAGTATATCCTAATAAATCTTAAGTTAGTCACAGGTCACTTGTTATAAGTTCAAGACAGCCACTAAGAAAGTAACAGAGTAAGGGAAAAGAAAGAACTTAAGTGCATTCTACAAGCAACTAGCTTCTTTTTTTATATTTTTTCTTCATTTTATTATTTTTTATAAAAAATGTCTTTTTTATCCATGTATACCCCTGCTCCCCTTCCCTTCCCTCCTCCCAATCCCTCCTAGTCAGCCTTCAGACCCCCCCATCCCCTCCCCAAAAAGGGCAATAAGTCCCAAGATGGGTCAGCTCAGCGTGGCAACTAACTTCTAAAAATATGATATTGAGGACAGATATGATGAGGGAAAAACTTATTAAAGTTTATATTTATATTTCAATACATAATGGAATGAATGAATGATTTTTGATCATTAACCACACTCAGTGTAAACAGAGTAAGCTACCATATTAAAAGATAGAGATTAGCATAGTGGGTAAAAATATGATTCACTTAAATATGTATGTTATATATGAGGGCTCTTAAAAATGGAGAGGACCTAGAATAACTCTAACAGGTTTATTACTGCTGTGAAAACCAGACAAATATCTAGTGAAACTCTATCAGTGATTGGAAGTGAAAGATGGAAGTATATATGAATACAAACAGCAAATTTATTTAAAAAATGACATGGTTATGTTAATATAAGACAGAAATATACTTTAAGAATAGTTCCTAGCATAAAAGGGAAGTTTCTGTTGATAAGACAGTGTGATCTGAAAATTATGCACAGTCAAAATTAAAGCTCAACATGCACATGACATAAAAATTGGCAGAAATAAAACTCTCTCAGGAATTGTACACATAAATTAAAAGGCCAGCAACAGTGAAAAAGAACTGAGCACATTACTAACCAATTTAATATCACTTGACATTAAACTGTATTGTACTTTCAAGTGGACACAGATCACATGGCATCACTGGGCTTGGGACAAGGTGGACGGCTCTGTGAGAGAACACTTAATCTGCAAGCATAGGGACCTGAGTTAGAATCTTCACATTCCCACACCCCACATAGAAATCCAAATACAGCTATGAACCCCTATATCCCTGGCATAGCAAGAGAGTGGTTAGGGTTAGGGTTAGGGTTAGGGTAGGCCAGCAAACCCATAGAAATGGCAAGCTTCTGGTTTAGCGAAAGACCTTGACTCAAGGCAATACTAGAGATTTATAAATAAAGGCACTAGATGTGCTCCTCTGGCTTCTACATGTGCACATGTAAGGGCGCACATGCAGGCATACACACATGCAACACACATACATACACAGCTCACAGATTATGAATTTTTGACCAAAACAAAAGTCAATCAGAAAGGACTACCAATAACATATCTAGAAGGTAATCCCAAATATTAGAAATCAAACCACATACTCCTACATTATGCACGGGACAAATGATAGGTTCCCAGTAGCATTGTCAGAGTTCCCAAACAAACCCAAGAGAGCTGTAAGAGGTCTGAGATGGACAGTTTCACCACATATGACACATATAGATGGGGCTTTATTAGTCTCAGTCCCCGACCTATGAAATGACACTCCCATTGCTTTTGAAAATGCTGACAGGACCGTATTTCCAACAAAAATCTCTGTGTCCAGTGACAAAGGTAGGCACAGAAGCAATAGCGAAGTAGTGGTTTAAATTATTAGGTTGGACAAGAGTGCCTGCATCAGCCCTGACAATGCCCTTAAGACATAGTATTTCCATAATAACCTGCACAGAAAAAAGAAAAGAAATCCAAATGTTCCTGTGCACAGAGATGAGATCTATACTTATTTTTCTGATGCTGTAATAAAACACCAAGGCCAAAAGCAACTTAGAGAAGAAAGATTTTTGTCTTACAGTTCCAGAGGGAGAGTCCTTAATGGCAAGGAAGGCATGGCAGCAGGAACAGGAGGTTAGCTGTTCTAATTTTCATCCACACACAGGGAGCAGCAATAAGGGAACAGGAAGTGGGATGAGGCTAGAAACCCTCAAAACCTATCCCATGTGGTGTACTTCCTTCAGCAAGGCTGTACTTCCTAAAGGTTCCTACACAGCACCACCAACTGGGGACCATGTGTTCAAATGCAATAGCTTATGGAGGCACCTTCTCATTCCAGCCGCGCATGAGCATTATCACTTAATTCTGTGCACTTCTTTCTTGCCTTTAACTTGAAAACAACTGTGAGCCAGACATGCAGAAAATATGCCACAAGATTTCCCTGAGGATCCAAGACCTGACACAAACCTTTGGATGTTCAGTGAAGACATCTAGGGATGCACAGACTCTTTAATTAGCTTAGTTCCCTTTATAGTCAGGGTTCGCCTTCCTGGAACATAGAAGGTTGCCATGAACCTGACTGGGATCAACTATGCCTCTTGAATCTGTTGTAGCCTCTTTCAATGGCATCACATATAGATGGCAACTCCATGAACCCAGCACCATATCCACCTTAATGGATCGTCACCAAAACCTACTGGAACTTACTGAGGATATGATGACCAAAGGATTGGTTAAATATCTGTTTGAAATCGAGGAAAGGGTGGTAAGCGGTACCAATGCCTGCATTGTGTAAATCCAGGAATAGGCAACAAGAGTATGATCCATGAAGGTATGTCAACAAGATTCCTTCCTGGCAGCCACTTCAACTGCAAATGATAACGGAGAAGATACTGTGCATATTTCCTTCACAAAGGTTTCCCCAAGAAGAAATGTGATTTTAAAAATGGTTCCATCGCTCATTGCGTGTCACATCATGACATCTCTGATACTTTAGAAATGCATTTGCTTTGTGTTCACCTGAGAATGCTGGAATGTACTACTGAATATACAGGAGGATATCTCTTCATCTTGGTCTTCACCAGACTCATAGTCTAGATATATGAAGTGCAGAAGCGGAGCTCTAAATGTAACCATCTCAGTATTGTCTTGTGTACAGTGATGACTGGCATCACTGGGGGATGTGTGTGTCCTTTTGGGTCTTAGGGACACGTGTGAGAAGGTTTGTGAACTGTGCACATTGGGTGGAACTTGTAAGGCATATCAGAATAGAGGAATTAAGTCTGCCATAGTCTGTTTCCCAGACCTTAGGCTGGAAGTGAAGATGCTGCCCGGGTTACTATGGACCAGACTGCAAGCTCAGGTGCAGATACACCAGTGAGAAGATAATGTGATTTGGTTCAAGGATATCTCTGCTCTCAAGGAATGCAAATGCTCCAGTGTAAAACAGAAGACAGGTAGAGGAAGACCCTTCAGATAAGGACCTGCTATGTCATATAGAAGAAAATGGTCCTGAATTAAATCCCACTTTTAAAGTTTGGGCCACTGTAATGAAGAGATGACCTTAGCAATGCTTCATGGAACACAGCTCCAACCAGATGAGTTTCATCATACAGTTTCACAATGGTCAGATTTACTGTTGTCAACTTGTCAATCAGGAGTCCCCTGGGAAGGGAGTCTCATTGAGGGATTGTGTAAGATAGGTTAGCCCCTGAGCATGTTTAATTGGGTTCTCTTTAAGTGTCTGCCCAACTATCCCTAGGCAGATGATTCTAGATTGTATGAGAGTAGAGAAAGGAAGCTGAGCACTAGGATTCATACATTTATTGTGATTTGCCATTGAGAGCTCCTGCTGCCGGCTTCCCAACAATGATTGACTATAACTTGGAATTGTGAGGTGATCTGAATGAGAATGGTCCCCGTTGGCTCATCTATTGGAACACTTTGTCTCTGGTTTGTAGAGTTGTTGGGAAGGATTGGGAGATGTGACTTTGCTGGAGAAGGTGTGCCACTCAGGGTAGGCTTTGGGGTTTTAAATGCCACATTTTCTCTCTCTCTCTCTCTCTCTCTCTCTCTCTCTCTCTCTCTCTCTCTCTCTCTCTCTCTCTCTCATCAGCTACCCTAACCAAATCAGCAAATGAGAGATGTTTTCTCAAAAGACAGGGCAGAAGTCACCTGAAAAACAACACACAAGCCTGGAGTCCAGCACACACAGACACAGACAAACACAATCATACACAGACACTAATAGATGCACACTTATGCACTCACACACAAATACTAATAATAGAAAGCCCTTTGTCTTACTAAGTTCACACCCCTTCATCTACTGTCCATTGTAAGTTTTAGCTTCAGTCATTTGTGGCTTTACTGTTAGCTCTTGTTCCTCCATCTTAGAGTCAGCAGCCATGTTAGCAAACAGGTCAAGGAAAGCTCAGGCTAAATCCTCCTTCAGTTCTGAGAAACTTGCAAAAGATGTTATCCAAAAGGGCACCTGAGCCAGGGCGTTAGCCTAACTGCGGAATGTTCCAACCCTGGGGCCAGTCAATACAAATCCATATACCACCCTGACTCACCTTGACCAAGTTAAGCAATTGCAGAATGTTCCAATCCTGCCCTGAAGCCAGTCAATGGAAACCCAGTCCTGACCCACCCTGACGAGAGACCTTTGTTTCCTCATTTTTACCCCAGTTCATGGTTTTTACCTATAAAAGATACATGTTTTCTCAACTCGGGAACTCCTCCTGGCCTCACTGTACGGAGTGCATGGACGAGTTCCCTGCCTGGTTTATATTGTGCACTCAATAAACCTTGCGTTTGCATTTCGGATTCTTCAGACCCCGGTGATCTCTCTGGGGGTTGTTCTCTGGGCAGAACACTGTTGTATTGTGGTCATTCTGTACGGGACTAGATGTCTACCCCCCCACACACACACATACAAACACACTAAGAGAAAACTCACAGTAAAATGAGTGAGGATTTTAACTGAGTGATAATGCAAATAAATTACATAGAAACATATGGAATGTTTAGGGGGAGAATTTGTTCTTTTAAGTGCTTACATTAATAAAAATACAAAACTGTGGGATAAGTATCTATGTGGGAACCTATGGGATGTATAGGCCCTTGAGGCTTCTAGGGACCTGGGGTCCAGCCTGAAACTGGTTATAATTTGTGTCTCAATATATGTGCTCCTAGCAGTTCCTCATAACCTTGAGTGTCCTTTGAGTGGGCACTTCCTGAAAAGCCAAACTGGGGTCTGCCTGGTGACCTTGGCAACAGAGGTGGAGTCCTGATGTGAGATGATCTGGACCAGCAAGAGATGCCAGCAAAGTCAAGCCCTTCCCCCTGGCTGGGAAGAAGGTTTGACCCTTCCTCAATAAATTGAACGTGTTTGTTTCAGCTTGTCTCTGGAGAATGTTGCTGTTTTCCCCGACGCTTGCCCCCTCCCACAAAGGGAAATAAGCAGGGCCCTGCGTGTAGACAACTCCAACAAGAACCAATTTTTTTCCACTTTTATTTCTTTGACCCAAGGAGACAGAATGTGAACACTGAGCACCGAGCCCGTAGCCTTAATGAGTACCTCTGAGGAATCAGCCCTCAGGATGTCCCAGTCGACAACCAACCCCTCATTCTCACAGAAGTCCTGATCTCCAGGGACACACCACACCCTACATCTCATTGTTTTTTCTCCACCATCTAGGCTTCACTAAAGACAGCCAGGCAGCTCATCTGAATGTCCTTGTGAGAAGAGATCCCTCAGTTCTTATCCCACACTGTGAATTCCCCCTCGTCCACGTCCAGGATGGGAGCAGTAGAGACCTGGATTCTATGAGAGCCTCAGAGAGCTACAGGTGAGAATGGCTGGACACAGGCTAGCAACAGTTCACCCAATAGCACACTGATGCCAGAGACATCTACATAAGGAATGACCCTGGGAAAAGCACCCCTCCAAACCTTTCTGTAGGTAGTCAAGTTCCAGAGGAAAATGTTTCTTGTCCTGCAAGTGGATAAAGAGTTGACAACTAGGATTAGCAAACACTGTGACAACAGGCTCTCATCAGCCTCTACTGGAAAGAGATACCACTCTCAGACATCCAAGGTTGTCCTACTCCATACCAGATCGCCATGTTTATGCCAAAGTCGTCTTTATGTTCATTGACTGTGACCCCAGATTCCATAACAAAGGGGTGCTAAGACTTAACCTTATTTTGGACACCATTCTGAGTCCCATATAGAGAAATGGGGCTAGTCTAGGAACTGCTCAGTTTTGAGTATACAGTCCAGGGATCCAAGCTCAGGGACACAGGAGTCAGATGTCTCGGACATAGTCCTTAGCAGGGCTCACAAGAGGTTAATGGATGAGAGCAGATGTCAACCTGCTTTCCTGCCACAAATTGAGCATCGCTGTAAGTGATAGCAACACTGTCTCTCCAAGGAAGCTGAGGTGGATGCTGACTTCTACTTCAGGGAATGCATGCCAGATATCCAGTCAGAGTGAGAGCATTAGGTGTGTAGCATGTCTGAACACTGACTTTCTGAGGAAGTGCAGCATTCTGAAGAGTCGCTATCACTTTCCAGCAGGAACCTTGTCTATGCTGGGGCACTTACTGTCACAAATACTATAGTAGGAGAGCATAGAAGACTCTCACCTTGTTTCATATTCAGATCTTATCACCAACTTCATGTATGTAGGACAAATTCCCTTCAGACTGCACTTTCTCTCTTTGTTTCTGCTCTGGGAACTGTCTGTCCTTAGTCTGGGCACTCTTACATCTGTCTTGACAGCATGGGTCAAAACTTCCTCTCCCACCCCTCAGCATAGACAGTTGCCATAAGCAATCAAGACCACAGGACCATCATCTAGATTTCTCTAGTATTGTTCCATATACTGTGGCTCTAGGAGGTTTTTTCTCTTTTTTTTAAGTGTTTCTTGAGAGCTAGAGAAACAGCTTAGTCATTAAGAGCACTCACTGATCTTATGGGAAATTGGGGTTGGGTTCTAAGCTTCCCACATAGTGTATAACCCACATAGTGACTCACAATTAGTAACTCTAGTTCCAGGGAATCCAATGTCCTTTTCCTATCTAGGCATGCCATTGGGACACATTCATACCTACAAGCAAAACATTTATATGTAAAATATAATAAATAAATCTAATAAATATTTAAATGATTTCTTATGTCAGCCCTTTTCCCTAATTTCAAGAACTCTTCTCTTCCAGGACTAGTCACCAAACCCAGAGTGAGCAGTCCTGCCAGATACTCCTTGTATAATCTTCTACTCCAGAAGTTAGGTTTCCTCACACAGAGAAGTAGCTATCACCTTCCTGATGCTGTGGCCCTTTAATACAGTTCCTCATGTTGTGGTGACCCTCAACAATGACATTAATTTACTACTGTTAGGAATTGCAACTTAAGTATGTGGTATGACGGATATCTGACATGGGAATGTTAAGGGGTTGTAACTCATGGGTTGAGAACCACCGACACAGTGGCTCTGCCTCTTGGTTTGTCTCTGTTCAGCTAGCAGTACTCTGTTTTCCTGGGTAAGCACCTTCAATTCTCCCAGGAGCCCAAATATCTCCCCTGACCCACCCATCTACTCCACAGAGAGGCTTTATCAGAGCACGCATGACTTTGGAATATACATCTAGGAGGCACTTTATTACTCTTTTCATCTCAGAAAAACACTCTGGTATGCTCCCTGGCTTTCTGTCCCTGACGGCAGTGAGGAGGTGGGCCATGCTCACACTGGGGTCTTCCCATGAGCCCAGTAACAGATCTGAAGCCAAGGAAACCACCAGGAAGGTCCCTCAGAGACCACATACGTTCCAACTCTCTTAAAGTAGGGAAGAGACAATAGATTGGAGATTATAATATTAGAGACCGGATATAGCACTTGCTCCTTGGTCAAAATTTCTAAGATTGAGAAGCTATTAACATGCAGGGTGAAGAAAAAAGCACTAAGCTTGTCTTGGACTTTTTATTCCTTGGCTCTATGAATGTGGTTAAACGGCCCGATGGCTCATTCCTAAATTTTATCATCTATAAAGTAAATTCATCACCTCAGTTATTAGACAACAGTAAATATTATGTCGAAAATGTCCTGTAGTTCAGAAAGTATAGGTACTAGAATAACACCTTAATTAAGAAGGGATTTTATTGTGAGATTCTACAATATTAGAAGTGTTTGCATATGTTTATCACCAACCAGAAAACTATTGCAAAATAGACATTGTTTTTGCTTAAACGCTGGCAAATGATCTTTTTCATGTTGAATTCCTTTTATTAACTTATGAATTCTAAATAGGGCATCATATTTTCCCTTGAGAGAATTATTTCAGGAGTTGAAAACAAAATGATGAAGCAACCACTCCATTCTGGGGGAGAAAAAAAGGAAAAACATTATAAATTGTACATAGGATACCAATTTCAACGTTGAAGCTACTTTATAACAAAGGATAAAGCACACATGGAAAACTCTCAAAGCTGCTAAAGAAAGAAAAAGAGCAATTTTGGAAAGATGTAGGCAGCAGATTTATCCCAGAGCACACTGGAGAGCCAGCAGTCAGGGAGAACAAGTGTAGATAAATTTAAAAATGTTCACCTGTTAGTTAATTAACTAATTAATTTTTAATTCCCATATCCACTACTGCTCCCCCTCTCTCCCCTCTTCCCAATTCTCCCTCAGCTTTTCCCCACCTCATCTCCACATTCATTCCTCAGAAAGGGTAAGGACTCCCAAGGTCAGTCAGTTTGGTCTGGCATATCCAGCTGAGGTAGGAGCGAGTCCCTCCCCAGTATCAAGGCTGAGTAAGGTGTTCCTCCGTAGAGAATGTGCTCTGAGAAGCCAGTTCTGGCACGAGGAATGAACTCTGGTTTGACTGCAAACTGCCCATGCCGTTTGTCTGTCATCTATGTTCAGGGGTTTAGTTCTCCTCCATGAAAGTTCCTCAGCTGTCATTTCACAGTTTGTGAGCTCCCAATCACTCCGGTCAGCTTTCTCTGAGGGTTTCCTCATCACAATTTTGATCCTGTTACTCATATAATCTCCTCTCCTTCACTTCAGCTAGACTGGGAGCTTGACCCAGTGCTTAGCTGTGGATCTCTGCATCTGCTTCCATTAGCTTCTGGTTGAAGGTTTTAAGAGATCTTCTCTATTTCTCCTTCCCAGGGGTATCCATAGATGTCTCTTTTTAATTCCCCCTGTTACCTAGATGCTCGGGTATTATGGGATATAACCTGGTTATCCTTTGTTTTATGTCTAAAATCCACTTATAAGTAAGTACATATCATGTTTAAATTTCTGAGTCTGTGTTACCTTACTATTTTCTAGATCCATCCATTTGCCTGAAAATTTTAGGTTGTCATTTTTTTTTTTATTGCTGAGTAGTACTGCATTGTGTAAATGTACCACTTTTTAAAAAATCCATTCTTCAGTTGAGAGGCACCAAAGTTGTTTCCAGGTTCTGGCTATTATGAATAATGCTGCTATGAACATAGGTGAGCTAATTCTCTTGGGGGTAAGTATGTGCATCCTTTGGGCATATGCTCAATAGTGGTATGCTGGATCGTTGGGGAGATTGATTCCTAGTTTTCTGAGGAACTGCCATACTGATTTGCAAAGTGATAGTACAATTTTAATTTCTTCCAGCAATGGAGGAGGGTTCCCCTTGCTCCACATCCCCTCCAGCATGGGCTGTCATCTGTGTTTTTTGATCTTAGCCATTCTGACAGGTCTAAGATGGTATCTCAGAGTTGTTTTGATTTGCATTTCTCTGATGGCTGAGAATGTTGAACAATTCTTTAACTGTCTTTCAGCGATTTGAAGTTCTTCTGTTGAGAATTCCCTATTTAGCTCTGCATCCATTTTTAAATTATATTATTTGGGATTTTTTTGTTTGACCTCTAGTTTCTTGAGTTCTCTATATATTTTAGAGATCAGTCCTCTGTCAGATGTAGAGTTGGTGAAGATTTTTCCCATTCTGCAGGCTGTCGTTTTGTCTTATTGACCATGTCCTTTGCCTTACTGAAGCGTCTCAATTCCAGGGGGGTCCCATTTATTAATTGTTGCTCTCAGTGTCTGTGCAAAGACTGTCATATTTAGGAAGTGGTCGCCTGAGCCAATGTATTCAAGGCTGTTTCCCACTTTCTTTTTTATCAGGTGTAGTGTAACTGGGTTTATGTTTAGGTCTTTGATCCACTTGGACTTGAGTTTTGTGCAGGGTGATAGATATGGATCTATTTGTGTTCTTCTACATACTACCATCCAGTTATGCCACCACCATTTGATGAAGACACTATCTTTTTCCCAGTGTATATTTTTGGCCTCTTTGTCAGAAATCAGGTGTTCATAGGTGTGTGGATTAAAGTCAGGGTCTTCAGTCTGATTCCATTGATCCACAAGTCTGATTTATGCTCGTACTGAGATGTTTTTATTACTGTGGCTCTATAGTAGAGCTTGAAGTAAGAGATGGTGATGCCTCCAAACGTTCTTTTGTTGAACAGGATTTTTTTTTTTTTTTTGCCAATCCTGGGTTTTTTCTTTTTTCATATGAAGTTGAGTGTTGTTCTTTTGAGGTTTGTGAAGAATTGTGTTGGGATTCTGATGAGGTTTGCATTGAATCTGTAGATTTCTTTTGGTAAAATTAGCATTTTTCTGTGTTGATCCTACCTATCCAAGGGCATGGGGGATCTTTCCATTTTCTGATATCTTCTTCGATTTCTTTCTTCAATGACTTAAAGTTCTTGTCATACAGGACTTTCATTTCTTCGGTTAGAGTCATCCCTGAGATATTTGATACTAGTTGCAGCTATTATAAAAGGTGCTGTTTCCCTGATTTCTTTTTCAGCCCTTTTATCATTTGTGTAGAGGAGGATATTGACTTTTTTAGTTAATTGTACCCTGCTACCTTGCTGAAGGTGTTTATCAGCTGTAGGAGTTCCCTGGTAGAATTTTGGGGATCACTAATGTATACTATCATATCATCTACAAATAGAGATAGTTTGACTTCTTCCTTTCTAATTTATATTCCCTTGCTCTCTTTTGTTGTCTTATTGATCTAGCTGACCTTCATGCACTATATTGAATAGATATGGGGAGAGTGGACAGCCTTGCCTTGTTCCTTATTTCAGTGGCATTGCTTTGAGTTTCGTTTCATTTACTTTGCTGTTGGCTGTTGGCTTGCTGAATATTACCTTTTGGAGATGATCTACTGGATGATGATAATTTCTTACCCTCAGATATGGATGTAAACAATGAGACCACAGTGGCAGAATTCCTCCTCCTGGGACTCTCTGAACAGTCAGAACAAGAAGAGATCATCTTTGGGTTGTTCTTGGGCATGTACATGGTCACCATCTCTGGGAACCTTCTCATCATCCTGGCCATCAGCTGTGACCCTCATCTCCACACACCCATGTACTTCTTCTTGGCCAACCTCTCCAGTGTCGACATCTGTTTTTCCTCAGTCACTGTCCCCAAGGCACTGGTGAATCACATGGTGGGAAGCAAGTCCATCTCTTACAAAGAGTGTATGACCCAGATCTATTTCTTCATCACATTCATCAACATGGATGGCTTCCTTCTGAGCGTGATGGCCTATGACCGTTATGTGGCCATCTGTCACCCACTCCACTACACCCTGATGATGAGGCCCAGACTCTGTGTCCTCCTGGTGGCCATATCATGGGTCATCACAAACCTACATGCTCTCTTGCACACTCTCCTCATGGTTCGACTCACCTTCTGTTCCCACAATGCAGTGCACCACTTCTTCTGTGACCCCTACCCAATCCTGAAACTCTCTTGCTCTGATACCTTTATCAATGACCTGATGGTCTTCACTGTGGGTGGAGTGATATTCCTGACACCATTTTCATGCATTGTTGTTTCCTATATTTACATTTTCTCAAATGTCCTGAAGATGCCTTCTACCCATGGGATAAAAAAAGCCCTATCCACATGTGGGTCTCACCTTACAGTGGTCTCTCTCTTCTATGGGGCAATCCTAGGGGTCTATATGCGTCCTTCATCCTCTTACTCACTACAGGACACGGTGGCCACTGTCATCTTCACAGTGGTGACACCGCTGCTCAATCCCTTCATCTATAGCCTGAGGAATCGTGACATGAAAGGAGCCCTGAGGAAGATAATTCTCAGATCCTAGAATGTGAAATCTTTAGAGCTGAGAGAACTCCCAGATACCATCCAATTGTTCATCTTTACAGAGAAACTGATGTACAGATTGGTATAGAATTAATGCATGACTTTTCCTGTGACTAATAACAAATGATCAAAAACAAATGGTTGTGTTTTTAAATATGAAGCTGGTAGATTCTCATTTTCACAAAAGTAGTAATTTTTCATCTCTGAAAAGGGCTCATGCTGAGGGGCTTGTTTCTCAGGTAGGAAACACTGGGATAACTAGGGATGCTGTGCTTTGAGACCATCATGCTCCTACAAAGAACGTGCTTTTACAGCACTTTAGAGCAGACCCCCCCCCCCTCCCGCTCTGATATCTCTCTGGTCTCTGATGACGAGCATCTATTTCCGCTGATGCTGAGAAATGGCGAGTTTTTCTCTGTCCCAGGCTTAAGCCTGTCTTTTAGATTTCTCAACTCTCAATGTACAGTTTGCAGACCCCCCCCCCGCCCTGTTAGCCTTTTCTTCTTCGACATGGGTATAGGTCTGGGAGTGGTACCACTCAGGGATGGATACTGCAAGCTTCAGTCAGAAAGCAAAATGATCTTTAGAGGCAGAGAATATGGTGGCATAATAACAGTTTTTAAAAAGGCAATGTAAAACTAAAACAAATATTGTAGTATATAATTTTAAGTCTGTTACATTTGTTTATGCTGTGGAACATCTGTTTAATGATGCAAAGATGTGGTGGGATCCGGGTGTCAGCTGATAAGATCCGAGGATGCTTATCCAGGGTCCTGGGCTCCAGAAGGGGGCGTGGCCAACCCCATTGATAAAAGGTTGCTGGGATCTTGGGAAGCCCATTCTTTCTCTTTTTATTTTGTTGTTCCCCGACTGGGAATTGAACCCCAAGTCGTGATGGTGAGAGTGCAGACTCTTAACCACTAGACCAAGCCAGAAGCCCCCCCCCCTTTTTTTACAGGTTCATCTTTTATTGGACATGTTAACAAAATGTTTAGTCAAAAGACCAAAGCCCATGTCATCATCAGACTCCTCAGATTCTTCCTTCTTTGCTTCTACTGTCTTCTCCTCAGCAGGGGCAGCAGCAGTGGAGGGGGCAGGACCGCCTGCTGGTGCAGCTCCAGCTGCTGGAGTGGGCCCGCCAGCCCCTACATTGCAGATCAGACTCCCAATGTTGACGATGGCCAGGGCCTTTGCAAACAACCCAGGCCAGAAAGGTTCAACACTGACACCAGCTGCGTTAATGAGGGCATTGATCTTATCCTCCGTGACCGTCACCTCGTCCGTGAAGAATGAGGGCCGAGTAGATGCCGACACAGTGCTAGTCACTGGATGAAGTGAGGGCCTCACCCCAATGCGGCCTTAACTTCCTAGGAAGAACAGAGCACCCGAACTTCAGCCGCAGCTGAAGTTTAAGAGGGGGGGGGGGCTTCTGGCTTGGTCTAGTGGTTAAGATTCTGCACTTTCACCATTGCAACCCGGGTTCGATTCCCGGTCAGGGAACAACAAAAATAAACCGAGAGAGAAAGAATGGGCTTCCCAAGATCCCAGCAGCCTCTTATCAATGGGGTTGGCCACTCCCCCTTCAGGAGCCCAGGACCCTGGATAAGCATCCTCGGATCCTCGGATCTTATCAGCTGACACCTGAATCCCACCACACAAAGGTGTTGCATTGTTACAATTGCTTAACTCTATGAAGCTGTGTTACTTTACCTGCCTAAAACACCTGATTGGTTTAATAAAGAGCTGAATGGCCAATAGCTAGGCCAGAGAAAGGATACATGGGGCTGGAGGGCAGAGAGAATAATAAAAGGAGAATTCTGAAAGAGGATCAAGGAGGAGCCGGAGAATAAAAAGAGGAGGGTGCTAGAGGCCAGCTCCCAGCCACACAGCTAGTTAAGGAAGAAGTGTGAATGTAAGATATCCAGAAGACAAAAGGAAAAGGCCCAGAGGCAAAAGGTAGTTGAGATAATTTAAATTAAGGAAAGCTGGCTAGAAATAAGCCAAGCTAAGGCTGGGCATTCATAAGTAATAATAAGCCTGTGTGTGTGTGTGCGTATTTATTTGGGAGCTGGGTGGTGGGCTCCCCAAAAGATTAAAAGCCAAAATAATAATAATAATAATAATAATAATAATAATAATAATAATAATGATCAAATGTAGAAATGATCCAGCAAAGTATGAGTGTTTAAAATTAACAAATAGTGTAATAGCCTTCGTATGCCCTGACAATGTCCAGTTAGAAGAGAGATTAGCCAAGGAGACCACACTTATGATAAGAACACACTGTTTGGAACACAGGAGAATACAGTTAACAGTAAATGTGAGTAGCTTGAGAGCAGTATAAAGCACAGAGACAGAATTGCTAAACGGATACTTCTTCCTAATAAACAGCTGATTCCAATATTGCAGAGATGAAGCTTTCTGTTTCTCTCCCATGGAAAAGCAGTAAACAGTAATAGAAATACAAGAAAATTTTATCTGGCGATGAGTTAGCACTAGAGTTGCACAGAAACAGATGTGTCTCTATTACCATATGATCCCCCATTATAAACTCCCCTAATCACACCAGAGAATCATCAAAACAGTACACAAAGTACAGAATCAGATACCAGTGCACAGTGATGGACAGGAATTTATAGGAATTGGTCACTCCAGACGGCAACCATTAAGCAAAGAGCCAATGATAATTAACTATTTCAGAGCTCCAGATCCTGCTCACAGCTGATAGTAACCTGGTCCTCTCTGATGAGGTAAAGGGCTGCAGGTCTTTGGTGAGAAGGGGCTTTTTTTTTTTTTTTCCCAATCAGTCAGTCAGTTCAACCCAAAACCTTGTAGGAAACATTATATTTAAGATGAAAGACAACCTTTTCCCCTTTAACTCTAGGAACAAGGTAAAGAGATTTGGTCTGATCACCCCAATTCAGCACTGCACCCGATGCAGAAACTGAAATGTAAAATAAGAGCATGAATAGCATTTGTCAGGTACAGAAAATGCCAAAGGACGCTGATACCAAACCAAACTGAAGCAACAAACAAACTATACAACTCACAAAGAAAAATAAGATCAGCTGCATGGAAGGGGAAATAGTTAAGATCTCCTGAGTAATTGGGAGTGTGGGGGAAGGTGGACAAGAGACGGCTGAATGGAGGGAGGAACAGAGGAGAGCGAGGGAAGAGGCATCTTGATAGAGGGAGCCAGGATGGGCTGAGGGCAAACCTGATGCTAGGGAAATTTCCAGGTATCCACACGGAAGACCCAGCTAAAGTGGCCTTCCCTTAGAGTCAGATTGACGACCACCCTAATTGTCACCACAGAACCTGTCATGTTTTGATACTGAATTTACCTGGTGTGGCTGGCAGATGGTGATGGATGGAGAGAAGCCCTGTGCTCCATGTACGCTCAGTGGAAGGTGGGACTCTGCCGGAGACGCTAGACTTCACATGTACATGGCACATGCTTTACCCAGCCCTTCGTTCTAGCCTTTTGTTGTTGGTTGGTCATTGCTCCTCATGCATTGCAGCCTTCTGGGAATTAACTTGAATTTCCAATCTCAGTGCTTTGCTTAATTTCCCTCTGACAGTAGAGTCGCCTTGATGTCTCTACCATATATACACCCTAAAAACAATACTATCAATTCTGTCCCAGCAGCCAGCTACTTCACATGACAGTTGTCACACCTCTTCTCTTTCCCCAGGCCTTTGACCATGCCAGGGTGACTCTGCTCCCTTTCTCATCTCAAACTGCCTGACATACCTCCATGGCATTGCAGTCTAGATGTGCTTCTGACCTCCTGGCCTCCTGGCCTCCTGACCTCCTGGCCTCCTGGCCTCCTGGCCTCCTGGCCTCCTGACCTCCTGGCCTCCTGGCCTCCTGACCTCCCGGCCATGCTGATTTCTTAGCCTTGGGGTTGTATTTTGAGATGCATATAAATCTGCATTTTATCCACCTGTAAAATCTTTGTCTGCAATAGAAAAACCATGCACTCAAGATCTGTCCCCTCTTCTGAGTGCAGGAAGGAAGGAAACCCTGCACCCTGGTATCTAGCCAGTGGCTCTGGTAAGCAGACAACAGCTGTGACCTGTGGTGAGACATCTTAGTAGCAGATGGAAAGTTAAGGCCCAACTGCCAGGCAGATCTGTCAAAGCCTATTGACCTTCCCAGCCATGTGAAAATAAAAAGCCACAATACAACCTCCAGGTTATAATAGGGACACTTAGTATGAACTTTTCATTTGCTTACAATTTAATAAAGAGTAGTAACATAACATAAAAATTTCTGAGGACTTGGTACCTGCCTATAGACCCAGCCAGTTAGATGTTGAGACAGGAGGATTATTTACGCTCACAAATTCCTGGTTATACAACAGAATATGTTTTTTTTAAAAAAAAAAAAAAAAGTGTGTTTGTGAGTCTGTGTTACAAAGTATCTATGTGTGTAAGTATGTACGTGTGTGCTGTGCATGATATGTATGTTCATGCATATGTGTGTGTATGTGTCTATGTGTGAGCATGCCTGCCCATGTGTGTATATATGTAAAACAGAGAACAAGACTGTAGCAGGGGGTTTCTGGCCTGGACTTTCGGGCCTAGCCTCAAGGTTTAGACCCTCAGGCCCACAGACCCGCAGAGACACACAGATGTTTACAATAGTTTTAGGCTGATCGGCCTAAGGCCCAGGCATATAACTTGCTAACTCTTTACCCTTAAACTAACCCATGACTCTTATCCTGTTCAGCCATGGGGCTCGGTACCTTTTCTCAGAGCAGCATAGTTGTCCTCTGTTTCTTCTGGCTTCTCTCTGGCCTTCTGCTCTGTTCTGCCTGTTCCTAGAGTCTTCTTTTTCTGATAGCCCCGCCCACACTTCCTGTCTGCCTTTGGCCAATCAGCACTTTTTATTAAACTCATAGGTGGGGACAATTATTTACAATGGAACCACCTACTCCCCCTACACAAGACCATTAGCCTACTATAAACTCTCACTGATATTGACCAGTGATTTTTGATAAAGCGTCTAGCTGCCCACTCATCCGTTTCCTCATGTACACAGTGAAATGTAGTATGCCCATTCTAGATGAGGTAACATCACTATGTAAACAAAAGCAGAATCAATAATATCACAAGAATCAGAATTTAATCCTTTCAAAGTGGACCAATGTTTTGCTATAAAAATACATGCTAAGACATTTTACTAGCAGTTAATTCTCAACTAATGAGCAAAATTTTCCAAACTACATAAAAGTTTCCAACTGTTGGTGAATGATTTTACTCTAAGAGTTTCTCTTTCTTCTGCAAAGGCATGAATGATGACAATTAGGGGCCACCCACAGCCGTCCTCCTCTGGTACCCTGACTAGGTCACCTTTGAGGTGCCCTTGGGGATATGTAGGTTGACACATCTACTTCACTTTCTTTCCATCATGCTTGCCTGTTAAGATGAATTCTCACTTCTCATCCACATGTGTGTGAGTGTGTGTATGTGTGCATGTGTGTATGTGTACATGTGTGTGTGAGTGTGTATATGTGTGTGTGCGTGTATGTGAGAGTGTGTTTGTGCATGTGTGAGTGTGTGTATGTGTGCATGTGTGTGTGAGTATGTGTGTATGTGTGTGTATACGTGTGCATGCGTGAATGTGGGTATGTGTGCATGTGTGTGAATGTATGTGTAAGTGTGTGTGTATGTGTGTGTGTGTGCGCGCGCGTGCATATAAAGCTGAGAAAAGCTAAAAAGGGGCAGACTTGCTGCCCTATATATGATTAGCTGCCTCCTATTCCAGGCGCACGGACTGAGTTAGGGGCTATGGACAACGGTCTTGAAGTGACCACAGAAGTAAAAAGGTAAACTATGAGTAATGGGACGCAGTTATTAATCCACATGGCCCAGGAGGAGCAGCCTTTTCCACATCCAAGGCTCAAGTTGTTGTTTTCATGCTAAGACCCCATAAGACTGGTTCTTTAATAGAAAAGTTTATTGCATTTTATGTTTACTTTTGCCCCCTCTGTCTCTGTTTCTCTCTGTGTGCATCTGCATTTCTGCATGTGGAAGTCAGAGGACAACTTCTGTCAGAAATAAGCCATTCTGCTCGGCTTTCAGCATGAGTGTTCTCACAGCCCAGCAGGAGGCAGTAGGCTCACTAAGCGGGTGCCTGCTTGCCTGTGTGCTCTTGAGTTTTTCCTTGGGGTTGAGAAGTTGCAGTTGACTATGTGACTGAACCCCTTTATCTGGAAAGGAGAGTAAGGTGGGGGTGATGCTAAGACTGTATGTCCCTGAAGAACCCAACCGACTAGAAATTCAGGGGTGGGGAAGCACAATCGGGAACATAAGAGCCAGTCTCTTTCCTCCTTTGCAGGACCATAATGGTTCTCTTTGCTGCTCTGAGTCTCTAGTGCTCTTTTAAAAATTTTGTTTTGTTAATTTTATTTTATGTGTATGGTGTTTTGCCTATATGTTGGTCTGTGCACCATATGTGTGCAATTTTCAAAGTGGCCAGAAGAGGCCCTTCGACTGAAGTAACAAACAATTGAGTGCATGTGGGTTCTGAGAATCAAACCTGGGTCCTCTGTTAGAACAGTCAACGCTCTTAACCACACAACCACCTCTCCAGCTTCACCCAGGACTTTTATTATGAAGTGGACATCATCACTTCTCATACTGCTGTCAAGTGGGTGCAGGGGATTGAATTTGGTAATTTTACTATTCCCCTGAACTCCTTTTTCCATTAAAATTTCCTTGGCCTTCTTCGTGGTCTCTTTGGGTAGGTTCTCCAGGGGACAAACCTTGAATATTAGGCAATTTTACCCAAGAACCAGGGTTTTTTGTTGTTTGGGGTTTTTTTTTTGTTTTTATTTTTGCATCCCCAAGTGTTTCCCCTGTGATCTTTCTTTGTCAGTATAATCTATCCAAGTTTAGGGCCTAGGAGCCTTAGGAAAAGACATTATATTTCTCCCTTTATGGTGTCACAGGTAGCTGGTAGTCCTTTATGTCAATGCAGATGCAAACAGTGACTAGGCAAGGAGCAGCCCCCTGTGGTTTGTCAGCCTTGGCCTTGGAGTGTTTGTGGCCTATAGACTTAGTCACATACTATTTTTGGCCATGAGAACTAAAAGCTTGTCTTGACAAACAATTTTTAAAGATTTATTTGTCTGGGCTTGGTAGAAGATGCCTTGGATCCCAGCACTTAACAGGCAGAGTCAGGAGGATCTCTGTGAGTTCCAGGCCAGCTATGTAGTAAGACCCTGTTCCAAAAATAAAAATGAAACAATGAATTATTTTTATTTTATGTGCATTGACGTTTGCTTACATATATATTAAGTGCTGTTTGCGTTGAGGGAGGCAGCCTGGTACCCAGTAGCTCCTGAGTTGCAGATGCTGGAGAGCCTCAGCTCCTAATCTTTTGTCAGGTCACCAGGACTTGCCAGTGGCAGGGAATCATGGTCAGTTCTTCCCAGTATCAGCTTTCCTGTGAGAGCACAGCTTCAGTTCTTCCCATTGTGCCTGTTCAGACCATTCTAGAAATGTTCAGTGCTGAATGAACTGAGGGCTGACCACCACGGGGGGGCTCCTGAGACTTTCAGATTTGGGGATCACCCTGCAGTCACTAGAAAGGCTTCAAGGTGCCCTTTTTGAAGTTTGAAGCTCAGGATTTTGTCTGTTTGTATTCTTAATGTTCACTCACCAGTTCAGCTCACTCTAGACATAAGTCATAAGTAGACAATTAAAAAACATAAGATCTTCTAGGTCTTAAAATAGAGCTTTTTATTGAGGATTACAGCCCTGCATGGAGTTTGTGTTCAAGAGAGGGGTGTAGTCAAAAGTTTATTTGTCCTGTCCAGCTGGTCCTGCAACCCTTTGGTCCCAAATAATCTCACAAGGGCTTATAATAATTATAAACTATTTGGCCTATGGCTCAGGCTTATTACTTGGTAACTCTTACTCTTAAACTAACCCATGATTCTTGTCCATGTTTAGCCACATGACTTGGTACCTTTTCTCATCTTGCTTCCCCTGTGGCTTCTGTTCTGCTCTTCTTCTTCCCAGAATTCTCTTTATCTGGTCACCTACACTTCCTGTCTGCCTGGCTTCTGGACAATCAATGTTTTATTAAACCAATATTTACAGTGAAAAATGTTTACAATGTACAAGAGCATAATTCCACAGCAGAGGGACCTGCATGCCCAACAGTGAAGCTGAAAATCACATTTCTTCTCTAGCTAGAAGGTAACTGTGGCATGTGTGTGCACAGCTTCTGGATTCTACCACCAGAATCTTCTCATTTGTTGATTCTAGTCCCACCAATTATATCTCTTGGATGTTCAGTCTCTCTTCTATCAATCCTGAGCTTGCTGCTGAGCCTCTGGTCTCTGGCAGATTTGCTCTCCAGAGGCTGGAGTGGAAATAGCTGTATCCTGAGGCAAGATCACTCAGAACTCACTGAAGTTTGTCTTGGCCACAGGGAAGTTTCCCACAGCCAGTGTGAGTTGTCTGGGATAGTTTAAAGCATGGTCGCCCAAGCAGAAGACCTGGCTTCAGCAGCCAGTCTCAGCTACATAGCAAGTTTGAGGCTGGTCTGGGATATAAGAGATCCTTTCTTAAATTATCTAACTAAATTAATAGTAATTATTTGATGTACATCTATTGTTCAAGATATCTGGGCAGAAGGGCAGCATCTGACAGGTGCCAATCAAAGCCTCAAAAGAACCTAGTTGTCCTGACTAGTTTTATGTCAGCTTGACACAAGCTAGAGTCAGCCAAAAGGAAAGAACCTCAACTGAGATATAACATCAGTTGTAAGGCATTTTTATAAATTAGTAATCAGTGGGGGAAGGTCCCAGTTCATGGTGTGTAGTAACATATCTGGCCTTGTGACCCTGCATTCTATAAGAAAGCCAGGAGAAGCAAGCCAGCAAGCAGTACCCCTCCATGGCTTCTGCATCACATTCAGCCTTCAGTGGTCATGCCCTATTTGAGTTCCTGTGATGTGGGAATGTCTTTCTGTATGCTGTGAATAAAGGAGCTGTTTTGACCCTTGGTGAGCACCTTAGAAGTAGGTGGAGAATCAGAATAGATAGGAAAAGAAGGGCAGAGTCAAGACAGATGCCCAAAGAAGAAACATGTATGGAACACAGGTGAGCCACGAGCCATGTGGCAGGACAGATTAATGGAAATGGGTTGAGTTAAGGAAGGAGCTAGCTAGCTATGTGCCTGAGCCATAGGCCAATAGCAATGTGCCTAGAAACAGCATGAACTTGGTATAAGCATCAGTGTTTCTTTGGGACTTTGGGATTGCTGGTCCAGAAAAGCGGTGGTGGGTGGGTCCAAACTGTGGGACTAGTCTGGGCCAGAAACCTATAGTAACATCCTTCAGTGATGAATAGTGCTGTGGTAGCGTAAGTAAACACTTTAATCCTCAAGTCTTTCTAGTTATGATGTTATAGCAGAGCAATAGCAATCCTAACGAAGACACTAACTTAACTAAAAGAAAGCAAATATCAAAGTGTGCCTGCAAGAAAGGCCTATCACAGCATGGATGCTCTTCACCCTAACATGGTTTAAATGCTTAGACAAATCCTTCTGGAGAATTGAACTCTTCTATCTGTGTCCTCCAGACACCAAGAAGTAACAGACAACAGAAGTTCAGAGCTTTGAAAATGAGAGCCCAGGGATCTGAAGCCCTGTGACATCACTGTGGGATCTAGGAAGCTTCGCTAGATCCTGGGACTCAAAGAAATAGAAAGAGCTGGGTTCTGAGCCCAGGATTTTGCTTGGCTGTTTCTAGGACTGAGTCTTCTTGTGTTTTCCATGACAGATAGCAATCCCCCTGCCTCTGGGTGTTGAGTAACTAGTACAACTGGTATATGTGCCCCACCACTAGGTCATAGGTAAAAAACTACACGTATATGTTGATATTTGACAAATAATGGGGTAGGTAAGAATGATGCTGGCTTAGTAGTGTCCGTTTATAGGTTCTTCTCCAAGATTCATGACTTCACTATGCCTGGATAATTGGCTAGGTTTTTAAGTACCAAGAATGCTTTTCCTCTTGCTGAGAAGATCCTGAGTCCAACTAGAGCAGTTGGTTACTGCCGGGTGTGTATGCCACCACTGCATCTGTACGGTTATTGTTCCGTCAATGACACTCTTCTTTACAACAGAAGAGACCATTACAGAAAACCATAACCAAGTAAAATTCAGAGCCGTGGAGCCAGTTGAAATGGATACACCTACAACACAACTCCTGTACCTAAGGCTAAGAAAAAAATGGAGAAGAGAGAACAGAGAGGGGGCAAGAGCTAGATAACCAAGGAGTTTGCTATGAGTGTCAGGAGTTACACCCATTTATGTGTTAGTCTCATTTCTATGACTGCCTAAACAGGAGATAAGCAAGGGGAACAATAGATGCATTAAAGTGGGCTGGGGAAAGCCCAGGAGGCCTCAGTCCTATACACAGAACTACAAGCAACCAGGGATGCTCAAGCAGGAGAAACAGTCTTCCTCTCGGAGGAACACACCAATTGACTACCCAATACCAAACAGTCATCCCTGAAAGCACACATACAAGTACTACTATACAGACTGAGCTGGTCATATTTGGGATGCATACATACATACATACATACATACATACATACATACATACATTACACATATATTTGCATGTATACATAAACATATATGCATGTAACAATCATTTTAAAGAGGCCATGAATTTGAAAGAGAGCAAGAAAGGTATATGGAAGGGTTTGGATGAAAGAAAGGACGGAGAAATTATGTAACTATATTTTAATTTTAAAAATAGAAATATAATTTTTAAGTTGACTGAGGAAGAAGACAAAGGATCAAGATGGAGAGTCAATGAAATTATCTGAGGACTCAGAGACGAAGGTAAGTCATTCTCTGTTTACATGTCCCCTCACACATCGTCTTAGAAGCCCATTATTAAATAGAAAGCTCCATTGATGTGTCCATTGTATGCTGCTCAACTTTACATGAACTTCCTGGTTTTCATTCCCTTTCTGCTGGATTCCCACTTCCATCTTTTCTCTCCAGCTCCCCGCACAGGAAGATACAGGAGGAAGGGAGAGATTCCTCTAGAGGTCTGGGAAGACTCATCCTGGTTTCAAGTTGTCTGAATGTGAGGAACTCATGATTAATAAAAACAAGACACCATGTGAGGTCCCTGGTGCCATCTTCCCTTAGAGTCAGACCCTGTACCAAGTTTGCATCTCACTCTCCAGGGGCAGCCACTTTTGTGATTTATCTCTTAGGGCTTAATTTAATAGATAGCAGACCTAGGCCAGTACCGTTTTTCCCTCAGCCTAGACTCTTGAGAGATACCACACACTCCTTTCCACAAGAAATTTCTACTTACTACTAATTAGCCTTTGGGGAGTCAGCTCTTGGTGTGCCAATTAGAATAACTTAGAAAAGTCTGGCATCAGCTCAGTGGATGTTGAAACAAATGGTCATCCTTCATCCCTGAATAGATCCCCAGACACAGCTATCTCCAGAGGGACCAGGAACTGCTTCACACCAGGATCATTGGAGTCTCACTCAATCACTCCTTTAGATGTGTACATCAAGGGTACAAGCCTACTAGCCTGAATAACTATTGCAAGCAGAGGACGTCTCCCTGCCATAGGCTGGCTGTTACTTCTAGAAATTATTGCTTTGTAGTATTTTGACTCCTGGTGTTTCATGGATGGGGCAAAGCTTTCTATAATTTTCTCTCATGTAAAGTCAGTAGATAGTCTTTGTTCTGGGCATTGCCACATAGGCCTTAGAAACTGGCTTTGTCTACTTACTGAGCTCTGAGTCCTTATAAACTTGCCTGTTTAGACTGAGTCCTCACATGTACAAATGAGCCTTTCAGACAACTTCCCAGTGTCTGTCCTGCAGGGTGTGTGTGTGTGTGTGTGTGTGTGTGTGTGTGTGTGTGTGTGTGTGTGTGTGTAACATTTGATTATAAATGCTGATGGATTAAATCAACCTATATATTTTAAAAATGCCTTGACTTCAAACTTAAATCAAAAGAAGACTTTGGAGAAGAGGTTTTGTTTTTATTTCCACAGAAAATGAGAGGTAGTGGATTCATTTTTTATTAAAGAAAACGTTTGATCAAGGAAGACTCCCTGAAAAATCTCCAATGGGAAAAGATGGCCAAGATGATTCAACATTTCAGAGCACCTCTGTTGCAGTTTTCCGCTGAACTCTATACCCCGAACAGCTTCAATGCTGAGGTGATTCAGTCTCACAGACTACTCCACTCAGGATTTGACTATCATCCTAAGATCATCAGCAACTCGACCAGCAGGAAGTAGTCTATAGAGCTACCCCCCCCCCCCCCCCCCCGGGTTACGGATGTTTCTCTTGTTTAGAATGTTAGTTACAAGTTATCAGGGAATAATGATCAAGAAAAAAGTTTGAAAAAGGAAATTATATTTGGAGTTCTTGTTTTAAAAAGAAAAAAAAGGGAGGTTGTGGGATAATGCTCTTGTAAAAAAAAAAAAAAAAAAAAATTTACATTGATTTAATTAAATACTGACTCAGTCAGTAGCCAGGCAGGAAATAGGCGGGGCAACCAGACTAGGGGAATTCTGGGAAGAGGAAAGGCAGAAAGAAACAATACCAGCCAAATGCTGAAGAAGCAAGATGAGAATGCTGGACTGAAAAAATACACCAAGCCACGTGGCTAAACACAGATAAGAATTATGGATTGATTTAAGTGTAAGATCTAGATAGTAATGTGCTTGAGCTACGGGCCTAGCACTTACTATAAAATTAAGCCTCTGAGTCCATTATTCGGAAAGCAGCTGCCAGACTGGCCAGGTGGGACTGAGAAACTTCTGACCTACAAGTGTGTGCGCGCATGCGTGTGTGCATGTACTACAGAAAGGAAAGGAGTTCCGGAAAACAGGAGGGGTAAAGGAGAAAAAGAAAAGGGGATAAGGCATGCTAAAAAGACACAGAAGCCAAAGTGGAGGTGCTCTCTACGGGTGAACAGGCAACAGCTAGAATGCCACAGGCTGAGCATCCTGTCATTCCCCCCAAATCTAAAACTTTTGGAATGCCAGCATGATACAGAAATTCTTCAGACGACCTTGTGTAATTGGAAGTAGTCAAAACAGGTACATTATAAACTCTGCATAGTTACCTCCAGGCTGTATATGCAGGGATCCATGAAACAAAACTGAGTTGCAAGTTTAGATTGGAATTCCAGTCCCGGAGTATTTCATTATGTATATGCAAATATTCCAAGATAAGATAAATTTGAAACAATAAACTTCTGATCCCAAGCATTTTGGGAAAGGGGTACTCAAGGTCATTGTGATTCAAAATAGGAAATAAACATCAGTAAGTCTGTACTGATGAACGCAGGCAAAGAGCAAACCAATGAACAGGGGACAAGAGACAGGCTCTTTAACAGATGTCCAGGTACCGTAGATTCAGCTAGACTGAGCGACTTGCTGCCAAAAAACAGACTATTGAAGGGAAAATTAATCTCTATGCAGTGGAGAAATAATAAGTATCTCCTTGCCAAGCAATGAAGTTTGGCATCATTGGTGAGTGTTCACACTGATGTCATGTATCCTTGCTGTGAGGGAGAAAGTTCCATGGAGGCAATTCTTCCCATGAACAGTCTAAAGTTCTGCAGGTTAGAATATAAAGCCCAGAAGTACATAAAGATGCAAAACGATGGGACAGCTATCTCCAGGGTCCTCTTTCAAAATAACCAACAGAGACAGAGACCATCAGTGGAAAACCAGAAACAAAAGAACTGATTCCTTGTATAAAGGGATTTTCAACAAACACCAAATACTCGCTTCTCATCAGATACCATGGGAGCTGGATGAAGCAGACAACATATTTGCAGGCTGACAGACCTGGTGATGCCTGTCTGTAATCCCTGTTCTCTGGAGGTCAAGGCATCATATCATGAATTCTAGTCCAGCCTAGGCTACATGAGGAGTTTCAGGCCACTCCCAGCTACTTAGCAGGACACCACCTATAAAATCCAAAAGTAAATAAATAAGAAAACAAACTAAAGGAAAACAAAGCCTTCGAATTATTGTTGGAAATAACTATGTTTCTAGAATGAATAAAAATTGAGATATTTCTGGATTAGCAGAAGCCAAGGAGTACATTTTCGGTGAATCTCTACAATAAGTAATAAAAGGAATCTTCAGGATAAAATGAAAATGTACCAGACGATCATGATAGTAAACACACAGGGCAGAGACTGTTGTACTTGGGTCAACAATTCTCTCTTTCTATGAGATCCAAAAGGCCAATGTATGAAGAAATAATTATAAATTTATATTAGTTGTCGTATGATAAAGATATAATATGTGACCTCATTAAAGGGGAAGAGAGACAGACATATAGGAACTCATTTGAACCCAGGATATTTAGTTTTGAGATGGTTTTACTCAGGCAAATTTGTTGTAAGATTATGATGTTAATTATAGATTTCAAAGTAATCATTAAGAAAATAAAATACACAGAAAGGGGGAAGAGAGAATAGAAGTGGAATGATACAAGAAAAAGCCAAGTGAGCAACAAAAAATGACAATAATGAAAGTTGAGAAACAAAGGGTAAGGCGTATAGAAAACAACTTAATGTCAGAAGTAAATCCTTCTTTGATGATAACCCTATTAAGTATACATGAATTAAATTGTTATTGATAAGCAGAGATGTATTCCAAAAATAGCCTCCTCCACTCAAGCTTACACACACATCTGTAATCACACACAGTGGGGAAAAGACATCAATGTAGTAAGGAAATTGTTAGGGAAAAGGCAGGGAGACTGAGAGGGTCTGGGATGTGAAAATGCCCCAAACTCAGTATTTATATGTATGAAACTGTCAAAGAAAACAAAACCAAAGAAGAGAATCCATCTGTAAAATTTAGCCTGCAACATGAAGAACTCTTAAAATTTGGTGTGTAGGTTCGTGAGTGGGTTTCTTTTGTAACCCAAACTCGTCTACTGTAAAGGCTCTTGCTATGCCATCAACAACTAAAATATTGGCTTTAAATATCTGGATAAGACGGCAGAGGAGGGGTGGCTCACTAGGTAAAGAGCCTGCTGTCATGTCAGATAACCTGGGTCCAGGGTGGAAGGAGGGAACTAGCTCTTGCATGCTGTCCTGTGACCTGCATATGTGCACTCCCACACATACATACAGGAAGGAAGGCAGGGAGGGAGGGTAGGAGGGAGGAAAGAAGGATAAAATGGGGCTGGAGGGACAGAGCACATTGCCCAGCATGTGTGAAGCCCTGGTCAGTCCCCACCACAGTAACAAAATAATAAAACAAAATAAAAAAGATTGAAAACAACATGCTTGCATTAATTGATGATAAATGGGCAAAATTATCCAGTGACAGTAGGGTCATCATCACACCATTATTAGGGGCTTGAAAAGTGACTACATTTTGAGAAATAATTATTACAGAAGTATAAATACAGTAAACACTTGGGCTGGAGAGAAGGCTAATGGGTTAAAAATGTTTGCTGCTCTTCTAGAGGACCCCAATGGACTTCCGGCACCCACAGGGTACTTATCACTGTCCATAACTTCCAATCCAGTAACTCTTATGTCCTCCTGCATGATCACACCTGAGGTGCATTGACTTACAAATGCAAACACTCATAGGCCAAAAAATAAAAAGCAATAAAAGTTGTATTTCTGAGGGTTTTCACTTTCTGTTTTGTGTTTACTATATTTCTCATACAGTTTACAGCTGGCTTTAATGCATAAGCTACTTCATCACGACAGTACATCCTCCTCCTCCCTCCATGGGGAGGGAGGTGAGGTGGTTATGTTTGTACAATTGTTTCACGGGGATTGATTTTATGAAAATTTTTTCAGTGTTCATACCGAATGCAGACAATGAGCACTTAGCATGGGTCCCAAATGGTGCCTCTGAGAAGGGGCCCTAGGGTGTCCCAATCCATAGTCATAGCAACCCTGATCTCCAGAGATAGTGGGTCTATTTACTTTCATCCCCAAAGCCTGACCATAGAGAACCATGCATCTCTTTCTAGATGTTCTCTAGCAGTGAAGTGCTCCACAAATGAATTGACCCAAATCTAGCATCAAGCATGGAATCCAGAGATGTGATAATTGTGTAAAAGCCACCACCAACACAGACAGCAGCGGGAAAGACAGCTGGCAAGGCAGGTGAGGCACTACTACTACCTCAGCAGCAGACAAGGTCACCGATGGGGAAAACCAGGTCTAATACCAGAGGAAAAGCTTCTTGGTCGACATTCAAACCTTTCTCCATCAAGATGTGCTGCCTACCAGGAACAGGGCAGTCTTTCTGCAAGACAAAGTTCCAGACAGGAAAAGGAAGTGGGCAACTTAGGGTTAGCAGGGAGGCACCTCAGAGACTGCAGTTTACTGAGAAACCTAGCCAGATGTACACAACCAAAAAGTTGAAAGGATGTGGAGGAAGATGAGGAGGAAGAGGGATGAAGAGAAGAAAGGAGAGAACGGGAGGGAGGAAGAAAGAGAGAGGGAAAGGGAGGGAGGGATCCTACACTTACTAAAAGATGGTCTCTGAGTCAGGCGCTCCATATCGCTGCCCTGCTGTTTGTTTTCATATGCCCATCCACTGATCACATGGGAATGTGCTCAAGCTGCACAGGTGCCAGTCTTCTAGCTATCTGCTTGGTTTTAGAAGTTGATCCAGGTAAGATAAACACACATTTCTGCACTGTATGCATGTTTTTACTAATTTCACTCACAGGAATAGACACCCATTGTCTCCATAATCCATAAATCTTTAGCAATCCCCAGCAAGGATTCTCTATTTGCTTCTCCCTGCCACATCTTGGTTTTCCTTCTTCTAACTCGTTTGATTTCTAGAGGAAAACACTTCCTCTCTTTTCCTGATTAAACACTAATAATTCTCTCCAGGATACTGAAGTCTTATTTTATCTGACCCCCACCTCTGGATATTTCTTCTGCTGGGAGTATCTTTTAAATATACCGCATGGATTTTCTCTTTGGCAATCAGTAATGCTCTTTCTTCCAGGGAAACATAATCCAGGGGCCATAGAAATGGCTCAGCAGTTAAGAGCATGCACTGCTCTTGCAGAGGGCCAGAGTTCAGTTCTCAGCACCTCTGCTAGGTGGCTCACAACCATGCAGGGGCTCCAATACTCTCTTCTGATTCCATAGGCACATACACTCACTTGCACACTCACGGAGACGAGATACACATAATTAAAAAATAAAATAAATCCTTAAAAAATAATTCCTCCTCCACCTTGAGGTGTAGGAGGTTGGAGGAGGATGTACAGAGCTGGAATCATGAACCAACAGCAGCAAACTAGGGTGAAAACAGGGCTGTGGCAGATAAAATGCTGAGAGTTTAAAACCACTAGCCAGACCTATCAAATCAAGGAACATTCCAAATTCTGAGAATACAGCAGAGCCTCAAACACAATCTTCACATTTGTAGGACAGCGTTTAATAAACAATTTGTCATGTGGTTAAACTGTCAACAAATGACAGCTATGTGAAATACAGCACAGAGATAGCCAGATGCGTACTTAAACTTGTATCCAAATATGGAAGGATAGCTTGAGTCCATGATATCAAGACCAGCCTGGTCTCAAAAAATATATTGCTTGCACAAACACATATACACACATGTGCATTTTTATAGTAAAAGGAAAATCACAAGATTATCTTGAGTTCTCCTTGCTAATATGCACTTAATTATTAACATACCAATCCAATAGGTTTCTTTATCCATAAGGTGAATTATATTACATCAGTCATTGGACTAAGTTTAAATATTGTGAAAGAAAGCCAATAGGTGTAGTTTACAAAACTACATCCCCTCATAAATGAAACATGTTGAAACTAACCAGAATTGTCAAAATTACAAAAGAGGCAATTCAGTTTTAGTTCATTTTCAACCTATCACCTAACTGTTTCAAATTATATGTTTTTACTCAAATGTTATCAAATGATTTGACTACTTGGTAAAACTGTTCCCAACAGACATGGATGGGGACAATCAGACAATGGTCACAGAATTTTTCCTTCTGGGACTCACTGGACAATCAGAAAAAGAAGAGATTGTGTTTGGGATGTTCTTCTGGATGTACATGGTCACCATCTCTGGGAACCTTCTCATCATCCTGGCCATCAGCTGTGACCCTCATCTCCACACACCCATGTACTTCTTCTTGGCCAACCTCTCCAGTGTTGACATTAGTGCTCCATCTGTCACTGTCCCCAAGGCACTGGTAAATCACATGGTGGGAAGCAAGTCCATCTCTTACACGGAGTGTATGACCCAGATCTATTTCTTCATCACATTCAGCAACATGGATGGCTTCCTTCTGAGCGTGATGGCCTATGACCATTATGTGGCCATCTGTCACCCACTCCACTACACCCTGATGATGAGGCCCAGACTCTGTGTCCTTCTGGTGGCCATATCATGGGTCATCACAAACCTGCATGCTCTCTTGCACACTCTCCTCACGGTTCGACTCACCTTCTGTTCCCACAATGCAGTGCACCACTTCTTCTGTGACCCCTACCCTATAATGAAGCTTTCCTGTTCTGACACCTTTATCAATGACCTGATGGTCTTCACCATTGGTGGGCTGGTATTTCTGACACCATTTACATGCATTATTGTTTCCTATGCCTACATCTTCTCTAAGGTTCTGAAGTTACAGTCTGCCCATGGAATAAGGAAAGCTCTGTCCACGTGTGGATCTCACCTCACTGTGGTATCCCTCTTCTATGGGTCAATCTTGGGCATTTATATGCACCCTTCATCCACCTACACAGTACAAGACACAGTGGCGACTGTCATCTTCACAGTCGTGACACCCATGGTCAATCCCTTCATCTATAGCCTAAGAAATCGTGACATCAAAGGAGCCCTGAAGAAGATAATTCTTAGATCTTAGTACTTGAAAAATTTAGAACTTAGAGAATTCCTGGACATAGTGAATTTGTTCATCTTTACAGGGAAACCCATGTAGCTAGGTCTACAGCTCACTGGGATCATTCCTGGAATTAGGGCTATGTGATTATGGTCACCCTTTTAAATCTGAGGTTGACAAGAGATTATTATCAGTAATTTGTTACATATTTAAAGTTTTGGTTTTAAAGCATTTGCTTTATAGGCAAAAAATTGATGTTTGGACATATTTGAAATTATTTATTTGGGGAAAAGTCCAATAGCTGTCTCATTCCGTGAATTTTGGAAACTTTAGAGGACTTCATAGCTGACTCTCTTCAGAGTTGCAGGTCTCCAAAGGCCTTAGTTATCCTGGTGACTGGACATAGAAAGGCTAGTTTGCCTGGCTCTGAACTACTATGAACTGTTAGTTATAAAATAATTATCTCTACTGTATGAGTTTCTTCCGTGCTGTAGAAGGCAGAGGAAACCAACCCTGAGTGAATGCATATTGTTGACCTGGTCACAGCCATGTGCAGAACTTCAATACTTCAGCCCCTTGAGATTGACAGGTAAGACTCAATGGGGATGGTAAAGCTTTCCTTGGTATTCTAAGTGTGAGTGAACAAGCGTGCAAGGATTAGCAATTAAAGTTTTCTCCTCTAGGATGTTTAAAGCCTGAGACTGCTCAACTACAGAGACCTCTCAGCAAGGCTAGCTAACCCCTTCCCCTGGGCTATGCATCATAAACACACTGAGGTTCTGGGTTGTGGTGGTTAGTAGATACCCTCCATCAGAGTGAGCACCCTCTGATCCAGCTTCCCTTTATGTGTATTTGTTCTTTCTTCATTGCCTTATCACCCCGTCAGGGTTGCAAGACACAAGCTACCACAGATCACAGTAGATTGCTGGTCAGGTGACTCTTCCTATGTCTCATTACCGATCACAGCTCAGGATACAGCTCTTGCTGAGCTCCCCGACACACATACACAACCTGACTTTGTGGTGTTTCACTACTGAGCACAGATATGAGACAGGAACGAACAACAGATGCTTCTGACACATCTGTGTCCCGGATACAGTCCTTAGTGTCTCTTTAAGTCCCCGCTGGAAGCAGAGATTATCTTAAAGCTGAAGTGTCCATCATTACTGTAGCACCTTAGGGACATAAATTAAAGGTAGGATTTGATCTGAAAGCCAGAACTTTAATTCCAACTCGGAGTGCATTTGGCCTGTGGTACTAGTGTCTGGAATACCAGACTCTTCTGTCCCACACCTGAGGATTAAGGGTCCACAAGGTTGCTTACCAGTGTCTTTCCTCATGTCCAGACAGTACTCCTGTCAATCTCTACTTAGTCAAGATCCACTTCTATGTAACTTGACCATTTGGGTAGGAGAGAGAGAACAGATGCCCAAAAGATGTCTTCTGACCTGCACATGTGTCTGTGCCACACATTTACCTCACCACAATATGAAAGAGGAGGGTGAGAACAGGAAGGCAGTCAGTGCGATTATCAAAAGGGGAAAAAAATCACTCCATCTCCCCACTCTGGGAAAAGTCATTATTTGTCATGAAGAAAGTCTGCCTGGAAGGAGTAAAGCAGCAAATATGATGAAAATTATGTGTATTTTTGAGAACGTCACAGTGAAACCCATCATTCTGTACAAGTGTAATTACATTCTATAATTAGTGACAAGTAGTCACTAATCTAAAAAAAATAATAGTACAAGCTTTAAAAACAGTGGGCACACACAAAGCCTCCACAAAGGAGCCCACAGATTTTCTCTCTAGGGCCTGAATAAGTAGACGTCATGCCTGGTCCAAAAGCCCCCTTCTTCTCATTTGAGACCCCTGTGTGCCCCATATAGACAATTTCTATCTGGTACCAATAAGCCTTTGAGGGCCAACTGTTTGTAAGCCAATGATGACAGAGGAAACATTCAGCTCTATCTGAGTGGCTGTTTAAACAGATGGCTGTCCCTCATTCTGGAAAGTTCCCCAGACATCGTTCTATCTGGGCAGACTGGAGTCCAGGCATTGCCCTGGTTTGGAACCTTTAGAGTCCCACAAATCACCTCCCTCTCAGTCCTTTCAAGTCTGCATCCCACAGCTAGGCTCATCACTGTCCTGATACAGGCTCAGATGCAAACTCCCAGAAATCATTACAGTTCTCCTATAGTATCCCTGGAATTGCAGGGCAGAAGCAACACTTTCTGGAACTTTCTCTATTAGCAGATGACTCCGTTCTGGGCATTGTCTTTTTGGTTCCTGGGTTTCATCTATTTGGTGGACCTTTACCTGGCTGTCTATATTATGTATAGTTCTTAGAGCCCTGCTGAAGCCATTTTCAACAGATCACCCTAGACTACTGCATTCATTTATTGTCTGTTGCTATGATAAAATGTGTTGACCAAAAATGACTTAGAGGAGAAAGGGGGTATTTTAAGGTAAAGTTTCACAGAGGTTACAGTTCCTCATGGAAGGAAAGGGATGCAGAGATGACACTTCACAGAGAATGCACAGAGGAAGAACAGGAAGTAGAGACAGGCTATGAAACCTCAAAGCCCACCCCTAGTGACACACTTCCTACAACAAGATTCCACCTCCTCCTAAAGCTTCCATAACCTTCCGAAATAGGGCCAGCAATAGGGACCAAGAGTTCCAGTGCATAAGCCTGTTGGGGAAACTTCTCATTCAAGCCATTACAACAGGAAATATAGCTCAGCATAGAAATTTGTTTACTACTCTAGAGACCGTAGGCCCGCCTGGTCTCCAGTATGATGCTACTATGACCCTACTCAGATTCAAACAAGCCATCTTTAATGTTTGCCCCTAAGTTCAAAATTATATTGAATTGCTGGTCCAACATTCCTGGTTTGGGATCTTGTGGGAGAAAATGGCTTATGGCACCTTGGAGTATAGGTCATGAAAGGTAAGGAAAGGATGTGTTGTAGAAAGATGCCCACAAAGCCAACCCAAATGAGCTCCAAATGGTCAAATCCGGAATCATTAAATAACAATAAATATGGTGCTATAGCATGAGAACCATTGGCATAAAAATCAAAACAATAAGATGATCCTCAGACCTCCATATTGACAAATACCAACATGATAGTACAGGTGGAAAGCTCTGGAACTGGCCTCACTGGGGTGCACTGAAATATTGTATGAAGTTACTTTTAGGTTATACATACATACACATATTGTATATAAAATCCAAATTTCATTTTATGTTTATGTTAAATTTCATTCCAAGTTTCATAAAAATATTCCAAAGTCAAAGAAAAACTGAAATCTGAAACACCTTTGGTCCCAAGCATTTTGGACCAAGGACACACAACTTGTACTGAATTGTAACTTAAAGTAAAAGATAGATTTTTAGAAATCTGTTGATCAGTTAATACTGATTAAAACAAGTGCTTGAATAAAGCAAAGAAATGAAAAGGAATAAATTTTCCATGAAGACATTTCAAATGGAATAGTCATCCACCAGCCTGTGGTGTTTTGCATAAAAATGGCCCCTGTAGGCTCAAATTCGAATGATTAGTCACCAGGGAGCAGAGCTGTTTGAGGATTACAAGATTAGGAGGGGTGGCCTGGTTAGAGGAGGTATGTAACTGGGGGTGGGCTTTGGGGTTTCAAAAGCTCATGCCAAGTCCATATCCTCTCTCTCTCTCTCTCTCTCTCTCTCTCTCTCTCTCTCTCTCACACACACACACACACACACACACACACACACACACACACACACACACAATCAGGATGTAGAACTCTTAGTTTCTTCTCCAGCACTGAGAGGGAAGGTGTGACTGAGCCACTCACCTTATGGTAACCAGGAAGGAGAAAGTGCACCTGTGCTGCTAATATTTCCTCCTCTACCACACTGTTCATTCTGTCCACACCTTCAGCCCATAACTGAAAGGATCCATTTCTGACTCATTGCTTGTGGCTTTTAGAAGCTGCATCACACATGGTACCACAGAGAAACCTTTAGGGAGAGATGTTAGGGGAATGTGGCAGAGAGTAGTGAGAAGGCTCTTGTGACACCTACTACATTAAGTTGGGACTGGATTTTATAATTAAGTCCCATGGATTAAGGAGACACAAACAGAAGAATAAAAATATTTCTGCTCATTTCTCTCCACCTTATTCTCACACCCAATAAATCTCAGTGAGTGAAGGTAACAAGCTCATACCATGTACAGGACCCCTTCTGGCAAATCTAAGCCGGTACCAGAAAAATAGTACTTCCTGGACTGTGTCCTTACATCCATCCAGAGTCCAAGCCTGGGCATATTTTCAATTTGCTCCTGATAAAGATGCTGCTTTTGACCAGACAGGAAAGTCATCATGACAGTCTTGGCATATTTTATCTGGGAAACAGATAAATCTCAGTGCCAGAATCTAATCAAACCCTATGTATATGGTTTCCTTACTCTGACCAGAAGAGCAGGTGATATTTTTATTAAAAACTATATCTAGGCACTGGTCAAGTGAGCCTGACACCTTCTCTAAGTACAGCCACAGATATAATGATAACATCTGCCATATGGCATCTAACATCAAATGATCCCCTGGAAGCTAGGAAGGTATGTCTCAATCCCAAAATATCTAGGGATTGAGAATCCCAACAACTCAGAATGATGCTGTGATGCTTCATCTCACAGCCAATTTTTCTGGACTTAGACTTAACACGGAAACACACCTCTGAGCATGTCTATGAGATGTTTCCAGAAAGGATCAACTGAGGAGATACCCACCTGAATGTGGTGGCAACATCCCAGGACCTGCCAGACTGAACAAAAGGAGAGAATAAGATGGGTACCAGAATTTGTCTCTCTCTGCTTCCTGGTTGCAGATGCAATGTGAGCAGCGACCTCACATAGCCACCACCATTTCCTCTCACCACGTTAGACCATATCCCCTAAAACCATAAGCTGATCAAACTGTTGATGTGGAAATGTCTTTCTATATGCTGTGAATATCAGTTTTGACCCTTGACGAACACCGTAGCCAGAGACAGGAGCATAGGTAGGAGGAGGAGGGCGGAGTCAGAGACAGATTGAACCATATGCCCAAAGAAGAAACATGTAAGGAACACAGGTGAGCCACGGGCCACGTGTCAGACAAATTAATGAAAATGGGTTGAATTAAGATGAAAGAGCTAACTAGCAATGTGCCTGAGCCATAGGCCAAACAGCGTGAAGTTAATATAAGCATCTGTGTGGTTCATTGGGACTTTGAGATTGGTGGTGCAGATAAGTGGCAGCAGGTGGGTCCAAACCTTAGAGCTAGCCGGGCCAGGAAACCACAATGTAACTTTAAGCTGTGTTTATCAGATACTTTGTCACAGCAATGAGAAGATACACTGATGTAGAGATGGACCTGGGTCAGTGACCCTTTCCCAGAATTCTCTACCTCTGGTGTGCCACTCAAATCTCCAACACCTCTTCTTTTCTTTTCTTTTCTTTTTTCCTTCCTTCTTTCCTTTCATTCTTTTTTTTATCATTTTACCCAACTTACATACTAGTTAGATCTGTTGCCAATTAGAATTTGTTCTTCATATCTCTCATCCTTTGATAAGAATAAAAACAGGCAGAAACTATTTAGAAAGGATGTGGCCAGCATATTCAGTAAATCTACTGACTTTAAAAAGAGTGCACACCATTGACTTGTGTGTATTTAATAAAGTTTTCCTGAAAATCAGAGGACAGAGCCAACCCACAGATTTAGCCACAAAGGTCATGGAGTGGTGACCAATGCCTTTAAACCCAGCACTCCAGAGGCAGATGTCCATTTTAAATTCTGAGAGTTCAAGGCCAAACAGAGCTAGGTGGTGGCGCACACCTTTAATCCTAGCACTAGGAAAGTTGAACCAGGAAATGAGATGCTGGGCAGAGAAAGAAATATAAGGTGGGAGGAGGCAGAAGTCCAGCCCTTTACCCAAAGCAACACCTTTCCTCTCAGCTGAGGACTCAGGCATTCTGTCTGAGGATTCCTGGAGATGGGCCTGAGGAGTGGCTATTTGAGAAGTGGCTTGTTCCTCTGTCTCTCTGATCTTTCAGCTTTTCTCCAATACCTGGCTCTGGGTTTTTATTATAAGACCAAGTATAATTTGTGCAATAGACTTGCAGTAGGAACAATGTTCTCCTTCCTTCATTAGCCCTTAGGGCAGTGGTTCTCAACCTTCTAGTGCTGTGTGACCCTGTAATACAGCTCCTCATGCTGTGGTAACCCTCAACCATAATATTAATTCATTGCTACTTCATAATCATAATTTTGATACTGTTATGAATTGTAATATAAGTATCTGATATTCAAACCCAAGGAGGTCATGACCCACACACAGGTTGCCTTGGGGAGTCAAAGGAAGTGTGAAGATAGAAAAATCCTGTTTGATTCTTTCCCCTCGACTGCCTTCCTGAGGTCCCTGAAACTAGCCAAAGTTGACAGTTTTGGTTCCATTGTTAAATGGCAGCTTGCTCAGAATAGAGTTTCGGCTCCATTGTATCAATAAATTAGATGTCAGTTTTTCAGGGCTCAGATTCTTGGAAAAGCTTTGTTCACAGGATTTACGGCAGCTTGCTCAACTGCTCACAGGATGTACTTCCTGAGTCCTTAGGACCCACCTGGTCAGCAGCTTGACCTTCTGGACTTCACTTGAGCGGGACCATCCAAGATAAGGCCCTGGGAGTACATTCCTGATGTAGCAACCTGGGTAGGGCCACCCAGGAAAGCCCTATCATGAGAACGGTTATAACTTCTGTCTCATGAGCCGGATGTACCCCTCCCCTACCCAGAGTGCAGTATAAGAATTCTACTCTGAAAGCATTCAGTGCTCTTGGCTTCCACAGTGCCTGGAGCCCACACATGTGTGTGTACCGGTATATCATTCATATTCATTAAATGCTCTTTTTCTTTAAAGTTAACAGTGGTCATTAGCCATGGTATTGGGGTGTCTAGGGGCGCTAAAGTTAGGGGTGCCTGCCAGTTACATAAGCAAGGAAAACTCTCTCCTGAATACCTATAATAAGGCACTTTGGAGGTTCTCTCTATGCTAGACATTTTTAAAAAAAACCACCAAAGTGCATGAAATGAAACTGTTCCAACACAGAGGAAGACAAACTGTGTCACCCAGGAGCTCGGGTACAAACCCTCACCACAGAGCAGTGAGAGCTGTTTCATCCAAAATATTGTGTTTTGAGAGTACTATGCATCACCAATGAACTCTATGACAAGTAGAAAGTGTATACTTGATCATGTCTGGACCTGGTGCAATGACCCTGTTATATATACCCTCACTTGGGTAACTGCAGATCCCACACTCCCAAAGGTCCCCTACAGTTACTATCCTCTACATGCTGACTTTGAAAAGTGTGCTTCAAGTCATTCACACAAGACCTCAGGGCCATCCTAAGCTCCCAATCGATAGAGGTGTTAAACATCTGCGTGAAAAGGAATCAGACCACTTTGGAGAGATGGGGGATCTTACTCCTGATGGGAACCATATGTTTTCAAACCTATCATATAGGTTTCAGCAAGGGGTTCCAGGGCTGGCAGATGGAGCCACTCCTGTCACCTACCAGGACTTCTGCCAAACTCCTCTGCTCAGGTGGGCAGTTTGCTTCCAGAGAGATGAGAGGATGCCAGGGCCAGAAGGAATTTAAGGAAAGAATTGAGACCTGCTCATGCAGTTGGGTAAGAAGAAGAAGTTGGAGTATTGCTCTGTCACCTATGACACCTAGGTCTGAGGCCAGCGTGTTATAGGAATGAACTGTGGTCTTGAACCTAGGATGTCCTAGTTCCTATGTTCTTATACAAAAATATGGACAGAGCTATGTGCACAGTAAGAGACCAGAAGAGGAGATGGTCTGGAGAAGGAGAAAGACACTCAAGCAGAGGGGATTGGCTGGGACTGGAGAAAGCTCAAAAGCTCAGGGATGTCCAGTAAACTGGGACATTCGCACGAAGCATGCTTGTTTGCTTGTTTGTTTGTTTGTTTGTTTTCCCAGCTCATGCTCTGTTACATGTCAGCCTTGGCGTATTATCTGTCCTTGGTTTCTTTCATATGCCGAACTTTTGTAAAGCTAAACTCAAACCCAGCACCTTGTGCATGGAGACCAGTGCTTAGTCACTGACTGGAGGTTGTCTGGCTGCCTCCCTCCCTCAGCCTCCTCTCCTGCTGTTTACCGTTGTCACCCAAATCGGGTTGACTTAGAAGAGCCACCTGCTCAGGAATCTGATCTCTTTCTAAATTAAACGAGATCCGAGATCCGGGATCCGGGTGGGATCAGGGGCACCAGCCTATTCTGACCTTGTTTGCCTCCATTTTCTCTGGAGTTACAATGTGCTGAGGACAGGATGTGGGCGGCAGGAGAGGAATCCACTCAAGGTACAAGGTCCTGACCAATCAGAAAAGGTGCTAATGTTTCTCTTAAGACTGTTAAATGATGGGAGGCAATACTGACTTTAAAAGAAATTTTTTTTTCTTTTTGATTTATTCTTCTTTCATACATCCTGACCAGTTTCCCCTCCCGTCTCTCCTCCCAGTACCTTCCCCTTTCCAATCTCCCCTCCCCCCAAATCTACTCCACCCCTGTTCCCCTTGAGAAATGGGCAGGCCTCCCAGGGATATCAATCAAACATGGCATAACAGGTTACAATAGGACCAGGCACCTCCTCTCATATCAATGCTGGACACGATGATCCCGTAGGACGTAAAGGGTTTTCAAAGCAGGCAAAAGAGTCAAAGACAGACCCTTCACCTGTACTCCTACTGTTGAGGGTCCCATATATACAGCTATATCATATATGCAGACCCAGACCCACACAGGCTCCCTGGTTGCTGACTGTTTTTAATTATGTAACATTCTCCACACATTTTCCCTCATAAGCCGAGCACCATGTACCTGAGACTTTTGGTGAATTTTTGACCCATTTCAATTACGTCCCACTTACCGGCCTTTCTTTCTTTTTGTATTTTTCTTTCTTTATTTATTTACTTGTTTCTTTCCTTTTTGTCTGTCAGTTGTCTGTGTTTTTTTCTGTCTGTCTCTCCATCCTTCTTTTATATGGACCTATATGTATGTATGTGTTCTTGAGGCTCACCTCACTCGATGTGGTCAAAGATGACCTTGAACTTCTGATCCTCCTGTCTGTCCTTCCAGAGTGCACAGGAGTGAGCCACTACCCCTGGTTTGTGCTGTGCTGGGGATCAAAGCCAGAACTTCCTGGGTGATAGGTAAATGCTCTACTAACTGAGCTGCAGCCCCAGCCATCCTCCTTGCCTTGCAACATGTCAGTCATGACTCTTTGGAGCTTTCTGGAATACAGTGGTATCAGGGCAGGGTCTGGTCCTGTATTATCTGGTGGTCTCACAGGGACCAACTAGCACACTTCATGAGCATCTATTTCATGCTTGAGTGAGCAACTGGGTGAGAACCCCCAAGTTATTTCGAACTTGCATGAAAGCAAAAGGTATCCTTTAAGAATTAAAACTCTAAGGTGGGAGTGGTGGCCTGTAAATCTCAGGCCGTAAATCTCAGTATCAAGAGGTGGGATAGATGGATCACAAGTTCAGGGTCATCTTTAGCTAACAGCAAATTCAAGACTAGTCTGGGCTATATGAGACCCTGTCTCAAAAAACAAATACTGTGTCAAGTAATGAAAGTGAGTGGCCTACATCTAGAATCATCTTTTTATAACAGACAGAATTCTGTCTTATTTCAGCTCTTAGAAGTGCTCTACCCTCTGGAGGCCAGGCTTACAGGGGGAAGTGTGTAGATGGTAGACAATTCCCCCAATGACTCCAGAGCCAGAATAGCAGGGGACCGTGTGACCAGAACTGGAGCAGAGGATGTTATCTCTGCTGCTTGAGGAGACCTTAAACTTTGCTGTGTCTCCCAGTCTCCTGGGGACATCCATAAACTTACTGCAGAGGCAGATTCTTAGGGACACAGGGAATCTATACGGAGAGCTCTCACAGGGACTTTTCTAAAGCATAGCAGTTGTTCATTGGTTATCAGCTCTTCTGCTTTCCTCACTGATTTGATGCCCTGTAAAAATAAGTGTGTGGCTCTTCACAGGTTTAAGATTTCAGAAGAGTCAGAAATCCAGATTCCCTGTGAATTTTTTGACTATCAACCAGTGTGAAATGTTCTGCAGAACATCACAGATCTGTACTCATCAGCTTCCATTGCTGTGCTAACATCTGAGGCGATCAGCTAATAGAGATGGGAGACTGGTTTTTGTCTCATGGTTTAAGAGGGGACTCAGTCCAGAGTCAGTCAGCTCCTTTGCTTGTGGCCTGTGGTGAGAGAGTACATGGTGGTAGAAGCACCTGATGTAACAAAGTCCTGCACGTTGTGGCCAGGACAGGAAAGGGGGGCGGGGCTGGAGTCACCTCATGCACACATCCCAGACTTCAGAAAATCTCTCCTCCCTCTCCCTCCCTCTCTCCCTCTTCCCTCTCTCTCTCTTTCTCATTCTATCCACCCATCTCTATTACCTAACTATCTGTCTGTCTGTCTGTCTGTCTGTCTGTCTGTCTGTCTGTGTTTTGCCTGCCTGTATGTAGTGCACCACCTGTGTGAAGTACGCATGGGGGCCAGAAGCAGGTATCCTATCCTGTAGCATGAATCCTAATTGGCCTTAATAATAAAAGCCTGGAGACAGATATCAGAGTAAATGCTAAAAGGTCAGAGAAACAAAAGAGTCAGTCACTAGAGAGACTTCTTACCTCTACCAAATCCTTAGGCCAAAAGGGGGCCAGATCCTGTCTCTACAAATCCTCAGACAGAACGGAATGAGATCCTGCTCCACCTCCCTAGTGCTGGGATTAAAGGTGTGAGCCACCACCATTGCCTGGCTGTTTCTCTTTTATACAAATTCAATCTTATGTAGCTCAGGGTGGCCTTGAACTCCTAATCATCCTGCTTCCTCCTCCAAAGTGCTGAGGGTAAAGGTGTGAGCCACCACTGTCTGCCTCTAATGGCTAGTAGGTCACTCTGATCTTCAGGCAAGCTTTATCAGTTAGAGCACAAACAAAATATCACCACAATATCCCCTCAGAACTGGAGAGCTGCTGTTGTGAGCTGCCAAGAACAGCCAATGCTCTTAACCATCCTAGACATGACTCCATTCCAGGCTACTTCTTCAAATTTCTATCACTTCTCAGCAGATCACTCTGGAAATCACAACTGTAATGTATGGGCCTTCTGAGAACCATCCAAACACAAGTGCCATCCTTCTTCAGGGTGTCGTGACACAAACTCCTATAGGCAGATGACCTTTGACTTGTCAACACTGGCACTGGCTGAGCAGTGTCAGGGTCAGCTCTCAATTCTCACTATGTAGGGACGCATCTCATATTTTAAATTATTGATTTTATTTATTTTCAAAATATTTTTAAAATTTTGTATATGAGGAATATGTTCGTGCAGGTGCTTTTGGAAGCCAGAAAAGGGCACTGGAGTTCCACATAGAACTTGCGCTGCTTCCTTCCTGTCCTGCATTCCCAAGCTAGTCACACACTCCATCTAAAGATTCTGGAAATGTTTACCAGCACCTTGCCCCTGTGCTCTGCCTTGTTGCTGTAGGTGCTTTGAGGCCAGGGTTTTGGTCCCTTACTTCATGGTTCCTTCAGTGTTGACTGTCGCCAGCCTGATGCTGTGGACAGCCTTCCCTTTCAGTGTACTTTTAACTCGAGTGTAACAAAGAAAGCAATGATCCAAGGAAGGTTGTTTGAGTTCAGAAAAACATGATCGGAACATGTAAATAAATGCCAATACGCACATGCTAAATATTGGCAGAGCATCCCTTCCCAGAACTTTCTCCGGACAGACCAGTTTAAACGCAATTGACTGGTACGTACTATAGACTGTGTCTGGAAAAGTTCGGAAGCCAGGCAGGAAGGCTGTATCCAGTGTCACAGTACAGTGACCAGACTGGGTTCTATAACTGTTCGGACATCTAACAAGAATAAATGTGTCTCATACATTGAATGTAAATGTTCACCCTAGGAAGCACAAAATCCCATCCAAGAACAAGCTAGGGAACAATACCTGTAAGGTAAAAGGCCCTCTGTCTTTTTCCCTGGAGCTTCCCCCCAGGTCTCCAAGGTATTGTTCTCTATGTCATTCTTTTGATGGTGTTCCAACACTGGAGGATAAGAGAGTTCACTGTGTGGGGGTCAAAGCCTTGGTGCATAATCCTTGCCCTCCACACATCATCTAGGAATCAATCCAACAGGGTGCTGGAAGCTTGAGAAAAGCACAGCTTCGAAGTCAGACCATGTTGGATTTGAAGTCCTTTGCCCATGCACCAGTCGCTTGGTATAAGCCTCAACATCTTCATGTAAAGAGTAGACCCTAGGAAGGAACTCATTTTCTAAGGTGGGAATTAGGAAAAATTGCCTGTGACCTCTAGTGCCATTGAACTTGACTGTAAAGTGGTTATCGTGGGCTCAGTAGGTAGTGCTTGCTGTATATGCACAAGAACCTGAGCTTGATGTCCAGAGTTAAATGAACAAGCAACCAGAGCTGGGCAGGCTTGTAATCCTGGTGTAATCCCTTCCCAAAGCTTGGAGGCAGAGAGAGGAGGATTGCTGGGGTTCACCTGGGAGCAAGCTGAGCAGAATTGTCAACTTCTAGGCCAGCAAGAGAATCTACCTAAAAAACCAAATACATGAGGGGGTTGGAGATAGGCTGGGGAACATGTGTGCATCTTCCAGAAGATCCAAGTTCACTTCCTAGCACCCATATATGGTGGCTCACAATCACCTATAACTCCAGCTCCAGGGAATATAATGCCATTGTCTAGAGATGAACACACAGAGTTCTGGTAGGAAGGTCCTACATAGGTCCTGTGATCTGATTCTGGACATACAATGAGTTCCTGCTGTTCAGCCTGAGCCCTGTGAGATGTCCAAAAATGAGGTTAAGTCAGTGAGTTTCTCCTGCCCGGAGCAGCAGCAAAAGCTCTTCTGGGCCTTCCTATGCATGCACCTGGTCACAGTGGCTGGGAACATACTCATTCTCCTGGCCATCAGCTCTGGTCCCCACCTGCACACCCCTATGTACTTCTTTCTTGCCAATCTTTCCTTTGTTGAAATCTGTTTCCACCACCAATCTCACCCCCAGTCTCCTGGCTGGTCATGTGGTGGGAACACAAACTATCTCTCATGCCCACTGCCTGACTCAGATGTACTTTCTAATCTCCTTTGCCAATGTGGTCACCTTTCTGTTGGCTGCCATGGCCCTAGAGAGATGTGGCCATCTGCTATCCACTATAGTACTGCACCATCATAACCCTCAGCTCTGTGGGGTGCTGGCAGCCATTGTGTGGGTTTGCTCTTGCCTCATCTCCCTGGTACACACTCTCCTCATGTGCAGACTGACCTTCTGCTCTCCACTTTCCGGGATCTCTCACTTCTACAGCGATGCTTATCTGCTCATGAAGTCAGCCTGTTCAGACACACAAGTCAATCAATGTCTTTCTGGGGCTGTGGTCCTCTTTGTGACCCTCTGCATTCTCTGCGGTCTCTTACATCCACGTTACTGTAGCGGTCCAGCAGATACCCTCTGGTAAGGGGAGGTCCAAGGCATTTTCCACATGTAGCTGTCCGTGGTCATCCTGTTCTATGGGACAGTTCTGAGAATCTATATATGGCCTCCAGAATCCTTCTCCACCCAGGACATGGTGGCCACCACCATGTACACTGTGATAATGCCCATTCTGAACCCCTTCATCTACAGCTTGAGGAATAAGGAAACAAGGAGACCATGACAAGGTTCCTCCACAGGGGCTTGAAGTCCTCTTAGCACGGGGAGTGCCAGCTTGGTGTTTAGATGCCCAAGACAGTAAGCCATAAAGCCTGACCTTGGATGTCACCTCCACCCTGCCTCCTTCCATTCACTGACTCACACTATTTTTATAAAAGAAAAAATGTCCAGATATTAGAATAGAATTTTACTATTATTAGAAGAGACGCTTGAATCCCAGCTGTGGAGAACAGAAAATCCTAGGGACATTGAGTTAAATAACACAGGAGTTTATGCATGTCACTATCTCCATAATGACAAATCCACCGTAGAAAATTCAAAGCTAGAATTGCAGGTCCTCACCAGGAATACACAATTATCCCGGTCTTTCCAAGGTGGCTGGTGCCTCTGAGAGGCTTTTGGTCATTATTGCTGTCATTTGGTCTTTAGACACGTCTCAGCTTAAGGTGCAACAGGAATCTCCTTAGAAGGCAAAGGAAGAGTGGGTAGCAAGCGGGGAGCAGGCAGGCCACACACCTAACCATGTCTTGCTGCCGCAGTAACAAATGTGGAGCCCCATTGCTGTTTCCAGAAGTACAAACATGTTTTAGAAGTGGATTCCCTCTATCTCTGTGGTTCTCAACCTTCCTAATGCTGAGACCATTTAATGCAATTCTTCATGTTGTGGTGATTCCCAATGATAAGACTATTTCATTGCTACTCTGTAACTGAGTTTTGCTATTATTATTAATTATAATGTAAATATCTAACAGGCAGGATATCTATTGTGTAAACCCAAGGGATCATAACCCACAGATTGAGAACTACTTCTCTAGATTGACTGTGTGTGAAAACACAAGCCACAGATTGGACCCTTACATGCTTAAGGCCAAAGCCCTCGGTCCTAACCATGAGTGAGGTTCCTCCAGGCAGGACCAAGAAGTACAAGAAAAAGATGAACTTAGGGTTTCTTGTGACAGCTTTAGGGAATATTAATGATTTTTTAAAATCATTTTAAAACTTTTACTTGTGTGTATGTATATATGTCTGTGTGAGCATGTTCCCTATGCATGTGAATGTCCAAGGAGATCAGAAGAGAGCGCTGGATCCCTCGAGCTGGAGTGACAAGTGTTAGTGAGTTGCCTGACATGGGAACTGGGAACAGAACTTGGATCTTCTGGAAGAGCAGCAAGTCCTTAAGAGCTCCTGAGACCAACTGCTTTTTTTAAAAATTGCATCTGCTGACTTCTTCCCTGTAGAAAAATAAATCATAGTGTTCAAATATTGCTTATTATATAATATCGATACATGCTGGTGTCAAAATACAGCACCATGTTCTACATAGAAGATAATAATAAAGCGGTCTAGTAATAGATCAACATGGCATTAAGACAGCACGCTTTCCTTTGTTTTTTCCTGAGACAGTGTCTAGCTATGTAACCCGGGCTAATCTAAAATCATGATCCTCTTTCCCCACCCTCCCAAACCTTGGGCTTACAGGCCTGTGCCACTATGCCTGGCAAACAGAAAACAGTTGTTTATAGCATGTGAAACATGTATTTCTAGGTTGATATCAAGGACTAAGTCAATGTGATTTTTGAAGTTGACTTCATGAATTTGTATTAATAATGTCTTTTATTTTTCCTATGTTTTGGCGTTTTAACATTGGGGGTCCTCTGGGATGAGAAGGGAACCCCTCCACCCCAACCATTCAAACAGGATGATATTTTTATATTCAAACTAATTCAGAAGTCAGAGTACCACAACATTAGCCTTTTACACTCCAGCCTGATAATTCCAGGTCTGATTCTCAGGGCACTAAAGAGTTTTTAAGCCTTTGAGCAGAAGAGGATGGTCCAAACAAACCACTCCAAGCCTTCACATGCACATCTCTCCCTCCCACATGCAGAATCCACAATAGAGGCCCCCACCCATCTTTCCTACCACACTGACCAACACTCAGCTTCCCTGTGACTTATGCCTCCTGCTAGATTCCGTGAGCGTAGACACTTGTGTGCCTGCAGCAAGGTGGCTTGCTGAATTTTCTCCTTCCTTAGGGACTATTGTTCAGTTAAAGCTTGATTCTTGCCTATCCCACACAAAGGATGAGCCAGAATGAGGCAGTTTGATAGTTTATTAAGTACAGATAAGGGATAGTTCACATTTCTGATTTAAGCTTGAGGGGGCGTACGGAAAAGGGCAACATGCGTCTAAGACATGGGTGTCTTAACAAAAGCTTGTGGAGTTACATTGTTTATGCCAGTTTAACCAAGTGTAAAGGCTAAGCAGAGTTTAAAAATTAACGTTTTTAAAGTGTATAAAGTTAGATGCTTACTTATTTTTCTGATTTTGTTTTTGTAAACAAAACTGTAAAGTGGGGCCATCTGTGTTACGTCCCGGGGCCCTATGTGGTGGAAGGGGGGAACTTGCCTGAGACTAGTCTCCTGACACTGAAATCTTAAAAATAGTAAAATAAATAGCAAGAATGCACATATTTATCCGGTGTGACAACTCTCAAAATAAAAATAGCCCGCAGGCTAGGAATGGTAACACACACCTTCAGACTCCAAATCAAACTGGAGCTAATGGAGCACAAGTTAAGAAATGAAGCCACTGGGTCTGAAAGGTGACTCAGCCAGTAAACATGCTGGCTGCACAGCCACCCTCAGATCCCAGGGTGGAGGGAGAGAGCCGACTTCCAGAAGCTGTCTTCTGACCTACAGTCATGCACACACATCACACCCCACACATATACACAACACTAATAATAATAATAAACAAAAGATCTTTAAATGTAAAATTAAATCTTGCTTTCTTTCCTTCTACTGTCTGCGCGATGTTTGCACATATGATTGTACGTGTCTGTGTAAAATCTAGGAGTCACAAACGAAAGACGGCATGCAGTGTTTGTGTTTCTGAATCTGACTTCACTCAGCATGCCTTGCTCTGGCTACACCTGTTTCCCTGCAAACAGCACAACTTCCTTCTTCTTTATGGCTGAGGAAAAATGGTGGTTTGCTATGTGCTCTCTGGTAGCTTTGCTCCTGGGAACAGTAGTGACTGTGGTTGTGACAGACTGACTTAGAGTCCTTGTTGGCATGGACATGTCCGGAAGCGCTCACCTCCATCAGCCTCTGCAGAGTGCTACATTCCAGGGAAGACTGCCACCGGCCATGCTGACTGGCAGTTCCTTGGTCTTTTCTGGAGGTGTATCTACTGCATTTGTGTTACACAGACTCATAATTGCAATCCTAGCGCTTGGGAAGCTGAGGCAGGAGGATCACTGAAAGTGCAGAGACCAATCTGGGCTACGTGGTGAGTTCTTAGGCTACTTGAAAAGACTGGCTGAGAAAAAGAAGGGAGTGAAAGTCACCTTCCCTTCCCCACGTTTTTCCTCCCCAGAAACTCACGGTCTTTTGCGCTCTCTGGTGTCCATCTTTGGTACTGCAGGTCATAGGATGTTGCCTTGGTTCCTTAGACTCCCACACACACTAGAGGCCGGGAGAGAGACAGACAGACAGACATGGGAGCGAGAGATCGAGCTGCTGGTTGCTGTGGTTTTTTGATGGCTCTACGGACTCAGGCAGTGAGGAAATGAAGGAAAGATAGATGTTCATGAAAGAAAAGCCTATAGCTTGGGCTCTTCGGTGGAGAAAACAGCCCCCTAGAAGCTCAGCATGTTTATTATATGAAGTTAAGAGAAAGATGGGATTAATGCATACAGCATTATTATACACATAACAAGGTGATTACATACAGCTGAACAAGGAAGCGGTTTAGCTATTCTTGGTAGGATGGGTCTGTAGGGAAGCAGTCTGCAGACTGTAAACACTAGGTGCTGGGAGAAAATGATGGTGGACGTTTTCTTCACACACTGCCAACATTCCCAGTTGGGACAGGTTTTGCCATCTCTCTGAGCCTCGTGTGGGGAATGTCTGCCACTCCCGTTATGCTGAGGCGTTGGTCCTGGGCTGTACCCATGTCCACAACACAGATCCACTCAGGACTTCACATGCAGGGTTTCCTCCACTCTCCAGAGACGTAGCCTCCATTTTCCTATTTCCATCCCAAGAAAGACGTCTCAGTTGGGCGTTTTTTCCAGTTACAGTGGACTTTCCAAGGTTTATGCTCCCAAGGCTCCTGGGAGTTCGCGTTGGCTGGTTTATGTGGTGTTAGGGACGTTCTGTACCTCAGGTGTTAAATTGGTGTGCCTGGCCCAGTAGAGCCTGGCTGTTTCCCATTCGACTGCCTTGTTTTCAGAGTTCTTCCCTTTCCTTTGGCAGTTTCCCACTTCATAATTTTTCTCCTCACCTCTTCCAGGGGTACTGATGAGTCCATTTAAAATTTTCCTTCAGGACAGTGAGATCAATGAACAGGTGAAGCCATTTGCCACCAAACCTGATGACCTGAGTTCGATTCCAGGAGCAGCATGTTGGAAGAAGAGTCCCACCCCCCCCCACGGTAGTGTACACACACACCACATAAACAGATAAATGTAACTTTAAAAATCTTCCTTTATGTTCCGTGGCTTTTGTTGTCTCGTGTGTTTCCCCTTTTCCAATATTTCCATCACTGCTGGAATTAACAATGTGCTTGGCTTTGCCTCCCATTTTCATTGCAGTTATTGTGAATCAACATTCTAATTATGATTATAATAGTTATCTCTATACAGAGCTTCAACATCTGTCCATCACTGAGCCCGGTTAGAACAACTTTGCTTCTTTAGACTGATTTTCTTCTCTTTTTGTGTTCTGTGTTGTTTTTAAGAACAGACATATTATGTATAAATATTTAACAGCAACAATAAAGTCATTTTTTAGTTTTATGTCTCATTTATTTTTAGTTGTTTTATGTTTCTTTACTAATTTCTCAAAAAGTTTTACTTTTATGTATACAAATATTTAGCTGACTGTAAGTGCACCATATAAGTGCAGTACTGATAGAGGCCAGCAGAGGGGATCAGCGCCTCTGGAACTGGAGTAGGAGGTGGGACGGGAACCTGTGTCCTCTGCAAGCATAGCAGGCGCTCTTAACTGCCAAGCCATCTCTCCAGCACCTTAATTTTCCGTTCCTTTATTGGATTCTTACAGTTGGGCTCAGATCAGGTTTAGAACACCCTTATTTTTTTTCACATCTGTGTTTAAAAATTTGACACTTCCTTAGGAGGACTATTGGCTTCCCCTCACAAAGTTTGACCTATATTGATACCGTGCTAGTGATTGCCACTTTGGGCATCTTTAATGCCGTTTGCAGCTTAGGAACCCTGTGCCTTGAACCCACACCCATGGCTGCTGCCTTCTTTGACAGACAGGAGAGAGAGAGAGCTGCGTTGCTTCATTTCCAAATGAACTACACTTACCATTTTCTTGGTTTCTTTTCTTTTTTTATTTTTACATCCCAACCAAAGTTTCTCTTCCCTTCTCTCTCTACTCCTCCCCCATCCGCTCCTCCTCGGATTCTCTTCAGGTACGGGTGGGCCTCCATGAATGTCAGACCTCCATGGATAGCATCCATCCGTGGTCTATCAAGTTGCAGTGAGACCAGGCACTTCCTTTTCTACTGAGGCTGAATGAGGCAATCCAGTAGGGAAAGGGCCCCACAGCAGCAGCAGAGTCAGAGACCGCCCCTGCTCTACTGTTAGAAGTCCCACACGAAGACCAAGTTAAACAATTCTCACATATAAGTAGACAGCCTCGGTGGACTCCAGACAGACTCCCTGGTTGTTAGTTCAGTCTCTGTGAGCCCTATGAGCTCAGGGTAGTTGGTTTCCTTGTGGCAGAGGCTCCTACAGTCCTTCCTCCCCCTCCCCCACAGATTCCCTGGGCTCTGCCTAATGATTGACTGTGGGTCTCTGTTTCCGTTCCGTCCGTTGCTGGATGAAGCCTCTCTGATGACAAATGGGCTAGGCACCAATCTATTAGTATAGCAGAGTATCACTAGGAATCATTTTATTGACTTTTTTTTTTTCCCAGCTATGTTTGGTTTATCACAGATTTCTGGAGTATCCTGCCTCTGGGTCCGGCCCTCAGGAGTAAGCTCCCTCTCAGGGTATGGGTCTCCAACTGGGCCAGTCATTAGTTGGTCACTCCTACAATTTCTGCACCATCTTTACCCCTGTGCATCTTGTAGGGGGGACAAGTTGTAGGTTGAAGGATTTGTGGCTGTGGTAGTGCCCCAGTCCCTCCACTGAAGTCTCGCCTGGTTACAGGAGGTGGCTGGTCACCTTCATAGAGTCCCGGGAGTTCCTATTGCTCTAAGTTTCTAGGTCGTCCTAGAGATGGCCCCACACTCCAGTTGTCTCTCCTAGTAATTTCTTCCTCCATTCTCCTGACCAGATGCCTCCTGTTCCCATCCCTACCCCCTTCTAGGTGCCTCCCCCATCCACAGGTGATGTCATGCATCCCTCCCAACCCTCCTCGTTACTTAACTTTCTAAGAAACTACCATATTGATTTCCAAGTACAAGTTTGCACTCTAGAAATAGGGGAGAGTGTTCCCCTTGCTCCACACCCCTCCAGCATGCATTCTCACTTGTGTTTTTGATCTTAGCCATTCTGACAGGTGTAAGATGGAATCTCAGTGTTGTTTTGATTTGTATCCCCCTGATGACTACGGATGCTGAACATTTCTTTAAGTGATTCTCAGCCATTTGAGATTTCTCTGTAAAGCACTCTCTCTTTAGATCTGTACCACATTTTCAGTTAGATTATTTGAGTCTTGATATCTAGTTTTTGAATTCTTTATATATTTTGGACATTAGCCCTCTATCAGATGTGGGGTTGATAAGGATCTTTTCCCATTCTACAAGCTGCCCTATAGGTGTTAGCTGGCAAAGCTGGGAGGCGTGTCTCTGGAGTACCTGGAGCCTGAATGGGGCGTGGCCAGGACCCTTAAACCCTCCCTGTTTTGTTGAGGGGGGGGTTGTTCTCGGAGAGTGGATCAACTTCATGGGACAGTTCCTATCTCGAAGACTTGTCTTAAGGTTGAATTTGTATGGTGAGGGTTCGTATACCCCTCAATAAATATTAATCATTTATATGATATATTGCTAGTGAATTTTCAGCAATACTGCCCTTTTGTGCTTTTGACACTGTCTATTTTCTTACTGGTTTACAATTCCATATTGGTTTGCTTGCCTCCTCTCATACCCAGCTGGAATGTATTATGGAATATCATGTTAACTTTACTTTTTTGGGTTCTGGGGTTTTTTGTGTGACTACCGACAAGGAGCCTTTTTTCCTGGGATGTAGTCAAATTGTTTTGAAGCAGCTTGGTCCTCCTCTGTCCTGGTTTTAAGGTGTGTTAGTGAGTCTGAATAGTTTTTAGGCTGAAGCTGACCATTTCCTCCTCAGGAGCAATCCCCAATACATACCAATTAAGTTCCCCATGACCTGTGACATTTTCTAGTCTGGCACAGGCATCATTCCTGTTCCTTTGTCAAAACCAGACCTGATTCTCTCAGATCAGCTTTTACTAAGTCTTCTGCAGCATCTGACATGTGCCCGTCAATAGTCCACTAAATCCTCTGCAGACTTAGGGTCTATTTCAATATAATTTTCTTCTCATCACTACCAACTCCTGAAGCCTCCAGGAGCCCCTGTATCCCTGGCCTCTCAGCTGAATCTCCTCTACTCAGGATGTCTGTGGGCTCACTTATGGGCCTATTCTATTCCAGAGCTGAGACCCCTTCAAGGCAAGAAGCTGGGGTACCTAAGGGACTCACCCCATTTGCTTCATCTATTCGAAATCATCTCTGTCAGTGTTCTGACCAATCTCCTGGCCTGCGCAGTCTCCTGATGTTAAGCAGTCTTTAAGAAGACCAGTCAGAGGTTTCAAGCTTGGTTTGCTCCTCAAAGCTGAATAATAGGATGTTTTCAAGAGGCTGTGGTCACCAGATATCTTACTCTTCAAGGCCAAATAACAGGAAGTTTGGCCAAAGGCCTAGTTACTAGATGTTTTGAGAATCAAGGAGGTGGTTAGGTTTGTCTGTTCCTTGAAACATGGTGTCCTTGTGAGGGGGAGGTGTTCTTGCCTCCTTGATTACGGAATATAAAGAGAAATGAATTCTGGGCTGAGAGCCCTCTCAAACCTATCTTCTGTCTTTGTCTCTTGTTCTTTCTCATTGCTCACTCCCATGTTCAAGAATCGTTCGACAGGTTGGCAGGTCCTGACGTTATCACAAAGAGACTCTAACCCAGGCTTGTGTGATGACACACACCTTGGTTCCAGTCCAGCCAGGGATACACGACTCTGTCTCAAAAGCAAATAACAACAAAAGAGACATTATCTAAAAAACAGTCATAGATCTAAAGTAAGAGACGCCTCTGTAATGCTCATGGGGTGGGTATAGAGGAAAATCGTCACAACTTTGGTGAGCATGACGATTTTCTAAATAGGATGATTATGCACTAACTACAGAAACAAAGCCATATAGTCTTTAGGAAAATTGATTTTTACCTGAAAAGATTTTGTGAGACAAAAATAAAGAAAAAAATAAAAAGGCAATCACAGACCCATAAGTATGTAGTGTGAGTGTGTGTGGTGTGTGTCTGTGTGTATATGTGTGTGTGCATGTGTGTATGTGTGTCTATGTTTGTGAATGTGTATCTGTGTGTGTGTATATACGCGTGTATGTATGTGTGTGTTTGTAAGTGTGTGTGTATATGTGTGCGTGTCTGTGTGTGTGTTCATGTGTATATGTGTGTGTATGTGTGTCTGTGTGAGTGTGCGTGTGATTGTGTGTGTCTGTGTATATGTGTATATATGTATATATGTGTGTGTAAAGGGTCAAGAAACTCGCCGCATAAAGGAAGACTCCAAGAGACATCGCTCATACAAAAGCAAAGGGAATTTAATATTTACCAAGTATACTTAGGGCTCAGCTCACTGAACACTCAGGAACAGAGAAAGTGCCAAACTGAAAATGAACAAAGCTTTTATAGGTCATGGGGGTTGCTACGTGCAGGAATGCAGGTGCAGGAATGCACGTGGCAAGTGATGTATCTCAGGAGTGCAGGAGACAGATCCTGAAACTTTAAGCACATTCTTTGTTTATCAGGAGGGGGTGGTGAACAGCCATAAAGAGTTAAACAAATTTGCCCTCACATGTGTATGTATGTTTGTATGTATGTGTGGCTATGTGTCTGTGTGTATGTGTATATGTGTACCTATGGGTATGTGTGTGTCTGTGTGTGTCTGTGTATATGGGTGTGTATGCATGTGTATATAGGTGTATAAGTGTGTGTGAGTGTGTCTGCGCATATGTGTATTTGTGTATGTGTGTGTCTGTGTGAATTGTGTTAGTTTTCCATTGCTGTGACAAAATACTTAAGAAAACATTATGAAAAAGTTTAAAGATGGGGGGGGCAATTCTTCTCACATTTCTGAATATTCCATTCAGGGTTTCTGCTCCCTTTTGGGATCTGGGCAAGACAAGTCATCGTGGCCAGGAATGTTTGATGGAGTAAAGTTCACCTTGTGGAAGCCAAAAAGTGGAGAAAAGACCAGTTTATAGATGGCCCTTGGCGTTACACTCAGTGACTGGACTTCCTCTTACCAACAGCCTACCAGTTGAGACTTTATCTCATGGATGAATAGAGATCTATATTGATAAATGGTGGATAAATGACAGATATACAGGCAATAGACAGCTGATATATAGACAGACAGACGACAGGTTTGCAGGTAGATAGATGATAGATAGTCTGATATTTTTATCCAGAAAATATGAAGAATACATAAAATAGTAAAATCTCAGTAAAAATGGTCAGAAGACTGTTAGTAAGTCAGATCAGCTCAAATCCAAAATACTGCAAAGAAAACAGTCTTAAGAGAGGCGTGGTGTCAATCTTCTGTAGTCCAGCATTCCAGAAACTAAGGCAGAAGGATCAAGATTTTGATGCCATCTGGTCTACAGAGCAAGACTATTTTTTTAAAAAATGATAACATTTTTCTTTATTATGCATAATTTCAAACTAATTCAAAACAAACAATAAACCAAAGCAAAAAACATAGCTCTCCAAAATACACAAAAATACTAAAATAAAATACAAGAGGGTGCTGGCACCAGCCAGTAATGAAAATTTGAAGCATAAATTCTCCTAGAGAGATAACTGGGCAGTGGACTCAGTGCCCTGAGCTTTGCAGTGCCCTGAGCTTTGCAATCCTTGAGCTAGCAATTCTATCTCAAGAAACTTAAGAAAACAATCTCAGAGATATGGCTTCCAGGGCGTTGATGGAAAAATATTAAAATATTATAAGCAACTAGCAATAAAACTTTAGGTAAGTACATTGAAATAAATAAGCTTCAGTTAAGAAGAGCTATAAAAATTGCCTAGCTGCAACAAAAACGCTGGAGCTCCAGTTGTAACAGTGAATGAGTAGCAGATTAAGCTGGGTTTCTAAGTGCTGTTACAAAGAATCAGAACCCTAACCACTAATTTCTGCACAGTGGCACCTAGAGCATGGAGGGGTGCTTTTCAGTTTCTTATGTCTGAAAATCCTTACTAGTCTGGCTAGGAAAACCTGTCTCCACAGCCGTCTGGGCGTCTGAGGCAAGAGAACTGGAAGTCCAAGGCCAGCTTGGTTTGCAGAGTGAGTTCAAGGCTATCCCAGAGGATGAGACTCTGTCTCAAAAGCTAAAAGAGGGTTGTGCGGGGTCTCCTTTTTTCTTGTGGTCTGTTGGCCACAAGACTACAAGGATAAGGGAGCAGAAGCAGCCAGCAGGACTTTATGTGGCTGTATGATGGAAACAGTCTTTCAGGAGTCAGCTTCAGTCAGACAGCTCAACTTGGAGAATATACAGGGCTGGGGCATCACCTGATAGGTGCTCATAATGTGCGTCATCCAGTTGGGAGCAGAACATCTAATTAGCATATAGGTGCCAAGGGAAGAGCACTTGCAGGGAAATCAGGCATTCAAGCTCAGGAACACTCCCCAGATAAGGTCAGGCAGAGAGTAGGAAGCCCCTGCTGGGGGAGGGAATCTTCCATTTTTCCCCAAGCTCAGAGAAATGTCCCAACCTGATGGGCTGCAATGTTAGGCAGCAGGGTCTTCCAACAGGCTGGGCATGTGACTCAGCAGTAGCATGCTTGTCTAGCCTGTTAGAAGCTCAGGTTTCTTCTCCAGTATCAACCCCAGATTAATTAATATTAAAATGTTTTTACATTTATTTATTGTGTGTTTATGGGTGTGTATGTGCCACAGTGCATGTGTGGAAGTCAGAGGACAACTTGTGAGGGAGAATCAGTCTCCCTGCTACCATGTGAGGTCCTGGAACTGAACTTAGCAGTAAGTAGTTTACTCAATTAGCCATCTTGTTGCCTCCTATAAATAAAGATTTATAACTTAAACAATTGTCTGTTGGCTTCTCCTATAAGGGCCCTGTAATGATTACTATTGGTTGTCAATTTCATTGAATTGAGGAGTACCTAAGAGACTGGTAAAGCCTATCTGGCTGCATTTCTAAGCCTTATCCACAGAGGATTTGATCATAAGGGCTTTTACAGATATAATGACTTAATTCATTGATGAACTCAATATTTCAACCACGTTTGAGGTGTTATTATAGAAGATGGGGCCTGATTGGCGGAGGTAGGCTTCTAGGGCTGTGTTTGAAGAGTCTATTTTGGTCTCACCCCTTCCTGTTAGCTCCTATTTGCTTCCTGGTTACCATCAAGTACACAGTTTTCTCTCCATGCCCTTCTTCTGTGACATTATGCCTTGCCATGAACTTAACGCAATGGAGTCAGGCAGGCGAGGACTTTAAATTTGCAAAGCACACCCCAAATTAGTCCTTTATTTAGAACCTTAAGTTATTCTTCTAACTTATGTCACATCAACAAAAATATAACTAATGCAATTTCTCCTCTCTTGAGAGCTTGCCTCAAATCTGTGCTTCGTACCTTACTTTTTTGTTGTTTTTCATTACCCGCCCCCTCCAAATCTGGATGTAATCATGCTCATGGCTTATTGTCTGATTATTGTCATCTACAAAGACAATGTACTTCAGCTGTCTTTCTCTTGTCCTTTGAAAACTCAGACCACATCCCCTTGCAGTCTTTCCCTCTCTGGGCCAAGTTGATATGTAACTTGCTGTGACAGCTGAAGAGTCTACTTTGCCTATCCGGGCCCCATAGTGGCTACTTGTGGCCTGATTCTAATAACTTGTGTAACAAGTCTTTTTCTGTCCCTCCTCCCAGCTCCCAGATAATGTCACGGAGACTTATTAATTATGAAAGCTTAGTCTTTAGCTTAGGCTTGTTTTCAGCTAGCTTTTATAATTTAATTAACCCTTTAAAAAAAAAAACTATGTTACGCCATGTAGCTTTTACTGCTATCCCATTCTGTGTGTCTGACTCTGTCTACATCTGGTTGGCATCCTCGAGAGCCTAGACTTATTTCAAGTTTCCTCTCTTCAACCGGAAGTCCCACCTATCTCTCTTGCTTAGCTATCAGCCATTTAGCTTTTTAACCAATCAGAAAGCACCTTAGACAGAGACACATCTATACAGTGTAAACAAATATTCAACAAATTTTTCTAACTTTTTATGTTTATTTGAGGGGAAAGAATTTTAAAGGCATTTATTTTTTGTTGTGTATAAATATGAAATGCAAGCACTGCCTGGAAGGGCCAGAAGGGGGCGTCGGAACTCTGGCACTGGAGGTCATTGTGAGCAACCTGATACAGGTAGTGGGAATTGAGCCCAGATCCTCAGCAAGAGCAGCAAGGACTCTTAAACCGCTGAGCAACTCTCCAGCTTCACTAATAAAATAATAAAGTTCTTCTAAAGGATACTTCGTGTTATCTTTCTTTACATGAACCTGCAACATCTTTCATTATTTATCTAAGAAGCCAGAGTGTTGGTTCCCGCTGCCCTTTACTGGCTTCCACGACATCTGAGCACCGGAAGAGCTGAGCCACGCAGGGGCCCAGACCAACCAACGGACTTCAAATCCCAGAATCTCTGCATCTCCGAGTGGACTACATTTCCCAGAGGCCTCCGCGGCCACCGCCCTCGGACCCTGAGCCTCGATCTCCCGAGAGTCTTCACGGGTCTTGGGGTTTCTGTGGCGCGGATCGAGGTGGGGGGCCGAGGTCCTCTAGCGGAGTCCGCACGCGCGGCGCCTCTGAGCCTCCGAGAGGCGTAGCGGGAGCCTGGGGGTGGGGGAGGCGAGCGAAGACCAGTGCTGTTCGTACGCTAGACAGGGGCTGAGCTGGCTTCGGCTCGGCAGAGCCACCCCCAGTGTCTACGGTGCGTCCCCCTCCCCGAGCACCGGCCTTGGGCACGCAGAGGAACGCGAGCTCCTAGCTGTCTCGGCCCGGGACTGCAGGTGACCTGCTCCCCACGGCCGGGGCGTGGCTAGCCCTCCTGTTCTGGGCCACTGGTCCTTTTTCAGTTTTTTCTGGAAATCGATCCCTTGACAGCAGCAGAATAGTTGTCTGGGCAGGAAGGGGAAGAAGAACTGTCCCGGACCGATGTCAGATGGTGTGAGCGGGTGCGTCCGCGCTGTGGCTACACTCAATTTTCTGATCTGAAGGGTCCGGGCAGTACCAGCTGAGCTGTGGTGAACAGTGTACGGTGATGCCTGGCACATGGTCCCCTCTGTGATGGAGTTTAGTGTCGCCTGAGTCTTGCTTCTGGAAGCCCGTGAACAAGAGAAGTAGCGACCTGCTTCTTTCTCTGAAGGCAGGAGAGCCAGGCTCAGCTGATGGGACTCGAAGCAGCAGGTGCTACCTACCCCTTTCTTCTTTTTCCCTCAGATTCACCTTCATCTTCATCCATCGCTCACCGCAGGAAGAACATGGCTCCTGAGCAAAGGGAAGCAAGGTCTCGGGTAAGCGTGTTGCCATTTCACTCCTTAGTGGAAGGAGGAGTTTAGTTTGGCTTTTTTCCTGCCTAACCAAAGAAGTTCTTCACACAGTTGAGAGCATTTGGAATCCATGTCCCATTTAGAGGACTCGAAGCTCCCTCGACGGCTAGTGTATTCTGTAGGGAGCACACCCCGTGTTCACAGTTCTAGTCTTCTGTATTTCTTGATAGACACACTCTTGTTGCCTGACCCCAAGAAGGTGTATGCTTCCCTACAAATTCTACCAGTAACATGCGAGGTGCTCTGGGACAGAATAAACATACTTGAGAACATTCCTTTCTGGCTCCCCCCCCCCATTCGTGGTTCTTTCTTTGCCCTTACCAGGAATGATTATCTATTTTTTTTCCCCTGCCACTCATTATGTTGTTCCCCAGACCTTCTCCAGCCTATGGCTGTTGTCTGTTTATTTCCACTTTACTTTATAGATTATATGTTTTGCTTGTATACTTCCTTTAAGTTTTTTGTCATGTGTACATATGTGTGATACAGTGTGCATGAATGTGTTTGGGTGGGCATATCTGTGTATGAGAATGTGTGTGTATATGTGCACATGCATGTAAAATGATGAGGCTCCCTAGGGTGACTTCTGTGCCCAGATCTGTTGAGTCAGGGTCTCTTACTTGAACTCAGAGCTCATCAAGTTGGCTTCTCCTCACAGGTGTCAGTGACGTTTGAGGATGTGGCTGTGCTCTTTACTCGGGATGAGTGGAAGAAGCTGGATCACTTTCAGAGAAGCCTGTACCGGGAGGTGATGCTGGAGAACTACAGCAACCTGGCCTCCCTGGGTAAGGGGTTCCCTGTGGCGTAGATTCTGAAGTCTTTAGCACCTCCTTCCCCAAGTGAAAGCTGTGGCCATTGTGAAACCTTAGCAGAGTTTTGCTTTATGGTCATATAAGTGGGTCCTTATAAATAAGTACTTGCACAGTCTTTCCACAGCAGGCTTGGAACTGCCTGTGTTTGGTAGAGGAGAGGCCAGTGAGGGACATTTCTTCCCTTGATTCTTCCCCACCAGCAGTCATTCTGTGCTTGTTGGGTTCATCTCTAAGCAAAGCTTTGTTCCATCTCTGGAACCTCTTTCCCCTTGCCTTTTCTAGAAGTCTGCATGTTTTTTTTCTGCAAAGGGACAACATATGGGGTAAACATTCCAGGCTCATTTGACTTCTGCAACATAAGAGATTTCTCAGACTTCTGTGGTTGCCTGGCTTTTAGCTAATGAGTTAATTTTATCTACAAGTAGGATCCCCATTTACCAAACCAAAGGTGATCTCCCTGCTGCAGCAAGGACAGGATCCCTGGAAGGTGGAGAAAGAAGGTCCTGGAGGCTCCTCTCTGGGTGAGTGAGTGCACAGGCCTGGAGCAGTCTGTAGGCGCCAGGGCAGAAAATAAGGAGATGGTGCAGCTTTGGGTGTGGGCGGGGAATGTCTTCGGGTTCCCAGTCCACAGGAAGGAAGGGGCTGGGATGGAGCTCAGTGGGAAGAATACCTGTCTGGCACACAGCACTCGGGGTTCAGTTCCTAGCACAAAAAACCTAACCCAGAACAAAACAATTAACAACAAAATAACCCAATAAATGAACAACGGATTAAAGAGAAGTGAGAGAGGCGGAAGCCAAGGTCTGGCCCGGCCCCTTGTCCTGTCCTAACCATGTCCTGAGTGAGTGTCTTGGGATCTTTTTTCCTATTGGTTGTTTCTGAGGAGAGTCGTGTCTTCAGGGATCATTTAAGAAGTATGGTATATTTAAGGGAAGATAAAGAACTCCCTCAGGCCGACGTGTAAAGGAAATGAGTGAAATAAGATGGGGATGCTATGCAAGGACCTTGGTGCAGTTCTGGAAGTTACATTCTGCACGTGGACAACTGGAAGTACTCGAAATGGAAATTGTTTAGTCTTTGATAGCATTGGGGAAGCTGGTTCTAATCAGAAACAATTCAGAGGCAAAACAGCTAGAAAAAAAGCCTGTAGTATTTCCTTGTGCTGGCTTCCATCAGCACCTGTGATAGAGACGGCTCCAGAAGAGTGTCAAGGAGTGAGGCATGTTCCAGAGCTCTGTCAAGATCATTTACCATGAGACTGAAGGAAAACAGCGTGCTTAAATTTTGTGTGTGTGCTCTCAAGTGAGAGCCCTACACACACACACACACACACACACACACACACACACACACACACACACACACAGAGAGAGAGAGAGAGAGAGAGAGAGAGAGAGAGAGAGAAGGGTGAGGATGCAATGTGTCCTTTTAGAATGAATCTGGGGAAAGAGCCTTCGTTTGTATGTAATGTTTAAATTTTGGCAAAGAGATATATTCAGGAAGTCCTCCTGTGACATGTACTGTGGATGATGGACTGGAAGTGAGGCACAGCAGGGAGCCTGAGGGGGCTACTGTAAAGTCGAAGGTAGAAAGCTAGCGATCTAGATTAAGGCCCTGCTTCAGGAGTCTAGAGAGGCCCAGTTTGATGAGTCTGCAGAAGGGGTGGTTTTCCTTTTAGATGTAAGTGAAGTACTTGGATAAAGATCTATGGTGGGAATTCTTTATAAGGTTGGAATTCACATAGGAGGTCAGAGCCCTGAAGCCTTGAGCTGACCAGGTGGGAGTATAATCTGGGAAACTGTTTTTGCAAGGTGGTTTAAGAGCTTGTGAGCCTGCCCTGAAGTGATCTGAAGGGCAGCAGAGGTGATTGTTGTGGTGACCGAGACTTGGGAAAACGCCCTCACCTATGAACCAAGACAGGCTTCTGCTCATCTCACGTTTCATCAATGCTGAGCAAACTCTGTGCTAGGTGCCAGCAAAGCGGCATGGATGAGATAAAGCAGGATCCTGTTCTTGATGCAGTGAGGAGAAAAAAGAAACCAAGCATCCATGTTGAGTCTAGTGAGGACTAGTGGAGAATGACAGAAAGTGCTCTGAGGGTGCAGGGCAGGGGAGTGCTGTGAGGGAGGGCATGAAGCTTGGGTGTCTAGCTTAGGGAGGGGGTGACAGGAGCCCATATTGACACCGGAGAAAGGTAGAAGAGACCAGGAGACATTGGCAGGACCAGATCCTTCTGATGTCAGTCACATGGTTTGATCTGAGGATTTGCGAGTCTACACAGAGCTGAGGAGTCAGGAGCAGCTGGATCAGGGACCCTGAGGACAAGGAGGGGAGAGGGACTGAGGCAGATTTGAGCCCTCAGGTCAGTCAGTGGGCCTGGGCTTAGAGAAGAGCCACGTGCAGGCCATCCTGTCTTTTCACAGCCCTTGTATTAGATGAGAGCATCTCTTCCTAGTCCACAGTGACCACTTCTGAGATGGCAGGCACAGTTGTCATTTACATCCTCATTTGTGTAGAAACTGCCAGAGGTCATCCCAAAGTAAGTAGTTGGAATGCCTGAAAGGAGGGGAATTAGCCTGAGCAGAGAAGGTCTGCAGTTGAGAGCTGTCTTGGGAGAGAGAGACTAAGATGCCTGATGCAGTGGTCATCTGCTTCCTCAGCTCTTGGGGAAAACTGAGTGGATGACGGAGATGTGAAGTGATGAATGGACATTGGAGATGCTTTCTGCCTGCTCGTGTGAGGGTTTGACTGTAGCACAGGCTGGCCTTGAACTCTGGATGTCGCCCACTTCAGTCCCTGAGCACTGGGATTATAGTATACTCTTGAGGAATGACCACCCTTTTTCTCTCAAAAGTAGATTTTCGTGGAAGGCCTAGAGGCACTCTTGTGTCCATGGTGTGCCCTGGCGAGCCACCATGTACCTGGACTTCTCAGCAGGAACTCACACCCTACAAGTGCAGTTGAAGGACCTGCAGATCTGCACCTGAGGTCATGATGTCAGGACCCAGTTCTGAACCTGCAACTTCTTTTTCCCTTTGATGCTAATCAAAGATAAGAAAACAATGAAACAGGGCTCAGTCCTTCAGAACTCTGGCTGCCCTTGTAGAGAATCTGAGTTCAGTTCTCAGCACCCACATGGTTCATAACTGTTTATAGCTGCAGTTCTGGGCTTTTGATGCCTCTTCTGACCTCTGTGTGCCCCAGGAAGCATGTGGTGCACATGCACACAAAACACCCTTAGATGGAAAATGAATAATAATTTTTTTTTTTTTAAGCAACAACAAAATGCACATGTAAAACAGCTTTTGTTGTCCCTGGGGTTGTAAGTTTTGACCTCTGAAGTGGTTTAGACTGAGAGGCTCAGGGTTTCTGTGTCTTATTTGGATGTCTTCCTTAAGAATTAGCCCAAAGCCTAAGTAATGAAGTGCTTTTCCTGCATAACTACACTGAGATCATGGACATATCGTGCCTATGCACCAAAGGTTTGGTTCTTATCCAGATGCAGAAATACTCCGGAATTTTGGAATCTTGACATTTTTAATTCCCGAAGTGGTCTAGTAATCATATCTCCAGTGAGAGATGACTTCCACTGCCTTGTCATTGCTTTTGTGGTCTTTACTGTCAGTAGCCATGCAGGGTGTGCTGAGCTGTGAGGGGTCGTCAGCAGCTGCTGTCCTCTCGGGGAAGTCTCTGGGCTGTGTCTGCTCAGAGGAAAGGTGCTCTTCCTGATTCTACTTCATGCCATGGAGCACAAGCCAACATCTTCAACATGGTCTTCACTGTTTTCTCCTTCTGTTCTGCCTCAAGGCTTTTGTACCTGACCCTTTTTTCTCAGTGGCCAAGTGCTCTTGTGAGTGGCTTCCTTGTCTTTCCCAGGTTCCTTCCCAGTCGTCGGTTTGTGGAACAGGCTCTACTCACCTAAGGCAGGGCTCCATCTTCATTGTTCTTTGTCTCAGCTTGCTCATTTTCCTCCGTACACTGACTGCACGTGCGTATGATCTGTCTCTTCCCAACATCTGTATGTGGGGCCCCTTGTTTTATTTCCAGTTTCTAGTGTTGGCCAGAGTCGGCTTCTAGTTACATAGAGAATACAGGCATGACTCACGCTGTATGAATAAGATGAAACAGCTCTCCATAAATATTGAAAGACAAATGAAGCAGGTGACCAATTGAATTTGATGTTTGTGGCTTAGCACATAGGAATTTCTGCACTTGTCTTTACATCAGAGCAGTTTGGTTTATTTGTGGTTTATATGTGAAACAGAAGACTACCTGCAAACAATAGTGTTAACTTGTGGGGGAGGTCATATGAGTAATTTTGACACATTTATGGATGAAGTGGTTGATGGCTAAGAATTGCTCTGGCATCATTTAGTGGAAGAGACGTAAGAGTTCATAGTAATATGCTGGAGACATGTCAGCAAAGTAAAACCAAGTGTCTTAAAGCAGTAAAATTCATTGCCTTGGTTCTGGAGGTTGAAAGGCCTGGTTGGCATGGCCCTGCTTCCTCTGAGACAGGGTAGATAGAGACCATTCTTGTGTTTTCCAGTTTGTAGTGATGGTCACGGTTCTAAGTAGATTGTAAGGAGCAGTTAGCATGTCCACAGTCTAAGACTGACCTCAGTGGAAAAGGGATTGAGAACTAAGACTAACTTGGGAGTTGAAATGGGTATGATAGTTGATGTAGACCCTTGTGTCTATGATTACTTCCGTCATAAACAAAATTCTCAATCCCCTGTTCTTACTCTCTTTGGAACCAGGCTGCACACATGCTTTTCATTTCTTCTTATGTGTTCACTTTTCCCTATTTCCTGAGTCTTCCAGGTGGTCACTCTCGTTTACTACTAAAAGAGCTGGTCTCACATCCCATGCTGCCTCCTTGTGCTGCAGTTGGAGGTTTTAGTCTTTGCGAGTATGTGTGTGTTCATGTTCATGTATGTATATCTGTGCATGAATACCAGATGTGAACCTCAGATATTTCCTTCGTTTACTCTTCATCTTCTATTGGGAAAGGGTTTCTCACTGAACTGGGAGCTTGACAATTTGGCCTGAGTAGCTGGCCAGCAAGCTCCAGCAGTCCTCCTGTGTCAGCTCTCCAGCACTGAACTACAAGTTCATCACACTCTGCTTTTTTAATGCTTTCTTGAGGATTGAATAGACTCTTCATGCTTACAGCCTTTGCAACTGTCTTTGTTAAGGTTACTCACTGCTGCTGTGATGAAACATTGTGGCCAAAACAACTTGAGGAGGCTTACATTTCCACATCACAGCTCATCATCAAAGGAAGTCAGGACAGGAACCTGGAGTTGAGACCTGATGTAGAGACCACAGAGGAGTGCTAGTTTCTGGATTGCTCCTCATGGCTTGCCCAGCCTGCTTTCTTATAGAACCCAGGACCACCAGCATGGACGGCACCACTCAGGATGGGCCGGGCTCTCCCTCTAATCACCAATTAAGAAAATGCCCTACAGTCCTTTCTATAGCCCCAGTTTTTGTAAGCATTTTCTTAGTTAAGATTCTACCCTCTCAGGTGACTTTAGCTTATGTCATGTTAAATAACTTATTCTTCTCTGGCACACCAACCAACCATACACCAAACCCAGTCTTCAGGGTATTGGCCACAGTTGACCACTTGCCTTCTCTGGCTCATGGAACACCATCCCAGTTTTCTAGTTACATGTTCAAGAAACCTGGTGATTTCTTTTAGTTCTTTTGCTTTAAATAGAATCTGTATGCTGATGACTCCCACATGCCTCTCCAGCTCCGACCTTTCCCCAGATCTCTAAAATAACACATAGCTATTTCAGTGCCTTCCTGCGTTTTCTTCTGAGGCCCCTTAGCTACCACATACCTGAATCAGATCCCCTGGGTCTTGCCATTTTCCCTTCCTGGGAATTGGTGCCATAATTTATTTCCAGGCTGGAAACCTAGACATGATCTTGTCTTCTTTCCTTCACAGTACACAGTCCTGTTAGCAACTTCATCTGTATCTCACCCCTTCTCTGACTGCACACCCTCAGTAGCTCCCTAAAGTCTTCATCTCCGTGCTTTCACTCTGTTCTCTGCCACCTCAGATGAGCACACATTTCCCCAAACATCCTACATGCTCAGTCTAAAGTCCCATAATCTTCACCAGTCCTGAGGAAGCCTTCACTTTACCCCATCTTTTGCTCTTTTACCATTTTCTCTTTTGTTCAGTGCATTCAGGCTCCACATCATTGCGCTTTCCAAAGGTCAGATATCTGTACTTCTGTGTTTCCTGACCACTTTGCCTGGACTCTCATCAGATAGCCACATGGCTTCTATTACATGTCACCGCATCCTCTCTGCCTATCTAGCACACATGCATGCACACATGAAAGTGTAAGTTTCTATAAGGCTGGAACCTTCTTACTCGGCACATTTTCTGTATTCCTCAGAACGTTGTCTAGCCATAGATTCACCTAGTGAGTGAGTGAGTAGAAGGGTAGTTCTCTACATATGTAAAGATAAACCAGTAAAATTAACTGGACTACTGCTCCAGAAACTGCATCTAGCTAGCATAATTGACAAGTAGCTAGAGGAGGGAGGTGATGGAAGGTAGACAAAAGTTTCCTTCATTGTGGAGTATTTTGTATGAATTATTTATTGGCAATTTATTATATAAAAGGATTAATTAAAGGGTTATAAAAACGCTCACTGATATAAAATTGAACTTTAGGGGAATTTTGGAGAGTTGAAATTTCTCACACAATGGCAGCATCAATCTTCCCTCTGAGAGTGCAGGAACAAAAAGGGAGCGTGCAACTGGGTCTTCAAAGGGGGCTGGTCATGCCTGTGGAGATATTCTTCATATTTAATAAGAACCAGTCTGAAATATCAGAGGGATCTATGTACAATCAGTCAAGGCAGAGCAGACAGTGGTAACTCACACCTTTAATCCAGCACAGGGAATATCCAGGAGTGCTGACCTACACCCTTAATCCCAGCAGATCTGAGTTTGAGGTCATCTTAGTTTACAGAGGGAGTTCCAGGCTCCCAGGCAGGCAGTGGTGGTGCCAGGCCTTTAATCTTAACCTGGATGTGAAACAACTGGGTGAAGAGGATATTTAAGGCAGACATAGAAAGACAGAGCAGGCAGTAGAAGCCACAAGGAGCGAGGCTGAGGAAGCTGGAAGACAGCTGGGTGAGATCTGACTGTGGTGTTTCCTCTCTGTAATATCTCAGCCTTTCCCTGAGATCTGGCTCTGAGTTTCCTTTATTCGTGCAACACATGCCCCCATCCAGGACCCTGGAGACCCCAAACCTGTGCCTGTAGGTGTCCTTTAATAATGCTTGAACCCCACTACATCTCCACCTTTTGTCTAACTAAGAAAGTTTGAAACCTAAGTATAAGCTTATATATAATAGAAATAATTATAAGGTAATGTCTAGGAGAAGAAAAGGCAATATCATAAATAAGATCAAACTACGACTAAGAAACAATAAACATAAGGTTTATCTTAAATATCTAGAATATTGGTAAATGATAATATATAGAAATTATTTTAAAGGTGTTTATCTTGAATAATATGAATTTAATATTTTAATGCACTTAGGTAAGATATAAGATGCAAGTAAGTTTAGTTTTCTAATTTTTAACTGTATCAAAGACCTGAGAAGGAAAATTATTATCTGAATGAGCTGAAAGCACAAGAGAGTAGCTTCTAAAATTTAGGAGAGGACAGCGGCAGTCAGCTGCCTTGACAATCACAGCTTTTTGTTAAGTTGGACCATCTACCTTTTTTGGCTGGAGGCCTAGGATATCTGACGGATCTCTTTAGAAACAGGGTATTTTGAGAAACCATCTTGTCTTGGAAGGTTTTAGCAGTCTCTATTTTATGTCTTGCTCTTCTGGACTGGACAGCATGTTTACTGTCAGCAGTCAAGGCAAGGGCAGTTTTTTGCCTAATAGTCCATTATCTGCCAAGGAAGACAAACTCTTTGTGGAGTGTCTTTGATGCCCAAAACCATCTTGGGAAAGGAATGGAGATCTCAGGCTTTATCTTGTCTCTCATGGCTGAATTTTGAACAGCAAAACATTAAATGTCATATTCTTTAGATCTATGAAGTGGTTGAAGACTTTTGTCTATCTGACATATTTTACTATATATGTGAGAAACTTAAACAACATGACTAATACATGGCAAACTTAAGTAATTATGATTTGTAATTCTTAAAGACTGAAGTTTACATTGCAAAAATAGACAATCTATAAATGGGTGTATAGTTTTTAAATAATGACTTTAATGTGACATTAACATTAAACAAAGGCAAATGTAAAATATAGAATGACAACAGTATCTTAGATAAAATTATATAACATCTAAATGGGTATACAAAACATCTTAAACAGAAATATATATTATATAACATATTATAATTAATATAATGTATGAATATATATTATGACTAGTATAATTAAACAGGTCAAAATTCCATAGTAGAAATGACAATATGCTTAATATTAATGTGCAAAATATTTTAACGGATAGAAGCACATGTAAAACATGGCAACTATAGATTCAATTTTGTATCAATATATAAATTACCTTAGACATATAAAATAATTTTATGTTTGAATTTGTATTAATATACAAATTATCTTAAGCATGCATAAAATAATTTTACATTTGTATCATTATACAAGCATCTGTCATAGTGTAAATTGTCTATGGCTCATATTTGACTAGTACTTGTTTATGGGTTGATATAATAATTTATTTATATCTGTTTTATCTACTCCCTTTTCTTTAAAAGAGATTCCTGAGTCTATATTATTGTTTCACCTTCAACCTAAATATAACTTACAACCATCCTGTAATCATCTATACTTATTGGGAGAAGGGTGTAATTTTTTTATAGGGCCACTTTTTGTTGTCTTGTGGGTGACATCGCCCATGTTGTGTGCTAGATATTGTATGAATTATTTATTGGCAATTTATTGTATAAAAGGATTAATATTTATTAAGGGGCTATATAAACACTCATTGATAAAAGATTGAACCCTAGGGGAACTTTGTAAAGGTGAAATTTCTCACACAACGGTGGTACCAATCTTCCCACTGAGAGCACAGGACTCCCTCAATAATGCCTGAACCCCATCACAGTGGGAAGGAACCTGGAAATCATCTGTGATTTATTTGCATTCTAACAGATCTTTAAGAACCTGAAGCACAGGAAGATATGAGCTTAGGAAGGATTACCTGCTTGCAATGTGGTGACTGAGTTGTCAGAGGATAAGACTTAAAGATGGGAAACTAGTTAGTAGACCATAGTAGGGATAGTAATGCTTAGGAAACAACATGTCATCTCAGTGCTTGTCTTAGTCACTGTTCTATTGCTGTGAAGAGTCACCATGACCACAGCAGGAAAACAATTAATTGGGGCTGGTTTACAGTTTCAGAGGTTTAGTCTATTGTCATCATTGTTGAGAGCATGGCAGTACATAGTCACGGTGCTAGAACAGTAGCTGGGAGTTCTGTATCCTGATCCGTAGGCAGCAGGAAGAGAAGCAGGGAGGGAGAACATGGGCTTTTGAAACCTCAGTCCATCCCTAGTGACATACCTCCAAAGGGACACCGCTAATCCTCTCCAACAGCTCTGCTCCCTGGTGACTAAACATTTAAATTCATGAGTTTATAGGGGGGATCCTTATTCAAACCACCATACTTTATGAAAAGATATGCATTCAGTGCCTGACTGCTGTGCTCAGAACTCCAGTAAAGACAAGGTGTCAGAACTCTAGCCTTCCTTTACAAGAAAACCTGAGGCAGTATGTTAAGCTCTTTATTGCTGTGGCAGATACTAGAGAAACATCATCTAAAGGGGGAGATAATTATTTTGTCTCATAGCTTTAGAGATTTTAATCCGTGACTACTTTGCTACCTTGCTTCTTCTACCCACAGTATTTTTAACCACATAGCAAGACTACTTCAGGAGCATTAGCATTTATTCACTTTACATATCTTGTCTCAGTTTTTATATCACAATAAACATCTTTGGTTTTTTTTTTTTTCCTTTCTAGGATTGAAGCATATTCATAGAACCACTACATCAACTCAAACACAAGACTCTTTATTTCAGGAACTGATTATGAAAAAATCAAAAAGAAATGAAACTTTGAACATGAAGTCAGAAAAACTTTTTATATATGAAGGTAAATTAGAGGACGATCGGGAGAAGACTGTTTTGACTATAGAAAGAAGCCATAAAAACAATGAATTTAGCCCAAAGTCACATAGAGAAAAAAGGGCATCAGACTGTGAAAAACAAAACACTTTCCAGCAGATATATTTATCTAATCAACCAAAAATCACACCAGATAAACGCTATAAATGTAGTATGTGTGAGAAAACTTTCATCAACGCCTCATCTCTTCGGAAACATGAGAAAAACCACAGTGGAGAGAAATTATTTAAATGTAAAGAATGTTCAAAAGCCTTTAGCCAAAGTTCAGCCCTTATTCAGCATCAAATAACTCATACTGGAGAGAAGCCTTATGTGTGTAAAGAATGTGGGAAAGCCTTCACTCTCAGTACTTCCCTTTATAAACATCTAAGAACCCACACTGTGGAAAAATCCTACAGATGTAAAGAATGTGGGAAAGCCTTTAGCAGAAGGTCTGGTCTTTTTTTGCACCAGAAAATCCATGCCCGAGAAAATCCTAATAAATATAACCCGGGCAGAAAAGCATCCACTTGCTTTTCAGGAAGTCAGAGAATCCATTCCAGAAAGAAGACCTACTTGTGTGGTGAGTGTGGCAACACCTTTAAATCTAGCTCATCTCTCCGCTATCATCAGAGAATCCACACTGGAGAGAAACCTTTCAAGTGTAGCGAGTGCGGCAGAGCCTTCAGTCAGAGTGCATCACTCATTCAACATGAAAGAATTCACACTGGAGAAAGGCCCTACAGATGTAATGAATGTGGAAAAGGCTTCACTTCTATTTCGAGACTCAATAGGCACCGAATAATTCACACTGGGGAGAAGTTTTACAATTGCAATGAATGTGGCAAAGCCTTAAGTTCCCATTCAACTCTTATTATTCATGAGAGAATTCACACTGGAGAGAAACCATGTAAATGTAAAGTTTGTGGGAAAGCCTTCAGACAGAGTTCAGCTCTGATCCAGCATCAGAGAATGCATACTGGAGAAAGACCTTATAAATGCAGTGAGTGTGGGAAAACATTCAGGTGTAACTCGTCCCTCAGTAACCATCAGCGAATTCATACTGGAGAGAAACCATATAGATGCCAGGAATGTGGAATGTCATTTGGCCAAAGTTCAGCTCTTATTCAACACCGAAGGATTCATACTGGGGAGAAACCCTTTAAATGTAACATATGTGGGAAAACCTTTAGGCAAAGCTCTTCACGTATTGCACATCAGCGAATTCATACTGGAGAGAAACCCTATGAATGTAACACATGTGGGAAACTTTTCAACCATAGGTCATCCCTTACCAATCATTATAAAATTCATGTGGATGAGGATTCTTAAAAAAAAAAAAAAATTGCATGTGTCAAAAGCCTTAAGCCAAAGCTCTTCAGAGAATATGTGCTTGAGAGATGTAGTAAACACAATGAATATGGAGAGAAAATTCTACAATCAAGTAAACCCTATGGGTAAATTGTGTAACAGAAAATTATTCATGCCTATCCAACACTTAAAAATCATGTGAGAGCCAGCCATAGTGGTTTATACACATAGTCAAAGTTACCGAAGACCCTGAAGCTTGAGAATTGTTTGAGGCAGCCTGAGGAAACCTAGGGAGACCCCATCTTGAAAAAGGAGTAACCTAGATGAAGGATTTACAACTGAAGATCACGACTTCAGGTATTTCTAAGGTGGTGCTTTTCTCTGCAGCAGTGTGTGCTGGATGGCAGTGTATTCATAGGTATCTAAGTCAACAGCAGAGTGCACTGGATTTATTAGTAAAACACTAAACTCTACACTGGTGATATTTTTATAAAAATTTAATAACATCCAAAGGGATCAAAGAAATGACACATTTTTAGAGAAAAAAAAGGCCAAAATAAAATATTTAAATGAACTGTAATCTACCTCTTAGTCTCTGAAGTTTATCACTTTACCTGATTTCAAATGTTATGTGTGGATTTTATTAAAGATGGAAAATAAGCTGGTCTCTACTGGTATTGATGTGATTTGGAGCTATTCTAACCAGTTAATTTTGTTTCCAGAGTTTTTGTTGTTTCTGCTTTGTCTTAAACTCATGCATTACTAAATTTTATCTGTTATCCTATGTGCTATTGCCCAGGTATATTAAATATGAAAATGGGCATTATGGGGAGCTGAAGAAATGACTCAGTGGTTAAAAGAATGTTTTGCAGTTTCAAAGGACACAAGTTCAGTTCCCAATACCCACGTCAGGTGACTCACAAGTACCCCTACCTCTAGCTCCAGGAAAGTCTGATGTTTCTAGTCTCCACAGGCAATTGCACAGGTGCATATTAACCCATAAATGCGTACTTTAAAATCTTTTCAAGATAAAATGGAGAATATAATTAAAAGTTATTTTGGTTTGGTTTTGTCACACACAAAACCATATCAGAAGACATTTGGTAAATCTAACACCTGTAGGAAATGCTGAAGACTGCTGTTATTTAGAGATGCTTGTGTGCCTTCATAGGTTGAAATGCTAAATTCCATGGTGATGGAATCAAGAAATTGGGGCTTTTCAAAAGATTATTAAACCACGTAAATTAACCCCTCTTTACTGGGATGAGTGTTCTGATGAAATAGTGTGTTCTGTTTTCAGCTGTCTTTCAAATACCACAAGATGATGCCTTTGAAAAATGTAGATTTCACTAGACAGCAAACCTTAAAAGTTGCATTAATATGATGGCTCACCTTTATTGTCATCATTTAGAACCACCTAGAAGGCACACCTCTTTTCGTGACACACCAGAGGTTTAGCTGTGGGTTAAAGAACCACCCTAAGTGTGAGTGACATACCATGAACTAGAGTTTGGACTGAAAAAAAGAATAGCCAGCTGAACATGAATGTTTCTGTTTCCAAATCAACTGAGTGCAAGCAACCTGACTCCTACAGCCATCATCTACCTCTACCACTATGTCTTTCCTAGTGTGATCTACACCTGTGCTACTCATAATTGTATTTATACTCTGGGTGAGACTCAGTTTCTCTGTGTAGTCCTGGCTATCCTGGAACAGCTGGAACTCAATCAGTAGAACAGGCTGGCCTCAGCTTAGAGATCTGCCTACCTCTGTCTCCTAAGTGCTGGAATTAAAGGTGTGCACTGCCATTGCCGGGTTTATGTTTATAATTTTAAGTTAAAAAAAACTCATCTTTAGTAGCCACAGACCCTTCACTGAGAAAAGTTGTGTTACATATTGCTAGTCCAGATCTAGAAATTCTCTGGTGTGAAAATTCTCTGTACAATGCTCTATAGGGACATCAGAAGGCAACCACCTGAGACCAGGCAGCATATCACAGTAACTAGATGGCACCTGGAAATAAAATTTGTAATCAAATGAGATGACCAACATGTTTTCCTATTAATGGCTGGGTTTGGAAGGAACCCAGAACAACATAGAGACCAAAGAATAGAGAAGGCTCACAACTTTCTGGGTAACCTGAGGTCAGCTCTGCTGATTTTTTTTTTTTTTTTACCTACATTTAATGTTGCATTAGCCAAATATTACTGGCTAGATAATTTATAATGAGTTGCATTTTTTTTTATTATTTTGCAATAGTGTTAACTGAAAAGTCTACGTCTGATGAAGGCCTTGCTAGAACATAAAATAGCCAAAGCCATCACTCAATACTTGCTCCACAATAACAATAGTAATCCATTCATTTGAGTGCACCACCTTTCAGTGCTATTAATTTGGAGATTTTGTTGCCAGCACATGAACTTGGTGGTGGTGATGGCATGTTCAAACAATAGCATTTCCTATCCTTTTGATGTACCAGCCTGACTCCATCTTAAAGTTAAAAGCTATTTTGCTGGGTCAAAATAAGTTTGTCTCTGCTGCAAAATTCCAAGTTGACTGTACTTTAACCTGTTTCTGGAATTTGGTGTGCTCTTCACCGTGGAGTTTGATTCACACCTCAGAAGTACTCTGATAAGATGTTCTGCCAAAATGATCTGTCAAACAATCTAATTTGCTGTCTGCAAATTAGTCTTCTGAGAAAAAAAAAATGCTTGTTAGATTGTTACTTCACATTCCTTCAAAAAAAACAAAAACCCATTTACACATTTTTTTTCCTATAAGAAGAATCTAGAAAAGTTAGCCCATGCTGCTCCCTCAAACCCCAATCTCGAGTCAGTCCTATGCATAGTAATTAAAGTTTTCATAGTTGGTTTTTAAATTGGAGGTGGTATTTGTTCTTACTCAGGATTAACAGTTTCCTTGTGGCTCTCATGCTCTGATCACAGGCTGGATGGCTCGTCAGGATTGCTTGCTATTTCAGAGGACCTGTGATTGGTTTTCAGCACCCAAATTGATTGTCTCACAACTGCCTCTATCTCCTATAGTGAGCCTCCAGTGACTTGTGTATTGAATTTGAGATATAACAGTTCCAGAGAACTCCAGGTGATTACTGTCCAGAGGTCTTTACTGGGCTTCTCTGAAACTTTTATTCCAAGATATCACAGTACTCAAAGCAAGGACAGAGAAGCAATGCTAGACATCCAGAGTAGTTCTCATCATTTTCACCAGATGTCCTCAGAGGGCAGGAACTCCCAAAGCCAGGGGTGGGGGTTGTATTTGCAAAATGTACTTGAATGTTCCAAGCTGGAGGAAAGAAATATCTTACCTATGGCATCCCTTGGGTGGTGGATGCATTCCTCTCAGAGGGATAAGCAAAGGTCCAAAGGAGCAGAAAAGCAAAATAACATAGGGAAATTTATACTATCTGCAGGGATTTTCCATCTTCTGGCCTCTGCAAGCAGCTACACACATGTGGCACACACACATATAATCACACACACAAAGAAATAAATATCCATGTTCAGAGAAGCATTTATCATCACAGAGTAACTTTTACACTCAAAGACAACAAATTTTGTCTTTGTATTTTTCCCAACATATATTTTTTTATTAATTTTTTGAGAATTTTATAAAATGCATCCCAATTACACTTGACTCCTAGTCCTCCCTGGTCCACTCTTCAACCCTTGTGTCTCCACCCACCCCAAGAAAAAAAAGAAAAATACACCAAGTCCAATTTGTGTCGCCATATACCTATTGGAACATGGTCAGATTCCCAGCACCCAGCCCCCGGAAGAAAACTCAGTCTTTTCCCCCCTCCCCTCCCCCCTCCCCTTCCTGTCACTTCCAGTAGCTATCATCTATGAAGAGCTATACCTCAGCACCCCCACCACAATTTCTAAGGACTCTCTTTAGTAGCTCCTGTAGTAATAAGTTTCTGGCCCAGGCTAGCCCCAAGATCTGGACCTGCCCTCAGCTGCTTAGCCCTGCCAGACCTGAGGAAACACACGGGAACTTATATTAATTTCATGCTGTTCAGCTATGGCTGAGACTTATTGCTAGCTTTCATTTTAACACAACCCATTTCCATTCATCTGTTTTGCCACATGGCCCATGTGTAGTGGGACTATGGCCTGGTACATTGTGAATATTTGTCCTGCCTACTGGTTTAATAAAAAGCTGATTGGCCAAAAAGCAGACAGGAAGTGTGGGCAGGGCTACCAGACTAAGAAAATTCTGGGAACAGTAAGAGCAGGGCAGAGACACCAGAGAAACATCAACAAAGATGCCAGCAGACAGAGAGGAAAGAAGCTGAAATGCTGCTCTGAGTAAAGGTTCCGAGCCACATGTCTGAACAAGAATCATGAGTTAGTTTAAGAACAAGAGCAACATGTCTGAACGATAGGCCAAGGGCATGAAATGAATATAAGTGCCTGTGGGTTTCTGTGGGACTGCATGTCTGTGAGTCTGGACTACAGGCCGGAGAGGCCAGAAACTACATACTACATCTTCCTCCTCAGCAGCTCACAGCTTTTCTGCCTGACTCTGCCCTTTTCCTCCTTTATCAATGCTTGTATTTTCTACCTATTTCTAAGATGCCTCACTATAGGCACAAACAGTTCCTTCATTAACCAATGATATTCAGAGCCTACAGAAAGACTTCCCATATCAGCTTCCTGTCTGGACTGTTTCTTGGGGGAAGGGGAGAGCAGAGGTTGTCACAGAAGCCTCCAGTGTCTCTCATTCTCAGTTATGAGTTTGCAGTCATCGGCACCACTGCAAAGGAAGGATCCTTCCCATTGCAGCTTGTGGGAGATTGTGTTGTTTCATTGTAAATAATTATCCCATCCACTGGTTTAATAAAAAGTGCTGATTGGCCAAAGGCAGGCAGGAAGTGTGGGCGGGGCTACCAGACTAAGAAAACTCTGAGAACAGGAAGCACAGAGCAGAACTCCAGAGAGAAGCCGGAAGAAGCAGAGGACAACCATGCTGCTGTGAGAAAAGGTACCGAGCCCCATGGCTGTACAAGATAAGAGTCATGGGTTAGATGAAGGGTAGAGAACTAGCAAGCTATATGCCTGGGCCTTAGGCCAATCAGTCTAAAACTATTGAAAGCATCTGTGTGTCTCTATGGGACTGCGGGACTGCAGGACTGCAGGTCTTAAACCTTGAGGTTTGGCCCAAAAGTCTGGGCCAGAAACCTCATACTACAGCAGCTGCTAAGAGCACAGATCATGGACTTCCACGTGGTCTCCTGGAGCAGCCCTGATCACAGACATCACTATGGCTTCTGGTGGCAGCTTGAAGTATGGACACCAACATGGCCTCCAGCAGCAACAAAAACCACAGAAGTCTTTTGAGGAGGCTTAATCTAGAAAATGAACCATCTTGGATATCTTGTTGCTCAGAGTCAAGGTGATCATATTATTGGGCATTGTGTTGGGGAGGGGGAACTCCAGGCTGCTGTACACCATTGTGCCCTCAGTTCAAGCCCCTCTGCCAGTACCCTGGGCATGACCATCATGTTAGAAGCCTATGGGCATCAGCGCTGCCCGTTGTCCCCCTACCCCATCCATGGCAGTGTTACTGGCAGTAGCAGTGGTGGCTCTGTGCCCCAGGCCAAGCCTTGGAGCAGAGTAGCAGTACTACCCTAGTGGCATTGGGGTGAGGTGGGCCAGTGGCAACACAAGCTTCCTGGTGGCCTGAAGTGCTTCTCTCTTGGGTCCATTCTATTCCACCTTTTTTTCTAATTCCATGAAACTGCTTTGTAAAAGTGTCTTTTCTGTAAGACATGCCTTTTTAAAGTTGTTCCAGAGATACTGTGAACTCTACAGGCTCATCCTCCACTGCTGTTCTCCCCTTGAAATGTCTCTGGGTGTCTCAGGCTCCTTGGAGCTGCCTCATAGTTCCTTAAGTGCAGGTGGCCACTGCCATCTTGAATGGAGTCACTGCTAGAGCCCAGATTTTCAATACTGCCTTTTCCATTTTATAGCTTTGATTTAACATTGCTGAATCTCTATAAGGAATGGCAGCTTATACTAGAGACTGACTCTTCTGCCTACAAAAGACACTTAGCAATCTCTGCCTTACCATTTTGTGCCCATTTCTGGGGCAGTAGGGGCTGGTGGTCAAATTGATGGATTTTTCTATGCAGAACCTCTTTCAGAAGTCTTTCTCTTGAAAAACCAAAGTGTATTCAAAGGACTCTGGCCAGCTCGACCATGGCAGGCACAGCTCTGGCAGGTCTTGCCATTCCTGAATCTAGCCATCAAGGTCTATTTGACCACTCCCTCCCCCTGAGGCTGACTTCTAAGGTCCAACTATCAAAGTATTGAGTGATCCAACCTGGAAGTCTGTGTCGGGCAGGGATGTTGTGCTAAAGCATATGGCAAAGGACATCTTGTGCTAAGCTCCACTCCTTAGACTATGAGGTATATCCCACTGAGAGTTCACCTATAATATATGAACATCTGGACTGGAACTCATGACCAAGCCATCCAAGGATCATTTGAAGTTCCTTATATACAACAAGGCCCCAGGGGCAACTCTGCACTGTATACTGCACATCGAGAGTCTTTATAGGACTACCTGGTCCCTTGTCCCAGGATCCAGAAGCCAATGCACTCTCACCCTATTATCTCCAAAATCCAGCTGTGACAATTGGCCTGGCCCTAGGGGAGGGACTCAGTTCAGCAAGACCCAGTCTAGGTCTTTGCTTGTCAAACGAAAGACCATAATTTAGCATCTCTCTGGGTGATCAGCATCACCTTTCCAGACATAGAGACTTTCCACCGACACTTTCAACTAAAGTTGAAAAGAAAAGGTTCCAAAGAAAAGGTCTGGTGGGATCTGGATCTATGAGACAGAATCATTTTGATAAACGTGACACATAAAATGCAAATAGATCTCAAAGGTCTTATACATACATAAATTTGTGTAACTTAACCATATGCTATGTATTCATATTGCTGTCTGGAAAGAGAAAAGTGAAATAAGCATCAGCCACAGGGATGGGTGCTCTTGTCCATGGTTAGAACCTTTGAAACCTGAGGTATTTTGACTCTACAGTGAAGGAAAATCAGGTTTTGTAGAGTTATGCGGAGGCTGAGGTTTTAAGGACTTCCCCTTTAGCTGAAAACTCAAATAGATTTTTTTTCACCAGAAATCAACAGTGTGCAGTCAAGAGACTTGAAACAGTTTGTATTTTGAAGATTAGGCAGAATCCTTCAGATTCTGGGGTCCAGAATCCTTTAAAATCTCTCCTTTCCTGGAGATCAGGCACAGCCTTTCCCAAGTTTTCAATCAAATACTACTATAGATGTCAACTTGTGGTTACGTGGCTGGTGTAATCATCTGAAAATAATAATCTTGGTGTTTTACAAAGGAATACATGGCCAGGCAACTTCTTTTGGCAAAAAGCATGGTCCAGAACCCAAAGCAGGCTGGTGAGCACATTCACCCAAAATATCTCTTTTATCCCCCAAGGGATGTATTGACTGTGTCTCATCCTGTTGGTAGGAGTTCTGCAATTCTCAATCTGATGAGATTAGCTAATTAGCCAATCTGTGGTTTTCTGTTCATTTGTAGGTGAAAATGGGCCCTCAGGTTCCGCCAAATCCATCTCTTACACTGAGTGCAGTCTTCCCACCCAGGTGTACAATGCTGAATGTACAGTGCTTTTCATGACCACATATGAAAGTCATGTGTCATCAGAATACTGGGCATGGGGCAGGATAGAGGAAGGAGAGGACCGTTCTTTGGCATGCCAGGGAATGGCACAAGAAACATGTTATCCCAAATTTCTTGGACCTCATTCAATTTAAAGTAGGCATCAGCCTACATTTGCTCCTTCTGTGTGAAAGGGGAGTGTGAGAGAGGAGAGAACCATCCACACAGAGGAGATGAAGATGTATACCTACTGACCCCACACAAACTGTCCATCTCCTTCTACAAAGCCTTCAGGACCGATCTACTGTCCTCCTCAGGCCCGCAGAGGACTAATGCTCATGGTAGGAAACAGGAGCCTAAAGCATGCTCTCACTACTTGGGCTCAGTGGAAGAAAGGGGCCTTAAAAATCCCAGTAAATGAGGGCTGGAGGTGTAGCTCAGTGGGTGGAGTTCTTGCCCAAATTTCACAAAAGCCTGGGTTCCATCCCCAGCAGGGCATAAGTAAGTCATGGTGAGGGCACATCTGTAACAGTAGAGGCAGGAGGATCAGTTCAAAGTCATTTTCTACTAGTAAGTTTGAGGCTAGAAAGCTTGTTTTTTAAAAATCCCAGGACTTGAATCTGAAAGAAGCTAATTTCTTTATTCGGTGGTTTCCATAGTAACTGCATATGTTCTGAGAGAGGTGGCTGAGAATGACAGTCTTCTCTACACATGTTTAGAGGATCATAGGGGCCTTAAATAAACTGCCATAAACACAACCAGCTCCTATTACAAACTAAAGAACCCAATGCTTGCCTCTCTATTCAGGTGTGGGGACCCTTTTCTCTAAGAGCTTCTTTTGTGACAGCTGCTCAATCCCGTTTGCATTCTTTCTTTCATCTGTAGTCACAGAACTTCTGTTCACTGTATTTGTAGTTTCTCAGCCTGGTGGTGTGGCCCTTTGAAATCTCAATGCTGACCACCAGTGACACATCTTCAACAAGGCCACACCTACTCCAACAAGGCCACACCTACTCCAACAAGGCCTGTCGTACTTAGAGTTTCTATTGCAGTGAAAAGACACCATGACCAAGACAATTCTTACAAAGAAAAACATTCAATTGGGACTGGCTTACAGTTCAGATCTTTAGTTTATTAACATCATGTCAGGAAGCATGGTGATACACAGGGAGACCTGATGCTGGGGAGGTAGCTGACAGTTCTGTATCTGGATTGGCAGGCATCAGGAAGAGCAAGCTATTGGACCTGGATTGGGCTTCTGAAACCTGAAATCCCACCCCCCAGGGAAACAAAACAAGACCATACCTTCTCCAACAAGTCTGTAGGTCCTAATCCTTTCAAATAATGAATGCCACTCCCTATAAACATATGGGAGACATTTTCATTCAAATGACTACAAGGTCACACCTGCTAATCCTTCTAACCCTTCACAAACAGTCATACTCTCTGATGACCAAGCATTCAAATATATGAGGCCATGGGAGAGATTTGTATTCCAAACACCACACAATCATAACAAATAATTCAAAGGTATCCATGATTTCCTTCTCATGTCAATATTAACATCAATGTCAGAATCATGCTTTCTTTAGAAGGAAGGAAAATGCTGGGCATGGAGTATATGACTGCACTCCCAGTATGTAGGAGTCAGAGGAGGAAGGATCCTGAGTTCATAGCCAACCTGGGCTACCTACCAAGAGGAGAAGGGAGGGGAGAGGAGGGGAGGGGAGGGGAGGGGAGGGGAGGAGAAGATTATAGGATACAGAAGAGCTACTTGCACCTTAAACTCCCCTCATTTTTGTATACTGATACAACTATTGAAGAACCCCAGAGGGAAATTGATTCCCAGTTTTCTGAGGAAGAGCCATACTGTATTCCAGAGTGGCTGTACAAGTTTACATTCTCACCAACAATGGAGGAGTGTTCCCCTTGCTCACATCCTCTCCAGCATAGGCTGTCATCTGTGTTTTCATTCTGACAGGTGTAAGGTGGTATCTCAAAGGTGTTTTGATTTGCATTTCTCTGATGGCTAAAGATGTTGAGCAATTTTTTAAATGCCTTTCAGTCATTTGCAATTCTTCCACTGAGAATTCCCTCTTTAGTTCTGAACCCCCCCCCCCATTTTTAATTGGGTTATTTAGGTTTTGGGGCTCTAGTTTCTTGAGTTCTCTATATATTTTCGAGATCAGTTCTCTGTCCGACATAGGGTTGGTGAAGATTTTTTTCTCATTCTATAGGCTGTTGTTTTGTCTTATTGACTGTGTCCTTTGCCTTACAGTGCAGTTTTAAGGATTCCCGGCACATAGCAATCATGTGGTAAACCCAATATGGCGCCTGCAAAACAAGTCACATATGGAGGGCATGCCCCTAGGTGTAGTAAGAGGTTTCTGGCCCAGACTTTCAGGCCTAGCCTCAAGATTTAGACCCGCAGACCCGTAGACCCATAGTCCCACAGAGACACACAGATGCTTACACTAATTTTAGTGTAGTGCAGTCTGGTGAGGCCATAGCGACAAGAGAGAAAGGAGCAAATGTGTGAGCCCTCACTATGCACATTTCAGTCTCATATTAGGGAGAGCAGAGCCTCCAGTTACAATACTACATGATTTCATTGTTCATCAAGAGTGTCCTATCCTCACTGGACAAGGTTTTGTTGTCCTCACTGAGGACCTGTATGGTCTTAAGGGGCTGTAGTCACCTTAACTACAGCCAGGAACAGTTATAGAATTTCCCTAGAAGGCTCATGTTCCAAGCCTCCTCCCTGGTGACAAAGAACCCTGCAATATGGTCTTGCTGCCTCCCTGTGTTTCTTTGAATTCTCAAGCAGTCCCCACTGTAGGGACTCATCAGCATAAACAAAGACAATAAAAATGAGTATGTAAGAACTATAATAACAATACGTATTTCTTGTTCATTACTTGTGATGGTGAGAGGCAGTGAAAGGCGTGTGAGGGCCAAGCAGCCTTTTTTATATTTGATAATCAATCTCTGTCTCTCACTATCTCTTTGTGATCTCCCTCTTTTTCTTTCTTATTTTATTTTATTTTGGTTTTTGATTTGGAGATAGGGTCTCATTGTGTAGCCTTGGCTATCCTTAAACTCACTCTGTAGACCAGTCTAGTCTTGAAATCACAGAGGTCTGCCTGGCTCTGTCTCCTGAGTGCTGACATTGAAGGCATGTACCACCACACCCAGCTGTCTTGACTGGTGTCCATGAGACTTTGACTCAAAAATAACAGACAAAAATTATACATCATTATTTAATTGAGAAATCTTTCTACAATAAGTACTCTGACACTAATAAGGATAGAACAGAAGAAATATCTTGAGCAGGACATATCAGGATCCTCCTGCCTCTGTCTGACATATGCTGGAATTGTAGCCATCTATGCAATATTCAGTCAGCAATTTACTTCCTTCTCAAGGAAGCAATACTAGGACATTGGTGTTAACATTGACACCAGGTGGATATTCTGAATACATTTGTGTTCTTTGCTATAATTGTACGTGAAATTATAATAAATCTCAAATATTTTCATATTAGATTTTTTTAATTCACTCAGAAATGTGTAGTGCATTTACCATGTAATATTTTTTTTCTGAAATAGTCTTTTGATATAAGAATTAACTGTGTTGATATATCTTATATTTAATATCAGAGAATAGAATCATTCACAGTCAAGCCATGAAGGTTAGAAAATGGTGACTCACACCTTTAATCCCATCACAAGGAATAAAAAAGTGGTGACCCCCATGCCGTTAATTTCATTACTTAGGAGACAGATCTTTCTGCATCTCTGTGAGCTCAAGGCCTAATAATCAAACAGTAGTAGCTCACATCTTTAATCCTAACTTTAGGATTATGAAACAGAGTTGAACCCGGAAGTGAAACAATTGGGCGGGGAAGATATTTAAGGCAGGCGTAGGCAGACATTCAGGTGTTTTATAGGAGCAACAAACCAGGCAGAAGATAGCATTTCCCTGTTCAGCCTGAGAAGTTGGCTGGGTGAGAATTTTCTGTGGTCTGTTTCTTCTCTCTGATATTCCAGCTTTTCTCCAATACCTGGCTCTGAGTTTTCATTATATACTAACTAGAATTTGCACAATAACTAACTTCAATTTATTCTTTGGGACCAGAATTAGCCCCAAATCCAGGCATATGCAATCCATTCACAGAACTGTATGGATTTGATCCAAGGAATTGCTGGGTTCAAAGGAAATCTATTTCTTTCTGGTCTTTCAGACCAACTCTCTCAGCTCCTGATTCTCATACCCAGGTCCAGCCTGCTGGCCATGTTTAGTCTACTACTTTCTCTGTTCTCCAACAGATGCCTCTGGTTGTACTGTTTTTCATATGAACAATAAATGGAGTGGTCATGTCAACAGTTTTTACTTCCAAAACAATAACAACAACAACAAAAAACAAACTGGGAGAGCCACAAATGAAGCCCCGTGCAGTGAGCTCAGACTCTCCTAGCCAATCCAAGCTGCTGTTTAGACTCTCCTTGGGTCCAGATCATTTGTCCCTACTGATTTCTGCCTCCCACCACATTCAACTCCAGTTTTAGACCCACCCCTTCAAACTCTTCCTCCCTTCACCTGCTCTGTCTTGGTTCTGTCACAGCGGGGTTGTCTCTGTCAGCTGGAGCCCAGGACTACTGCTCCTCACTCGACTTGGCTCCTGGAGCTTACACTGTCTCTGAAAAAGTCCTCTTGTGTGCTAAGCAGCTTTCTGCCACCCTACTAGGCACCCATCAAAAGGAAAGAGATGTTTTTCCTTTGTGACTTGGAAATTTTTTCCCTGATAAGCGTCCTGGTCTTCTTGGTGACAAGCTCCATTCTTCTCTGGAGCTTGCCCTGTGGACTCCTCACCCACCTTCACAAACTGTTTCCTTCCCACACTCAAGAGGTCCCGTGAGTCTAGATACCTTTCTGTGAGTAGCTTGGCCTCAGTATAGCTTCAGTGACCAAGATGAACACTAAAACTTCCAAACTGTCTGATTACACAACCTTTGCCACCGCAGAGACAATGAGCCCGAATCTCTTGTCTCTAAACTTTCTCTGCTCTCCACTCTCAAAAATCCCTCTTGTCTCTAAACTTTCTCTGCTCTCCACTCTCAAAAATCCCTTATCTATAAGACTTCTTTGTCCTGCTTTCTCATTTCTCCTTCTAGCTGCTAAATTCAGGCTTAACATAGTCTCAAATGTCTTTTGAATACAGATAATACTTTTATATTGCCTTATGCTGCTCTACTTTATTAAAAATCCGGCTCTGGAGTTCAGTTATGGCTCTCTGTCTCCAGACTTAAGCATGTGTGTTTAAAATGTTTGTTCCAAAACCTCTGTCCTAGGTGAGAAGAGCTAGGTAACTTTTTGAGAAGGGGAAGAGAAAAACTGAGGAGCCCAGGTTCATGACACCACGTGCTTCAAAACAGATACAGAGTGAATTGTTCTCCAAAGTGACTAATGCTGTTAATCACACACTCCTTGCCTTGGCTTTTTCTCTCTCTAAATACACATCTTATACCTTAAATCTCTAAAACTTTTGTTAAAGTCTAGACTTCATCTCCAAATCTATAAAACTTTTGCCTAAACTCTCACCATCTCAGCATTTATATGTTCATTAGTGTGATTTCATTGTTTGTAAAATCCGTAAGGAAAATTTTGCTTAAAATCTGTAACAAAAAAGATTGAAAGTAAATAATAATAATAATCTAACATATAAATTTTTATTGCTGCAGCATGCTTATATGTAACTTGGATTAACCTCTTCAGAGAAGTGGATTTGCTATAGCACAGTATGTATGTAACTTAGACTCAGTATTTGTTTATGTGAACTAGGACTTGCTAGCAACATGTTTGATATGGGACAGAAGAATAGGGAACTATTCTGTTGTAACTGATCCTATGCTGTATAAATGTTTATATCAATATTTCTAAGATTTTATATATACACATATATTTTAAGTTTTTTCGTGATATTGATGTTCATATAGAACACTAATTAATGCTAGAAAAAAAAGTTTTTATTTAGCTTTCTGTACATTGTGTTAGGTTTTAGTCTCTTATCAGTTTTCTGCAGTGATTCATGATAATACCTAATTGAGACCTTTGAAGTACCCAAAAGGAAGATGGGGCCCCACAACGATTTCACATGGACTCTGACAAATCCACTAGGCTGACAAACACCAACCAAAGATCAGATTTGGACTACAAGCTGCTCAGGACAATTTCGAGGCAGCTCGCTGAGATGAACCAGCCTCACAGACTACTACAGCCAGGACTTGAGACAAGCTGTGTGCTTTCCTGTTATGCAGAGACTGGACAACAAATGACACAGCTACTTATTTCAGGACTTGACAATTAACAAAACTTTTCTTTTCAGGATCCCCTAAAGATGCTAGACAGCAGGAAATAAATTTAAGAACACAATGCCCATATTCCCAAGAGGTGGGATGGGTGATTTTTGGTCTTTAAATGGGTTGTGGATGATTGTTTGTGTTTAAGGTCATTGTTATTGGTTATAGTTGAGAAAAAAGCTGAACAAGGGAGATTAGATTCAGAGATTTTGTTCAAAAAAAAAGAAGAAAGAGAAAAGGGGATACAGGTATGGTAGAATATAAGGGTAGATTACTGAATCTACTTTAAAAAAGCAATGACTAGTTTTTTACATTGGATTGGATTTTTGTATATTGTATACAAGTTGTGTACATTGATACAAAATTGAGATTAATTTTGTTACTGTACATATATCTCTATGCTTGTTCAAAGTACTGTACCTCTACACTAACAATGTAATACAAGTTGCTAGTCCTTGAAAGTTATTATTACCAACAAATATTATTATTACAATCAAACTTATAGTCATATTAGATATGTTTTCGAGGTCAAACAGATATATTTCAGGTGAAGAGGTCTTCTTCAAATACTTCAGAGATCCATAGAATATGGCATTTAAGATATTTTAGTGACGTAGGTTCTCATTATTTTTATGACAACGAGACACCTGCTTCTACAGCACCAATCTACTTCAGAGAAGATGATGGGAAACTCCATATGAAACTGACCTTCCTTATGGCAAAAGATAGCCACTGGGTAAGAAGTGCCCTTGCCTCAACACTGACAATATGATGCTCAAAATGGACAGGCAGGGCACAATCAAAGGAACTGGCTGAACCTTGCCAGGACGAGACAGGGGGGCCTTTAAGTATATTCTGCTTTAAAGAGAAGTCTGTCAGATATGCTGGGTCTGTAGGCTAAAGATGGATGCTTCCACACAGCAGAGGAACTTGGGATAACTGTCCAGGTAGTCAGCTGTTTAATTTTTTACATTTTTTTGGAAATTGTTTGCTTGCAAGTCCTGTTTGCTTAGTTAATATTATTTCCTTTTTGGGTCTCTGAGGTAGTTGAAGATGAGAAAGTTATAGTTATAGTTTTCTAGCGACAATTTTAGAAAAGAAACTCAAAGTGTGTAAGTTTGAGAGACCTCAAAATATAGTTTTCAGTTAGTAATACAAGTTAAATAGAAAGTAAACTATGTACTATTCTTTGGACTCACCAAAATAGGATACATAATGGACTATTTTTTGAATTTGTCAATTGTTAATGGACTGGACAATATTCATGTAATTATTGCTTGTATATATTCTACACAATTATTGTACCTATTATATATAGTTTTTAATGTTAGTTATAACCTCTTATTTTTGACAGAAAAGGGGATATTTTGTGATATATTTTATATTTAATAAAATCAGCCTGAAATATCAGAGAACAGAATCACCCACAGTCAAGCCATGAGGGTTAGAAAGTGGTGACCCACACCTTTAATCCCATCACTCAGGAGACAAAGATCTTTCTGTACTTCTGTGAGTTCAAAGTCTAACAATCAAACAGTAGTAGCTCACACCTTTAGTCCTAACTCTAGGATTAGGATGCAGAGTTGAACTGGGAAGTAAAACAACTGGGCAGGGAAGATAAATAAGACAGGCATAGGCAGATATTCAGGCATTCTGTAGGAGCGACTATCCAGGCAAAGGACTTTTGAAAATAGCATTTACCCTGGTCAGCCTGAGAAGTTGGCTGGGTGAGAATTGTCTGTGGTCTGTTTCCTCTCTCTGACATTTCAGCTTTTTCTCAATATCTGACTCTGAGTTTTCATTATATACTAACTATAATTCGTGCAACATGTGGTTGAAGAAAAATACAAGAGACTATTGCAGTAATACTTGCAATATACCATAAAAGGCATTAATATTTATTAGGGGTATATTAGCACTGATACAAACTGAACCTTAAGACAATTCTTGGAGATAGGAACGGTCCCATGCCAGGGCTTCTCTGAGGACACAGGAACAAACAGGGGCCAACTCAGGATCCCCAGGGCTTCTACAACCAGTCTGGCCATGCCCAGTTCAGGATCCCAGAACTCTAAATACACACCTCCACCTGAATTCCACCACAAGAGACAAATACAATTCCCAAGGTTTTAAATGTCTACTCAGGTTTCGAAGAATCTGACTTAGAGATGTATGCCTAACTACTTGTTATCTTTGATAACTTGTTTTATTCTAAGCTTCTAGGAAATGGAACAAGATATGTTTCATAAGTGAGATACTTTTCATAAATAAGGCTTATAATTTTTTACAACATGTAAAAATTATCAGAAAAAATGACTGGAAGATGTATCTCTAGTGTTGCATGAATCATATTTTATATTTAATAAAATCAGGATTGGTATTATAATAAGAACCCAGAGTCAACAGTAATCAAAAAAAAAACAGCTTGGTACTGGCATAAAGACAAACTTGTGGTTCAATAGAATCAAATCAAAGACCCTGACATTAGTTCACACCCCTATGGAACACCTGATTTTCCAAAAGAGGGAAAAAAAGAAGTGCTCAACAACCTTAGCCATCAGAGAAATGCACATCAAAACAACTCTGAGATGCCATCTTACACCTGTCAGAATGACTAAGATCAAAAACACAGATGACAGCCTATGCTGGAGAGGATGTGGAGCAAGGGGAACACTCCTCTGTTGTTGGTGGGAGTGTAAACTTGTACAGCCATTCTGTAATGCAGTATGGCAGTTCCTCAGAAAACTGGGAATCAACCTATCCAATGATCCAGCAATACCACTATTAGGCATATACCCAAAGGATATGCGTTCTTACCCCAAAGACATCAGCTCAGCTATATTCATAGTAACATTATTCATAATAGCCAGAACCTGGAAACAACCTAGATGACCCTCAACTGAAGAACAGATTAACAAATTGTGGTACATTTACACAATGGAGTTCTACCCAGCAGGAAAAAAATGACATTCTGAAATTTGTAGGCAAATGAATGGATCTGGATACTATCATCCTGAGTGAGGTAACACAGACCCAGATAGATAGACATGGTATGTCCTCACTCATAAGTGGATTTTTGACAAAAAACAAAAGATAACCAGGCTACAATCCACAAACTCTGAGCAGCTAGTTAACAGGAGGAACAAGAGACATTCATAGATTCTCCCTAGGAAGTGGAAATAGGGAGGATCCCCTGAGTAAATTGAGATCATACGGGGGAGTGAGCAAGGGGAGGTAGAAAGACAACATGAGAGAATGAGATGGTTGAGTGGGAGGAGCAACAGAGAGGGAGATGAAAGAAATAGATATCTTGATAGAGGAGCCGTTGTGGAGGTAGCCATCTGGTGCTAGGGAAACATCCAAGAACCCATGAGATATCCCAGACTAGGACTCCAAAAGCATAGTGGAGAGGGTGCCTAAACAGGACTTCCCTATAATCAGATGAATGACCACTCTGCTTGTCATTATAGAACCTTCATCCAGCCACTGAGGAAGGCAGAAGCAGAGACCCACAGCTAAGCTCTGAGTCAAGCTCCCGGTCCAGCTGAAGAGAGGGAGGAGGGATTATATGAGCAAAGGGATCTTGACGAGGAAACCCATAGAGAAAGCTGACCTGAGCTGTTGGGAGCTCACTGACTCTTATATAACAGGAAACTTAAATCCTCCAAATATAGATGCTATTCAAACAGCATGGGCTGTTTGTGAAGCCTCTTGCATTAGAACCAGAGTTTATTCCTGGTACATGAACTGGCTTCTCAGAGCCCATTCCCTAGAGAGGAACACCTTACTCAGCCTTGATACTGGGTGGAGGGACTGAACTGACTCTCCTTGGGATTCCTTGCCCTCTCTAGGGAATGGATGTGGGGATGGGAGAAGGGAGGGAGGGAGCAGTGGAGGGTATGAAAAAAAAACATTAAAAAGAAATCCGGAGCCAGATACTGGGGAAAAGATAGAAAGGTCAGAGAGACAGAGGAACATCCACTTCTCACCACTACCGAATCCTCGGGTGGAATGGAGAAGATCCTGTCTTTAAAATTCCTCAGAATTAATGCCTTGAGTTCTCAGCCAAATGAAAAGTGAAGAGCAGAGCCAAACTTCTGTCTCTTCCTGCCTTATATTTCTTTCTCTGCCCAGCCTTATCACTTCCTGTCTCAACCTTTTTATTCCTGGGATTAAAGGCATGTGTGTTTTCCAAGTGCTGGGAGCAGAGACATGAAATCCCAAAAGCTGGAATTAAAGGACGGGATTAATCTTGTGTAGTCCAGGCTAGCCTTGAACTCACAGAGATCCAATTATCTCTGCCTTCTGAGTGCTAAGATTGAAGGTGTGTGACACTACCTATGGCTGGCTCTGTCCTCTGATCTTCAGGTGATTTTTATTAGATTACAAGCAATATATCACAGAGTCTAGCATTTTAAATTTTGCTAGCTTTATTAGGCTTTAGATATTTTAATAAACTGAGTCATATGAAAACATAATGACATTTTGTAATCAGACACTCTGAAAGGATCAGGAAAGTAAAGTTCGAAATCTCTCTGTGGACTTTTATTTTAATGCTAAATGATTTTTAGTTAAATCTTTGATTGAATTTTTAAGGCTCAAGTTTATCAGGAATAAAACTGCACAACCCTAACCATATAAAAGCTACTAACTGTTACAACAGCATATGAACTGTTAAAGATGGTTAAAGCCTGCATGTTAAAGTTAAGTCACATTATAAGTGATCAAATTCTTTACTGGTCTCAAAACTATGCTTGTATTCATGCTCAAAATATAGGGACAACATTTAGTATTCTGTCTGTGCTGCCACGGTTAGTTAAGCATGAAGTATCTACAAATAATTGATATTTTTTAAAATCAGATATGCTTAATAGATTATATGATTGCCCCCAAAGCCCTCACAGAGATCTGCTGAATATAGGAATTTGTTTTATGGAATATAGGAATTTAAGGAATTTGTTTTATGGAAGGGAAGAACAGAAAAAAAAGAAAAAAATGCTTCCCGTGATACTCAGAAATACCTGCTCCCAGCAGTGACCTTAAGGTGTCCTCCAGTGAAGATGACAGAGAAAAACTGACCTTCACTGGAAGATTGTTTAAAACTTAGCAAAGCCAGCCACTGAGTGAAGATCTGTCCTTCCCTCTCCTGCTGCCTGATCTGTGGATGAGCAGGATCAGAGAACTAACTGCCTTCTTTGTCTTGCCAAGGAAGATCAGTCTCTCAGTTCCTCATGCACAGAGCAGTCTCTTGGATTTTCTGGTTCTGGTGACCAAAGACTGGCATTGCCTTGGTCCCTCTTCCCCAAAGGAAACCGTCAAGATTACCATGTAGGAACCTAGGGTAACTGTCTAGGAGGCAGGTAAGTAGCTCTGTCATTTTAATTGAAACAGAAGCACCTGGGATTGTTGTACGAATAAAGGAAACCCAGAGCCAGATTTCTGGGAAACTTGGAGATATTAGAGAGAGTAAACACCACAGTCAGATCTTACCTAGCTGTCTTCTAGCTTCCTCAGTCTGGCTCCTCCTGGCTTCTCTCTCCCTCTGTCTTTCTACACCTGCCTTAAATACTCTTTGCTCAGTGAAGGTGTGGCCCCACCCCTGCCTGCCTGGGAGCCTAGAATTCCTTCTGTAAACTACAATGACCTCGAACTCAGATTGGATTAACGCAGCAGCGTAGGTCACCACTCCCTGGGATATTCCCTGTGCTGGGATTAAAGGTATGAATCACCACTCTCTGATCCTCCTAGACTGACTGTGGGTAGATCCCTCTGATATCTCCAAATCTTTTATTATATCCCCTCATGGGATAAAAGTTCTTGCTCAAATTTGTCCTCAAATCTCATTAATGGTGTTCTAACAGGTTATTGATTTAGCCACGCTAAAGTACTGGCTACTATTATCATAGTAACAAGTTCAAATTTCAAATTTCCTTTGCTGTTTTTCTAAATATAGTTTTAATTGTGCTGAAAATATCTCTGTTATAAGAGCTAGTTAGAAACAAGCCTAAGGCAAGGCTGTGCTTTCATAACAAATAATAAATCTCCATATTATTATTGAGGAACCTATGGTTATGCTGAAAAAGTCTGAGTATATATACATATGTTTATAATGTATAATATACAAAATATGTGAATATATCATATACAGTATAATATGTATTTTATAGCATATCCATTATATATGCCATATGCATATATGTATTTTATATAACTATATATGTTTATATATGTGGATACATAGCATATATACATATTGTAAATATTTATACACGTATGTATATATATTTTTAACTCAGAACCATCCTTTTGGGCCACCAATCTTTTGTTAAAGCTCAAAAGCATTCATCTACAGCAGCTGTTTACAGACATTAGGCAAGTGATTTTTTACTCTGAGAATTTCAGTGCTAGTTACAGCTAATGATTATGCTGATATGTCTAATACTTTTATCTCCCTTTTAAACTATTCAAAATGTAAGCTTCTGAGAGTAGAGACTTGGATCCACTTTGACTGGTCAATTGCACTTCTGATGAGTACTCTTAAGAGTAAACAGTTTAAGCTTTCCCACCTACAGCCTGTCCTGCAGTGTGGGATTTTTCCTTCTCAAATTTTTTACCCTACTGACTATGAGGACCACATTTCCTGTTAACTCAAGATAGAGAGTTCGCCCTAAGCATTTTAACCTTTCCTTCTATCCCTAGTCTGTGTCTTTCTGCTGCAGGCCACTAAAGAATAGGCAGCCAGTATTTTACAGATCAACCTACCACACAAATGAGTCTGTGGAGGAACTCCCATTGTACAGCATTCATGACTTCGGCAAAGTCCGTGTGGACAGTTCACGACTGGCCCCACTAGGCAAAGCCACTCCCTGTGGATACTGGTTGTTCTCTGTCTGTAACTTTCTGACCTGACCTCCCTAAGAGAACAGCCCCTTGGTCACGTGTTTTACACTTTTCAGGCAGTACTGTCAGCCATTTGTCAGAAGGACGACTTTTTCTTATTCCATGTAATTTTGATGCAAATTATACTTTCAAGTAATAGTTAGGATTTTAGCTAAGATCTCAGCAAATTCAAAATAAGGCTAGTTGCCCTGGAGACAAGTGCTCAAGGACAAGTTCCCAGAAGTTTAGCAAGGTCAGGCATGTAACAAGGTCAGTGCAGTTTTTGCCTTGCAGAAAAGGCCTAAAACATAAGATTTATAGACATAACTCACAGTTTTAATAATTGACTGTCTGTACATATTACTAACTTCATATTTATGTTATAAAATTCAAGGTCCAACTAATTGTCTATTCTAAAGTATGAAGACACTGTCTCTTACCCTGCTACGTAACTTTCTTCCTGCTTCATAGACGATCAGCCAGCAACTGGAAGGAAGCCTTGCCCTGGATACAGTTAGCATGGCTTTTTCATGTCTGAGAGAAAAAAAGCATTGTAATATTTTTATGTGCTTATAGTACCTCTATTGTTTACTTAAGAAATGTAAAGTGACTTTCAATATCAGCTCATATAATGTGTAAAGCTTTGTGAGAAAACAGATAAGAAGAGGAAATGCTATGATAAAGGAAGCTCTCAAGGACACGTGAGCTCGCCTTTCCTTTCCCCTCACTGCTTGGATGCTTTCTTTCCTCTCCTGGGCAGAGGGCGAGCTGCCCTCTCACCTACAATATCTGTCTCAGTGGACGGAGCCTGATCTGAGTGAGGAATGTACCGTCTCCAGTAACCAAATAGGCCAAGAAACATCATACTTCTAGGCAGTGGAAAAGACCAGGTACAATAACTTATTCTTCATCTTAGAAAATATATCTCTGCGTGCCCTATGCTGCTTTTGCTATTGTTATGAAGCTTAATGTAAATACTTTTGTGGACTGGACTTTGCTGAAGAGGTTGCAACCCACATGTGGAGTACCACTGCCATTGAAGGAATAGCTCTGCCTGCTCAAAGTACTGTTCTAAGCTTCCCACTGAACTTTGAGGAGGTCCTTGAAATTTAGTTGGATGTATTTCCCATCCTCTGATACACATATATCTTATCAATAAATCCAAAGTGGCTACCATCTCCTGCTCACTCGGTCCACTCAGGATAGTGTTGTCCATATAGTAGATCAATGTGATATTCTGTGGAATGTACAGGTGATGATCCACACCCCTTTCAGCTGAGTTCTGACAGGGCTAGGAGTTACTGTATTCTTAAGGTAGAACTATAAAGGTTCTGATGGGCTTGCCTGCTGAAAGGAAATTGCTCTGGTGGTCCTCCTTGACAGATACAGAGAAAAAGGAATTTGCTAGATCAACAGTTGCATATCATGTACCATAAATCTGTTCAAGTAATCACACTGAAGCCTTCTGCACCTACAATCAGAGTCACTTCCTGATTGAGCTTTTGAGAGTCACTTGTCATTCTCCATGACCCATTTGCCTTCTGAACTGGCCAGAAAGGAGAGTGAAGGGGTGATGCATTGGGAACCACCATTCCTGCCTCTTTCATGTCCTTGACAGTGGCACTAATTTCTGCCATTAAGCCTTCCCAACCATAGTAGCTCTCACTCTGTCTTAGTTAGGGTTTCTGTTGTTGTAAAGAAACACCATGACCGTAGCAAAATTTTAAATTAATTTTTTAAAAAATAATTTTACATACCATCCTCAGTTTTCCCCTTCTACTCCTGTTCCCTCCCCCCACTGTTTTTCTTCTCTCCATCCATTCCTCAGAGAGGATAAAGCCTCCCAAGTGAGTCAACAAGGCATGACATATCAAATCGAGGCAGGACTAAGCTCCTTCCCCCTGCATCAAGGCTTAGCAAGGCACACACATAGGGAATAGGTTCCAATAAGCCAACTCATACAGACTAGGGGCCCCACAAATGGACCAAGCTGCACAACTGTCAGCCACATGTAAAGGGCCTATGTTGGTCCCATGCAGACTTCCTGGCTGTCGGTCTAGAGTCCATGAGGCCTACAGCTCGGGCTTTCCCATCATGATTCTGAAGCCACTGGCTCACACAATTCCCCTCCCTCTTTTCAGCAGAACTATGGCAACAGAAAGGAAAACACTTAATTGGGTGGCAAATAGTCAGTCCGTTCTCATCATGACATGGCGGCATGCAGGCAGACACCGTGCTAGGGAAGGAGCTGAGAGTTCTACATCTTTTAGGCAACATGAAGTGATTGACATGTCTCACTAGGCTTAAACATATATGAGACCTCAAAACCCACCTCTACAGTGACATATTTCCTCCAACAAGTCCAGACCTACTCCAACAAGGACATACCTTCTATTAGTGCCACTCACTTCAGGGAACATTTTCTTTCAAAACTACCACATTCTATTCCCTGGACCCCAATGTTTTGGAGCCATATCATAATGCAAAAATTATTCAGTCTAACACCAAAAGCCCCCATACTCTATCATAGTCTCAAACTTATTCTGATGTCTTAAATTCAAATTGTCCTCTGAGATTAATGTAATGTCCTAACTATAATCCTCAATAAAATCATAATAAAAAATGGATCTCATATTTCCATCACAGAATAGAGCATAGTGAGGAAATATTGAACTTAAGCAAGACTAAAAACTGCTGGGCAAACTCTAAACTATGTGTCTCCACGTCTAACATCAAGACTCTTCAGATCGCCAACTCTTTTTCAGCTTTGTTGATTGCAACACACTTCTCTCTCTTGGGCTGGTTCCACTCCCTGTCAGTAGCTTTTCTCAGGAGGTATTCCACGGCTCTGGCATCTCCAACATCTTAGGGTCTCCAAGGCAATCCAGGCTTCAACTTCACCGCTTCACCCAATGGCCTATAGGCTTCCATTCAGGGTCACCCCTGACACATGCCTGGTGTCAGTAGCCTTCCTTAGCCACAGAGACAGATTTCGTACCCCCCTTTTCTATAGTTAACCTGAAAAGCCAGATCCACAAAACTGAAGCTGCCAAGTTCTGCAACTTTCTGGGGCTGTGTTATAGTTAGAGTTTTCTAATGATAGTTTTAGAAAAGAAACTTTGAAGTTAAAGTTTATAAGTTTAAGAGACATCGAATTAATAGCTTTTAGTTAGAAAGGAAATGAATTAGGTATAATCCTTTGGACTTATCAAAATAGGATAATTAATGAAATATTTTCTTGGAATTGTCAATTGTTAATGGACTGGACATTACTCATTTATTGTTTGTATATATTGTATATAATTATTGTATCTATTGTATATTGTTTTTCTTATGTTAGCTATCACCTTTTTTTAAATTTGACACAAAGGGGGATATGTGGGGATTCAATAAAAGTTTCAGAAGTTCAAAAAGATCTTCACCAGCTTCTTATCTTTCACAGAGTCTATACTAACCTGTTTGAGATTTATCCTGCCAAAAGAATTAATCCAAAACTGCACTCTAGCCTCAGGCAGACTCTCTGGACAAGGGCAAAAGGCAACCACTTCCTTCACCAAAACATCACAAAAATGATTTCTAGGTAACATACTAAAGTTCTTCCCTGAAACCTCTTGAACCAAGTTCCCCAAATTTGAAATCATTATGTGCACCATGGCCTTCAATGGCCCTGCTAGTATACCCCATTAAGAAGTGCTTAGTGCCACTGCATTCCTAACCCAACCAAAGCCCAAATTCCTCCAAAGAAAAACAAGGTCTGGCCTTTCACAACATCACCCCAGACCCTGGTTCCAACTGCTGTCTTAGATGGGATTCTATTGATGTGAAGAGACAACATGACCATAGCAACTGTCACAAAGAAAACATTTCATTACAGACTCTGCCTTACAGTCCCAGAGGTTCCATCCATTATCACCATGACAGGAGCGTGGCAGCTTGCAGGGAAAAGTGGTGCTAGAGCTCAGACCTACATCTTGCAGGCAACAGGAGGTCAACTAACTGTTACTCTGAGGGAAGCTAGAAAGCAGACCTCAAAGCCCACCCCCAACAGTACCACACTTCTGCCAACAAGGCTCCACCACCTAATAGTGCAAGGCCCTTAGGCTTGTGGAGGCCAATAATGTTGAAATGACCACAGTTGTGATCACCTGGAAGAAGACAGGCTTCTGTTTGCTCTCTGCTGTTGTGTTCCTCTCCTTTTGAGGACAGGGTTGCAAGACACCAGTCTGACCTGGTCTGCTTCAGCAGCGTAGGATGACCTTTAACTGCTGGTGTGCCCTAGGTGGTCTGGAATTGCTAAACATCTCTGAGTCCATACTGAGGAGGGGTCCAAGTGAAGAAAAAAGGATGGGAGCCTGATGTGGGAATGTCTTTCTGTATGCTGTGAATATGGGTGGGCCAAATATCCACTTAAAGCCTGAGAAAGTTTTAAAAAGGGTTTTAGCACAGAGACTGAGCCAAAGAAGCTTCCAAATTGTGTGTATGAAGAGGGTCATTGTACAAAGAAAGCGTGATGTCCAGGTCACATTCAAAATGGCGCAGGCGGACAGGCAGCAGGCAGTGTAAGCTGCGATCAAGCCAGTTCCTGAAATCTCACAGAAGACTCAGTAGCATGTTATTGGTTTAAGGCTTCTGTTTATTTTGACCAAAAAGGAAACAAAGACGGATACTTAGTAGCAGTATTTTCTTGGGTCTGCTCTGTTTGCTGGCCACAAACAGACGCAGTCCCTTTAAGAGAATTTACTGATTCACTATGCAGCTCTTTTAGAGAGTGTATTTTAAAAGCTCCTATGGTTGGAAGATGATTAAGGATTCACAATAAAACAGATTCAGATGAAAAGATAAACCAGTAAATGGGTTACAATGTGTGTAAAAGGTAATAGGCTTCAGAGAGAAAAGAAAGAAGGTAGAGAAAGTCTTTAAAAAGAGAAATAGAGTAATAAATTATAATAAGCCATGTAAAGATGGAAAATAGACACAAAAATCTGGATTTTGGTTGTTATTGTTTTTTCTTTTAATTTTTTAACTGTTAATGAGCTAACTGCAGAAAGACAATGGATTACAAATGCAAAGGCTACTAAGTTAAACAAGAATATATATTTTAAAGGTGTCTTGATTTTGAATTTTGTGTCTAAGGATTTATTGCTTTGGAAGAGTTCTGCTTTTGTTTCCACAGAAGATGAGAACCTGTGGATTGTTTCCAGGTAAATATGGTTTCATCAACCAAGACCCCCTGAAAAAAATCTCTGACAAGAACCCATGAGATTTTCAACATCCCTTTATCAGCAGGAAGTAGTAATGAAAAACTACGCCCAAATTCCCAAAATATTGTTTCTAAATGTTTGTTTTCATTATAGCTGGTTAATGGTCATAATTAATCTCTTTGTAAGAAGAAAAAAGGGGATATGGTATATGAATAATTTTTTAAAAAATTTGATTATTGAATTTACTTAGAACAGGAAATCAGCTGTTAATCTCAAAATGTTTTACATTGGCATGGACTTTGGTTTACTGATACAAATTTAAGGTCAATTTTGTTATGCTGAATGTATTTTTCTACTCTTGTTTACGGTATGATGTTCATGTAACTGATTTAAAATTGTAATGTATAATTAAGAAATGCATGTTAGTTAGATTTTTAGGTATAGAAAGATATCATTCAATTAGATAGGTAATCTTCAAACACTTCTAAGACCTACAGAATATGACATTTAAATGTTTTAAGAACTTATACTTTACTGGACAGTGACACAGGTCTGCTCCTGGCAGCACCAATTTACTTCAAGAGAAAAATGGGCATTGAAGAAACTCCACAGGGAGATTAGTTTCTTTGTGGCATCGGTTAGCCACTGGACATAAACCCGTTCTTATGTTGACTGCTTGACAGTATGCTGTTTAAACTGGACATACAGGTTCCATAGGAAGATGACCTCTGAACTTTGATAGAACAAGCAGAGATGGTTATTCAGTTTCCTGCTTTGCAGAGAAAACTGTCAGACATTCTTTAGGACTCAAGGAGAAGTGACTGATGAACTGTGCCAGACTGGGCAGAGCAGATTTCTTGCTTCACTCAAATAAAAAGAGACTCTGGGCCTGTAGGCTGAAGATGGATGCCCCAACTTTATAAAAAAACTTTGGGTGACTGTCCAGGCAGATAGGTGTCATCTCTGTCATTTCTGGATTTTGGAAGTTGCTTGCACTTCCAATTTACTAAGGTAAATATATCCTTCTGTGGTCTTGATGTAGTTAAAAATTAGATAGTCATAGGTATAGTTTTTCATGGTTATTTTAAGGTATATATGAAACTTTAGATTCATAAGGATAAGGTGGATAAGAGTATTTTCTTTAAGTTTTCTAAATACAAATAGGCTATATGTTATAACTATAATTCTTGCTTGATAGCTGTTTTGTTATATGTAATTTTGCTTTATTAAAGTTGAAGCCTTCCTTTTTTATTAGACAGAAAGGGGGAAGTGATGTGGGAATGTCTTTCTGTATGCTGTGAATAGCAATCGTTAAATAAAGGAGCTGTTTTGGTCCATGACAGGCACCATAGGAGAAGTAGGAGGAGGCATCAGAGTAGGTATGAGAAGCAGGGCAGAATCAGAGACAGAAGGAGCCAGAAGCCCAAAGGATCAACATGTAAGGAGAGACAGACCAGGCCTGAAGCCCAAAGGAGCAACATGTAAGGAACACAGGTAAGCCACGGGCCACGTGGCAAGAAAGATTAATAGAAATGGGTTGATTTAAGATGTAAGAGCAAGCTAGCAATGTGCCTGAGCCATAGGCCAAACAGCATGAAGTTAATATAAGTGTCTGAGTCATTTCTGGGGGCCTGAGCAGCAGTGGGCAGCTAAGAGGTCTGGGGCTGCAGGTCTGTGAGTCTGGGCCTCTGGCTTCCCAGGACTAAGAAACTACCACGTTGTAACAGGAGCCACAAAGCAGGACAGCTTTACTTGGTAGTCCCTGTCTTATAAAAGCCTTGTTTCTTCTTATGCAGAATCCCAGGGCTTCATAGGAAGCCTTGATAATCTTTTGTTGAACAAATACAGCAATGTCTAGGTGTGTTAGGCAGGATTCTCTTGAGAGATAAGAGCATTCCCCTTTCTTGAAAGAAAACTTGTGGGTTCCGGAACATAAATAGTAGGGATCTGGTAGCAATGGAAGCCAAGGCAAGTTCTGTGACACAGCAGAGAGAGATCTCTAGCTATGAATCCCAGTCAACAAGAGTTAGGTCAATGGGCAGGAGTCCTCATAACCCCAAAGTTTAGTTTACTGACATATTAATTCCTACAAAACAATAGCCTTTAAATCTTAACAAAGTGAGCTACCAGCTATGGAACAAACCATGAAGTATGTGAGACCATGGGACAAAATATCAGACCACCACTGTGTGTGTTTCTTCCTATCCTATCCTAAAAATATTTCCTGATATAGGAATGAGTCTCTGATTTTTATCATTGTATGCATAAACCACTGGTGTTGGGTTTCCTATACTTCACAGCTACATAAATAAGCTTAAAGAAAACCACATGATCGTCTCAATAGATGATAAAAGTCCTGGAGAATCAGGGTTACAAGGGACATACCTAAACATAATGAAGGCAATTCATTGTGAAACCTTAATTTTAATAGACAGAAACTCAAAGAAATTTCCTCCAAATCAGGAACAAGACAAGGTTGCCTACATGTGGGGATATGTTTCCAATAAAAACAGTCAGAGATATCAGAGAGATCTACCCACAGTCAGTCTAGGAGGATCAGACAGTGGTAAATCACACATTAAATCCTATCACAGGGAATATCGGGAGTGGTGACCTAAACCCTTAATCCAGTCAAATCTGAGTTGGAGGTCATCTTAATTTACAAACGGAGTTCTAGGCTGCCAGGCAGGCAGTGGTGGGTGTCATGCCTTAACTGAGCAAAGAAAGTATTTAAGGCAGACATAGACAGAGCAGGCAGAAGAAGCCAGGAGTGAGGCTGAGGAGCTGGGTGAGATTTGACTGTGGTGTTTACTCTCTGATATCTCCGACTTTCCCAGAGACTTGGCCCTGAGTTTCCTTTATTTGTGTAACACCCGCAATCTCCATATCCATTCGATATAGTACTGTGAAGTTTTGGCAAGAACAAAAGAAATCAAGTGTATCCAAATTGGAAAGGAAGAAGTCAAAGAGTTATTATTTGAAGATGATATGTTAGTATACATTGAAGGCCCTAAAAATTCTATAAGGAAACTCCTTACAGCTCATAAACAATTTTAGCAAAGAGATTAAATGAAAGATTAACTAAAAAAAATTGCTAGCCCTCCTATATGGAAACGACAACCAGACCAAGAAAAAAATCATGGAAATAACATCTTTTATAATAGCCTCAAATAATAAAAAAATTTCTTGGGGTAACTTTGACCAATGAAGTAAAAGATGTATTTTACAATGATAAAGTCTTTGAGGAAATATATTGAAGAAGATATTAGAAGTTGAAAAGTTCTCCCATGCTCATTTGGATTAAGGTAGTAAAAATAGCATTCTACCAAAAGTAAATTTACAGATTCAGCATGATTCCAGAAAAATTTCAACACAGTTTGTTACAAACCATGAAAGGACAATTCTCTATTTCATATAGAAACATAAAAAATCTTGGATAAATAAAACAATCCTGAACATAAAGAACTGCTAAACATATGTCCATCAAGTTGTATGACAGAGCTACAGTAATAAAAACTATAATAGTATTGGCATAAGAGCTCATTTGTTAATTAATGGAATCAATTGAAGACTCAGACATAAATGCACATACCTATAAACACCTAGTATTTTATTTTTTTAAAAAAGGCTGAAAAGCACATTAGAAAATAGACCGCATCTTCAAAAATGGTGCTGATCCAACTGGTCTAACCGCATGTAGAATAATGGAAATAGGTCTCTATAGATTACCCTGCACAAAATTCAAAGCTAAGTGTATCAAAGACCTTAACAAAAACCAGATACACTGAACTTGATGGAAGAAAAAATGGAGAATAGCCTCAAACACATTAGCAAGGAGGTAATCTCTAAAAGAACAATACTGCAAAACTTATGGAACTGAAAACCTTTGCATGACAAAGGGCACTGTCAATTGCAAAAGGCAAGTACCTACAAAATGGGTAAGAATTTTACCAACTCCACCTCTGACAGTGAACTAATATCCAATACATATAGATGACTTCTGTATGCTGTGAATTATCATTGGATAATAAAGGAACTGTTTTGGCCTATGGCAAGGCATCTTGGAAGCTGGCAGGAAATCCGAGCATAGATAAAGAAGTAGGAGGACTGGGTCAGAGTGATGCTGTGAACAGCTTCAAAGAGAAAAAGATATGAAGAAATTCATATAAGCCATGAGTCACATGGCAAGAAATAGATGAATAGCAATAGGTTAAGATAAAAGAGCTAGCAGATAATATGCGTGAGCCATAGGTCAAATAGCATATTGTGGGGATATGTTTCAACTTTAATAAAAACTATTCTGAAATACCAGAGGAGAGAGCCATCTCTCCAGGCTTTCCTTTTGTTTTTGTTTTGAGACAGGGATTTCTGTGTAACAGTCCTGGCTGTCATGGAACTTGCTTTGTAGACCAGCTTGACTTTGAACTCACAGAGGTTCTCCTGCCTCTGCTTCCCACATGCTGGGACTAACAGTATAAGCTACAGCTTCTACTGTCGACTGTGTCTTTCTACATCTGCCTTAAATACCTTCTTCACCCAGTTGTTTCACATCCAGGTTAAGATTAAAGGCGTGGCACCACCAATGCCTGTCTGGGAGCCTGGAACTCCCTCTGTAAACTAAACTGGCCTCAAACTCATATCTTCTGGGATTAAAGGCATAGGTCACCACTCCTGGATATTGCCTGTGCTGGGATTAACGGTTTGAGTTACCACTCTCTGATCCTCCTAGACTGACTTTGGGTAGATCCCTCTGATGATATCTCAGACTGGTTTCTTTTTTAATTAAATTTGAAACATATTCCCACAGCATATAATTAATAAAAGTGTTTGACTCATTATGGGGGCTAAGCTGCTGCAGGCTGATCCAGACCTTGGAGCTAGACATGCCAGAAACTTATTACTACACGTATAGAAATCAAGAAAGTAACATCTGTAGTAAAAAAAAGTCCATAGGGTCAAAGGAAATTGTCTCAGACCAGTTGTCAAGGTACGCTCATAAACACTTCCTCATGAGCTAACCTGGAGTCTGCCCGAGGGCCTAACAACAGCTGTTGTCAGACCTCCTGATAGAACCCTGCCAATGAGGGATGGCCATGCCTAGCCAAAGAATGACAGCCTGGGAACTGGGAGAAGGGTATATAATTTACTCATTGCAAAATAAATGAGTTTGTCAGTCTGCTTTTTGCCTGATCCCTGAAGCCAGTGTCCTTTGCCCTGTGTCTTCTTACCTCTCCCTCAAGAGAACTGTTAGGACTCAGCAACAGATATCGAAAAGCAAATAATCCAATTAAATGGGATACAGATCTAGCAGAGAATTCTCAATAAATGAATCTCAAACAGCTGTTTAAAAATGTTAAGAAATGTTCAATGCTGTTAGCTATCAAGGAAAAGAAAATCAAATCTGTTGTAATTGGGGTTTCTCTGGGTCCCGGGCGGCCAGAGATCTGAGACCCACAGACCTGCCTGGCGCCGCTTATCTGCCCGCCGTCCGACCGGGTCCCCAAAAATAACTCAGAGGCTTATATTAAGTTTATGCTGTTTGGCCTATGGCTCAGGCACATTGCTAGCTATCTCTTACATTTTAAATCAACTCATTTTCATTAATCTGTTGGCCACGTGGCTCGTGGCTTACCCGTGTCTCTTCACATGTTGCTCCTTGGGCGGCTTCCGCGCGGTCTGCCTCTAACTCCGCCCTGCTTCTCTTACCTGAACTGACTCTCCTCCCACTTATTCTACGTACCTGCCATGGTCCAAACCAGCTCCTTTATTTAAAGATACAGTACGCACAAATATATTCCCACATTTCCCCCTTTTTCTCTAATCAAAAAGGAAGGTTTCAATTTTAACATAGCAAAATTACATATAACAAAATAGCCATCAAGCAAGAATTATAGTTATAATATCTAGTCCACTTGTACTTAGCAAAATTAAAGAAAACATTTTATCTACCTTATCTTTATGAATCTAAAGTTTTATATCTAATATACTTTTCAAATGACTAAGAAAAACTGTACATATAACTATCTAATCTTTAACTACATCAAAGACCACAGAAGGATATAATATTTACCCAAGTAAACCAGAAGTGCAAACGACTTCTAAAATCTAGAAAGGACAGAGATGACACCTATCTGCCTGGACAGTCACCCAAAGTTCTTTTATAAAGTTGGGGCATTCATCTTCAGCCTACAGGCCCAAAGTCTCTTTTCATTTCAGTGAAGTAGGAAATCCGCTCTGCCCATTTTGGCACAGTTCATCCGTTGTTTTTCCTTGAGTCTTGAAGAATGTCTGACAGTTTTCTCTGTAAAGCAGGAACCCGAATGATGATCTTGGCTTGCTCTGCCAAAGTCCAGAGGTCATCTTCTTATGGAACCTGCATGTCCAGTTTAAACAGCATACTGTCAAGCAGTCAATATAAAAACAGTTTTTTCTCCAGTGGCTTACCATTACCACAAATAGATGAGACTCTATATGGAGTTTCTTCAATGCCCATTTTCCTGTTGAAGTAAATTAGTGCTGCCAGGTATAGACCTGTCTCACTGTCCAGAAAAGTCTAAGCTCTTAAAATATTTTAAATGCCATATTCTGTAGGTCTTAGAAGTATTTGAAGATTATCTATTTAATTGAAATATATCTTTGTATACTTAAAAATCCTAACTAACCTAACTATAAGTTTGATTATCAAAAGTGACTATTAACCTTTATTTCTTAATTATACACTACAATTTTAAAACAGTTACATGAACATCATACCTTAAACAAGAATAGAAAAACATATACAGCATAACAAAATTGACCTTAAATTTGTATCAATAAACCAAAATCTATATCAATGTAAAGCATTTTGAGATTAACAGCTGATTACCTGTAAATTTAATAATCTAATTTTTTAAAAAAGCATTTACATACCATATCCCCCGTTTTTTCTTAGAAAGAGATTGACTATGACCATTAACCATTTATAATGAAAACAAACATTTAGAAACAATATTTGGGGAATTTGGGCGTTGTTTTTCTATTACTACTTCCTGCTGATTAAGGGGCGTTGAAAGTCTCACGGTTGTTGAAGCTGAATCAGTCTGCAGCTCTGAAGCTGTTCTGGCCATCTCTTCTCATCAGAGGTTTTTTCAGGGGGTCTTGGTTGATGAAACCACATTTGCCTGGAAGCAATCCACAGGTTCTCATCTGTGGAAACAGAAACAGAACTCTTCCAAAGCAATAAATCCTTAGACACAAATTTCAAAATCAAAATACCTTTAAAATATACATTCTTGTTTAACTTAGTAGCCTTTGCAATCCATTGTCTTTTTGCAGTTAGCTCATTAACAGTTAAAAAATTAAAAGAAAACACAATAACAACCAAAATCCAGATTTTGTGTCTATTTTCCATCTTTACGTGGCTTATTATATTTTTATCACTCTATTTCTCGCTTTAAAAACTTTTTCTAACCTCTTTATTTTCTCTCTGAGGCCTATGTACCTTTTACAAACATTGTAACCCGTTTACAGGTTTTCTTTTTATCTGAATCTGTTTTATTGTGAATCTTTAATCATCTTTTAACCTTAAGAGCTTTTAAAATACATTTTCTAAAAAGAAGCACAGTTTTTGTAAATTAGGCTGAATCACTAAGTTTTTTTAAACGGACCGTGTATTTATTCGTGGCCAGTAAACAGAGCACACCCCGAAAAATATTGTTATTAAGAAACCGTCTTTGTTTCTTTTTTGTTCAAAATAGGCAGAAATCTAAAATCGATCACATGTTACTGAGTCTTTTGTGAGACTGGTTGTAGCTGCAGCTTACACTGACTGCCGACAGCCCGCCGGCGCCATTTTGAATGTGACCCGGACCATGCTTTCTTTGTACAAAGACCCGCTCTACACACACAATTTGGAAGCTGTCCTGGCTCAATTTCTGCGATCTAGAACTCTTTTTAATCTTTGTCAGGCTCTAAGTGGATAATCGCCCCACGTTGGGCGCCATCTGTTGTAATTGGGGTTTCTCTGGGTCCCGGGCGGCCAGAGATCTGAGACCCACAGACCTGCCTGGCGCCGCTTATCTGCCCGCCGTCCGACCGGGTCCCCAAAAATAACTCAGAGGCTTATATTAAGTTTATGCTGTTTGGCCTATGGCTCAGGCACATTGCTAGCTATCTCTTACATTTTAAATCAACTCATTTTCATTAATCTGTTGGCCACGTGGCTCGTGGCTTACCCGTGTCTCTTCACATGTTGCTCCTTGGGCGGCTTCCGCGCGGTCTGCCTCTAACTCCGCCCTGCTTCTCTTACCTGAACTGACTCTCCTCCCACTTATTCTACGTACCTGCCATGGTCCAAACCAGCTCCTTTATTTAAAGATACAGTACGCACAAATATATTCCCACACAAATCTACTCTGATATTCCATCTTATACCTATCAGAAAGGCTAAAATCAATGACAGCAGGGATGCTCATGCTGGCAAGGACATGGAGAAATGGCAACACTCCTCCATAGCTGGGGGAAGTGCCAGCTAAGACAGCCACCAAGAAAAATCATATGGCAGTGTGGGGGATTTAATAAAAGATCTAAAAGTTTCAGAGATATCAGAGGGAATCTACCTACAGTCAGTCTAGGAAGATCAGACAGTGGTAACTCACATCTTTAATCCCAGCACGGGGAGTATTCCAGGAGTGGTGACCTACACCCTTAATACAAACTGAGTTCGATGTCATTTTAGGTTACACAAGGAGTTCCAGGCTCCCAAGTGGGCAGTGGTGGGGCCAGGTCTTAACTGAGCTGAGAGAGTATTTAAGGCAAGCATAGAAAGCCAGGGAGGAAAGGCCAAGAGAAGCCAGGCTGAGGAACCTGGAAGACAGCTGGGTAAGATCTGACTGTGGTCTTTGCTCTCTCTAATATCTCCAACTATCTCAGAGATCTACCCCTGAGTTTTATTTATTCGTACAACATGGCAGTTCCTCAGACAATTGAGAATCAATCTTCCTCAAGACCCAGCTATACCACCCTTGGGCATAGACCTAAAGGACACTCTCATCTTACCACAAGATCACCTCTACAATTATGTTCATTGCAGCTTTATTCATAATAACCAGAAACTGAAAATAACCTAGATGTCCCCAAACCAAAGAATGGATATAGAAAATGTGATACGGTTACTCAATGGAGTATTACTCAGTTGTTTAAGAAATGATAACATGAAATTTGCAGGCAAATGGATAGAACTATAAAAAGTCATCCTGAGTGAGGTAACTCAAATCCAGAAAGACAAATATGGTGTGTTACCTTCTAAGTGGCTATTCACCATTGAGTAAATAATAATCAATCTAGAGTTTATAGACTCAGAAAAGACAGCTAAAAAGGAAGACAATGGTGAGGATGCTTAGATCTCCAAGAGAAAAGGAACAGGATTGTTTTCCTGGCTGCAGAGGTGGGGATGGAAATGGGAGAGAGCAGGTTAGAGAGAGTTGGGAGGGACAGAGAGTAGGGAGATAGACTTACAGTTTGGGGGTATTGGGGAGCAGTGTGGAACCCTAGTGCAGTGGAAGCTTCCTGGAGTCTATGAGGGTGATCCTAGTGAGGACTTCTGCTGAGGCACACAGAGTCTGACGTGGCCTTCTGTTGTAGCCAGGCAAGACTCTCCATGGTGGTTCTTTCTCTAACCTGCAACAAAAAGATCCCTGATAACCATTCCAGGGAGCTGTCGTGAGGTCATTTTATCCACTTTAACCCTGAACACAAGAAAGACAACTTCTGGGACCACAGAAGAGAGATGGAGACAGGACTGAGCGGCTGCCATGGCAGGTCATGGTGCCATTCTAGAAAAGGAGCCTCCACACCAGAGACTGATAGAGAGGGGTAAAGGCAGGCCCTACTCACCTAGCTAGGTGACCCTCCATCCCCATGCATATACCCAACCTTGACACTCACAGTTCTCTCTGAAGGTCAACAATAGGACATAGAGGACAAGGCCCTTTCCATTCATGAAGTTCTAAGTTTATTCTGATAGGAAGCAGGCATGAAGGCAGTGGAGACAAAGACAGGGTGCTTTTCATGCTTTTCACAAATGAAACAACTGAGTTTTTGTGATCTTCACTGATGATCTGGATGGTTCTTTGAGTCTGAGACCTCTGAAAGAGGTTGAGGTCTCCTGGGACAGAGGCATGTAGCAGCCATGGTAATTAACATGGAGAGCTCCTCCTGACATGATTCTGCTGGGATATCACAGGTGATTGGGGCAACTGAAGGGACCCAAAGAAGATGACAGTTCTGAAGTTGGTACCCACAGGAATTTGGAGGTACACTGAAGATGTCAAGAACTCTTGATTCTGAGTCTAGAGGTCAAGCTAGAGGTGGAACAAACCATCGCAGAGAGGACCTGAGAAAACACAGAACTTATAAGCACCTCCCCCATAGTCTTCTTCCTTCTATTCCCATGAAATTGCCTGCTTATTTATATCCTGGATGTATGTTTGGGATTTTCGATAGTTTATTAGTTGGTTGTTGTTTTGCAGGTTTGTGTGTGTGTGTGTGTGTGTGTGTGTGTGTGTGTGTGTGTGTGTGTGCTTGTTTGTTTACTTATTTAGAGAGAGAGTTTCTCTATGCATCCATGGCTGTCCTAAAATGGGCTTTGTAGACCATATTGGAAGAATATGATGCACTTATCTCTGCCTCCAGATTGCTGGGACTAAAGGTGAGAATCACCACTGACCAAGCTTTTCCTGCCCATGCAGGGGCAAGCTGTGGGTGGTAGGTGGCCTTGTCATTCTTTGCTCTGCTTAGGGATGAGGATTAATTGTCCCTCTCAAAGCCACTCCCTAGAAAATAAGATGAATATACCAAAAAAAAAAAAAAAAAAAAACCAACCAAACCTACAAAGTGTTGGTGCCTGGACTCAGGATCCCGTGCAGAGCTTTCACAAAAAGACAAAAAAAGGTCTACTCCTTGGTCTCTCATTACACAGGGTCCTGTACAGATCCTGCAGACTTAGCAGCACATGGAAACAGCTCCTCCAGCTCTTCCTCAAGCCCTCTGATAGAGTCTCTGGGAAATAGCTCTGCAGCTAGAGCTCTGCTGATCCACTCAGCACATCCCAGTAGGGTGTGTCTCATTCAATCACATCTTCAGTCATATCCAAGTACTTTATAAAGACCCAGAACTCCACCATGTTCTCAGACTCCAGAAGCATGGGAGGTGAATGTGGGGCCCAGAGGAACTTAGCAGGCTTAGTGAAGGCCACAGAGATAGCCAGTATTTCCAGTAAGGGCCCAGGAGCAGACACCGTCCAGGGAGAAGCCAGCACCCTAAGGGAAATACCTGGCATTCTAAACATTCTCTTCCTGGGAAAGGGACTTTAAAAATAGAACATATAGTCCCCAGGTACACCTGCTGATCTGCCGATAAGGACCTCAGCTAAAAGTTGAGCCATCCCTAGAATTCAAAACAGCCAATGATTTCACAACATGTACCCTTAGCCTGAGTTTGGGCCAATCGGAGCACTATATTCCAGAAGCTCTGAAGCCCACAGAGTCCCCTTTCCCCCAATAGAAACTCTTGCCTCATGCTGCTCAGGGGTCACTTGCAGTCCACTGCTGTTTCGGACAGATGGAGTGACTTTGCATCGGACCAGTCTCTTGGTCTTTTTGGGAGTCTAGACTCGGCACAATAGCGCACTGGGCTCTCCTTCTACATTCAAGAGGACACAGAGGACCCAGGTTCTGACTCTGTGCAGCACAATATAATCTGATGGCAGGATGCAGGTAATTCGGCGGATGGGAGGGGTACACGCTAGTGTTTTCTGGAGGATGGGCGGTATATTTTCTTTGTATTCCTCTCACAAATGTTATAGCTCAAGAGAGTCTCTGGCGTGTGTCTCCTTTCAATGTGTCAATGAAATCATGCGGAAGTCTCAGCAGGCCACCTGGAAGGTGTTTATACTGTGTTTATCATACTGCCGGAAAACCTGGCCAAACTCGGTGAACTACCTTGACCACAATTGCAGAGGGACCGGAATCAGCACCCTCCTTGGTCTTTAGCTTTGTATGGCTTTGTCAAGGCAGAGTGTGAATGTCCAAGGCCCTTGTTTTGTCCACTTGTCAAGTATTCTTTGCCTACAGAAGCTTTTCCTTTTCATAAGGTCTCCTGTATTAATTGTTGATCTTACTACCTGTTCTATGGGTGTTCTGTTCAAAAAGTTGCTCCTCTGCAGTGTATTTGAGGCTGTTCCCCTCTTCCTCTTCTGTCAGGTTCAGTGGATCTAGATTTTGTTGAGGTATTTGATCCACCTGGATTTAAATTTCGTGCAGGGTGATAGATGTGGATCTGCTTGCATTCTTCTACACGCTGTTAGACCAGTTAGAACAGCACCATTTGCTGAAGATACTTTTTCCCCAGTGCGTATATTATATTTATATTTAAAAAAAAGTCAGGTGTCCAAAAGTAGGTGGATTTATATCTGGAATTTCAATTGATCGCATTGATCAATAAATCAGTTTTTATCCAATACCATATCGGTCTGTATTACTATGGTTCTGCGGTAGGACTTGAAATCAGGATGCAGATACTCTCAGCAGTTCTGTTATGATCAGAATTGTTTTAGCTACCCTGGGTTTTTTATTTTTCCATATGAGATACATAATTGCTCTTTCTTGGTCTACATTGATCTCCGTTGAAATTTTGATGGTCACACTGAATCTGCAAGTTTACTTTTGGTTGGATGGTCGCTTTTTACTATCTTAATGCCAATTAGCATGAGAGGTCTTTCCAACTTCTGATATTTTCTTGAATACCCTTCATCAAAGACTTTTACTCTCTGTAATATATATCTTTCACTGTATTTGTTAGTGTTGCCCCGAGATATTTTATATTATTTAAGGCTATTATGAAAGGTGTTGTTTCCATGATTTTTTTTCTCAGTCTAATTGTCATTTGTATATGAAATGGCTAATGAATTTTCGAGTTAATCTTGTGTCCAGCCTCATTGTTTACAGTGTTTATGAACTGTAGGACTTCTCTGATAGAACATTTAGGGTCACCTCTGCATACTAACACATCCTATGCAAATCACCCATTGAATTTTTCCTTTACAATTTGGATCCATGTGATCTATTTTTCTAGCCAAAACTTTGAATACTATACTGAATAGATATAGAGAATGTGAACAACCTTGTCTTGTTTCTGATTTTAATGGAATTTCTTTGAGATTCTGTCCATTAAAATTAATATTGCATAATAAACTTTATTATGTGTAGGTATATCCCTTGTATTCCTGATTCTCCAGGACTCGTATCATGGAGGGGTGTTGGATTTTTATCAAGAGTCTTTTCTGAATCTATTGCAATGATCATGTGGTAATTCTTTAAGATTATTTATGTAGTAGACTGCATTTACTGATTTTTGTATTTTGAATCATTCCTGCATCCCCAGGATGAAGCCTATTTAATTATGGAAGATGGTCTTTTTTCTGTGTTCTAGAAAATAGTTTTCAGTACTTTATTGAGTGTTTTTGCATCAATGTTCAGGAGGGGAAATGGTCAGTAATTATTTGTGGATTCATCATTAAGTTTGTGTATCAGGGTAACTGTGGCCTCATAAAATAGATTGGGCAAAGTTCCTTCTGTTTCCATTTTCTGGAATAATTTGAGGAGTATTGGTATTAATTCTTATGTGAAAGTCGGATAGAATTTTGTGCTTAAACTATCTGAACCTGGGCTTCTTTTTGGTTGAGAATCTCTTAATGACCGCTTCTGTTCCACAGGGGTTATTTGTTTATCTAAATTGCTTATCTGATCTTGATTTAACTTAAGTGGTACCTATTAAGAAAATTATCTATTTCTTTTAGGCTCTAAATTGCTTATCTGATCTTGATTTAACTTAAGTGGTACCTATTAAGAAAATTATCTATTTCTTTTAGACTTTTCAATTTAGTGGAGTTCAGGTTTATAAAATGTATCTTTATAATTCTCTGGATCTCCTTGTGTGTGTGTGTGTGTGTGTGTGTGTGTGTGTGTGTGTGTGTGTGTGTGTGTGTGTGTGTGTGTGTTTGTGTGTGGTTTTTTCATTTCTGGTTCTGTTAATTTGAATATTTAAGTATAAGTTTGTGTCTATCTTGTTGATTTTCTCAAAGAATCAAATTTTTTCATTGATTCTTTGTATTGTTCTCTGAGTTTCTATTTTATTGCTTTCAGCCTTCAGTTAGTTTGTTTAAGAGCAAAGCTTCCAGTCTACATACACCGGCACCTGCGTACCTGCTGGATCCCACTCTGTTGCTTGATTTCTGAGTGGATATCAAGTTTTTCAGATGTTTTGCTGCTGTCTGTTCAGAAATAAGTTCTGAAATTAAAGCTGTTTTCATGCAACCAGAATCTCTATCTCTTGGCTGTAATTGGATAAGAAAACAGCCTCTGGTACCATTTACAAAACACTAGATACAACAATCAGAATCCACAGATTATGGATCATTTTCACCTGGAAAGCCCTGGTTGTGAAGGTTAAGCAGGGAAAACACCTCTCTTTACAACTATCCCCCGTGTCCCCCAGTGTCAGGTCCGCTTCTTTATAATCATTATAAATTAGATGCAACTTACAGAGGATTCTTGGTTTCAAAATAATTGACTACAGACATTCTGTATGTCTCAAGTTTTTAATCAAGTTCTAGATAAATTTAGGTATTTAGCAAAGTTAAATTATTAAATCAACAAGCCGTGGTGGCCCACTGATTTAATCCCAGCAGTGGCAATAGGGAATCAATGTCTCTAAAGGTAGAGTTCCAGGAATCAGGGGCATCCTCTTGCTTCAGCCTCCTGAAAGGGGATTAAAGGCTGGTAGAGCTCTACTGATCTAGCCTATACATCCAGGTAGGGTGTGTCTGATTCAGTCACATCCAAGAAGTCTATAAAGGCCCATATCCCCACCAGGTTCTCAGACTCCAGAAGCCCTGGAAAGTCCACACAGCTCTTATCTCCACACTCCAGACCCGGTAGCCCCCATGAGGACACAGAGGACCAGGATCCAAGACTCTCTGGAGCACAACAAAGATCTGAAGGCAAAATGCAGGTGACTTGGGGATGGGAGGGGTACACTCTGGGGTTTTCTGGAGGATGGCCAGTGTATTTGTCTTTGAATTCCTCTCAGAAACTTTATAGTCCCAAATTGTCTTTGTGCCCTCATGTGTCTCCTTTCCATATACATATGAAATCATATGGTAGTCACAGCAAGCCTCATGGAAGGTATTGGTACTGTGTCTGCCATAGAGCCAAGGAACTTAGTAAAACACGGTGAACTTCCTTGACCATGAACCCATCTATTCCCAACATTTTTAGATGGACAGAAGTCAACACAAAGAAGCCTTGTTCTTTGGCTCTCTTGGTTTTTCTTTGTTAAGGCAGAGTATAAATGACCCAAGGCTAGCCCACACCCCATTCAACAACTAAGATTGATCCTGAACTTCTGAACTGGACTTCACTTCTTATGGTAGAGCTGGGATTACAGCCACAGGCCAAGAAATCTTGTTATGTGATATTAGATCAAGAGTTAAACGATCATAGTTCTTGTGAAACATTAAGGTGTTTGAAGCAGAGCTGGAACTCATGAGATTCGATATGAGTTTTTAGCAGTAGGATAACGGGAAGGAGTCTGGGAAGAGAATGCGCTGGACAGAGTGGGTGAGGTCCTCTCACAGGAGAGGTGCTTCTGTCTTTGGACTTTACCTTATTCAGGGGCCCCTGCAGTATGTACTGAAGGCTTTCACTGGCTACACTTCACAGCCAAGGTGTCTCCTTAGGTAAAGAGGATCCAGCCTAAGGTTCTGATAAATAGAAACAAACAATTTTGATATTTTCTTTTTCACTTCTGACCAGAGGAAAGGAGACCATGTGGAAAGCTTGAAGAATGCCCAGGAATCCAATGTGGGAAAGAGCAGGAATCAGGAAGGACAAAGGCCCTCAGGTATTCAGAGGCAACCCTGAGTTAAGACCAGAACCTTCCATCCTGTTTCTTTCCTCTGTGACAAAGAAAGACCTCAGCTGAAGACATTTTTCAAGGATTGACTTGTTCCCAGGTTTCTGTCCTTCTTGCATGAATCCCAAAGTCTCTGAGTTCTGTGAGGGTCACCTGGGAGGAAGTGTCCCCTGGCAGCACTTTTTGCATGGGAAGCCCATCTGATTCTGAATTGTATTTTCTACAACTGAAGGCAGCTACACTTGCAAGCCAGTGCACTCCTTGGTATTAAGAGCAGGGCAGGTGCTACGCGTGGGCTTGCAAAAAAGTGATCCTACTCTCTTGAGCACTGAAGGAGGCCACTGATGGCTTCTGTCAGTTTGCAGAAGGGTCTCTAGAAAAGTTCAGATGTGCTGTGTACAGCATCAAGGGCACTCATCACCTCCCTCTACTCCTTGCAGGTCCTTCCTGTAGCCCATGGACTGACTCTGAAATCAGGATCTTTCTGCAGGAGTGGGAAGTGGTTGAAAGGAGAGTTGGGCAGCCAGGCAAGCAGATCTTGGAGAAGAGCTGGGCTATCTGCCAGCAACTCAGTGAGATGCGAGGACTGAAGAAGAGCTGGGAAAGCTGTGTGGACCTGATGCTGACCATGCAGAATCTGCACAGGACCCTGTGTAATGAAAGACCAGAGACCGTACCCTTGTTTTCTCCTTATTCAGAAGCCCTGTACACGATCCTGGGCCACTCCCCAGGTTAGTATCTTCTGTCTTCCCCCTGTCAAGTCCTCTAGAGAGCAGCATTAGCTGGCCTGCCCTCCATGACCACAGAGAATCCCCTGTCCCAGGGTCCACACAGCAACCACAAAAGGGCTCTCTGTTTATCTTTCTCTCTGTCAGCCCAGGGGAATGGAAACTGTACATGTTCAGGGTGGACCAAGACACACAGAATCGACCTGTGCTGAGCATGATTCAGGGTGAGTAAGGTTGCCACACTCATGAAAGCTCTCCATTCTTCTCAGGTCCTCTCTACTGTGATGTGCCTGGTATCAGCCTGCATCATATGAACCCTCAACCTTCCATGGATGGGCCTGGGGATTATGGCATTCCTGATCCTTCTGCAGAGCTTCAGGGGGATTCCCTGTTTCCCAGATGGGAGAACCAGAATCCTTCCTCAGCTCCACGCCAACTTCCTGCCTGTGATCCAGGAGACCCTGGCCTCCAGGAGCAGCCTTGGTCAACAACTGATTAACACCCAGGTTCTTGGTGAAGAACCATTGCGGTCCTGTGTGTATGCTTTTATCTCTACCTCTTAGAAGAAGAACATGTAAAAATCAATAAAGGTCATTGAAGCAACACTCTCCTACCTTGTCCTTGTCACTTGAGTGGGGTCCATGGTAAGAGGGGCTGTGGATCGTTATTTGAGGTTCATTCCCTGTGCACCCAGACCTGCCCTCTCCCATCCATCTCCACCTGACTCCTGGCATGGAGTCTCCTCCCCCATGAAATCAACCTCTACTTCCATAGACGGCTGCTCCTGTCCTGCCTCTTGTTCTATAACCTTGTGTTCAATGTCTCACCTCACAGCCTCAGTTTCTCCACATGCAATGGAGACTGGTTTGGAGCTGGGATGTAGCTGTGTAGTATAGGAAACCCAAAGACAGTGGTTCATTTGTACAATAGGATAAAAATCAGAGACTCATTCCTATATCAGGAAATATTTTCAGGATAGGAAGAAACACAAACAGTGGTGGTTTGACACCGTGTCCCATGGTCTCACACATTCCATGGTTTGTTCCACACTGGTGGCCCTCTTTGTTAAGGTTTTGGGGCTATGGCCTTGTTGGAATTAGTATGCCAGTAAAGGTAAACTTTGGTGTTTCAAGGACTCTTGCCATGTCCCATTATCCCCTCTCTCATCTTCCTGGGTATAGCTGGGTCTCATTTTTCTGAGGTACTGCCATATTGATTTCTACAGTGGCTGTAAAAGTTGGTACTCTTACCAAAAATGAAGGTGTGTTCCTGCTAGGGACGAACAAGAGCCACGCCATATTGCTGCCAGAGACTAAGTTTCTATTTCCTCTCCCAGAAATTAAGCTTCTATTCTCCCTCTCTGCCTGTGCTATTTTATAGAAATCATACAAAGCCCTTGGGAAAAGCCCAAGTTCCAGTACCTATGCAACTGACCATTACTGAGAATAAGTTGTTTTTAGGTTGCTAGGCAACCTGGCTCTGAGAACTCTCCAACCTGTATCTACTTCCTGCCTAGCTTTCTACAAAACCTGCGTGAGAAAAATAACGCAACTTGATCAGAAATTTGACTTGTTGACAGTTCTTTGCATCTCTTGTCCTTGTCATTCACCTTTCCTTCCTTCTAGAGACGACCTTGAAGACACCTCCCAGCCCCTGACGGTGGGGGCATGTTCCCTTGCTCCATATCCTTGTCAGCATGAGCTGTCACTTATGTTATTAATCTAGTCATTCTGACAGACATATCATGGAATATCAAAGTAATTTTGTTTTTTCATTTCCCTGATGGCCAAGGATATTCTAATATTTCTCAAAGAGTTTCTCAGTGAATTTGAGATTCCTCTATGGAGAGTTCTCCGTTAGATGTGTACTCTAGTTTTAACTCAATTATTTGGGTTTTAAAAAAATCTACTCTCAAATTCTTTATATATCTAGGATATTATTCTTTCATCATATGTAGAATTGGTAAAAATCTTTTCTCATTTGGGAAGCTGTTGCTTTGTCCCACTTAAGGTATTCTTTGCCTAACACAAGCTTTTCAGTTTCCCGAGGCCCTACTTTATTTATTGCTTATCCTAATGTTTGTGCTATGGGTGTTCTGTTCAGAGAATGTTACCCTGTGCCAGTGCCTTTGAGGCTAGCCCCCACTTTCTCTTCTGTCACATTCAGTGTTATCTGGATTTACGCTGAAGCCTTTAATACACTTGGACTTGAGTTTTGTGCCGGGTGACAGATATGGATCTATTTGCGTTCTCCTATGTGCAGACATCCAGTTATGACAGCACCATTTGTGGAATATTCTTTCTTTCTTTCTTTCAGTGTGTATTTCTGGCTTCTTCATTGAAATCCAGATGTCCTTGTATGAATTGATGTCTGGGCTTCAATTTCATCCTAGTGATCAGCTTATCTGTTTTTATGCCAATACCATATGGTTTTTATTACTTTAGCTCTGTCGTACAACTTGGAATCGGGGCAGGGAATGCCCTCAACAGTTCTTTTATGTTTAGGGTGTTTTAGATATTCTGGGCTTTTATTTCCCATATGCAGCTGAGATTTGGCTTTTCCAGGTCTGTAAAGAATTGTGTTGAAATTTTGATGGGGATGGCATTGAGTCTGTAGGTTTGGTTTTGGTGGGATAGCAATTTTTACTATCTTAATCCCACCAATCCATGAGCATGGGACATCTTGCCATTTTCTGACATCTTCTTCAATCTCTTTCCTCAGAGACTCAAACATTTTGTCATACATATCTTTTACTTACGTGGTTAGAGTTACCATAAGATATTTTTATCTTATTTGAGACTATAGTGAAAGGTGCTGTTTCCCTGATTTCTTTCTCAATCATTTGTGTATAGGAGAGGTATCGATTTGTTTTTTTAGTTAATCTTGTATCCACCCTTTTTGCTAAGAGTGCTTATCAGCTGTAGAAGTCCCCGGTGGAATGCGTAGGGTCATCGATGCACAGTATCATATTACATATGAACAGCGACTCTTTGGCATCTTCCTTTCTGGTTTGTATCCATTGGATCTTCTTCAACTGTCTTATTCTTCTGGCTAAAACCTCAGCACTTTATTGATTAGATGTGGGAAGACTGGACAACCTTTTATTGCTCCTGATTTTAGTGGAGCTCCTTTGAGTTTCTGTCCATTTAATTTGATGTTGTCTGATAGGCTTGCTGTAAGTTGCCTTTATTATGTCTAGGTATGTTCCTTAAATCTCTAATCTCTCAGGGAATAATGCTGACTGTGAAAGGCCAGTCCTGCTTCATTGTAATAAAAGGAATGTCACAGAGTAGCAAAAGGATAAGAAACTTTTGATATGGGATAATTATGAATAAATCTCTGACTAGTAAAATAAAGAAACATACACACCTTCTAATGGTAACTTTTTCCTTTACTTCTTAAAAATGGCCTCTGACTCTGTCTCCATTCAGGCACATATCTCCACATTGCTGCCTTCTATACATGAAACTACTTATTTTACTTTACATATGAATAACATATATCGCTATACATTGTTACATCTATTTTCACATCTTCCTTTTATATACTTTTCTCTTCTACACCTCCTTTTATACCATTCCATCTTCCTTGCCTCCACACAGTTGCAAATATCCACACAACCATAGCAATTCATCTTATATACATAGCTCTCTCACCATATAACACTTTACATTGTTCTTACAGAATTTCATACAGCTCTTTGCATAGTTCTTATATATAGCAACGACTCTTTCATACAGCTTTATCTCTCTCACACACACATGCTTCTTCTACATCATAACTCACTCTTTGCTCACTCACTCTCCTCCCATACATTCATTCTCTCATGCTCTCTTTAGACTTCTTCTCCTATTCAGCACACACACTCACAGTCTGCACAGCTTCCCCCTATATTGCTGCTGCTCTTACACACTCTCATTTATACACACTCATTCCCCCTTCTCTCTTTCCCACTACATTGCCTCTGCTCCCTGCTTCCTTAACCAAACTCTGGACAATTATATGTTATATTTTCAGGGCCCAACCCATTCTCATAACACATGAAGTCATGAAGTTTTTCTCAGGCTAGTAAGGTCACAAAGAACAACCAGTGTAAATGCTTGGCCTTGCACGTAATGTTTCCCAGACAGTACAACATTAAAATTCAGGACTTAACAATAACAGTAGCAGGTTGAATCTTGACTGCTCAGGGTACCTACAGAAAGTCAACTATTGCAAGGGGGTGTGTCTCAAAACAGCCTGGCCTTGATTTAGCAACAAACAACACCTGGGAATTAGTCTATATATTTTCTGCAAGGGAACTTTAGTCTGTCTGAATTTGTTCTAACGTCTAAAATTGTTGTCTTTGAGATTGAAATTACTGTTACTTTCCTGTACCAGTAAAGAAGAATATTCTGCTATTAATTCTATACATCAGAAATCAATTTTCTTGACTACCCATGCATATATATGGGCCCAAAGATGTAAAGCACACTGTCAGTGGGCTGGGGAAAGAACTCTACTGCTGTTCTTGTTAAGGAGACATAGCAGTGGCACCCAAGAAAACTACAGCCAGAAAACAACCAGTATCCGCAGCCAGTCACCTCACAGGCTTTGCCTAGTGGAGGTACTCCGTGAATTTCGTTTAGTGGAACTCTGCCTCAAACTTTGCCTACTGAGTTATTCATCTGGTAGGATGACCTGTAAAATACTGGTTGTCATCTGCTTTATATTGACTGCTATGGCCCTCAGCTAAGGCCTTTGACCATGAAGGGTGTTGGATGTTGTCAAATGCCTTTTCTTCGTCTAAGTTTTCTTTCTGTTTATTAATGTGGTGGTTTCTATAGATTGAATCATCCCTGAATTTATGGAATGAAGATTACTTGATCTTGGTAGATGATCTTTTTACTGTGTTATCTATTTGGTTTTCAAGTATTTTATTGTGTATTTTTGCATCCATGTTCATAAGGGAAATTTGTCTGTAAGTCTTTCTTTGTTGAATCACGATCTGGTTTGGGTGTCAAGGTAACAGTGGCCTTATAAAATGAATTGGGCAAACAATGTTCCGTTTCTGTTTCTGTTTTCTGGAATAACTTGAGGAGTATTTATGTTAACTCTTCTTTGAAAGTCTGGTAGGATTCTGTGCGGACCTGCGTGGGCCTGAGTTTTTGCTGGTTGGGACTTTTAATGACTGCTTCTATCTCACTAGGTGCTACACACCTATTTAGACTGTCTGGTCTTGACTTAACTTTGGTAAGTGGTACCTATTGAGAAAATTATTCATTTCTTTTAGCTTTTCCAGTTTGGTGGAGTACAGGTTTTTAAACTGTACCCTTATCATTCTCTGGATTTCCTTGGTGTCTGTTGCTCTGTTCTTCTTTCCTTTCTGATTTTATTCATTTGGATATTTTCTCTCTTCTTTTTAGTTAAAATGGAAAAAAACGTTTGTCTGGTTGATTTTTCTCAAAGAATTTGTTTCATGGATTCTTTGTATTGTTCTTTTTGTTTCTATTTTATTGATTTAAACCCTCAGGTTGATTGCATCTCATAATCTTGTAATACTTCTTTTTGATCAGGAACTTTTGTGTGCGCTGTTAGTTTCAAATATAAGATCTTTCCAAACTTTTTATGTAGCTGCCTAGTACTAGCATCATTGTGACTAGAAGATGCATACAGATGTGATGCAGAAGCTGACAGTGTTACATCCTGTAGTCAACAGGATGTCATCTACTTGTCATACTGAGGGAAGCTTAAGAAAAAGACCACACAACACACTTCCTCCAGCAAGGCTATACCTCATACTAGTGAAGCTACCTTAGTGATTATGGGGGCTGATTACATTCAAACTATCACACCCCACAATCTGCCCCCACCCCCACAAGCTGACAACAATATCATAGTGCAAAATACATTTAGTGTTAGTTTATAAAGCCACACCCTCCTCTGAGTTCTGAGGTCAAGTCCCCTTTAAGAAGCATTTCCCATCTCTCTCTCTCTCTCTCTCTCTCTCTCTCTCTCTCTCTCTCTCTCTCTGTGTGTGTGTGTGTGTGTGTGTGTGTGTGTGTGTGTGTGTTTCCCCCTCTTTCCTTTCTTCCTCTTCCCTCCCCTCATCTCTTCCATCATAACTACCTTCCCTGTTAATCACAATCATTCCCCTCTGACAATAAAGCTCCTTTCTACACAGAAACAGCTTCAAGTGTCTTCTGCTATCTGCCGCTGCCTCCCGCCACATTCCCGTGTGCATCCATAGAAATCCATCACCAGATAACCAAGTAAATTTTTGCCACACCAATCTTGCACAAAATCCTAACATTTAGCTCAACTTTAAACATCCTCATAGACTATAACAGTCTCAACAATGTTGGAAAGTGAAAAGTGCAAGTCTCTTCTGAGATTAATTCAATCTCTTAACTGTAATTCCATATAAAATAAAAACTCAGATCACACACTCCCAACATATAACGGCACAAGATATACATTACCATTCCAAAACATGAGGAAGGGAGCATAGTGAGGAAATACTGGACCAAAGCAAGACTAAAAACCAGATGGACAGATCCCATACTTTGCAACTCCATGTCTTATCCAAAATACCCCCTACATCTCCAACTCTGTTTGGCTTTGTTGACAGCAACACACTTCTATTTCTCAGGCTGGTTCTATTCCTTGTTGGAACTCTTCTCAGCAGGTGTCCCATGACTCTGGCATCTCTAACATCTTCAGTTGGCCAAGGAAATCCAGGATTCAAGTTCACAGCTTCACCTGGTGGCCTCTCTCATAGGCCTCTACTCAGGGACACCTTCTGTGGAAATATCTTTCTGTATACTGTGAATATGTGTTACTCTCATTGGTTAGTAAAACGCTGACAGGCCAGTAGCCATGCAGGAAGTACAGGTGAGACAACCAGACACAGAGGACTCTGGTAGGAGGAAGAACACAGTCAGAGAGCCAGCCACTGAGGAAGCAGGATGTGTAGAAAATGAGCTAACAAGCTGTGAACCATGTGTCAAAGCATAGATAAGATATATGGTCTAATTTAAGTTAAGAGTTAGGTAGTAACAAGCCTGAGCTATCAATGGGGCATTTGTAAGTAATAGCAAGTCTCTGAGTGATTATTTAGGAACTGACAGGCAAAGGACATGGGGAGTCCAACGCCATTGGTGCCCATCATCCAGTGTAGATTTACTTAAGACCTTAAAAGCTTTTAGAAGGTTCTAACAAACAAAAATGGACCTAGACCCAGCTTCCTAGTCTCACAGTCTCCCAGCAGATGCCTGAGAGATAGAGGCAGCCATGAGCTAAGCTGTGTGGTAGTTCCTGCAGTCACTCACCTGGGCTGCCATACAGAAAGGCTTCTCCCAGCCATTACCTGAAGGCTTGAGAACTCCACTAGCATGCTGCATGGTGGAATTTTTGTTGGACAGACAGAAAAGTCTACAGACATGCAGTAAGAACAGATTAAAATAAACTCCACACAGGGTAAGTGTATTTAAAAGTGTGTATGGCCTGGGGATAGAAAACAAAAAGGACAGAAAAGTTTTTCTTTGTTTTTGGTTTTGTTTTGTTTTGTTTTAGGAATAGAGTATAAAAAAATGAGTCACATAAAAATGTAAAGGTACAAGGAATATGGATTCTTGAATTTTTGGCTGTTAAAAGACGTTGCAGTATTCAAAGTGCTGGATTATGCCAACCTATATATTCTGGTTTTTAAAAAATTGACTTCAAAATTTAAGTCAAAAAGATATGTTACTTTGGGAGAAAGTTTATGCTTATGTGTCCACAAGAGATGAGAGGCCATTTATTCTCTCTGGGTTAAGAAAAATCAGGTCTGATTGAGAAAGATTCCCTAAAATCTTGGCTACAAACATAAAAAACTCAAAGAAGTACAAGACACATGATGTATATTTTACCTGCTGAAACGCATGGCAAAAATCATCTTTAGCTGACTTGTGTGCAATACACAGTTTATACTTTTACTAATACAGGTATGTATGTTACCTTTAAAAGTTTATGTATTTTCAGAACAAGGGGACAGACACCAATGAAAATAATGGCCCAGGTGATCCAGCATCCAGAACAGCTTCCAGGCTCCTGACTGAGATAATCCAATCATGCAGAATATTACAGCCAAGACTTAACAATTATCTTGATTTTGTAAGGCCCCTTCCAAGATTACCAGTGCCTCCAATCAACCATAAATAGTCTAGAAATTATGCCTACATTACCAAAAAGTGGGCTACGGATATTTATTATTATTTGAGATGAGTTGTTTATAGGATGTTATAAATAATGGTCAGGAAAAGATGATAAACAAGCCAATTGATGTCAGTGCATGCCTTTAGTCCTCACACTTGGGAGGTAGAGACACTTGGATCAAATGAGTTCCAAGATAGCCTGGTCTACAGAGTGAGTTCTAGTACAGCCAGGACTTCTACACAGAAAAACCCTGTCTAACTCCCCCCCCCCCAAAAAAACAAAAAAGCTATATGAAGAAAATTAGATTCAAGGATCTCTTTCTGAGATGAGAGGGGACATAGAAATGACTGAATAAGAGGGTAGAATATTTAATCTTCTTTTATACAAAAAATAGTTATTAATATGAAATATTTTATATTGATGTAGATTTTGGTTTGCTAATACAAATTTAAGTCAATTTTATTATACTGTATGTCTATTTAACTCTTGTTTGGGGTATTGTGCTTATGCACCTCATTTAAAATGTGATGCATAATTTAAAAATACAGATTAACAGTCATCTATAATAGTCAACTTATAGTCATGTTGGGAATATTTTCAAGGAATACAGAGATAGATTTCAGATAGATAGCTACTCTTCAAATGCTTTAAAGACCTACAGAATATTGCTTTTAAGAGGTCTTAATAATTTAGACTTTCCTTGACATGAGATGTGTCTGCTTCTGGCAGCACTAATCTACTTCTAAAGAGCATAATGGACATCAAAGAAACTCCATATGTATTTTCTTTTGTTTGTGGCATAACCTGACCATTAAAACAAGAAACTGCAATTGCATAAACTTCTGACAGTATGCTATCCAAACAGGATGAGAAGGACACAAAGAAAGTTGACTGCCAAGGTAGGACAGTGCTTCAGAATTACCTGCTTAACAGGAAAGCCTGTAAGCTATACTGTGCCTGTAAGCCAGAATGGAATGTCCCAACGTTACAGATGAACATTGGTGACTGTTCAAACAGTGAAGTATCTCTGTCATTAGGGGTCTTTGATAGAATTGAAGACTAGATAGTTATAGTCACAGTTTTTCTTAGTTATGGTAAAAGGTAAGTTAGGTGCAAAACTTTATACTCACAAATATAAGATAGAAAAAAATATCAAATACAAATGGTCTGGATATTATAACTGTAATTCTTACTTAAGTTGTATATATACTGCTATTCTGTAGTTTTACTATGTTTTTAAAAAGTTCCTTTTTAATAGACAAGAGGGGAAAATGGTATAGAAAAATCCTTCTGTACACTGTGAATATGTATACTCTTATGGGGTTAAAAAAAAGAATGACAAGCCAGTAGCCAGGCAGGAAATATAGAAAAGACAACCACGCAGAGGATTTTGGGAAGAGCAAGAGTGGAGATAGAATGATTCCAGCCAGCCACAGAGAAAGTAGGACATGTAGAAAATGAGGTAACAAGTCATGAGACAAGTGGTGAAGCATAGATGAGAAATATGAGTTAATTGTAAGAGTTGGCTAGCAACAAGCCTAAGCTATGAGCCAAGCATTTATAAGTAATATTAAGCCTCTCAGTGTTTATTTGGGAACTGGTGAGCAGGATAGAAAAAGTTCAGCTACAGACACATCTGACACATGCCTAGCCTAAGCAGCTTTCTTTAACTGTGCAGGTAATTTCCATCACACACAATTTTTTTTTTTAAGCCTTAGCTCCAAAGCCAGAACCACATGGTCAAAGAGGCCAAGTTCTGCTGCTTGCTGGGGTTAAACCACGGCCTCTTGCTCAATTACATCTTCACTAGCTGCCTATCTTTTACCACGTAAGCTTGACCATTCTGAAACTTGCTCTGTAGACCAGGCTAGCCTCAAACTCAGAGATCTGCCAGCCTCTGCCTTTCCAGCACAGGGAATAAAGGTGTGTCAACTACGCCATCTTTAAACTTTTCTTCCATTCATTTTCACAAATTGGAATCTTAGCTGGGTGGGATCTTGCACCAAGGTCACTACAACCTATATTCCACTTTTTAAGCCATTAATCTCATTGAATAAAAGATTTAGCTCCATTCTACTTCCTGGCATTATTTCTGGTTCTCAAAATTGACTTTTTGTAATTAATCCTGCTCAGCTTGCCCCTTTTCATTATATATCTTCATTAGAGTTGCCACTAATAAACACAGTACTGAGTCTATACTAGCCTGCTTTGAGATTTCTTCTGCCAAATTAATAAATCCAAAACTACTGAATTAATCCAAAACTCTGCACTCTAGCCTCAGGCAGACTCTCTGGACAAGGGCAAAAGGCAACCACTTCCTTCACCAAAACATCACAAAAATGATTTCTAGGTAACATACTAAAGTTCTTCCCTGAAACCTCTTGAACCAAGTTCCCCAAATTTGAAATCATTATGTGCACCATGGCCTTCAATGGCCCTGCTAGTATACCCCATTAAGAAGTGCTTAATGCCACTGCATTCCTAACCCAACCAAAGCCCAAATTCCTCCAAAGAAAAACAAGGTCTGGCCTTTCACAACATCACCCCAGACCCTGGTTCCAACTGCTGTCTTAGATGGGATTCTATTGATGTGAAGAGACAACATGACCATAGCAACTGTCACAAAGAAAACATTTCATTACAGACTCTGCCTTACAGTCCCAGAGGTTCCATCCATTATCACCATGACAGGAGTGTGGCAGCTTGCAGGGAAAAGTGGTGCTAGAGCTCAGACCTACATCTTGCAGGCAACAGGAGGTCAACTAACTGTTACTCTGAGGGAAGCTAGAAAGCAGACCTCAAAGCCCACCCCCAACAGTACCACACTTCTGCCAACAGGGCTCCATCACCTAATAGTGCAAGGCCCTTAGGCTTGTGGAGGCCAATAATGTTGAAATGACCACAGTTGTGATCACCTGGAAGAAGACAGGCTTCTGTTTGCTCTTTGCTATTGTGTTCTTCTCCTTTTGAGGACAGGGTTGTAGAGATTCTAGGCTGACCCGCTCTCCTTCAGTAGCACAGCATCACACAATAAGGTTACAGAAGAACTCTATGATCAAGAGTTAACACTTGATCTAATATCACATAACAAGGCTTCTCAGCACATGGCTACTTCTAAGTGACAGGTGAAGGCAGATTCAGAAGTTCAGGGTCAATCTTCACTGTAGAGCGGGGTGTGAGCAAGCCTTGGACATTCACACTCTGCCTTGACAAAGCCATACAAAGCCAAACAACAAGGAGGGTGCTGATTTCGGTCCCTCTGCAATTGTGGTCAAGGTAGTTCACCGAGTTTGGCCACGTTTTCCAGTATGATAAACACAGTATAAACACCTTCCAGGCGGCCTGCTGAGACTTCCGCATGATTTCATTGACACATTGAAAGGAGACACATGCCAGAGACTCTCTTGAGCTATAACATTTGTGAGAGGAATACAAAGACAAATATACGGCCCATCCTCCAGAAAACACTAGCGTGTACCCCTCCCATCCGCCGAATTACCTGCATCCTGAGATCAGATTATATTGTGCTCCACAGGGTCTCAGAACCTGGGTCCTCTGTGTCCTGGTGGGTGTAGAAGTAGAGCCCTGTGCACTATTGTGCCGAGTCTAGACTCCCAAAAAGACCACCAAGAGATTGGTCCAATGCAAAAGTCACTCCATATGTCTGAAACAGCTTTGGAGTACAAATGACCCCTGAGAAGCATGAGGCAAGAGTTTCTATTGGGGGAAGGGGGACACTGTGGGCTTCAGAGCTTCTGGGATATAGTGCTCAGATTGGCCTAAACTCAGGCTAAGGGTACATGCTGTGAAATCATTGGCTGTTTTGAATTCTAGGGATGGTTCAACTTTTAGCAGAGGTCCTTATTGGAGATCAGCAGGTGTACATGGGGACTATATGTTCTATTTTTAAAGTCCCTTTCCCAGGAAGAGAATGTTTAGAATGCCAGGTATTTCCCTTAGGGTGCTGGCTTCTCCCTGGATGGTGTCTGCTCCTGGGCCCTTACTGGAAATACTGGCTATCTCTGTGGCCTTCATTAAGCCTGCTAAGCTCCTCTAGGCCCCACATTTACCTCCCATGCTTCTGGAGTCTGAGAACATGGTGGAGTTCTGGGTCTTTATAAAGCACTTGGATATGACTGAAGATGTGATTGAATGAGACACACCCTACTGGGATGTGCTGAGTGGATCAGCAGAGCTCTAGCTGCAGCCTTTAATCCCCACTCAGGAGGCTTAGGCAGGAGGATTTCCCAGATTCCTGGAACTCTTGAGTGACTTGGCAAGATGCAGGCTCAATAGAACATCCATCCACAAGGCACTAAGTAAAACAAGGTCCACCACTTCAAATTTCGTTGCTGAAGCAGGGTCTCTTTCCTAACTTTTGCACATCCTGGAACTCACTATTAGAGGCAGCTGTCCAGGCATTGGCTTCCTGTCCTCAAGTGCTGGAAGTAAAGATGTGAGCCACCATGGCTTGTTGATTTAATAATTTAAAACATTTGCTAATCTCTTCAGTTCATCTAGAATTTGATTGAGAACCGGTGACACACAGAATGTCTTCAGTCAGTTATTTTGTAATCTGTAAGATTAGAGCTAATCCACTGTTGAGGGGAAGGCAGGAGAGTGAGTCCTGGCAACTACTTCACCAAGACACACAGAGAGCAAAAGAAGCAGTGGAGGACACAGGGGGCAGCAGGACAGCACAGTCTATGGGAAAGGTGAGAGCAGTGAAGGGGTGGGGCCTCCTCCGATGAAGGAGGGAGCACTGGGTCAGCCAACTCTGGCCTGGCAGTCCAGCCCAGATGCCTTTTATTTAGTGTCAGTACTGTTGACAGCCTAATGCCCATGTTGAGAACCCTCCTCTGCTCTCCCCAACACTCGGTTGCTTCCAGCTGGTGTGATGGAAGGTCTCACTATTGTACTTACTAGATTGCAGAGGAAACTGAGGGAGGGCATCAGGGACTGCCTTGAACAGTAACCCACATCAAAAATGGTCAAGTGTGTGAGGGAGAGTAAATAAATAAGTAAATAAAGACTCATTCTGCTGTTGGATTTTCTTGGTGTGAGTTTACAGAGACAGTATATCATGTAACCCAGGCTATCCCATGACCAGGCAAAGATGTCCATGTCTGCCCCTCCCACCCCTTACTCTCCCAGATGCTGAGTCTGCAGCAAGGAGCCATACATACACTCATATCATTTGAACAGAGTAGAAGGAAAAGCACTGGTTCACAGAGAGTAGCAAGGTTGGAGTGGATTAAGTCAGGTTAATAAGGCTTTTCAGCCCCAGGACAGGGAGAGTCAAGGGGAATTGTTGCAATGGTGTTTCTTTGTCCCATAAGGCCAGAGGCCCAGACCCTGCTGGGACAGACCCCTTAGCGGTCAGCTGCTGCTGATCAGGACCTTAGAAATGACTCAGATGCTTATATTAACTTTATATTGTTTGGCCTATGGCTCAGGCACATCGCTAGCTAGCTCTTACATCTTAACCCATTTCTATTAAGCTGTCTGCCATGTGGCCCTTGGCTCACCTGTGTTCCTTACATGTTGTTCCTTGGGCAGCTGGCTGGATCTGTTCCTGACTCTGCCCTGGTTCTCCTACCTATCCTCTGATTTTTCCTCCTACTTTTTCAATGGTGCCTGTCATGGGCCAAAATCTTCTTTATTTGAAGATTAATATTCACAGCACACAGAAAGGCATTCCCACATCAGGGAACACCTGGTGTGAACTCCTGAAGGACAGAGATGTCTGTTTCTCTTTTGCTTATTCATGTTGCTCCTGTTGCTTTTTACCCCCAATCTCTCTCTCTGGAATCACCACCTAAGGGACCCTAGGCTGATATGATCTCTATTAGCAGCATAGGATGACCTTGAATTACTGGTTTGTTCTTGGTGGTCTGGAATTGCTGGCCACTTCTGGGCCCACAGCTGGGCAAGGCTCATGTGTCTGAGTTAAGAGGGAGCCCATGGCAGGACAGCCTCCACAGCAGCCCCTGTGTCTCTACTGATGCTGAATCCAAGGTTTTCCTAGGAAGCCTTGATAATCTTTGGATGACTGAATATAGTGATGCCTAGGGTGTATCAAGCAGCATTCTCTTAAGAAATAAGAGCATTTAACCATGTGGAAAGAAAACTTCTAGGTCCCCAGAATTTAACTGACAGGGAATGGGTGACAAATGGTAGCCACAGCAGGGTAGGTGACACAGCATAGGGAGAGCTCAAGCCAGGGGGACAAGAGAAAAGACATCAGGACAAGGCAGGAGTCCTGGAGACCCCAAAGCTTCCCTTACTAACTCACTAAGACCAAAAGAAGGCCATAGCCCCCCCCCCAAGCCTTAACAAAGAGGGCCACCAGCTGTGGGACAAAGCATGGAGTGTGTGAGACCATGGGGCACCGTGTCCAACCACACTGTTTTGTTTCTTCCTATCCTAAAAGTACTTTCTGATGGAGGAATGAGTCTTTGATTTTTTTTCCCACTGCAAGATAAACCACTGATTTTGGGTTTCTTATACACACAGCAACCTCCCATCTACAAAAGAGTTTTCATAGCATCGTGGAGAAATTGAGACTGTGAGACGCTATAGAGCAACAAGGCAGAAGGAATAAGGAAGTAGAGGTTGATCTTGTGGGAGAGGAGACTCCATGCCAGCAGTCAGACGGAGACGGATGATAGACGTCAAGCCCAGGGCACCTGGAAATGAACCTCAAATAACAATCCATAGCCCCTCTTTACCGTGGTCGCTACTCAGGTGACAAGGACAAGGCAGGAGACTGATGCTTCCGTGACCTTGATTGATTTTCACATTTTCTTCTCTTAGGAGGTAGAAGGAGAAGCCTACACACACATTACTGAGGTGTTCAGAGAAGAAACAAAGAAACTCCACTTGTCTTCTTTTGAGCATCCAGGTGCTAAAAAGCCCTGTCAAAATCTCATGAGTTCCAGCTCTGCTTCAAACACATTAAGGTTTCCCAAGAACGCTAGGATCATCTAGCTTTTGATCTAATAGCATATAACAAATGTGCTCGGCCTGTGGCTATAATCCCAGTTCTTTCAGGAGAGGGAAAGGCCAGTAGAGAAGTTCAGGGTCAATCATGGCTATAGAGTTGGGTGTGGGCTAGCCTTGGATCATTTGCACTCTGCCATAACAAAGGAAAACAAATATAGCCAAGAACAAGGTGGGTGTTGACTTCTATCCCTCTGAAACTGTGGGCATGGATGGGTCCATGGTCAAGGAAGTTCACGGAGTTTTGTCAGGTTTCCTTGGCTGTATGATAAACACAGTGCCAACACCTTCCAAGAGGTCGACTACCACATGATTTCACGTCTATGTGGAAAGGGGACACACGACAGCATAGAGACACTTTGGAGCTAGAAAATTTCTGAGAGAAATCCAAAGACAAATACATTGGTGTGCTCCAGAAAACCCTAGATTGGATGCTTCAGCTTCTTGTCCTCTACCCTGGAACCTGGGTCCTCCGTATCCTGATGGGGCTGCCGAGTCCGGAGTGTGGAGGTAGAGCCCTGTGTACTTCTGTGGGCTTCTGGAATCTGAGAACCTAGTGGAGATCTGGGCCTTTATAAAGTGCTTGGATGTGATTGAGACACACCCTACTGGGATGTGTGGGGTGAATCAGCAGAGCTCTACCAGCAGCCTTTAATCCTGTCTCAGGAAGCTGAGACTGGAGGATTTTCCAGATTCTTGAATCTCTTGGGTGACAGAATGACCCAGGCTCAGTAGAATATCCACAAGGCACTAAGTAAAAAAACAAAACAAAAACGGGGTCTCTCTCCAAACTTCTGGACATCCTGATACTGACTCTTAGAGGGAACTAGCTGTCCAGGGAGCCACCATGGCATGTTGATTTAATAATTTAACACATTTACTAAATACCTAAATTCATCTAGAATTTGATTGAAAACCCGAGTCATAGAGAATGTTTCTAGTCAGGTATTCTGACACTAAGAATTGTCTGTATGTTGTAACTAATTCATAATGTTTGGAGGACTGGGTCCTGGTAGTGGGGGACACAGAGGGACAGTGGTGAAGAGAGAGGTATTTTCCCTGCTTAACCTTCCCAAGCAGGGTTTCATTTTTGGTGAAAATGATCCAGCATCTGTAGACCCTGATTGAAGTGTCTACTGTTTTGCAAATGCTGCCAGAGGCTGTTTCCTAATCCAATTGCAGTCAGGAGATAGATTCCTAGTACAGGAAAACAGCTTGAATGTTCTATTTACTTATTTCTGAACGCACAGCAGCAAAACATCTGAAAGCTTGATGTTTACTCGGGAATCAGGAAACAGAGTGGAATCCCGCAAGGACCCAGACAGCCATTTATGCTGAATGGAAGCTGTGCTCTGACACAAACAAACAAACAAACACAAATCAATAAAATAGAGACTAAGAGCACACACCTTGGATCAAAGGGAAAGAGATTGGATTCCTTGGAAAATTCAAGATCGTAGACACACCTCATCTGTACTAGTAGGCAGAGAGAAAGAGTATCCAAAGGAACAAAATCAGAAATGAAAAGAAGGACATAACAACACACACCAAGGAAATCCAGAGAACCTCAAGGAAAGACTTTATAAACCTGAACTCCACCAAATTGGAAAATCTAAAAGAAATGGGTGATTTTCTTAATAGGTAGCACTTACCTAGGTTTAATCAAGATCAGATAAACAACTCAGATAAACCCATACCCTGCCCCCTGTAAAACAGCCTAGGTCCAGACAGTTTTAGCTCAGAATTCTACCAGACATTCATATAAGAACTAAGACCAATACTCCTCAGACTATTCCAGAAGACAGAAACAGAAGGAACCTTGCCCAATCCATTTTATGTGGCCACAGTTACCCTGCTACACAAACAAATGATGAATCCACAATTAAAGAATTACTGACCAGTTTCCCATATGAACATGGAAGCAAAATGTACTCCACCACATAAATAAACTAAATAAAGACCAGATGATCATGACAGATTATCAAAGGGCAATTTTCTGTTTCTTATGAAAAATAGAAAACCCAGGGGAGCTAACAGTACTGATAACAGCAGAACTGCTGACAGACAGTATCAGCCTCCTCGATTTCAAGTCCTGACACAGAACTATAGGATTCAACCTCTTTGTGCTCAAGTTCCTCCTCTGCCAGCAACAGAAGCTACCCTGTCTAGGTCCCACTGCACCCCTGCAGGTCGCCTTGATCCCCACCTGCACCCACCGCAGGACACCCCGGTGCTATGTGACACCCTGTCATACCTTCTTTTTCCTGTCCCCGTAGATGAGGTGCTGCCAGAGTCCATCCCTCCAATTATTAGGGATTAACTACAACTTTGTACAGTGATTATTAGCTTTAAAGGGTGAGTTTTTAATTCCTTCTTAGTTTTTCCATCAAATATCAGCCAGTGTGAAGAGACTCAACACACATGATGAGATCAGTAATTAACCAGATCCTTCTTTTTAGGCCTTTGTGAATTTTTTTTTTAAATTGTCAGAAGGTCTCTCTCAGCAGCTCAGGGTTTATTGTAATTCTGGACAACTCTCTGCCTGACCCTTCCTTTGTGAATTTTTTTTTTAAATTGTCAGAAGGTCTTTCTCAGCAGCTCAGGGTTTATTGTAATTCTGGACAACTCTCTGCCTGACCCTTCTCAGATGCAATTACAAACTATTTTTTATACTGTTTCAATCCACACCATCCACCTCTGTAGGGTGGGTCTGATTCAGTCACATCCCAGATCATTGTAAGGGGCCGGATCTGCAGAGGGTCTCAGTTCCCAGAAGCCAGAGAAGTGGAAGAAGCTGCCTGTTCACACTCCAGGCTCTGCTGCACCATCAGGACACAGTGAGCTCTGGCTCCCCAGCTCTGTGGAAAGTTAGGAAGCCCAGGAGGGAACATGGAGGTGAGATGGGGAAAGCCCACTCTGGTGTCTTTTTGTGAGGATGGCTGCATTTTCATAGTTTTGGAAACAGGGTCTTACAGGTACCCTGGATGGCCTCCACCTTGCAAGGTGATCCTCACAGCTCTGCTCCTAGAGTGCCAAGGTCACAGGCCTGAGACACCCAAGCTTGAAGAAGTTTCATAGATAGTGAAGTGCATCTCTCACAGGCTTCTCCCTTCTCTAAGAACATGACCTCATATGCCCCTCCAGGACAGCTGTGCAGGTGTTGGTTCTCTGTGTGTGAAATTTCCAGCAAAGAAAACTAGAGCATGGTTCAGGTGTTGTTTACAGGTAGTTGCAGCTGTAGTAGTCAGAGGAGAAAGCAGCCCACTCCCCACTGTGCCAGGACAGTCAGGGCTGCCAGCTTTGTTTCTGTTCATTTCATTGCTGCTCGTTCTGTTCATTGGTCACATGTAAGGCTGGACTTTGCTCTTGAACTTGATGGGCAGTCCTGCCTGGAGCTGGAACTCGAGATGTCAGACACAACAGGCAGCTTTATCTTTTTAAAACAACTGGGTCTCATGTATGGTGCAGTGATGGCTTGAATCACACTCCTCTTGACTGCACCCTATATCCTGATTTATAGATTTGTGCTCTCAACATATCTTCCCTTCTAACTGTCTTCCTTTTGACACAAATTCTCTGTATGCAGCACAGCTGACCCTTGATTGAATTCCTTCTAACTCTGGAATTAAGGCCTTGTTACCTGGAGACCATCTCTTCCTTTTACTAGCTCCTGTATTTTAAGATAGAGTAAAATGCATCCTAGGCTGGTCTCAAACTCCCATCGCTCCAAGGAGGACTGTGAAGACTCTATGCTCCAGTTTGCACATAACAGCAAACAGGACTCAGGGCATCCTTCATTTCGCTCACACTGTGTTTAATTTTTCTGCCTTCTTTCCGTCTTAACCCCTCCCCCACATTCCTTTTACATTTAATGACCTAAAATCTCTCTGGGCCAGGCTATGCTAGAGCTCAGCTGTTCATTTCAAGGAAATCTTGAACTTCTGGGGATCCTCTCTTTCCTCTGTCTCACCAGGGCTGGGAACAGTCTTCAACTTGATGTTTATGTTTGAAACATGGGGACAGTAGATATTCCAGGGCTGGCCTATAACTCAGAATTTAGCTGAGGCTAATCCCCAAAGAGGTCTTTTCCAAAGTCACCCTTTCTCAGTGCTAAGGTTACAAAGGCAAACCCAGGTTTTCAGCCATAAGTGTTTTGTTTGTTTTTTTTTTTTAAAGAGTGGTCTTTTATATAATTCAGGCTAGTTTTAAGGGATGATGTTTCTGAGCCTCACTCATAAATGCTGCCATTCTGAGTGTCTGGAGTATTGTATAATCCAGTCCCTATGAAATTCCTTTAACATGAACATAATTAAAATAGTTTATTTTTGCTGTTCTGTTTAGAGAGCTGCAGAGGAAGAGACTGGATTTTCAGCAGCTACACCAGTGCTGACAGAAGAGAATGGAGACCATGGTGCAGAGAATCTCACAGGTACCAACGCCTAATGCTTATTTTGTGTGGAGTAACTATTCTTTCCCATATTCTTCTCCCCAGTCATACCTGCTTTACCTAGGTCCTCAGAGGGGGTGCTCTAGGGCTGAGAGTGCTCCCCTCAACATCCCCAGATCAAGTACTGGGAATGTGTCAGGCTGTCCGATTCCTAGTGGGGGGGGCTTCCCAGGTGGTGACTGTGCCCAAGAAAACCCTCCTTATTCATGACTTATTTTACTTCAAAGTGTTTTTACATACCAACCACTGTTCCTCCTCCATCCCCTCTCCCCAGTAACCACCTCTCCCCCAGCTTCACCACCCCAGCTCCTCACCCAATCCTCAGAGAGCAAAAGGACTCCTTGTGTGTGTGTGTGTGTGTGTGTGTGTGTGTGTGTGTGTGTGTGTGTGAAGACACTCTGGCACATCAAGTAGAGGCAGCACCAACCCCCCCCCCTCCGACCCCAATAGAGGCTGAGCAAGGTATCCATCTATGGGGGATTGACAGATATTTTTAAAAATTAAAGTATGCTTTGGTGTTCACATTTAGGGGTTGATAGGACTCAGGAATATTCAAAATCATGGAATACTTGTTTCCCCATAAAACAAATCAAAGTCTGGGCTGTGCAAGGCAAAGAATGGTCAGATGAGCCTTTTGATATAAAATGTACTGATCACATTCCTCTGTCCATTGCAGGGCCTTCAATCAGATCACGGGGTGACTGGGAAATCATGGTCTTCCTGCAGGAGTGGGAAGCAGTTGAACAGGAAGTTGGCCTCCCGGGGAGGGAGAGCCACAGGAAGTCCAGAGCTATTTCCCAGAGACTCTATCAAGGGGCTTGAGGAAGAGCTGGAGGAGCTGCTTCCATGTGCTGCTAAGTCTGCAAGATCTGTACAAGACCCTGTGTAATGAGAGACCAAGGAGTAGACCTTTTTTGTCTTTTTGTGAAGGCTCTGCACGGGATCCTGAGCTCCAGGCACCAACACAGACACTTTGCAGGTTTGGGGTTTTTTTTGTTTTGTTTTGTTTTGTTTTTTAATATTTTCATCTTATTTCCTAGGGAGTGGCTTTAAGAGGGACAATTAATCCTCATCCCTAAGCAGAGCAAAGAATGACAAGGCCACCTACCACCCACAGTTTGCCCCTGCATGGGCAGGAAAAGCTTGGTCAGTGGTGATTCTCACCTTTAGTCCCAGCAATCTGGAGGCAGAGATAAGTGCATCATATTCTTCCAATATGGTCTATAAAGCCCATTTTAGGACAGCCATGGATGCATAGAGAAACCCTCTCTCTAAATAAGTAAACAAACAAGCACACACACACACACACACACACACACACACACACACACACACACACCTGCAAAACAACAACCAACTAATAAACTATCGAAAATCCCAAACATACATCCAGGATATAAATAAGCAGGCAATTTCATGGGATTGGAAGGAAGAAGACTATGGGGGATGTGCTTATAAGTTCTCTGTTTTCTCAGGTCCTCTCTGCGATGGTTTGATCCACCTCTAGCTTGACCTCTAGACTCAGAATCAAGAGTTCTTGACATCTTCAGTGTACCTCCAAATTCCTGTGGGTACCAACTTCAGAACTGTCATCTTCTTTGGGTCCCTTCAGTTGCCCCAATCACCTGTGATATCCCAGCAGAATCATGTCAGGAGGAGCTCTCCATGTTAATTACCATGGCTGCTACATGCCTCTGTCCCAGGAGACCTCAGCCTCTTTCAGAGGTCTCAGACTCAAAGAACCATCCAGATCATCAGTGAAGATCACAAAAACTCAGTTGTTTTATTTGTGAAAAGCATGAAAAGCACCCTGTCTTTGTCTCCACTGCCTTCATGCCTGCTTCCTATCAGAATAAACTTAGAACTTCATGAATGGGAAGGGCCTTGTCCTCTATGTCCTATTGTTGACCTTCAGAGAGAACTGTGAGTGTCAAGGTTGGGTATATGCATGGGGATGGAGGGTCACCTAGCTAGGTGATTAGGGCCTGCCTTTACCCCTCTCTATCAGTCTCTGGTGTGGAGCTCCTTTTCTAGAATGGCACCATGACCTGCCATGGCAGCCGCTCAGTCCTGTCTCCATCTCTCTTCTGTGGTCCCAGAAGTTGTGTTTCTTGTGTTCAGGGTTTCTGGATAAAGTGACCTCACGACAGCTCCCTGGAATGGTTATCAGGGATCTTTTTGTTGCAGGTAAGAGAAAGAACCACCACGGGGAGTCTTGCCTGGCTACAACAGAAGGCCATGTCAGACTCTGTGTGCCTCAGCAGAAGTCCTCACTAGGATCACCCTCATAGACTCCAGGAAGCTTCCACTGCACTAGGGTTCCACACTGCTCCCCAATACCCCCAAACTCTAAGTCTATCTCCCTACTCTCTGTCCCTCCCAACTCTCTCTAACCTGCTCTCTCCCATTTCCATCCCCACCTCTGCAGCCAGGAAAACAATCCTGTTCCTTTTCTCTTGGAGATCTAAGCATCCTCACCACTGTCTTCCTTTTTAGCTGTCTTTTCTGAGTCTATAAACTCTAGATTGATTATCATTTACTCAATGGTGAATAGCCACTTAGAAGGTAACACACCATATTTGTCTTTCTGGATTTGAGTTACCTCACTCAGGATGACTTTTTATAGTTCTATCCATTTGCCTACAAATTTCATGTTATCATTTCTTAAACAACTGAGTAATACTCCATTGAGTAACTGTATCACATTTTCTATATCCATTCTTTGGTTTGGGGACATCTAGGTTATTTCTAGTTTCTGGTTATTATGAATAAAGCTGCAATGAACATAGTTGTAGAGGTGATCTTGTGGTAAGATGAGAGTGTCCTTTAGGTCTATGCCCAAGGGTGGTATAGCTGGGTCTTGAGGAAGATTGATTCTCAATTGTCTGAGGAACTGCCATGTTGTATGAATAAATAAAACTCAGGGGTAGATCTCTGAGATAGTTGGAGATATTAGAGAGAGCAAACACCACAGTCAGATCTTACCCAGCTGTCTTCCATGTTCCTCAGCCTGGCTTCTCTTGGCCTCTCCTCCCTGGCTTTCTATGCCTGCCTTAAATACTCTCTCAGCTCAGTTAAGACCTGGCCCCACCACTGCCCACTTGGGAGCCTTGAACTCCTTCTGTAACCGATGATGACATCGAACTCAGTTTGGATTGAGGGCATAGGTCACCACTTCTGGAATACTCCTGGTGCTGGGATTAAAGGTGTGGGTTACCACTGTCTGATCCTCCTAGACTGACTGTGGGTAGATTCCCTCTGATATCTCTGAAACTTTTGGATCTTTTATTAAATCCCCACATTGCCATACTGTTTTTCTTAGTGGCTGTCTTAGCTGGCACTTGTAGTAGTAAGGTTTCTAGGTTCTGTGCAGCCAGAGGTCGGAGACCCACAGACCTGTTGCCTCTTAGCCGCCCAGCTGCCCGCTGGCAGCTGTCTAGATCTACCTCTGATTCCACCCTTCCTAGAAGGAGCCAAAAGAGCAACATGTAAAGAGCACAGGTGAGCCACGGGCCACGTGGCAGACAGATTAATAAAAATGGGTTGATTTAAGATGTAAGAGCAAGTTAGCGATGTGCCTGAGCCATAGGCCAAACAGCATAAAGTTAATATAAGCGTCTGAGTCATTTCTGGGGGCCTGAGCAGGCGCTGGGTGGCTAAGGGGTCTGGCGGGGCAGGTCTGTGGGTCTCGGACCTCTAGCCACCGGGACCAAAGAGACCTCACTACCACAGGCACTTCCCCCAGCTATGGAGGAGTGTTGCCATTGCTCCATGTCCACGCCAGCATGAGCATCTCTGCTGTCATTGATCTTAGCCTTTCTGACAGGTGCTGTCGCAGGAACAAATGAGACTCAGGGAGAGATCTCTGAAGAAGTCGGAGATATTAGAGAGAATAAACACCACAGTCAGATCTCACCCAGCTGTCTTCCAGCTTCCTCAGCCTGGCTTCCCTTGGCTTGGCTTCTGCTCCTGTGTTTCTGTCTTAAATACCCTTCTGTAAATTAAGGCGTGGCCCCACCACTGCCTGCTTGAGAGCCTGGAATTCCTTCTATAATCTAAAGTGACCTCCACTCAGTTGGGATTAAGGATACTCCCTGTGCTGGGATTAAATGTTGGAATCACCACTCTCTGTTTCTCCTAGACTAACTGTGGTTAGAGCTCTGGAACTTCTGGAGCTCCTATTAAGTCCCCACATAGAGTGTGGGTAAATTCCCTCTGATATCTCCAAAATTTCTGAAACTTTTATTGAATCCCCACAAGGTGTAAAATGGAATACCAGAGTAGATTTGATTTTCTTTTCCTTGATAGCTAACAGCAGTGAACATTTCTTAACATTTTTAAACAGCTGTTTGAGATTCATTTATTGAGAATTCTCTGCTAGATCTGTATCCCATTTAATTGGATTATTTGCTTTTCCATATCTGTTGCTGAGTCCTAACAGTTCTCTTGAGGGAGGGGTGAGAAGACACAGGGCAAAGGACACTGGCTTCAGGGATCAGGCAAAAAGCAGACTGACAAACTCATTTATTTTGCAATGAGTAAATTATATACCCTTCTCCCAGTTCCCAGGCTGTCATTCTTTGGCTAGGCATGATAGGGCGATATAGCGTGGCCCTCCCTCATTGGCAGGGTTCTATCAGGAGGTCTGACAACATCTGTTGCTAGGCCCTCAGGCAGACTCCAGGTTAGCTCATGAGGAAGTGGTTATGAGCGTACCTTGGTAACTGGTCTGAGACAATTTCCTTTGACCCTATGGACTTTCTTACTACAGATGTTACTTTCTTGATTTCTATACGTGTAGTAATAACTTTCTGGCATGTCTAGCCCCAAGGTCTGGATCAGCCTGCAGCAGCTTAGCCCCCATAATGAGTCAAATACTTTTATGCTATGGGGATATGTCTCAAATTTAATAATAATAAAAAAAAAACCAGTCTGAGATATCAGAGGGATCTACCCAAAGTCAGTCTAGGAGGAACAGAGAGTGGTAACTCACACCTTTAATTGCAGCACAGGGAGTATTTGGGAATGGTGACCTATGCTCTTAAAACCTTAAAATATGAGTTTGAGAGCATCTTAGTTTACAGAGTGATTTTTAGGCTCCCAGGCAGGATTTGGTGTCCTGCCTTTTCTGATCGTGAATCCTAGGGCTCCCTAGCTAGTCATAGTAATTTTTACAAAATGAATATAAACCTAGTCTAGCTCATCCATGTGCAAGAAGGATCCCTCAGACATGCTCAGATATGCATAATGTAAATATGCACTCATCACATTCCTCTGTGCTTTGCAGATCCCTTTTCTCAAATCATCAGGTGATGGAGAAAGTAGGTCCTTTATGCAGGAGTGGGCTACAGTTGAACCGGAAGTTGGCCTTCCAGGGAGGGATATCCACAGAAGTCCAGAGCTGTTTCTCAGAGACTCTACCTCAGGGGCCTGAGGAAGAACTGGAGGAGCTGCTTCCATCTACTGCTGAGACTGCAGGATCTGTAGCCAATGAAAAAGACCAAGGAGTGAAGCTTTGCCTTGTTCTTGTTCTGAGGTACAGCACAGCATCCTTGGTACAGACGGGATGTTGGCGTCCTTCCTGGTTCTGTCTTGTATATTCACCTTTCAAATCCTTTCTAGGGAGAGGTCTGCTGCTGGCTCAGCAGAGCGATAGGATAGCTACCTTTCCCTGGGTCCCTCAGAGTAAGGCTGGAAGGAGTCCACTCTGCCGACCCACCTCTATCTCCCTCCTCCTTGTTTGTCCAGTCCAAATGCCATAGCTGCTGGGGGTCATGCAGGCTAGACAGACATTTCACCGTCTGAGAGGACAATAAAGTGCAAATGTTGAGAAAATGCACTAAGGTGAATTGGGGAAGCCATATGTGGAGTTTTTATTTGTTTTGTGGAGTAGGGTCTCGTGTGGTCCTTGCTGTCTTAGAACTCACTTGAGACCTACATGAGTCCTCTGCTTTCTACCTCTCAAATGCTGGAATTTACAGCTCTATGCTTTTTTCTGGGTTCTTTTGTTTGTTTGTTTGTTTGGTTGGTTGTTTGTTTGTTTGTTTGTTTGTTTGTTTGTTTGGTTGGTTGGTTGGTTGGTTGGGTTTTCTGAGGGCAACTTAGCCAGCACTACCAATTTATTCAATTAGAAATAATGAACGGGCAGAACCCAGGAGATAGCTGTAAAGTGAGTAAAAGTGCTTCCTACCAAGACTAATAATCTTAGTTTGATCCTCAGGATCCACACTATGGAAAGAGATAACTGACTTCTTTGTCTTTTCTGGTCTCCACACTTGTGCCTTGGCATGGGTTCACCAACCACCTCCACCTCAATAAGTCTTTAAATAAATTCAATTAAATTTTTAATTGGTATTTGTAGGTACACAGTGACTAGTAATGTGTAATAGACCTTAAGAGATTAATGAAACATTTAGCTACTGGTTTAATTACCAGGGACTCCATCATTGGACCCAAATGATAAAGACCTCAGTCTAATTCCTAGTTTTCCATTCTGATGGGAGAGATGGATAATCTAGGAATCCATTACTGGCTCTGCCAAGGAATTCTTCCTTCTCCATAAACTTTTGACCATGACCTAATTAAAGTTTTGTCTTCTGCAGCTTCCAGAGCCATTATCCTGAGGAGTCCTGAAGGCTGACCAAGTCCCTCTGGCAAATGTTTCCAAAAGTTACGTACATCTGTGACCTGGCCTTGGCTCTGAGACCCATTCAGAGATGGGTCAGATCTAATGGCTCAGATAAGTAACCCCAGCAATTAGGAAGTTGCGTCAGGAGGATTTCTGTGAGTTCCAGGCAGGCTTGACATCCATGGCTATAGAGAGACTATCAAAAATGAGAGAGAGGGGTAGAAGAAGAAAGAGGATGAGGAGGAAAGAAGAGAGATAAATATAATTAAAGGAGCAGTCCAGACAAAACAGCTGGATTCAGTTACTTTCTGCACACTGCACTCCCACCTCACACATGTACTGGGAAGTGCAGTGGGAGTCCAGCTGTTTCTTATGCTATTATGTTTGACTAAATCTGGTTACTGATGTACTGTTTGACTTTCTCCTCAGGAAGTATTAAGAATTCTGGGGGAAACTAGGGTATTGTCCATCTTGGGCAGTGTGGGATGCCTGGGAGATCCATTGTGATTCATGGTGTGGCCTTTAATCATCTTTGTTAGATGTGAAATGACTCATGGTTTCATCATGGGAGCTCCAGTGACATATTGCCTTGAAAAGTGGTTTTTTTAAGACAGACTCTTTTGGTCTTGTCAAAAGATAGCTCTCTGGAGCTAGCAAGGACAAGGTTTGAATGACATTTCCAGAAGTTAAATCTGTAATTAAAGCAAGGAGCTAATAATCACCTCTTAGGGTTGTCCAGATTACTAGAAAAGACTGTTAAGTGATTGGCAAAGAGAATTTAATTAATCTGGGCATGGTAGCTCATATTTATGATTTCAGCTATAAGTGGACCAGAAATTCAACCCTACAGGGTTAGGCAGTATTCATGGTGTTGGTGGATTCTCAGACAGCTTTGAATTTTGATCTCATGTAGCCCAGGCTGGCCTTGAATTTGCTATGTAACCCAGAATGAACCAGAATTCCTGATCCTTCTGCCTATAACTCCCAAATGCTGGGATTACTAGGCCAGTGGCAAAAAAGCCCAGTTCTTGGGAATTAAAAAAATGTACATATTAAAAATTTATTATGTCTTCTGACCAAACTCATTTTTCCAGTAACTGTAAAAGTAAGGGATGAAGTTGTCATGACCAAGACAGGAAGAATGCATTCGGAAGTCTTTTTGGTTTTGTTTTTCAAGACAAAGAGAGTTTCTCTGTGTAACAGCCCTGCTGTCCTGGAACTCTCTGTAGACCAGGCTGGCTCCAAACTCACAGAGATCACCTGTCTTTGCCTCTCAAGTGCTGGGACTAAAGGTGTGTACCACCACCGCCCCGCTGCCTTAGAAACTTCCCCATTCCTTGTGTTTTGCAGGCTGAGGGGCAAATGCCTTGTAAGAGTAACCACCTCCTAAGCATGTTTTCAGAAATGTATTCAAATAAGTTTCTCCAAATCCAGTTTAGAGAGGAAGCGCCGGGCGACTAACATAGCCTGGTCACTGAGCTGCCCTGGACCCGGCTGAGGTCCGGGTAAGGTTGAAAGGTGGCTGTCAGGCCAAGTGTAGAACGAAGGGAAAGGGTCCCGGGGCGGCCCCCAGGTTCACCTAAGAACAGAAAGGGCCTCAACTTGACAGCCTGACAGCAGCTCCTCTTACGGGTAAGGTCCCCGCCGCGCAGCCGCGGGGCGTGTGATCCAGCCCCACCCCTGCCGTCACAGACCCCGCCCCTTTGCGGGAGATGTGGGCGGGCACGAGGCTCCGTGACGCACGCGCACTGGCCCGGCGTAGGTGGCGCTAGATCCACCTGAGGAGGTTGTGTACTGACGGCGCGGACGCCATTTTGTCGGTGTTTGTCGCAGCGGCCGGAGGAAGACGACGGCGGTTTGGCGACATTTTTCGGCCAGAAGGCCTTTTGCTTTTGCGGAGGTGAGGTGGGCAGGGCCTCGCGGGGCTAGGTGTCTGAGGAAAGAACGGGCTTTGGGCCTCGGCTCCTGGGGGACGTCCTGGCGGGGCGCCGCTCAGCTGGCGGCGACAACACCCGAGCCGCTGCGGTTTCGCCGCATCCCGTGGGTCCCGGGTTCGCCCGACGATGCTGACCGGCAGCTCGGACCTCGCTCGCCTCTCCGAGGGCGTCGGCCGGCCGTTGTGGGAGCCGGTGGGGAGGGAGACCTTAGCGTGTCGTTGGAAGGCGAGTCCCCGTACCCCTCCTCCGTCCTGTCGGCGGCCTTGGCAGTTTGCGGACCTGACAGGGCCAGCTGCTCGCGGGGAGGTGGGGCAGGCACTGCGGAGGGCGATCCTGCTGGCTGGAGTACACCTCCAGCTTCGAGGAGCACCCTTGGGAGGGAAGGTTCGTCCTTTGTGACAGGCGGGGCTTTTTTACTCCCCCTCCCCCAAAGACCTGGCTCTCCCCGACAGCCCTGGAACGCACTGTGTAGATCAGGCTGCCCTGAAACTCCAGAGATGATCCTGCCTCTGCCCCGCACGTTTGGTTTGTTGTTGTTGTTTTAACGCGCCCCTCCCCCACACCGTTGTAGAGCATGAATATTGCTTTTACGGTGTGACAGCCTTGTTGGTAGTCAGCCCCCCAAACCCTGTGGACCTAGTCACTTCTGCTGGTTACAGCTTCTTCTGTTACAGATGCCACTGGTTGAACCAATTTTAAACAAGCACCCGAGGCCCTCTTGTTCCCCACTTAAAAATGCAGCCCTCCCAGAGACTGGAAACATACATGTTTTTAATTCGAATGCTTAGCATGGAGTTGCCAGGCACCAAATTCTTAAAACCAGATTTTTAAAGGATGGTGGAGAATCTTATTTCTAATGTGGATACAGACATATTAGTAGTACTGTTGTATTATTTTATTGAAAGATACCAAGAATTCTAGCATGTTTAGGGTTTTGTTAGAGATAGTGTAATATTCTGAGGTAGCTTTCCTTCCTGTGTATGAGAAGGAACTATAATCATATATAAGACTAGAAATTTTTTTGCCTCATTAGTAAATAATGTCTTTGTTGGTTTGTTTGACACACTATAAACCAGGCTGTCATCATCGAACTCACCATCTCAGAGATTCCCTGCCCCTGCCTCCACAGTGGCTTGTGCTACCACACCTAAGAAACTTGTTTCTGAACTTTGATGGAGATAAAAGTAGGGACAGGAGATGTTCAGCAGGAGTGGTTGGGACTGGTACTGCTGGATTTTAAGTAGTGAATCTAACTAGCGCAACTCAGCTTTTGGACTGTTGTGAGGAATTCCTTTTAATGTTTGAATATTAATATAGTTTGGGAATTATAACTTGATAACTTGAAAATTTTGTCTTCTAAGAGGTAAACTGGTTGTGGCAGTGTGAAATAGAAGGTAAGGAGGAAGTGAGCGCGTAAGTCTGGGAAACCTTGCATAATGGACAGTCATAGTGAGTCATCAGAAGCTGTACATTTGCCTGCTGTTTTATCTAAGTAGCCTGTAGTCTGGTAATAGCAGTGCTTAGTTTGACTTGAGATTCAGGTCAAACTTCAGTTCCCAAAGAAACAGACAAAAAAGGCTTAATCAGACCAAAACCTAAATGTAGTTAAAATACGATTTTGCTAATAGAAGGAATGAGTCAGCAGAATGCTAGAAGTAGAAAGATAGTGCTTTGAGTTTTGGCTTTTGTCTCAAGTAAATTTATAGTGTCGGTTGTTTTGCTTTGCCATATTGGAATGACTATATCAAGGAGAATGCTTGGCTTACTTTTATTGATACATCCAGCAAGAATTTAGCAGAGAGGGAGAGGAGGAGAAGAGCAGGAGGCAAGGCTTAATCTTTATCTTAATCTTTTAACTGAGCTAAAAGAGAAGCCACATTATTAGAAAAATGCCCAACTGGCACAGAGCAAGAAAGTAGAATTTACTGAATATTTGGGCAGGGGATACAATTCAAGTCAGTGAGTGGTAGAGTCCTTGCCTAGCAATTAGGAACTCTGTCTTCCCCCATCACATCCTCAGTAGTCAGGACAAAAAAGAATATTGATATCACACCCTTTCTTTCAAACACGTTGGAGAACTGAAACTGCCTTCATTCCAAGCATGGGGTTTAACAGATTTGTTATCAAGCTAAAGATGGTTAACTAAATTGGTTTTGCTCCATTTGGGCCTTATGCAGCTCCTTTGCCAAATTGTGGTGCCCCTCTCCCCAAACCGTCTAAAATCTGCTTAGTGGAGTTCAGAATTAAAGATTTAACTAGAACTGCAGAGATGGCTCAGAGGTTAAGAGTGTGTACTGCTCTTGTAAAGGATCTGAGCTTTGACTACAAGCTTAAGGAATCCTATGCTCTTTTGTGACTTCCATGAGCAGTTGAACTCATGTGCAGCTCTTCCTCCCCAGTCTCCCTCTCCCCCCATTAAAAAGTTAATCTTTTAAAAACTGCTTTGGGGAGTAGTGTGGCTGAGTAAAGGTGTACCTTTGACCTCTGAGAACAACATGATTAACAGAGAGAATTAACTCTGGCCTTCTCCTTAACAGTAGCATGCAACATTCACAACAGATAAAAAGGATAAATGTTAGATACTAAACCTGGGAGAAATCCTAGCAGTACATAGGAAGTTATAGATGAAGTCTGGGCATTGTTATTGTTATCTAATATCACTGACCAAACCTCAGTTTTGATTGGTCTAATTCTAGCATTTAGAGAAAGAACTTACAGAATTTGAGGAAAAACAAACTTCATTAATGTAAGGCTCTTTACCTTTAAGCCAGTCACTTTCTTGCTTCTCCTAATTATTTGTATTATACTTTGCCAAGCTGAAGGACATTTGGGGTGAACTTAACCCTACTATAGCGTGGGTGCTGTTCTTGTATCCAAATCTGTTACATTGATTTTCAGTCTTTTAAACTCCAAATTCAGAGGCTTGGAATATAGCTCAGTTGGTAAAATTGTTAACAGAATGACCTAATTAATTAAAACATCAGCATAAATAGAAGGTAACAAGAAATAATCAGTTTCTGCCCAAATGCTTTGTCTAAGCTTGAACTATTTTGTGTGTCAGGGTACATATTCTGGTTCATGTATGGGCCAGAGGTCAACATAGGTATGCTCATGGCATTATTTTTGAGGCAAGGTCTCCATTGAACCTGGAGCTTGCCAGTTAAGCTAGGCTAGCTAGCCAATGAGTGTCAGGGATCCATATGCCTCACCCCCACCCCCAGGTCTGGAATTACAATTCTGTGCTATAGTGTCTCACTTTTTTTATGGATGTGAGTGATCTGAACGCAGGTCTTTATACTTGCACAACATGCATATTACTGGCTGAGTAATCTTTCCAGCCCTTGAGCAATTTTTATTGACTCTTTTAAAAATAATCTAAAGGATAGCCAGATGCATTGACGCATGCCTTTAATACCAACATTTGGGCATCAGAGGCAGGCAGATCTCTTTGAGTTTAGGGGCAGCCTGTTCCTCAGAGTGAGTTCCAGTATTGTCCATCATTTAGTATTAGACAGTTCCATTCATCAGTCATTTCACATAGAAATGGTTTTGTGTTCTAAGCTTTGGGTAATGTATCTAAAAAGATTATTAAGAGCCTGTGTGGTCCTATATGTGATTATACACATAATTAGCTTTAGCTTTCAAGCTCACCCTTTTTTCCACTCCTGGTTAACAGATGCGGCATTCCAAACGAACTCACTGTTCTGATTGGGATAGCAGAGAAAGCTGGGGCCATGAAAGCTACAGTGGAAGTCACAAACGGAAGAGGAGATCTCACAGTAGTACACAAGAAAACAGGCATTGTAAACCACATCATCAGTTTAAAGACTCTGATTGGTAAATGACTTGTATTTTAAGTTCTAACAGTTTTAACAATTTCTCATTTGCTTATATAGCTTTTATCAAATTTAGAATTCAGGTAACATGTTTATTCATTCAAAAAATAGAGTGGCAATATAGGTTAGCTTCTATAGTGCTGAGACTGTAGCTTGAATAAAATAGTTTCTCATATGTCTGACTGGAAATGGAGGGAGATAGTTGCTTAGCAAGTGAATGAAAAATAAGGGCTCTGGGGATGTAGTTTAGTGCTAGAACATTTGGTGCCTATTATATGTCATGTCCTAAATCCTTAGAAACCCCTCCATCCGTCAAAAGGGGGGGGGGAGATAAATATATTCAGCAGCACATACAAAGTTCAATAATAATGATACCCAATGAGTGGTTTTAAGTTGTATAGGAAGGTGGTATGTATATATGTGTGTGCAAAAAATGTTTCACAATGGAGATACCATATAGGGTGGCTAATCCAGGTGAGAAGGGCAGCATATGCTATTTGTGAACATTAAAGTGCTTTGAGGACTAGTCATTAATGTTCTTCCAGTTATGCTTGTAGAAGAAAACCAATGGGTATGTCTGTCTGAGATTTTTAGAAACTTGCCCTATTTTGAGAACTGTTCCTTTCCACACGGTTCTCTGATAATTTAGGATACAGCCTTGGTTTTAAAAAAAAAAAAAAAAAAAAAAAGATATGAACATCTTTATTATAATTATGATATAACATTTTGAGGCAATATGTTTATATAGAATTAAAAGAATATTAAAGTTCTAAATAATAAAGGCTAGGTGAGTAGTTTCTTTCACTCTGCTTTTCATTAATTTCCCTTTCTCATTTGTTTTGTTGGTTCTATGTTTTCTCCTTGTTTGTACAGATGTTCCATTGGGGCTGTTTACCAGATTGCTTTCTAAATTAGCCAGCTGGGGTTACTTTAAAAAACAGTATGTAATTTTTTTTTTCCTTCTCCATGCTAAACAGAGTTTTTCTGCCAAAGAGTTTATTTGTAGTTCTTGTACAGTAATCATGCTTTATCAGTTATGTAAGGGGTGAAGTTTATGGCACGATTCAATGACTAGGTCTTATTAATGAACAGTGTATAATACAAATTGTATCCCATTATTACAATATACAATAATACAAAATACTCTTTAAGACTTAACATCTTACAATTAATTGTTCATAGTGCTAGTATATATTACATATGTGTAAAGATTGATTTAAGTGATTTGTTTTCATAATTAACTACGGATACCAAGTCAGACCAATAAGCCACTAAGCCAGCACTGCCATCTTTGACATTGACACCAAACAAATTTGGTGGTGGTTATTCATCTTAATCCAGAATATTTATTAATTGTAAAAAAAAACATTTTTGAAAGCTAAACATTTTATAAATATTTTAATAAAATTACTGGAAAATTGAAGCAGCAGCAAACTGTAAAGAAAGGAGCAGCCAGATGGAAACCATTGCCTGTTACTTTATTGAATTACTTCTCACTGTCTGTTCGTAAAGGATCTTTGTGTACAAATCTTTGCCTATGAGATTAGATTATAAGAAGAGGCATTTTCAAGTTAAAGGGGATCAAGTCTCACAAGATTTTTGTTGCATATTTTTATTTCTTTTTCTAGAAAGCTTATAACATGCTCCTTCATGCTGTCACTAGTTTTGTCTGTTTTAAGTTGTTTTCTTAATCTGAATTTCTAAGTTTCTAGTGAATTTGTTTTATGAATTTTTACATCAATTATTTTCTATTAAAGTTTTTTTATTATTTTTTTTATTTTTTTTATTTTAGCCCTTTGCTCTATGCATTATAAAGCCTTTTCCTCTGATTTATATTTTGGTAGTAGCCTGTGAGTTGGCCTTTCTTTTAGGAGACTTAATCTATTCAGCCTCAAATACTGGGAAGACCAATATAGCTATATATATCCTTTATATATTAAGTCCAAAATCCTTCAGTGTCTTCTCATAACACAGAATACCAGGTTTTAAACCTTTGATAAACTTCATATGACTAGAAATCACATAGGAGATATGCAAACTCAGATTCAGTATTATAAACACTTATAACAATATTCAGTATTAGTGCTAATAGGCTGTCCTTTCACAAACACCCTTAGTTTGGTGTATGCGAGGTTTTAATGACATAATTTCCTGGGTGAAAATTGGCTCTTGATGCCTCATCTACATGCTGTCTTCAGAGTAAAGTGTAGATACATGCTTTCTAAGCCTCTGGCTGGTGGTGCTGTCTGTAAGTATAAGATGGCACTACGCTGTTCTGGAATTTCTGTCTACTTTGTTTAAATCCTGGCTTTCCTTTAAGATGCTTATCTGCTTCTGTCTTTGTCATTAATTCTTCCCTAATCATTTTAATCAAATTGAATTCTTTCCCTGAAGTCTAAGTAATCATTTTCTCCTTTTTAACTTTTTTTGTGTTTGTCTATTTTGATCTTTCTTTTTTGTGAGTAATCTTAAATTGTTCATTTGTTGGCAGAAGACTTTGCCTCATATGATTTTATTTTTATCTCCCACAGGACCTGTGTGGAAATAAAAACAAATGTCAGTGCACTCAACAGTTTGGGCTGCTTTGAAAAGCTACAATAAAATATTCACTTGTCATTTAGTGGATATTTTTTTTAAAAAATCAATCTGTTTTTCTTGTCTACCCTGTCCACAGCTTGTATAATTCTGTAGACTTTAACCTTTAGCCTTGGTCTTTGATTGTTATAAACTGGAAAGGTCCTACTCATGATAGTGCATCACCGCCTCTTTTTTATTTTATTTTATTTTTTTAAACATTAGTAGATTGTTTTGGAATGTCATCAGGGCCAGTTTCACATAGTATTCCAGTTAAGGATTATTCTAGTTTTTTAAGGTAGACTTTGGATGTAGTAGAGGTGAATGATACCTTATAAAATTCAATAGGATGCCCTTAGAGGTGTGACATCCAGCTTGTGTTTCCTCTCAGGCCCATCATCTTATCCTAATAGCCTGAGTTGTCCCTCCAGAGGTTAGGAAAAACTTGAGGCTGATGCTAGGCAATAAGAAGGCCCAGCCTGAATTAGGTGCCAGTCCTGTTGAGTAATTACCCTAGGGATGTTTCTCTTTATTTCTACTTAAACCCGCACTTGGGAAGAAAGTGACAGCATATTCTGGGAGTGTAAAGGGGTTGGCGGGGCAGCCTCAGCAACATCTGTCACTCCATTGCTTGTCAGGATTATCTAGCTGATTTGTCTGACTGGGCAGGTGTCCCCTCTCTCCCTCAGTGCTCCATGTGCATCCCTCTTGAAGCTTCGCACTCTGTTGAAGAGGACACTCATCCCAGGTAGAGGGGGGATGGGAAACTGGGCCAATTGAATCTGTCCTTTTCTTTCCATCAGATCAGGACACTTAACTGGGATCCATTAACTTCCTGAGGTCCATGACCTCCATGAAGTTCTTGCCACGTTTTGTTTATGCATTTGTACATTTCTTAGGGGAAAAGGTCTACAATCTATCCCAATAGATTCTCAAAGGGATCTGTAGAAGCAGTGTGGCACTAGAAAATGCTATTTTCTATTTCGCAGGTATTTTGCAAGAGTCACAGGAAATTAGAAATGCAAAATTGTGTTTAGAGATGGCTCACCCGTTAAAAGGCTAGGCTCACAGCCAAAATTGTAAGAAATGTAAGGGGCAAGTAGAATGGGAGGATGTCCACAGTCTTGGACCTTTCTTGTTAGTGAGGTCAATTTTAGATGTGTTTGGCACACTTGGCAGGCCTCAGAAGTTCTGGTGTCTGATTCTCAAACAGGAATAACAAACAGAAAGCTTAGATAGACATAGAAAAGATGATAGAATAGTTGACATGTGGGGCAGTAGTGACAGTTTGAAAATCTTAGTTTTTTTGCCACTAGTGTGCTCTGCAACAATGGCATATCCTTTAGGGAACTTAAGTTAGTAAATGAAAAGGCTGAAATATATTTAAGGCTCCTCACCTCACGTCTGTGACACATTACAAAAGTCTGTCGGGGATATTCAAAATACACTTACATTAAAGAATCTTCTTTTGCCTTTCTCTAGGCAAGCTAGGTTTAGATACCTATGTTGTAAGATCAGTGCATTTCAGAACAGGTTAGCAAGTTTGGTCTTGACTTCAGAAAGTAAAGGAACATTTAATTATAAGTATATTGTAATTGAAGCTTTGTTCCTTGGTATGAATTGTTGACAGCAATTTTCTAATGTATAGGGTTTTTTGTTTGTGTGGGATGTTATTTTGAAATGGTTTCATGTGGCCCAGATTGGCATCAAACTTGCAGTGTACCTCAGGATGACCTTGAATTCTTGATCCTCCTGCCCTCACCTTCCAAGTGTTGGGATTACAGCCATATACCAACATGCTTGGCTGTAGAAATTATATATGGAAAAATATGGACCTATTTGATTAAAGTTATTAAGCTATCTGAGATAAGTATAAATTTCATCTCATTAATTTGAATTTTTCCTTTTATTGAGTTAGCCATCTAAACCAAGAATTCTTGAGAATTTTGTTTGAACCACATTATTCTAGAATGAAGAGAATAATTTGAAATCCTTTAATGTGTTTACAGTCACTATTTAGAAGCAAGATGCTTGAATGAGAGAGATTATCGGGACCGGAGATATATTGATGAGTACAGAAATGACTACTGCGAAGGATATGTTCCAAGACATTACCATAGAGACATTGAAAGCACTTACCGGATCCACTGCAGTAAATCCTCAGTCCGAAGCAGGAGAAGCAGCCCTAAAAGGAAGCGTAATAGACACTGTGCAAGTCATCAGTCACATTCGGTATGAGTGGTTTGTTTTTTTTGTTTTTTTTTTTTTGAATGGATTCTTGTTTGTGAGGCTCTAAAAAAGTGATAAGTTTCTAAGCATTTCTTTAATGCTGTTTGGATATGCTATAATTGATATTCGTGTTACTTGAATTCTTAAAGGAAGTGAACACACTCTCATAGCTGACACCTGTGTATTTGATAGTCTTCACCTGCCCACACTTTTCTCATTCCACAGGCCAGATCATGAGTTTGTTTTAATAGTAAAAACACCTACTTTGTAGTTGTGTTATATTAAACAATGAGGCACCCATATTCTTTTTTGTAAACATTTTTTATTTTGAAAGAAACTGCTTTACTGATAATTGGGAACAACTCAGGCCAGTCACACTGTTTGGCCTAGCTATTGCTGACTAATGTGTAGTCGAGCTCCTAGAGCAGCACATCATTGTCCACAGTTAATTTTGCTGATATTGTGAACCTGGGTGCTGAATGGAAAATGTATTGAGAAAGCCAGACATCCCTCATTATAAATTTTGAGATTCCATTTCCCTCCCCGAGGGTTTGTATTTTTTTTTTTTTTTTAAATAGAACTAGCATTTACTAGATTGAAGATTGAAACTAGCCTTTATTTCCCCATCTTAATATAATGTCCATTTTTAAATGTTGCTAAAAGAAACAATTTCGACTATTCTTGACATTTTTCTGACAATACTAGACAACTCACAGCCTATGGTTATAGCAGAAAATAGTAAATCTTGACATTGCATTCTTTAAACTTCAGACTTCAATTAAATCAGTATTTTAAAGAGACAATTGTGTTGTTTTTTTTCTATTGCCACTTTAAGTATCTTATCTGAAAATCTGTTCCTTGCCATGTTTTTCTTCTGTAACATAAACTGTGCCCTGTGAATTTCTGGGGACTGAATTTGAAATTGCTCCTGCCAACTGTTCGTGGCCTGGTGCTTATCTGAATGCCTGAATATCTCCCCGCTGAATGAATTGCGTATTCTGCCCTGAATTCACTCTGATATATTGATTGGCTGGACGATCTTGGTGCTGCCCACTTGCCGTTCCAGAAGAGCCACCGAAGGAAAAGATCCAGGAGTATAGAGGATGATGAGGAGGGTCACCTGATCTGTCAAAGTGGAGACGTTCTAAGAGCAAGATGTATAGAATATTTTTCAACACTTTTTAAACTTTGCAGACAGAATAATCTTTTAAAGAATAGTTTGTCAGCGGGGGGCTAAAGACTCTTCATTGCTTTTTTGTTTTGTTTTTTGTGGGTTTGTTTGTTTTATATTTCTTCTTTTCTGTAGAATTTAAATATTTCTATTCTTAAAATTCCAAAATAATCAGTGGAGTTTGAGGTTAGAGCAAGACAGATAGCTCTATCTAATTGCTTTGTAGCAGCTGAAAATACAATAACTTTGAGCAATGAAACCTTAGTTATGCTTTGCTAGAGATCATTTGGAAATATGCCACACTTAAGCATTCATTGTTTAACAACTGGATAATTGTACTCAGGCACTGAGACCTTTTCTTCTCTCCCTCACTTTAGATGAAATCGTGGACACTTTAGGTGAAGGAGCCTTTGGCAAAGTTGTAGAGTGCATTGACCATGGCATGTAAGTCTGCTTTTTCATTTTTGAACGTTATGATGAAATGTATTTTAAAGTGGTCTCTACTTTAAAGTAGAGACCTTTAAAGTAAAGGTCTTTAAAGTTTTCCTGAGAGATATTCAACAGAACTTCTGGAACTCTCTATTATTATGTGCCATGACTATTAATTTTGTTGTGTGTGATGGCAAATTTCTCCCAAATGGAGGTTACTCTGTTAAGGCCTATATATGTCTATATTCTCTGGTGGAATATACTGACCTACCTCATTGCACTATGTCCCTTCAAAACCTCAGTTCTGTGGTTTTTCCTACTTTTTTTGTAAGTGAACTTCTTAAAATAATTTAGTGAAACTACACCTTTCTAAAAAATAGCATCTGATTTTTTTCATCAGAAATAGTTGGAAAGGGTTTAATTTTTCAGCTTACTGTATATATATATATATATAGTTGGGGATTTTTTTTGTTTGCTTGTTTTGTTTTTTTGTTTGGTTTGGTTTAGTTTAAGTTTTGTTTTTGTTTTTTGAGACAGGGTTTTTCTGCTGTTCTGGAACTCACTCTGTAGACCAGGCTGACCTCAAACTCAGAGATCCACCTGTCTTTGCCTCTTCCTCCCTGAGTACTGGGATTAAAGGCCTGCATGGCCGCTGGCTGGCTAGTAGTTTTAAAAGTAAAGTTTATCTGTCTTTAAATATAATTTGGTGACTCTTAGTATCGTAGCCACTTGATCTGTACTGTTGCCCATAAACAAACTGCTTGAGTTCATATTTTACTATTGGGCTTGGTATGTGGCTAGTGGTAAGGAGTTTGGCTAACATAAGCAAGGTCCCACTACTGTCACTAACCAAAAAAAGTTTCCACCCTAAATTTGTTTTCATCCCATTGTCCATGATTTTCTCAAAGTACTGTTTATACTCCTCTAAGAATTATTCCTGGAAATGCCCCAACCCAAAGGCCACCACTCTTGCTGTAGCTGTTTCTACATGCATGAATGAGTCTGAGTGGGGCTGGGGCTTCCATAACTTGTAGTGTCTTTATCCAGATGTTTGATTTCTCTCCCGGTTTGACAGGCTCAAAGCTATCTTTCAGGACCCACTGTATCAATGTATACATTGCTTATTTTTTATTGCATGAATAGTCAGGGCTCCACCTCTTGTGAGGATGTCTTAGTACTCATTTGCCTTTGTTATTAGATAGAGGCATGTAGGAGTGAGTCCCACTGTTCAGTACTAGCATCTCTGGCACACGTAGATTCAGCCTAGCAAATGAACAAATGCTTTGAACAGCAACATACTCTGATTCTTTATGTGTTTCTGTGTATGATTTTAAATTTTTTGTATAAAATATAAATGTAAATTTTTTAAAACAAATGTTAAAATTTCTAAATATTATATGAATGATGCTTTCTTTTGAAAAGATGTTCTGCAACCTAGTATTAATGTGCTCTGAAAGATTTAGAACAATAGTATGGGAGTCTTGTAATTACAATTGTATTTTAGGAGGCTGAGACAAGAATGTCACAAGTTCAGTGTCATTTTGGGCTACATAATGAGTTTAATCCCAGCCTGAGCTACATGTAGTGAAGCTGGGTCTGGTCTCAAAAACAAAATAAGAGAATATGCTTTTCATAGGGTCTGTAGTTTTATCCCACCACTTAAATATTTAGCAGCATCATCTTTTTTCTTTCTTTCTTTCTTTTTTTTTTTTTTTTTTTAAAGGGATGGCTTACATGTAGCAGTGAAAATTGTAAAAAATGTAGGCCGTTACCGGGAGGCTGCACGCTCTGAAATCCAAGTGTTGGAGCACTTAAACAGCACCGACCCTAACAGTGTCTTGTAAGTACACATTGAAGCCCAAGTCACCATACTATGAGCTGCGCACTTCTGTGCACTCATTATCATTTTGATCTCTTTTAGCCGATGTGTCCAGATGCTAGAATGGTTTGATCATCATGGTCATGTTTGTATTGTGTTTGAGCTCCTGGGACTTAGTACCTATGATTTTATTAAAGAAAATAGCTTTCTGCCATTTCAAATTGATCACATCAGGCAAATGGCTTATCAAATCTGCCAGTCTATAAATTGTAAGTATTCGTGAAAACACGGTTTTATTGTCTTTTTTATCTAATCAGCATATGAACACTTGCAGGTTATAGGTAAAGCTGAAATCCCTGTGACCCCCACCTTTAGCACCAGTTAAAATCTCTTAAGTGAGACTGATGATGGTTTTCTATTTGCTTTGTAGTTTTACATCACAATAAATTAACTCATACGGATTTAAAACCTGAAAATATTTTGTTTGTGAAGTCTGACTATGTAGTCAAATACAATTCTAAAATGGTAAGTTAAGACTTATTTTAATTTTGGGTGTTGTCTTTAAAATTAATTTATCTTGGTGATCCTTGAATTAGGAATTTTATTTATGAGCCTGTTTATATCTGTTGTTCATCCACAAATAGTGGGAGGAATAGGATGCTTTTATATCAGTTGGGGAGAGAGAGAAGGGAAGGGAAAAGGAGGGAGGATTCATTGGCAAGCTTTATGAGTAGTGCTATAGAATGTTTTATGTCTTTACTCAACTGTGTCTCTAGAAACGAGATGAGCGCACATTGAAAAACACAGATATCAAAGTTGTTGACTTTGGAAGTGCAACATATGATGACGAACATCATAGTACTTTGGTGTCTACGCGGCACTACAGAGCTCCAGAGGTCATTTTGGGTTAGTAGATAAAAGACTTTCTTAACACTCTAATTGTTCAAGGTTGTAGTTAACTAAAATGATTTTAGCAGGATACAGAGATGAGTTTTGTGTGCTTCTCCTGTATGATGGTGTTTGTGAAAGATACTCTTAAGTGCTGATGATTTGTGAACCTCAAGTGATCACAGTGATTATGAGGTTATGTAATCACCTATTTCCACTTTGTCACCAAAGTAAAATTCTGGTAGAGATAGATGCCCAGGGATTGGTTGGCTGACTTTAGACATAATAGATATGGAGCAGGAGAAAAGAGACTTAAGTAAGAGTCTTTGTGTCAGCCATTATGAGAGAAAACTGGAAGCAAAAGAGCAGGATTTTGAAACTCTTGGAGTATGTATTACACCTCAAAATTTAGAAGTCACTGATAAGATTAGGAGGGGCCTGGAAACAGGACAACAGATCAGGTGCTGTTGTTGATACAGACCTGAAGTTGGAGTCACTGGAAGAGGAATCTGGAATCTGGGTGAAGGCAATTGCCTTAGACATTAGCAGTCGGGTAATGTTGGGAAAGGGTGAGAAAAGCGAGTGATCTGAAATTTCATAGTATCAGAATTGATTCATCAAGTAATAAATAGGTTGAAGGGCTAAGCTAGTCACCTGGGGAAAAGTATATTGAGGTTGCAATGATTGAAAACTTTATCAGAATTTAAATTCTAGTGTCTGCAGATGTTATTGTTTACTCTGTAAGTTTTCCAGTGGTGAGCATTGTGGAATTAACAAAAGTGTAAATAGGGGCCAGGTGTAGTGGCACCCACATAACACTACCACTTGTAACACTGAGGAAAATGCCAAGTTCCAGACCAACCCAAACTACATACACTAAAATTGTAAACCTTGAGGTTACTGTTACGGTTTTCCAAGTAGACTATAAAGATAGAGTACCTGGATGTGGGGAAGGGTCAGCAGTTCAAAGTTGTTTCATAGTAACATGACTGTGTTTGTTTTGAATAGCTTTAGGTTGGTCACAACCTTGTGATGTTTGGAGCATAGGCTGCATTCTTATTGAATATTACCTTGGGTTCACAGTCTTTCAGGTATGTAAGACATTTTATTTCATGATCTTAATGAGTATTTTGTTAAACGTGCGTTATATTTAGCTTCCATACTGGAGATTTATCATAGATCATTATTGAAAGTAAGACGTAAATATCATTCTTCTGAAACCACCGTCGATTGAATTCCTACTTGTGTTGAATATGTTGTGACATCTTTAACATGTGATTGATAAAGAGTTCATATTATATGTTCTGGTTTTCTCTTTTGTTTTATTGAATTTCAAATTTATATTAGTGTTAATGTGGCTAAGTGTAATTCTTCTCTAGCTATGTTTCTGAATACATAAAATAAAAACAAAAAAATGTGGAGCTGGCTAGGCATGGTGACACGTGCCGATAGTTCTATCACTCAGGAAGCTGAAACAAGAGAATTAAGTTGTGAGACCTTCCTATCAAGTGAAAATAAGACTGGTCTTGGCTACAAAAGAAATCTGTCTCACAAAACAAAAAACAAATACGAGAGTAGTAATAGTGTCTTAAAGGCAATATGCTTGGGCCCTATAGTTGATAAATGTAAAAAGCATTAAATACAGCACACAGTCTCTGTTCTCTAGAACAAAGATTGGCAAATTGTGGGCTGTTGTCATAGTGCTCCCTTCTCCATTTTGCTACCAGCTCTTCTTAAAATGTCTTTTGGCCTTCAGAGAAAAAGTTAGCCAGCCTCTGCTCTAGACTAGACATCATTTCACCTGTGCTTACAGCTGGTGCTTTTCTGATGTAGCAACTTCTGCTATGTTAGTTTCGAGTAAGATCTTTGACTTGGGTTTGTTGTCAACTTTGCTTATTTATGAACTATGTGCTTTGTCTTAATCTCTTTGAGTTCATATTCCTAAGCAAAGCTCAACATTGTAAGAATTACTGGAATGGTTGTATTACCTGGAATTAGTGTCAGTCTAGTTAAACAAACAGTTTGTGAAATGGAAATTGTTGCATTTTTTTTATTAGGTACTTTTCATGTTGATTACCATATAGATCTTACCACTTCATCTTGGACTGCTCTTTCAGTATTGTTCACTATTTGCTCATCTTTGAAGAATTTATAATGTACATTGTGTAGCTGGCTAATCTAGTCTTTTTGTTATTGTCTATTTACTTAAGGGAATGCATGGTGTGTAAGATAACTTGTGGAAGTTGGTTCTTTTACTATCTGAGTCCCAGGGATTGAACTTGGTTATTTGATCTTGGCATGAAGATCATTTTTACCCATTAAGCCATTTCTCTGGCCTTAGTCTAGTCCTCTTCTGGTTTTGGTTTTCAAGGCAGGGTTTCTCTGTAGTTCTACCGGTCCCTAGAGCTTACTGTGTAGACCAAGGTGGCCTCCAACTCAGAGATCTTCCTATCTCTGCCTCCCAATGCCACTGTAACCCAGCTTAGACAAGTCCTTTTAATATCAGCACATATTTTACTTTTATCTTTTATGTGTATGTTAGGAATTGGAGAATACTAAATTCCTTTCTCCTGATTTTTTTTTTTTTTAATTTTTTTAGACTCACGATAGTAAGGAGCACCTGGCAATGATGGAGCGGATATTAGGACCCATCCCAACGCACATGATCCAAAAGACAAGGTTTGTCTAAAATTCATACAGTGGTATTTGCTTAGACTATACAAAGCATAATGCCTGTTCTAAAGAGCTGCAGATTTAAAAGGAAAAAGAAATTCTGTACAAGTGATAACTTAGAGCTATAATCTTAGCATATCTGAAAGATAAATAATTCAGTATTTTAACTTTTGCTCTTGTAGAGAAGGGGGTTTACTTTAGTACTCAGTAGATGTTTTCCTTGGTTTATGAAAAAAAGCAATACATATGAGAGCTGGTCTGTCAGTCTGTTTTGAATTTCCTGTTGTTGCTTTCCACCTCTGCACCCTTGAAAAGGATAGTGTAGTGTTTTCTAGCTCACCTGGGAAGTCGTTAAGCGTTCCATCCTCATCCAGATCTGGTGAGATCAGGATTCACAGCTAGGAGTCTTTCTGTGTAAAGTGAGCATCTTCTCATTTGTGAACAGCTTAGCTGAGATAACTAGAATTCCCCAGGGTAGATGAAAAAGGAAGAGCCTACATAAGGTGTCATATATAATTGTTGCTAATATTTAAAAAATTACACACAGGTAAAATATGTACATTTAGTGAGAAATCTGTTCTGTCTTGTTCCCACCAGGGGACAAGGTAAAAATGTGGAACTTTGCTTATTTTATTAATTTTAACTTCTTTCCTCTTGTAGGAAACGCAAGTATTTCCACCATAACCAGCTGGATTGGGATGAGCATAGTTCGGCTGGGAGATATGTTAGGAGACGCTGCAAACCATTAAAGGTAAAGGGAAAAAAAGATTAATGATTAAGATACATTTCCCCTCATGTCTTCATTTAACAAGACCATTTCCCTCAGGAATTTATGCTGAGTCACGATGAAGAGCATGAAAAGCTGTTTGACCTGGTTCGAAGAATGTTGGAGTATGACCCAGTAAAAAGGATTACCTTGGATGAAGCATTGCAACACCCTTTCTTTGACTTATTAAAAATGAAATGAATGGGAATCAGTGGTCTTCCTATATATACTTCTTTAGAAGCAATTACTTTAAGACTGTGTCAGTCAACTAAACATTCTAATATTTTTGTATACATTAAATTATTTTGTACAGTTAAGTGTAAATACTGTATGTTTTGTATTAATAGCATAACTATCTTGTTAAGTATGGTGTTGATAATGAATGCAATGTGAATTAAAATGAATTTTCCCTTTTGATGTTAATTGCCATTTTTAAAGGCCTTTGGAATACCCTTTGTGTCCAGTGATTAATGTGATTGGTCTTGTCTTTTGTACATGAAGGTTGACTACGAAGTGATTTTTTTTTTTTCTTGAGTAAAAGGAAATCTTGACCACTTTGTGTGATTGAGTATTCTTTATACACCTCAAATGTAGAACTTTTCATGACAGTGGCGTTTTTGTAATTAATTATTGAATAGGCATCATTCTAGGTGGGTAGAGTTTTATTTTTTTTTCTGTTGTTTTGAAGTTATCCACAGGCTTTCATGAAAAAAAAAAAAAAACAAAAAACAAAAAAAACCTGATGGAGTTTGATCAGGCCATACCAATATCATTTAAGACCTAAATCTTGCTTTTACATTGCAGACAGATTTGAGCTGCACTGTCTATATTTCAAACCACAAATGTATCATTTTCTTCTACATGAAAAGTAGTAAAGCCAGGCTGAACTATAGCTGTCTATGGGCAATTTTTCTAGTACAGTAGGACTAGGAACTTGAAGACTATAGCTACACATTACTGAGTTCTACATAAAATATATCTCATCTTCTGATGTAGTTCATATATCAGCACATACCACTTTGAGAACATTTATAAAGTCACTGTTAAAAGTTAGTCCTGGAACTGGTATTGCCACATTTTTTTTTCCATCCCATTCTTTAGTCTACATCCTGTGCTTCCCTAAACCTGTCTTTCCTCACCCTCAAAAACTCTTCATAGACTGATCTTGATGGAGAAGGAAAGAAAAATCACATTTTTAAAAAGTTAACGGTTGCTTTTGGAGCTGGAGAAACAGCTCAGCAGTTGTCATGTACTGTTCCTGGAGAGGACCAGAGTTAGATTACCTGCACTATGTTGTGCAAACATAACACAAGCTCCAGGGAATTCAATGCTGTCTTCTGACAACCAGGCAGCTGAACTAATGTGCACCTCTCCCCCAAACACAATTAAAAGAATGCTCTTTTAAAGGTAATGAATGATCTTTAAGTCGATTTCTCTTATGAAAATTAACATTCTTCATGAAGTGTTTCACTAACTGTTCTAATTGACATTTTAGGAGTTACTACAAAACTTGGGTAGAAAAAATAAGTAGTGATCAAGGTGGTCTTTCTGGAAATGTCCTTTGAGCTCTCAGCTGCCTGCTCCTACCTTTCTGTATTGGCACACTCATTTTCTGGAAGGTTCACTGCTTTTCACAGTGGTTTGCAGCTAAAGCACTAAAGAGAAAAGGATTTAGACTGGTAAATTTATGGATCATTTGTAATAGGGAATTTTTTTTAATATCTTAAATTCTTTATTTTACACATGGATATAATGATCATATCTCCCTATTCCCTTTTATCTCCCATTCTCTGTAGACCCCCTTTATAATTTTTTTTTTCATAAAGAATGTTAGGCTCTTAAAAGATGAAAGTTCTCTAGGAATATACTTAAATTATTGAAGGAGGCTGGTTCTATATTAGTGATTTTTTTTTCATCTAAAAACTTGATGTAAGAATAGAGTAAGTCCCCCACCCTAAATATATAGCTCGTTTCAAAACCAGTCTGCTGTTCTGTTTAAATACAAATGCTAGGTATATATTTCATTCATAATTCTATAATAGTTTTATGTATGTATATATAATGTGTGTATATATAATACCACTAACATCAGTTTTGTTTGGGCTGGCAAGATGTCTCAGTGACTAAATATATTTGCTGCCAAGCCTGACATCTGAATAATCATGCATGTTTTGGTAGATCCACACCCACCTCCACACAAATATAACTAAAAATTAGCAAAAAAAAAAAATTGTTTAGTCTAAGCTTGTTTCAAAAATGTCCTCTTGGATTATTTTATATACAGACAGGACCAGCCAGGATGCACATTGAAATGTCGCTGGCCTTGGTTCTCCCTGTGTTGTTTTCTGCTGGTTAAGGAGCCATCGTATATCCTTTAACATATGTTTGGCTGTCTTTCATGACTTTGCTGCCCTGGGTGATGTGTGGTTGGTAACTAAGTGGCTGTTTAGCCTTTCACAGTTTGAGTGTGTATCCTCTTCAGCTGCATGTGGTGTCCTACCTCTTAGAGCACAAGAATAACAGGACATTAGTTACCTTCTCCCTACTGGGCTTTGATCTTTATGCATTCTCTTCAGCCATATAAAGTCCTGCAAGGTGTCTTAACTATTTCTGTTTTAAGCCATTGAATTGTTTTTAATGAGATAGCTTTGTTTTAGACACGGTCTTACTCTAGCTCAGGCTACCTCAAAATCCTCAAGATGATTCTTCTGCCTCGATCACTGTGGGACCAGAGCTAGTATCTCTAGATCTTTACAAGATTTAAACACTGTGTTTTGGAGACAGGAAAAATAGTTCAGGCTGGCCTTGAACTTACTATGTAACTATAATTAGCTTTGAACTCCTGATCCTTTTATCCCATCTCTTGTATGGAAACACAGGCCCATATCACCACTAGCCCAGCAAAGAGTTTTACATTTGTTTGAGAGTTAGGGTTTCCTTTGTATAAGTTCATGTTTCTCTCTAGTGTGGTTTTCCTTCTGCTCTGGTTTATGGCATTAATGTTTCTCTTTACTGTGGCTGTGACAACAATGAGTTCGTTTAGCTGTTGTGTTTCTGAGAGTTTACACACACACCCATGAGACAGTTTTCTGTATTCAGGTTGGGGTCGGAGTTGTGGATGAAAATGGAAAGGTTCTTTACCCTGTGTATTGTACTGTGGCCAGGAAACCTGCTGTTTTTTTTTTTTTTTTTTTCCTTTGCGTATGTTTTTCTTTTTTCTTCTAATTGCTTTAAGTTGGTAAAGTTCTCTTTACCGCTCATCTTAAGCAACCTTTAATGTCCTTGGACCAAAGGCTGTGGGGTCCCTGCTCTAGTGTATTCTGCCATATTCCCTTGAGACAAACCTGGACCCAGTCTGATCTAGCCAGCAAACCCCAGTAATTTCTCTGCCCCACAAAAGTGCTGAAGTTATACCTGGCTTTTTATGTGGGTGCTGGGAACTCTTAACTCGGATGTCCATGCTTGCAAGAACTCTTTCCTATTCTCCAGCTCCCATCTACTGCATTTATAGGTTTATATGTATGAGTGTTTTGCTTATGCCCATGAAGACCAGAGAGGGCATCAGATTCTCTGGAACTGGAGTTATAGATGGCCACGAACTACCATGTGGGTTCTAAGAATTGAACCCAGATTCTCTGCAAGAAGAGCAAGTGTTCTTTTTTCTTTTAAAGGTTTATTATTTATTTCTTTATTTGGGTGTTTTCAAGGCAAGGCTTCTCTGTGTAGCCCTGACTATTCTGGAACTCTGTAGACCAGGCTGACCTCAAACTCAAGAGATCCGCCTGCCTCTGTCTCCCAAGTGCCGAGATTAAAGACAGATTTATTTATTTTTATTTTATGTATATGAATATTTTGTCTTCATATTTATCTGTATCATTGCTTGCACTGCCCAAGGAGGCCAGAAGAAGGTATTAGATTCCTCCAGAACTGGAATTACAGTGGTCTGTTTGTAAGTCACCCTGTGGATGCTGGGAATCAAACCTGAATCCTCAAAGAGTAGTGAATGTGCTCAACTGCTCCCAGCCCAGTGTTGTGTTACTTTTGTCTTTAGAATTTCAAATTATCATCTTCTAGAATGGTCTTTTAAAAGTATCTATTAAAGCTCCTTTAGTTTCCTGAGCATTAGGAATGCAGTCCTCACTTTAATATTTTTGTCCTCTAATTCTCTTGTTCCTGCCATTTCTGGGTTGCTTGTGAATATTTTCTCTTCTATTCATCTTTTCCTCTGCTGTATGGACTGGATACCTGTTGTACCTTATTAATCTGGATGTGCTTGTATCCCTCTATGCTTCAGGAATTATATGCTTACTTGAATCAATTTGATCTTTTCAGGTTTTGTTTTTAAGCAAGACCTAGGTCAATGTTTGCTCTAGGGCTAGTTTTCCCCTGCTCTATCAAAAAAACATTTGAGTGCACAATGACATCTGACCTATCAGGTTTTCTGAACTAGTGGGCAGGAAGACTCTCTGGCCTGTAGGGCTTCTTTGCATTTAGAATTCCAATCACCCTGGTTTGTTTTCCCACTCACTGGGAGCCTAGCTCTCCAGCCCTCTCTCCTGCAACTGCCTTGCCCTGCTAGTCTACCACAGCCATTCAGCTGTTCTATTGTAGGCCAGCCCTGGCTGAGGCCCTCTCCTTGCGCAGTGGCCTGGGAAGTCTTCAGAGTCCTTAAGTTCTCTGCTACCCATCTCCAAAGACGACTCATCCTTTCTGTTGCCAATGTCCAGTGCCTTGCAATGTACCATGTAGTTTTACTGGTTTTGAACAAAGTAAAGCTAGATGGTTCCCAATTAGTACTTGCTTTGTAAAAAGCTGAAAACTAAGGGTCTAAAGGGTAAGTCACTTGCTTCAGTTGCACTGCCAGCTGGTAGACCAGGACAAGAGTCACTAAGTGAAGACCTGGTGGCTTTTCTTCAGTGACAATCTCACCATGTAATTGTCTCTCAAAGACTTAGAACTTAAACTTTGGGATGAGGTGACTGGAAATACACAGAGCTCTGCATCCTTGAGCAACACTGAACACATTCAGACTCTGGTTATCTATGTTAACTATGGGTATGTACTGCACATTTCTGTTCCAATTAGAATGCAGTAAGGGAGTTTGGCCAGGCGGCTCATATTTCCCTGTCCTTAGTGTGGAATTGCAGGACTCCCTGGTGGTCAGGTTCAGTTAACTCCTTCAGGGCCCTAAACAGAATTCAGAGTGGGAGGCAGCAAAACAGCTCCCAATTCATGGGTCCCTTGCTTCCTGGCATGCAGAGCCTAGAAATGGGAGAAGAGCAAAGGCCTGAAGTTGAATCGTGGCTGATGGTGCCATTCTTGGTTCTACCCCTCCGTTCTTTGACATGTGTTCTTACTAAGAACATCAGAGAGAGGTACCCTGGTTAGTCATGTAGCACATGCCCAAGCTGTACCCTTCCGAGTTATCACCAGTGCCTGCAAAGGCAGCTGCAGATGCAGTACTAGCCAGTGAGTTTGTGATCAGGGACTCACCTCACTTCTTTGACTAACAAGTAGATTGCTTGGTTGGGTGTGTTGTGTGAGGTTTCATACCTGTGGGTCACCTGTCGGGTGAGCATTGTGCAGGAGACTGGGGCTGTAAGTAGGAAAGATGACCCATTCCTGGAATAGTGATCCCTGTGAGAGAGACCTCTGGCTCTCCCTTTACTGAGAGAGTTCACTGGATTACAAAGTAATCCCGGTGGTGGCCAGTTGGTCTGTGAGTGCCATGCAGGAGTAAGAATCTATCACTGACAGGTTGCAGTAGCTCTACTGAATGCACAAGTTGGGTGCATATCTGCCCTCTATTTGCCTTTTGTGGGGCTGCCCTCTGTACTGGTCTTACTGGGCTCCTAACCTGCAGGTTTGGCCAATGGGGTTCTCAAGCAGGAGAGAGACAGAGCATTACTTCTTCCAGTCTCTTCCCCCACCAAGCCATGGTTCACAAAAGCTGTGTCCTCAGCCAAAGGTCACAGCTCCTGCTGAGTAGACCTTTTACAGTACTTTACTTTCCACACGCTGCCCAGCAGGCTTCTCCTCTCACCTGTTCCACTAGGGATAATAATGGCTTCCCACTACTGTGAGCCTGAGAGTGCTCGCCCCACCCCCTGCTGGCTTCCCTCTTTGCCACTGTGAGGCTTGTCTACACTCAAGTTGGTTTCAATTACCTGTTCTGATTGTGCTGCCTTTTCCTTCTAGGACCCCAACTGACAAGTAACTGTTTTCTTGCTTGCTTTTCCAATTGAGAATTTCAGACAGCAAACTTAATTTTTTGTCTTAATTTACTTACCATGTGTTTATTGAGCGTGGACTATGAGCCAGATAGTGTTCTGTAAGAAGACAGTGGCGCATGAAATAAGGGGATACAGTTAAAAGGTAACCAGGGACAGATGTCACCATTCCCTGATTAACCATGAAGGGGACTGGGGATGGGCCACCTTAGATTGTAGAGTCTGGGACAGGTTTTGGAAACCTTGACTTCAAGATTAGGAGCTTACTCTTCACATTCTGAGAGGAAGCTAATCCACATAGCTGACGAAAATAAAGGCCTCGGGAGCAATGAGTGTGGCCTATTTAATACACAGAAACTTCTAGATGGTATTACCCATCTAAAAAGCATGACAGCTACCCATTACCAGGTTCATGATTAGCTTTTCTCAAGTGGGTATCAGGATTAATGCAACCTGTTTTGAAGTATAAATATCCTTGGGGGAGGGGAGCGACAGCTAAAACCTGGGTTCCAAGAGCCTCTCTGGCCACCCCTGTAAGTGAATGGCTTTCTCTTTGACCCCCATTGGTGTCCTGATATAACTGTAGTTAAGTCAGTATGGTACATTCCAGATTTCCATTTAATCCAAGTTTTTCTCTGCAGAATTCAAGTTCTACACAGTTTGGAGCTCCTTTCCCCTTTATTTTCATCTACTTCCCGAACTAAACGCTCTCTGGGTCAGCTCCCTCCAAATTATGACCATGTCTGTCTAGTGCCCGTGCCTGATATTATAAACGGTGAAAGCACTGATTGTAAGAGGTGTCTGCTTTCTGTCCTTTCTTTTCCCTTATTATTTTCCTCTCTCTCTCCCTCTCTCTTCTCGCCTGGTTTCCTCCCGTCCTTTCTTTTCTTCCTCTTTCTCTTTGGTTCTCCTACCAAGTCTTTCCGTCCCGTCCCCATTCTCAGGGGTCGCTTTCGGCCAGCAAGCGGCGCTCAGCGACCGTCTAGGACGGACTTAAAACTTTCCCTCAGGGGTCCAAGTTTTGGTTTGCAAATGTCAGAAAGGTCAATCTACACGTTTGGGGGTCGGTCCTAGGACACGAACCGCGCCACAGCCTCAGGAGGGCTGCGAGAAAGCCGAGACCAGGTGCGTCTGGCCCCTCGGGTGGCAGCGACCCGGCACTGTGGCGCGCGCGCTGGGACCGGCGTGGCGAGTATCCGGAGCCTGGGAGCCGGTGAGCGCCGGGGGCCCCCGCCCTCCCCGACCGGCCGCTCCTCCCCTGGGTGGGTCCCCGCGCCTTTTCTGGCGGGGTCTATTTGCATAGAGGGAACTGCCCGCAGTGACCGCAGAGTTGGAGCGGGCGGCTAGGGGGGCGTGCGCGATCCGCTGCCGCCCGGACGCCTATCCCCGCAGCCGCCGACCTGGATTCGCCCCGGGCCGTAGAGCCGACACAGAGCCCGCTGGTCGCCATGGGTGCGGGTGAGCGCCCCGCGAGCGGGGGAGGCGTGCAGGACCCCAGCGCGGGCTGTGGGGCCCGGGTGCTGGGCGCGCTGTGCCTGCTGTTGTCGGTGGGCTCGGCCGTTGCCTGCCTGCTGCTGGGCGCCCAGGCGGCCGCACTGCACGTCCGAGTGGCGGCGCTGGAGCAGGAGCGCGAGCTCTTACGGCATGTGGGGCCGTCCGGAGTCCTGACCACCTGGGCCGAAACGCACCTGGAGCGCCTTGTGCGGGAGGTGAGGCGCACGATCGCCGGCCGGGGCATGTCCCGCTACGCTCGGGGGGTGTAGGGCTACAGGGGCGCGTGATCGTCACCCCTAGGAACTGGTGTTACTCAGTGGATTGTACAGAGGTCGCTGGTCATGAGGTTTACTACTGTCTGGCTCAGGTGCCGGGACTTGGATCTGTAGGAAAAACAATCCAAATGGGGCATTTTAGGGGACTGCGGGAGCCGGGTGAAGGTAAGACCTTGGAATAACAGTCCTGAGAGCCCTGTTTCTACTGAAGTGTGCGCTCAGACCCACCGCCTCGCGCCTGCCCAGACCCATCAAGCCTAGAACCTGGCCTTCCTCGGTGCTCGCGAAGGTTTGGCTGGGAGCAGCTCTGGTTTGAAAGTACTGAGTTCTCTCAAGGTAGCCGGCTGAAAACAGCGCATCTGCACAACGTGGTCACAGCTGAGCTGCCCCTGTGCGCATTTGCCGCAATCTCCACAGCACACTCCAAAGAGTCTTAGATTTATTTTCTGAGGATTAAGACTGCTGTTGTGAACGGGTTTGGTGGCTCATCTGTAATCCCAGAATTTGGGAGGCTGGGGACTGATTTAAACTATATAGGTCCAGCCTGGGCTACAAAATAAGAATTAAACACAGCAACAGCAGAGCATAAGTGGGGCATGCCTTTATCCCAGCACTTTGGAAGCAGAGGCAGAGGCAGATCTCTGTGAGTTTGAGACCAGCCTGTCCAGGATAACCAGAGCTATATAGTGAGACCCTTTCTGGGGCGGGCGGGGGTGCGGTGGGTGATGGTACTTTATGCTCTGACCTCTGAAATTCCCCCATCTGATACACTGGACAAAACCTTTACCTTCTTGCAGCAAGCCTCTTTCCTGTAGAAAACTATGGCAGACACCAGCATACTAGCCAGAGTTTTTCTTGGCTCTGGTTCCCTTGTGGAAATGATTATCCTCCTCCTGGGGGAGGTGGCTGCCCCAGATCTAAAGAGGTGGGGATGGGGGGGGGATTTCTACTCCTAAGCACAGTAGAAAATGAACCTTGCTTCATGGTAGAGGTAGGAAGGAGGTGAGCTACCCTACCCATTCCTAAACTGTGCCCACCTGTGATCTTTATTACTAATTGAGCTGTGCAAGGCTGAGGGTGTAGGTCAGTGGTGGGGGCTTGCTTAGTATGTTCAAGGCCTTGGTTGTGCTCCTGCATATATATAATGTGTGTACCCGAGGTGGAGTGAATTTGGGATTTCAAAGGGAATGGAAGAACTCTAGAATTAACCTTCCTGTTCCCACAGTTCCTTCTAATTCACTTTAATAAACCAACATTACTTCTCCCCGCTCGATTCTCGGCAAAATTGCTGCTTCCTGAATGATTTCCTCTTCCCCGTCTTGAAAGCGCCTGCAGAAGGCAGAACCTTGCTGGCAACTTTAGCAGTACTTTCATAATTGCCACCCTTATCCTCTCTCAACCCGCTAGAGACGGGGGTTGAACTGCTCTGTGGAGGGCAGTCTGCGTCTACCTGTGCTACCCCAACCATACTGGCCTTTCTTTCTTTCTTTCTTTCTTTTCTTTTTCCAGACAGGGTTTCTTTGTGTAGCCCTGGCTGTCCTAGAACTTACTCTGTAGATCAGAATGCCTCGAATTCACAGAGATCCTTCTGCCTCCACCCCTCCACCCCGAGTGTTGTAACTAATGACCTGCACCACCACTGTCCAGCTCACACTGTTCCTTCTAATGAGAAGAATAAACCACAAGCTTTACCAGGGAAACAGATATTCTTGGAAGACCTTTGTACGAGAAGCTCACAGGTTGTGTCCAAACTAATAGAAAAGGATTTGTGAGGAAGGAATGTTGATACTCTGCGGGCGGGTATGGACCTAGGCCTTGCACAGACAGACTCCAGCACTGAACTGGCCCAGATGTTGGCTCTTCAGTCCCATGCTCTCCTCCTCTTCCTCCTGCCCTTCCCCTTCTTCTTCCTTTCCCATCTCCAACCTCCTCTTTCTTCTCCTTCCTTCTTTTCCTCCTCTTCCTCACCCTTCTGTTTCTCCTTTACCTTCTCTTTTTCATGAAATATTTATTTTTGAGATAAAGTCTTGCTATATAGTCTGGGCTTATCTGAGACTGGCTATGCAGTCCAGGCTGGCCTCAGATTTGCAGTGATCCTCCGGACTGTCTCCAGGGTGCTGAGATTACAGACATGGACCACCAATACCTAGCCTCATACTTTTCTTTTTCCTTCAATGAGACAAAAGTTTTTCTTGTTATGTAGCCCTGGCTGGCCTTGAACTCAATGCTGACTTTTTAAAAATTATTATTACTCTGTACTTGAGAGGCAAAGGAAAAAAAATCGGGGCCTGAGTTTTCTACCCCTACCAATGAGAACTGCTGTACCCTATGTATCCATGCTCTGAGGCACTGTGGTGTTTGGAGAGTAGACTGTGGGGCTTGAAGTATAGGCAGGCTCCGTTCCCTTCCAGGAAGAGTCAGAGATGACCCAGCACCCACACTTCAGGGTTGTTTTCTGCTGGGGGGTGTCTATCTCCAGTGACAAGGCCTCACTCTTCCTGAGTTTTGGTTTCTGCTGCTTCTTAAATGTTTCTGGACGGGACGTGCACACACTCATCAAGATGGGAGATCTTGGGAGGCTCACAGTTGGCTTGACCTTGGTGTGTAGATAGTTTCTCTAACCACTAGGTATGGAGGATAAATACTTCTCAAGCTGAACATCTCATAGGGAAAGGATGCTTGGATTCAGCGTGTTTCCTGGCTTGCTTTGCTCCCTGGGAAGCTCCCTTTTAAGTCACCGCTGAAGTAGTTGTGAATATACAAGAGCCTGTTGTTTGACCTTTAACCAATAAAGTCGTGTGTAGAGGATCCAAGGCAGAAACCATGTCCAAATTTTAAAAAAAGAAATTCTCGCCAACCACACACAAATTTAATGTCAGGGGGAAAATGAGTCAACAAAAGCCACTGTTTATAGGGGACCCACTGTCCCTGTTCTCTTGGGAACAGAATCATGACATCAGTTTTTCTGGGGCTGGCTGATGTGCCTGATAACAGTTACAGAAGGAATATTCATTTCTATTGCAATTATCGGAGGACCCTTCCTGCAGTACATATGGGAAAGAAAGGACTTTCAGAATATCAAAAGATTTCTAAGTAATAGCCATTAAAGGCAGTATCTTTAGTAGCTTCTAAAAATATTCATGTGAAAACAAACGTCTCTGATTCTGCTTTGAAAGTGCCTTAAGTAACTACCCAATTAATCACCAGCTCAGCAATTACACCTCCAGCTACAGCATTGCAGAAGCCGAGAATTCAGAGTTCATAGCTTTCATACTGCAGTGAAAAACTTAATGCGAAGGATTAAAGCAATCCTTGGTTGTGTTCAGAGGAGGCCCTTTCCAGCTTAGTGTGGATTTGTTGTTGGCTCTTGGCCTTCTATTGTCCAAACAAGTTTGAAAACAAGGAAAGCCCAGAGAGCTGGATAAAACTCAAGTTCTTATATATATATATAGGCTGTGTTACTGTCAAATCCAGAATCCACTGTGGCTTTCTCAGCCTCTCTAGTAGTTGGCTGCTCCAGGCTGCTCTGTGGAGTCTCTGTTAATAAAGATTCCTAAAAATGGAGCATAAATCAACTCTGACTTGCTTCCCTGACGTTTTCTGGCTTCTAACAACCCCACCCCCAAGATGGTTTCCTCCCAATTATTTTCTGGCACACTTACTTTCTCTTTCTGCCCTTTTCTTTGCCTTTAAGACTTTTTTTTTTTTTTTTTAAATGCTACTACCATTTGGGAGAGCTTCATAATAATAGCAATGTGCTTAGAAGAAACCAACTGTGTGGGGTGTTCTCTCTTAAAGACACTTTAGAGTTGTTGAACTAGTCATTTCCAGGCTGACTTTGAAGATGGAGGGCAAGGCAGGCTCCTAAAAGGGGAGTGGGGTGCTCTGGAAACTGACTGAATGAGACCAATCAGGGCAGTGTTGTACAGGGTGCTCACCCCAAGAAGGGAGTCTGAGACCTGGCCATGATGTTTATCAGTTGTCATTCAAATCTTTAGCTTCCTACACTCCAGCCTCCTCTTTGTAATGCAGTAATAGAATGGCACATGGAAGCAAGTAAGCTGATGCAGAGCCCACTCCTGGCTGATGTTAAGGTTAGGATGTAGATCAAGACATTTCCCCAAAGGCTCATGTATCGAGAGCCTAGTGGCCAGGATGCCAATGCCAGGAGGTAGTGTGGGCCTTGAAAGATGGTGGAGCCCAGTTGAGTCCTTAGGTCACTCTTAGGCATGCCGACCTTTAGATGATAGTCCTGTTCTGACTTCTGATGGTGCTTGGATTCAGCCTCCCCTTTCACCCTCTGCTTCTCTCTCTTCCTCCCCTGCCAAAATACCATCTGCCAAGAGGTCACGACCAAAGGTGAAAAGAAAGAGGCTGTTTGATCTTGCACTTTTGGTCTACAAAAAGTGTGCTAAATCTCTTTATATATATATATATATATATATATATATATATAAAATAAATAGCTTGTCTCTAGTATTTGATTCTAATAATGAAAAGCAGGCCAGTAGTCACAGTCTCATTGTGTAGTAGCCCAGATCGGCTTTGAACTCACTATGTAGCCCAGGCTGACCTCAAATTGTAGTCCTCCTGCCTTAGCCTCTTCAGTGCTGAGATTGTGAGCATGTAACACCATGTCTAAGAATAGATATGCTTTTGATGGCAGGCAAAGGGATGCTTGATGTGGCTGCTTAACTGTGATAATTCAATAGCAGCATTGGATTATCTTGTACAGTAAGGGAAGCCTGGAATGCAATAGATTTGGGAAGTTAGTAGCGTGCACCTTGGTGCCAGATTCTGCCAGCAGTTCCTGTTTTCCCAGAGCCCTGACATGGAACTCCCTTGGCACCAAATAGCTAAGGTAGGGGATGGAGGAGAAAGGGCTATCCTCCTCAGAGCTTCTCCCTAGTATTTAAATCTGAGAGAATGCTGGAAGGTTCTTTAGGCAGAATTCCCTTGTAGCAGGCAGCCAGAATTAGGTCACATGACCATGGCTACCCTTTCACTGGTGATGGTAAGGAGCTGCCAACCAGGGGACTTCATTCCCTGGGGCTGGGCACATTGCCACTGGAATAGAATAGAGGCTTTGTAAGGAAGGAAGACAACTGGGGAATGACCAGCAGTGTCAGCCAGGTGCTAACTGTTGTAGCTTTGGAACACAGGAGTGCTATGCTAACTTTTCACAGTTCCCACAATCATACTACTCCATGTTTCCCAGGCACTACACTTGGGACCCATTTCCAGTGACAAACCTATTGTGCCTTGAGGACCTTGCTGCCCATACTCAGCTCCTGTGTCTGAATTCTTCCTGGGCATTCCCATTCCCTGCTGCTGTATTAGCCTGTTTTCTGTTAGCATAACAAAGTATCAGAGGCTGGGTCATTTACAAAGAGAAAAAGTTCACTGAGTTCATTGCTTTGGAGATAGAAAGTCCAAATAGCATGGTGCTTGCTTTGGTGGGGCTCCTTATGACATCACACCATGTCAGATGTTGTACAGAAGAGCCAAGGCAAAGGAGGAGAAGCCAAAGCACAGGGTGGTTCTTACAACAACCCTCTAGCATGAGAACTAGTTCAGAGGTCCAGTGAGATACCTTAATTCCTTCCAAGAGCATCATCTCCAGTGACTTAATGACTTCCACTAGGGCCCACCTTTTAAAGTCCTGTATCTTAACCTGTCCGTACAGAAGACCAAGCTTTGGACAGTAAGCCATTGGGGAAGGTGTCTTTAGCCTTTGACTGGACTGTGATGCTGAAGTGTTCTGACTTTCTGTTCTTAGCATTTGCAGAGAATGGTATCACTTAACATCACTGCCAGAAATGGAGGTAACTGCAGGTTGAGGCAACTGGTCCAGCCAATCCAAGCTCAGTGTGTGCTCAGTGTGCCCAGGCTGCTCTACTTCTCTCACGGTCCTGCTCTCCAAGCCATAGATCACTGCAAACATATTTTGGTGTGGGCTCTGAATCCTGCAACAGAGCAGGGTGTCTGTCCCCTTTTCCTCTACCGAGAATTTTTTTTAAAATGTATTTATTTGATCGTGTTGCATCTGCAGTCTTGATGCAGACAGATAAGTGCTGGTACTCGGCTTGCTTTCTACTTATTTTGCGGTCCAGGATCCCAGCCTGTGACCTGGTGCCACCTTTATTTTGAGTTAACCTAGTCTTGATAATCCTTCACAGACTTGTCTAGAGATGTGTCCCTTCTGTGATTCTACATCCTGGCAAGTTGACAATATTAACCATCATACTCATTAGATAGCCAAGGATGGTTCTGAAAACTTGATTCTCCTGCCTCTACCTCCTAAGTACTGGATTGCAGGTGTGTGCCATCATACCAAGCTAGCATGGTATTTAAATCAATCTTTCTGTATCCTTTGGATCCTGTACCTTCAAACAATGTAACAAAGACCCTCTCCACTGAAGGGGACTCAGATTTCAAAAGGCTTCATGGTTTGAATATCCTCCAAGTCAGGGTGTGTATCTACTCAGGCATAGCTGCTGGTGTCTTGATCTGGGGATTCAGTTTGGTTCCATATTTCTCAAGGAAATCCTCATTGTCTTCAGGAGCTGTCAGATCCACACTCATAGCATCAAAGTTTCTTTTCTGCAGCAGTATTGACAGAATTCCCAAATTCACTATGAGAATCCACTATAAATTAGCACTATCCATTAGTGGGATTATTTGTGCAGGACACTGAACCCAGCTAGGCATCTCTCTAGTCAGCCAGATTCCAGGTGTGTGTGTGTGTGTGTGTGTGTGTGTGTGTGTGTGTACATGTATATATGGCCTGAAGGATGTAGAAATAGTAGAGGATAATCTGGAGAGATAGCGAGATTGGAGTCATGATATAAAGGAATTCAACCTTGTTGCCTTGAAATTTAGCCAGAGGAAGGTGTTTGTTTTAATTTCACTCACTCATTCATTCATTCATTCATTCTTTCTTTCTTTCTTTCTTTCTTTCATTCATTCATTCAGTGTGTATGCTCTGTATGTGCACACACCACAGTGCATATGTAGAAGTCAGAAAATAATTTTTTGGAGTCAGTTATTTCCCTCCACCTTGTGAATCTAACTCAGGTTGTCAGACTTGGTGATACTCTCTCTCCTTTACCCAATGAACCCATTTGCCAGCCTCCTTTATGTTAAATTTCAGCTAGGGCAGGTGCCTGTGCCCAAACCATCTTCCCAGTCATCTTCTCAGGGGGTGTTCTCTTGAGGGAGACCCAGCTCCTCTCTGCCCTATTTAAGGAGTCTTTGGGCAGTATCCTGAATGCTGGGAGCCAGGATCGGTGAGGTGCCTTACCTGGCACTGTTTCAGGAGGCCTAGGTTTGGAAGAGGAAAATGTAATCAGGAGAGGCCAGCCCTGCTCACTGCTGTGTGACCAAGGTGGCTCCAGCTCCCTCAGCCCACTGGATGTGAGATAAGGCTTGGGCACATGCTGGTTTGCAGACATGGGGCAGGAGAGGGAAGCCTGAACAGGTGCTCTGTCACAGAGATGCTGTCCCATGACTCTTGCTTGACATAATAGATGCCTCACAATGCCTTGTTAGAGGGTATCAGGGCCACTTCTATTCAGGGCTGCTGTGGTGGACAGTTAGAAGTTGCCATATCCAGTTTGCAGAGGTTGGCGTCTTGAGTCCAGCACCAGGAAGTAGCGGAGTTGAGGAGCCGGATAACAGCAGACAGTGAATGGGAAATGACGAAGAGGAATATCACAGCAAAGGAGACCTCGTCAAACTGACTGGCAGGATTCTTGCTGAGTACAAGCCAGGCGGACCAGACATCACTTACAAGATTGTAGGTGTCATAGTCTGATACTGAATGCCCCCGTCAAGGCCCGTCTGTGGAAGCCTTGGCCTCTGTCCTGTGGTGCTATTATGAGCTGGTGGGACCTTTAAGGAAGTAGGTTCTGGTGGAGAGAAGTTAGGTCACTGGAGCATGCTTAGAAAGGGTCTCTTCCTGTCTTTCTCTTCCAAGCCTTCATGTCATGACTGGGCCTTACCCATTATGCTGTCCCCTCCATGACATACCGTACTTTTACAGGCCCAAAACAAGGCAATTGGCCAGGGACTGAAAACTCCAAAATCATGAGCATGACCGCTCTTCTTCATTATCATTTCTCCTCTTCCTCCTTCTTCCTCTTCCTATTCTCCTTATTCTTCCTCACGCATCCTTTTTAGGTTTATTGGTAAGTGTGTTTGTATGCACACATTTATATGGGTGCTCACAGGGCACTGGATCCCCTACAGAGTGTTGTGAACTTCCCAGTGTGGGTGCTAGGAACAGAACCAGGTCCTCTGCAAGAGCAGCAAGTACTCAACCACTGAGCCATATCGCCAGCCCTCCCCTATTTATTTTTAAGAGCTTATTTTATTTTATTTTATTTTATTTTATTTTATTTTATTTTATTTTATTTTAAATTATGTTTATCTAAGTGTGCCTCTGTGTGGGTATGCATGTGTTAGTGAAGCTCCCTGAAGAGGCCAGAGGCATTGGATCATCACCCCCCCCCCCTCCCGGCCAGGCTGAAGTTGCTGGTAGTTGTGAGACACCCTATCATCTGAGGAGGGAGCTGGAAGTCAAACCTGGGTCTCCTGGAAAAGTGGTGCATGCTCTTAACTTCAGAGTCATCTCTTCAGGACTCCACTGTTTAATGTACATTATTATCTCAGGAGCTTGTCAGTGACAGAAAGCTGCCTCACACAGCGGGTGGGCAACTCCCCCCTACTTCTGAGTCCGAAGCTCCTTGCTAAACTGACAATATGGGCCTAGCAGACAGTTCAGGAGCCTGTCTTGAGTTCAGTCAAGCAGGGCCTCTTTGTCAGTTCCAAGCCCTGGATCCTACTGGCCTGTTTTCATGGTACTGAAGACAGAATCCAAGGCCTTTCACACTACCGAATTAACTGTCCTGTCTGATTCCACTGTCCTTTGCATTCAGGACCTAGCATAGCTGAGACAATCCTCCACCTTCAGAGAAGCCTGTCCTTCATCCCAGGTTTCCACAAATTCTTCTCCTTTCTCTAAATATCCTTCACCTGCTCCACGAGGCTGTGCCAAATGTGAGGGAGAGCTGAGGGCCCCTAATATCAGACCTGCTCTTTTCACACTGACATTGCTTCATTTCCCCAGCACTGCTAGTACTTTTATAGAACTGATGGATGCAATCAGCCTCTGTGTCTGTGGGATTCAGGACCCCTGGATACCAAAACCCCTCATGCTGGAGCCCTTCACGGAAGGTAGCATGGTATTTGCATATAACCTTCATATGTCCTTCATAGTCCTTCAGATCATCTTGAAATCCCTCACAACTCCTAATATGTTGTAAGTAGTTGACATCATATATTGTTTAGGTAGTAAAGGCAAGAGAAAAAGAAACCTGTGCACATTGGGTACAGACACAGCTTTTTTCTGGTGTTGTTTATTTATTATTGCGGGGGGGGGGGGGGGGGGGATGTACCAGGGCCTGTATGTGGAGGTAAGAGGACAGCTTTGGGGAGTCAGTTCTCTCCCTTGGCTTTACATGGTGAGGTGGTTTGTTTAATTGCCAACTTGATGCGACCTAACATTACCTGAGAAGAGAGTCTTGCTGCTGGGCATGTCTGTTGGGGATTATCTTTATTAATTGATGTGGAACCATCCACCCTCAAAGTGGGCAGGACCATTCCTTGATCCAGAACCCTGGGCTGTCTGGGATAGAGAAGGCCAACTGAGCACAAGGCATGCATGGCTCATTTCTCTCTGCTCTTGACTGTGGATGTGTTGTGACCAGCAGTTTGAAGTTCCTGATGCCTTGACTTCCCCATAGGAATGAACCACTGAGCTATTTCTTTCAGGGTGCTTTCTCACAGCAACAGAAAACAAACAGAAGCAGGTGGGATCTGCAGATTAAATGGAACCCTGGTCACCAGGTTTGTGCAGCAGGCACCCTCTACCTGCTGAGGCACATCACAGCTCTCTCTACCAGAATTTTTGATTTGGTTCCTCGAAACCAGCAAATATGGAACTTCTGGTATGGGGGTGGCATATTAGGAAATACTTGCATAAGCTCAGTTATCTTTCCCCAAATGTATCTTTCTTTTCTTTTTTGCAGCTCTCAAATTCCACTCTTCTATATGCTAGGCTCCCATTCTGCTACTGAGCATCCCCAACCCTTACCCTGGGGTATTCCTTTCCATTTTTGAGACAGGCTCTCACTATGTAGCCTGAGCTGGCTTTGGACACCTACTCGGCCTGTCTCTGCCTCCCAAATGCTGGCATTATAAATGATGACATTGCACCTGGCTCTAAAACCTATCTTGATTCAAAACAGGCCACCTAACGATCACTCTTCACCCTGACTAAGGAGTTGTGTGATTTTTTTTACATAATCCCTCACAGTTCTCCACAGAGAGACTGGAGTTCGGTTCACTTAATGTGTAGAGCACATGCCATTTATATCTCACTTTTATGCTTTTGAACTTTATATCAAAATGGCTTTTTTAGATAATGTAATCTTTATAGTCATTAATTTTTTAATCTTGGGGGGGGATGTTGTTTTGTTTTGTTTTGTTTTGTTTTGTTTTGAGACAGGGTTTCTCTGTGTGTATTCCTGGCTGTCCTGAAACTCTCTCTGTAGTCAAGGCTGGCCTCAGACTCACAGAGAACCACCTTCCTCTGCCTCCCAAGTTCTAGGATTAAAGGCATGTGCCACCACTGCCCGGGTAACCTTTATTTTATCTTATGTGTGTGGGTGTCTGCAGAGGCCATAAGAGGGCGTCGGATGCCCTAGGACCAGAGAGTTACACGTGGTTGTGAGACACCATGTGGGCGTTAGAAATCAAACCTCAGTCCTCTGGAAGAGCAGGCAGTGCTCTTAACTGCCCAGCCGTCTCTCCAGCCACTTTACGGTCTTGTTTAGGGACTACATGGTGTCCCAGAAAACCTGTCTCTAACTAGCCACATGCTGTGTAGGTGAGGGGAGCCTCCTCCACATTATTTTTGGCATGGGCAGCGCATAGTTCTGTGGGAAAATTATGTATGGCAGTGTCTATTATTCTTTGAGATGTGGGGTACATCAATGAGAAAAACTGCCCCTACGGCTTTGAAAGGATTTTGCTTTAATTCATCTTATTTTATTATTTATTTACTTGGGTACTAGGGCCTTGTGAATAATGGGCAAACACTTCATCAGTTTTTGCCAATTTGACACAAACTAGAGTCACCTGAGAGACCCTCAGTTGAAGAATTGCCTCCCTCAGATTGGCCTGTAGGCAAGTGTGTAGGGTATTTTCTTGATTAGTGATTGGCATGGGAGGCCCACACTTGGGCTGGTGGTTCAGGATGGTATACAAAAGCAGGCTGAGCAAGTCAGTAAACAATGTTATTGCATGACCTCTGCTTCCATTCCTACCTCTGGGTTCCTGCCTCAACTTCCCTCAGGGCTGAACCATGACTTGTGAGCCAAATAGAAAACTCTTTCCTTCCCCCAGGTTAATGCAGCGGGAGAACAAAACCAGACAACTAGGGAGCTCTGCCCTCAGCCCTTACTTTAGCATTTCAGTTCCTCTGACCCCGGGTCCTCTTTCTTGTGATCCTCTGGAACTGTGGCTCCATCGTGAAGTCTTGCCTCTAGCTCCATGGTGGGCAAAACTGGTTTCATGCCTTCTTTTCATTTGTCCCCACCAAAAGCAAAAGGAAGCCCTTAACAAGAAAGATAGAAAAAGCCCAAGCTCTCTTCCCAGAATTAGACACTGCGGTGGAAGGTGACAGACCTTTTTAAATGGTGTGTGGCCATTCCAGGCACCAGGGCCTATTCGATGCTTCTAATTATGCAGATGAAAGTTAACTCAGTCTGGGAACACTTTCCAGTGGCCATACCCAGCCTCCAGTTCTTGTCCTATGTGCAGAGTCGGAAGTGATCTTTATTTTTAATGGTTATTTGTTTACTTATTTGTTTATTTATCATGCGTGGGCTACACATGGAGGTCAGAGGACAACCTGAGGAAGTCTGTCCCCATCCTGTCCTTTGCCCCCTCCCCATCCTCCCCTCACCCCTTGGGAAGTGGTTTCCAGGGATCAAATTCATGTGGCCAGGCTTGTCTATGAGTGCCTTTAACCACTGAGCCATCTTATCAGCCTCAGCTTTAATCTGTAATTGTTGACACAGGCATTCAGAAAAACATCCCTTCATCATGTCCAGAAACATATTTTGGGATTTAGCGTGAACCACTGGGGAGAGAAAGATTCATAGATGGAGATTGAGGAAAGTCATGGAAGTGTATGGAGGCCCCTTCCCCCAACAACCCATACTTTCCTTGCGGTACTGTAGATGGAACTGAGGCTTCTCTCATGGGCAATCACTCCACCAACGGACTACACATTAGCCCCTTTCATATGCCCACCTGTGTGGATAGTTTTGCAAATAGGCCTTCAGCTTCTCGCTAGCATCTCCAGTGGCCTTTGCTCCTTCCATTCGGCGAGGAAGGAGTCACTTCTGATGGTGTCTGAGGGTGTGCTTCTGAGCCCATTCCCCGGACTTCTTACCCTGTGCCCTTTTCCCAGCCCTGGTGAGCAGCTTGAGGAAAGCACCACTGAGTGTGGGATAGTAGGACAGCAGCCTGTTCTTCCAGTATATACACTGCCTTGCAGCCATCTGTAAGTGATGGATGAATGAAAGATGTCAGCCTTAAACAGACCCAGGTTCCCATCCTGACTCTGCCACTTCCCAGTAACTGACTGTTCTTCTAAACTTCAGTTTGCCCATCTGTTAAGCAGGGATTGTAGCGCCTGCCTGGCATTGCTCCGTGGGAGTAAAGTGGGAAGCACTCTGTGCATTGTGAGCACTCTTCTGTCCAAAATGCTTTCTTTCTTGCTTCTAGAGGTAATGGCTGTATAGGCCTGTTGGCTCATTGGACAGGAGTCTCCAGGTTACATAGCTGACCTTATGGTCCCTTAGCTGGGCATAGCAGTACACGCCTGTAATCCTAGCACTTAGAAGGCTGAGGCAGCATAGTCACAAGTTCAAGTGCAGACATTCATATGTATGATTCACAGTAAGACTTTGACACAAAATGCCCCAAACAAAGCAAAGTACAGTTCAAACTCCCTTAACAGTGTGATTCTACTATCTTATTAAAGCCATACAATGCATAGATACATAGATACATAGATACATAGATACATAGATACATAGATAGATAGATAGATAGATAGATAGATAGATAGATAGATAGATATAGATTAACATAACTTTAGGTTTTGAGTCCCCAGGGCTGAGACTTGTTGCTTGGTAATAGAGAGAAAGCAAACACAGAACTGACCTCATGATCCCATTTTGGGGGTGTTTCTCATTTGTGCAGAAAGAAAGACTTCCCACATAATTTAAAAAAAAATATATTTATGACCAAAAATAAAAGCCAAAGCGCTCGTGGAAATAACTATGCATCTGTCATTGTGATGGGTGTAAGACCCTGTGTGTTTGTTTCGATTGATAAGAGAGCCTGGCTTTGTAGCTGCACCATGCAGTACAAACATGCCTAAGTGCTCACAATAAACCTGGAGAACCAGAGGCTTCACACATCTGCTTCAATTCACATTTGTAAATGAGAGAATCTATTTCCCTGATGTGGCCAGGAAATCTTGGCCTAGGGGGCCAGGGCTTGGGTGTTTTCAGATGGGCACTGTGAACATCCAAAGTGGAATTTATTTCCAACTTCAAGTTGTGAAACAAATCATAACGCAATTAGAGTGTATTCTGGTTAAGAAAATTAAATAAAATTGACTTGTTTGGTCTTCTTGAGAAAAACACTTCACTAAGAAGATGGGGGTCTGTGCATTTGTGTAGCTTTTGTGTAAATGCACACATGCATGAGTGTGTGAGAATTGGTCTGCATAAACCCACATGTGAGGAGCTGTAAAGGAATCTAACAGAGTGACTATCATGTGCCCACAGGGGACTGGTCTGGCCCACACTCTTTGCTAGAAGCTTTTCCACCGAGGTTCTCCTACAGTGGGCATTGTGAAGTTCCTTTGTGGGAATTGGAGCTTGCCTTTCTAAGCCCCAGCTTTCTCTGCTGGGAAAAAGACCACAGTTTGCCCATGGGTCCCTGTGGGGATTTATGGAACTCTCTTTAGTTGTCCCCCAGTGCAGGGAAGCCCTGGGGCCCTGCACACCCTTACCCTGGAGGCATGGCTACAGAGTATTAACATTTATGCAGAAGACCTTTTGGGGACCTCACTAGCTGTTCTCTGAGGCCCAGGGAAGGGGAAACTCACTTGGCCCTGCTCCCTGTTCTTTGCAGACTCATTTTGTTTAGTCCTCATAGGTTCTAGTGGGCAGCCTGAAAGAATGGAGTCAGGATGGTGTTGTCTGTGAGACCTGGTTGGCATTAGTGTGCTAAGCTGCCATGACAAAGCACCACAGGCTGGGTGGCTTGAAAAGCAGGAGTAGCTTTCCTCTCAACTCTGGCGACTAGAAGTCTGGCATCACTGTGTTGACAGGGTTGCTTTCTTCTGAGGCTGCTCTTGGCTTGCACATGGCCGTGTTCTTGCTGTATCTGCCTGACAGCTTTCCTCTGTGTGTATGTCTGTGTCTGTCCCCTCTTACAATGCCTCTAGGGTCAAGGTCTACTCTTGTGTCTCTTCAGTTTACCTTAACTCCTTCTCTAGGGCTCCATTTTCAAATACGGGCATGTCCTGAGCTACTGGGGATCAGGACTTCTTCATCTTAGAAACTTAGTGGGAACATCAGTTAGCACATGACGTCATCAAATTCAAGTTTGATGCGTGAAAGGGAACTGCCAGGTGTGTTCAGCCCAAAGCATTGTGACATGATATGTCATCTACATCACTCATGTTTTTAAAGTTAAAATTAGATTTTGGCCCAGCAAGTTAGCTCTGAGTGGGTAAAAATTAGTTTTTGATTATAACTAGCCAGAATTGGTTCTCTTCTTCTGTCACATGGGCCTAGGGCTGAGCTCAAATTTGGGCTCTCACCTTTCCCCACTGAGCCTTCTCATCTCATTTTTTAAAACAAAGCTTCCCCTGAGCCTAGAGATCATCAGGTTAGACCAACTGGCCCCCAAGCCTTGGGAAGCATCCTGTCATCTCACACCTTTCATACCTGGGTTTTCTTGAGTTCCATGCATTAAAGCCAGGTCTTCATCTTTGTATGGCAAACATTTTGCTCACCCGTTAGGTCATCTCTTCAGGCTATAATGCTTTAAGGAAACTTTCCGGTTTCATGTTCAGCTGCATTCATAGCTGTTCCTCAGCCTCCTGTGACCCGCCTGCTTGGATGCAGATGCTGGATGAGAGCAGAGAGCTGATGTTTAGGGATTTAGGCAGAGCCTGACAGCTTCTCAGACTGCGAGATCCTGTCTGTCTCCCAGCAGCCTGAGGGGTCTCCTCAAGCAGCTAAAAGCTGTGGTGAAAACCTTCAGTACAGCAGGAGGGCTTAAGGAGGGATTTTTTCCTGTCAGCTCTATGTGAGGAACTTCCAATGGAAAGTGGTGCATGCCCTTCAAAGCGAATGAATAGGAACACAATGGAGGATTCTCAAAGAACTGGGTTTTGTTTGTAGACCATCCCTTTCAATACATTAGCATGCACTTTGAAACAAGCAGTCTTCAGGAAATCTGCCTGCTGATGTGGTTTGGAAGAGCCCTTCAGCATGCTGATGGGAGTCACTGATTAAACCCACGTTTCCTCCAGAATAGTCTGGCAGCCTCTGCCGAATGCCTGCGCCAAGCTAGTGGCTCTCTTGCTTGAGTCTGCTCTTGCAGGGTGGTTTTACCTGATACTGGGGGGTGGGGTGGAAGGGGTTCTAAAGTTCAGGAAAATACTTGCCCCAGGACACCTGCCCACAGCCCCCCAAACTACCCAAGCCTTGAGAGTAGGGGACCTGGAACTCTTTCTTTCTTTCTTTAAATTTGTGATTGACCTACAAGGGCTTACTTAAATTGTACAACTTGATACATTTAGATATATTTACACATTTGGGACCTTTCCAACAATCAAGTACTTGCCGATAGCTCTTGTCCTCCAAATTTCTTCATGCTTGCTTGACATTTCTTTTTTCCATCCCTCTGCTGGCCCATCAAGAATCACTGAATTTTTGTTACTTTTGATTAGTTTTATTTTTCTTCTTCTTTTTTTAAAAATACTTCTTTGTTTTGTATGTGTATGATGTATGTGGGTGCATGTACATGTCATACTGTGCATGTTAAAATCAAAGAACAATTTGCAGGAGTGAGGCCTGTCCTTACACCTTGGTCTGGGGGTCAAGGCAGGTTGTCAGGCTGGGCTGCAAACACCTTTTCTTAATGAGCCATCTTGCTGGCCCTTATTTTATTTTTTTGAGATGGGATCTTACTGTTACAATAAGGTTTTTTGGCCCCGTCCAGCCAGAGGTCCAGACCCACAGACCTGCCGTCCCAGACCCCTTAGCCTCCCACCGCTGCTCAGGTCCCCAAATGACTCAGACGCTTATATTAACTTCATGCTGTTTGGCCTATGGCTCAGGCACATTTCTAGCTAGTTCCTTCATCTTAACTCAACCCATTTTCATCAGTCTGCCATGTGGCCTGTGGCTCACCAGTGTTCTTACATATTTCTTCTTGGGCATCTGGCTTGGTCTGTCTTAGATACCACCCTCTTTCTCATACCTATGCTCTGATTCTTCCACCTACCTCTACGGACTCTGCCATGGCCAAAACAGTCCTTTATTTAAAGACTGATGTTCACAGCATACAGAAAGACATTCCCACATCATCTTACACCATAGCCCAGGTTAGCCTCAACTCATGTGTAGACCAGGCTGGCTTCCAGCTCACAGTGATCTTCCTGCTTGGATGCTAGAAATGAGTTATCATGTCTTTAAACCAGGTTGGCCTAGGATTTCCTGTGTAGCCTGGAGTGGTCTTGAACTCAGGGCAATGCTCCTGCCTGGCCTCCTGAGTGCTGGTACTCTAAACACCTCCTACCACACTTGGCTAATGGTTTAAAAAACTATTGAATTGTTCAGAACTGCTTCACTTCACCTTTTTTTTGAGGGTAGTGGTGGTTTAGTTTTGGTTTTTTGAAACAGAGTTCTCTGTATAGCCCTGGCTATCCTGGAACTCACTCTGTAGGCCAGGGGGGCTTCAACCTCACTGAGATCCACCTGCCTCTGCTTCTCAAGTGCTGGGATTAAAGGCATGTGTCACCACCACCCCATTTACCTTACATTCTTGTCAATAGTGTATGAGAATTCTGATAGTCACATCTTATCTCCCCTACCCACTACCACTTTTCAAGGTTTTTCTCTTTATTTTTGATTTTAAGCAGTCTGGCCATATTTTGTCGCAATTTTGTTTTTGTTTTGAGACAAGATGTGACTCTATCTTATGCTTATAGTCCTTCTGTCTCAGCCTCTCACATGCTGGAATTACAGGCAGGAATCACTACAGCTAGCTAGCAATTCCCCACCCCCTGTGTGCGTGAGTGTATGTGTGTATGAATGTGAGCGTGTGCGTGTGTGAGTGTACGTATGAGTGTATGTGTGTATGTGTGTATGAGCATGTGTGTGTGTATATGTGAGTGTGAGTGTGTGAGAATATGTGTATGTGTGTATGTATGTGTGAGTGTATGTGAGTATGTGTATGAGTGTATGTGAGTGTGTGAGCGTGTGTGTGAGTGTGTGAGAGTGTGTGTGTATGTGTGTATATGGTAGTATGTGTGTGTGGTGCAGGTGTGTCTGTCATGTCACACAGAGTCAACTTTGGGAGTTGGCACTCTCTTTCTGTCATGGGTCCCAGGTTGTCAGGCTTGATCAGCGCCATTTTTACCTGAGAAGCCATTTTGCCATCCTCCAACCACCAGTTACCGCCTCTTATTGCTCATCATCTTTGTGTTCTATCGAGATCCTTGGGTAAATGGGTTTGTAGTTTTTATCAAATTAGAAATCATTTCTGAACATGGCCTCCTCAACTATTTCTGTCTACTCTCTTCTCCTTCGGGGACTCCTACTACAGGTAGTTAGCCTCCCAAAGCACCACGGTCCCCACGGTCCCCTGCCTCTCCTCTCTTTTTCAGTGTGAATACTCTCTATTATCTGGTCCTCTCTCGGCAGTGAATCTGCCATTAATTCCTGCATCATGTTCTTCACCTCAGACACGGCCATTTCCACCTCCAGGATTCTAATCTAATCCTTGTAATGTCTGTTTTCCCCTTTTTGAACACGCGCACTCAATATTTACCTTATGTCTTCGTGCTAATTCCCACATGTGTGTCTACTGTGGAGTTTTCATTAATGGATCTTTCTCATCCTGGACCTGATTTTCCTGGTGGGGATTTCTATCGAGTGTTGCAGTTTCAAAGTTTCAATAAATATTCATGAGCTTTGCTTTCATAACTCAAGATGCGGCGTTAGGAGCTCAGTGGTTGTTTAAATTAAATTTTAGTGCATGTGTGTGTCCATGTGTATGTCTGGGGGGCCGGGGTGTCTCTGTGTATGCATGTATGTGTGTGAGGCGGTTCATGTTCCATGGCACATGTGTGGAGGTCCGAGGAAAACTCTCTGGAGTCAGTTCTCTCCTTCTGCCACAAGTCCTAGGGCTGAGCTCAAGCTGTCAGGCTTGGTAGCACATCCTTCTCCTGACTGAGCCATTCTGGGCTCATAGCTCAGTCTGAGGAGTACTTGCCAAGCAAGCATGAGACGATCCCCAACACTACATAAACTTAACATCGTGGACCATCCCAGTACTTCCAGCTCTTGAGAAGAAGACACAGGGAGACAGGAAGTTCAAGGTCGTCCTTAGCTACTAAGGGAAATGAAGGCCAGCATAGGCTGAAGATCCTGTCTCAAAACAAGCAAGGAAAAATAACCTTTAAAAAATAAAACAAGAAATATAGCTCTGTTTCCATGGGAGTGCATACAGATGTGGATGGCATAGGACAGTGGTTGGTTCAGCGTGGCCTTGTGATAACGTGTGCTGCACATACCACAGTAGGCATGCTCACATCAGTATCACACAAACATGCATGTAAGGTCTGTGCTGTGATCATAGTGGCAATGTCACTACATGGGAGGGGTGTTTTAGGTCCATTATAATGTTACAGGAATACTCGTGTGGTGTGTGTGTGTCGTGCACACCTACCTGGGACTGATTGTTCCCTCCTGCTGAGGCAGGACCCTGTAGGTGCCTGATGTGGCTTATTTTGGAGAGTCCACTGCGGGCACAATATCCTTTGCTTCTTGAATGTGTCCTAGCTATTCCCCGTAACCCTTTACCCCTGACCCCAAGATTCCTCACCCACTTCTGCTCACAGGGGCTTTATTTACCACCCAGATGGACCCTCGATGGATCTCTGTGACTGTCCCACAGGATGGACATGCCCTCCCAGTGATGGCTTTCACTCCGAACTGGGCACTTCCTAATTTGTTCACTCATAGCTTCCTACTTGGATGGGAATAAACCTGCCTCTCATTACCCTGAGCTTATGTCCCCTTTTCAGCTCTTAACATGCTTGTAAAGCCCTCTCAGAGCTGTTCATCTGCAGCCCTATGAAAAACAGCTTAGCCAACTAGAGCACATGGTTTATGTGTAACACCTTTGGTCTTTACAGTTTGTAAAGAAGCTGACAGCCTCAACCCTCACCTTCTCCAAGGACCTAACATATGATAACTCTCCTTTCTTCCTGGTTTTCCTTTCCGTGATTCAAGTTGCCCATGACTAATGACCATCTGAATATAATTAGTAAAAATACTTTAGAAATAAACTGGTTCTAAGCATTCAGTTGCCCACTGCTCTGGGTAGAGTGATGAAATCTCACACCACCCTGCTGATTCAGGATATGAACCCTGTTTTCCTCCACAGCATCTGCATGGTATATGCTGCCCACCTGGCATTTTCATGCTTCGATGACCTAGAATCACCTGAAGCACAGGATTGTTCTCCTGAGGAAGTGTCCAGAGGTCACTAGTAACCTAACTCTGTGTCATAATGTGTGGATCATTCTCCTTGGCAGACTCATCACATAGCCAATGTATCATGTCATATAGCATCACAAGAATGACAGGCCAGAGCACAAGCCAGGATTTTGAATTTATAGCAATCAGTATATTGCTATAATTGTCCTATTTTATTGTTAGTTATATGAGTTTCTTTTTCTATCCAGTGAACTTTATAAGTATGTACAGAAAATTGTTGTTTCTATAGGATTTGGTAGTATTTGCAATTTTAGGTATTTACTGGAGTTCATGGTATGCATCCCTACAGAAGAGACAGGACCACTGAGCAGGGTTACTATAGTTAGATTCATTGGTCATTGCCTGCATTCCATCTTGGGATCCTCTGGCTTCCAGGGTGACTTTTGGTTTTAGTTGGTGTCCAGCCATTAAAGCCCATGCTCTCTGATTTTTAGCCCTGTGCTTCTGACCGATACTTAATCACATCGCCCTTTGTTCCACACAGGCAGAGTCAGCAGCCTGTGTGACCTATACTCAGTGTCTTCCCCTCAGCCAAACATAGACCTGATTTCTATCAGAATAGTTGGGGGGAGGGGCATGTGTGTATGTGTGTGTGCACAGGTGCATGTGTGTGTGTGTATGTGTGGACAAGTGCACGTGTGTGTTCATGAATGTACATGCATGTACGTGTACATGAAGGCCAGAGATCCATCTCAGGTGTCATTCCTCAGAAGCATTCCACCTTGTTTTTTGAGACACTCACTGGGACCTGGGATTGGTTTGTCTAGGCTGGGCTTCCCAACAAGCTCTGGGGACCGGCCTGTCTCTGCTTTCTCAGTACTGCATTGCAAGCATGTACTAGCAGTGCATCTCACTTTTATATGGATGTTGGGGATTGAACTCAGGTACTCACACTTACATAGTAAACATTTTATCAAGTGAACTGGCCCCATGACTCCCAGAGACTGGCTTTTGGGAGAAGTGAAAATTGCTTGAAAACAGAAGTCATCTTGCTGTGGCTTGAAGTTAGCTGATACTAAAATTCGATCTAGACCCTGAGCTTCCTTCTAGTCTCAGTGTTTCCATCTGTAAATGGGTGTGACCAGAAAAGCTGAGGCAGTTGGCACAGTGCCCGCCACACATGAATCTTTAGTGGTGATATTTTAGTACTACTGTCATCATCAGCACTGGTGGCCTCAGTGTTTGGAGTAGTGGGGAAATGCTACACCCTATGCTAGCAACGATGGGGGTCTGTATATACCTGTCCTCTTGAGGGAGAAAGGAGGGCAGAAGATGTGGGGCAATGTGGTTTGGTCCCAGGTAGGCCCTTGTTTTGCTGTTTGTGGAATCTGTGTACTACTTGGGCCATTCTGAAGTGGACTGTCCGTCTGTCTTTTTTTTTTTTTTTTTTTTTTAATGCCTTTAGTTGAATATGATGATGCGTGCCTTTCATCACTGGAGAAGTGGAAGCAGGAGGATCAGGAGTTCAAGGTCATCCTTGAACCTCATGCAACTTTAAGGCCTGAGTTCTCTGAAATTCTGTCTCCAAAAAAAAAAAAAAAAAAAAAAATTACTGAGCTCTGTAGCACATGCCTTTAAATGCCATACTTGGGGGCAGAGGCCGGTGGATTCTTGTGAGTTCCGGGCTAGCCTGATCTACATATCAAGTTCCAGGCAGACCATTGCTATATACTGAGACCCAGTCTCCAAAAAAGCCCCCATGGGGGCGGTCTCAGAAGCCCATCTTGGCTCTTGTGCTTCTTCTAGGGTTCTTACATTCTTCTGAGAAGACTGTACCAGAGCAATGCAGAACTTCTAACAGTTAATTTGTGGGGGTGGGGAGGTGGGTGTTGAGGATCAAACCGTATGCTAGGCAAATGTTCTACTACTGAACATCTCTAGAATAACTTATGTGGAGTGTGTGTGTGTAAGTGGTGTGCATATCTGTGTGTTCACACACATGCATGCATTCACATGTGTCATCATGCATGTGGAAGCTGAGATTGACGTCAGGTGCTCCCACTTTGTGTAATGAGGCAGTCTGTTGAATCCACAGCTTTCCACTTTAGCTAGCCTAGCTATCCCACTTGCTCTAGGGATCCACGATGTCTACTTCCCTTGAGCTGGGGTAAGAGGGGGGGGCTGCCATGTCCACTCTCACTACTGCATGCTAAACCATCTGCCCAGGCCCATAATTAACTCTTTAAGCAAACCACAGCAGAGTCAGTTGGCTTCTGTTTGGTGGTATTTGGGTCATATTATAAACCTATTCCTTGTTACACTTGTCTTCCTAATGCCATGTCCAAATTATAATGGTTTTATCAAGGGAATTTCCATTCTTCCTTAACCGATCCCCACTGCCCAATGACCTCTCCATAAATAACTTTTTTTTTTTTTTTTTGCTTTTGTTTATCTACTTCTTGGGGTTTATTTTGGAGAAAATTTCCTAGAGTAGGAATTTTCAGCCAAAATATAGGAATGTTTTGTGCTTTCATTTACAGCATTTCACAGAAACAAATCGTTGCCTACTTTTATTGTTTTCTTTTTATCTTTGAACTGGGGTCTCACTGTGTAATCCAGGCTTCTCTAGAATTTCTGGATTCAAGCAATCGTCCTGCTTCATACATCAGGAGAACAGAATAGCTGGGACTGTGGGTGTGTGCCACATTCAGCTCAATTCTTTAAAAAAAAAAAAAAAAGATTCATAAAACTCTGTGTGTGTGTGTGTGTGTGTGTGTGTGTGTGTGTGTGTGTGTGTGTGTGTGTACAGGTGTCCGTAGAGGCCAGAAGAGTCCAATGTTCCTGGAGCTGGAGTTATAGGTGGTTGTGCCTACCTGACATGGTTCCTGAAATCAATCAAACTCAGGTCCTTTGGAAGAGCAGTATGTGCTCTTAACCAATGAGCCAATTCTCCAATCCCATCAACTTATAGGGGATATTTATGTGCTGATCTGTGGTTTCCATCTGTTCAAAACCATTTGAGGATGTGACCAAGCATTCTGAGTTCTTAGAGGCCATTAATGTACTTACCAATAGATTACAATTGAAAAATCGAGATTTCCCTTATTTATTTTCCCCTGTGGGTTGTCTCTAAGCTTCCTGTTTTCCTTTTCTGGGCTTCTGGAGAGAAACACTCCCAAAGTCTCTTGTCTGTCCTCAGAGATCATCCTTTATTTGTTCTGCTAGGAAGGCCATGTTTGCATATGGAAACCCAGGACCGCATTGTATGCAGATGCTAGAGTGCGGGCAGATAACCAAATGTGAAGAGCTGAGGCCTTTTAATCATGTTTTAGAAGCCTGGACACAAAAGAAGAGCCTCTTAAAATTTAAAAAGAAAAAAAGGCATAAAGATTTTGAGACTGAGTTTCCAACTCAAACATTTCCTGTGAAGTTCAGCTGTGTTTCCAGACTTCTAGCTAGGGAGGGGCTGGGGTTAAAGGAGGGAGAGAGGGAGGGAGGGAGGGAGGGAGGGAGGGAGGGAGGGAGGGAGGGAGGGAGGGAGGGACAGAACTTGGAGATGAAAGTGCATGTTCATCACCCATTGAGAAAAACAGTGCATATGGGGAGGTAGAATAAAGTACAACACAAAGAATCACCCCAGTGGCCTGGGACACTCCTGGTAGATCTTAGCCTGGAGTCTTTCTTCTCTGTGTATGATTTTAAGATGAGCATAGCTTTAGTCCTTGTCTGCACCCTCAACTCTTGCCCTGTAGGAGAGCAATCCAGGTGTGATAGGTGTTGTTAAAAGGTCATCTTCAGCATCATAGGCTTTGTTAAGGAGGTGAGGGAAGCCTTCCTGCTGCATGTCTCACTTGGCATCTAGCACAGTGAATCACTGTGAACTAGTGGGCTAGATTCTCTCCTCTTGAAAACTATAATGTCTGCAGAGACTGTGGGAAAAGAGAGTCCTGAGGTCCTGCTCAAGCCTGAAGATTCTGTGCAGGCTGACTCCCCATTCAGCAGGGATAGGAGGGGATGATCTGGTACAGACGCCTGAGCCCCTTAGTGAGGCTGGAGGTGGGAGAAGGCTGAGTTTTGCTGCTGTCCCTGATGGAGCAGGTCTCTTGCTAAAGAGTGGGAGCTAAAGGGGCTTCTGGTGGTTGGGCCTGGTTCACAGGGGCTCACTTGGGTGCTCTAGACTAAAGCAGAGGTGGATGTCCAGAAGAGAGTTGAGAGTCTGATGCCCAGAGACCCAGGGTCTGATTCCTGGGGCAGACTCAGAGACTTGAGATGTCAGGGAGGTGGCCTGAGGATAAAGATGTCACATCAAGTGCTCCCTGGCTGTCCTGGTATTGTGTGGTGTCCATGGCCTGCCCAGGCCCTCCTTTCCCATGCTGTTCCAGCTCAGCCTTCTGAGGAGGAGGCTAGAGGACAGCTTCCAGACCACTGAAAGTGTTCCTAATAGGTTTTAGATTCAAGCTCTTTGTCCTGGGCTGCTCCGGCCAGAGGTCCCTATCTATGGCTGGGCTGGGGTCCCATGTTCTGTGAAACCCCAGCTTGGTACTGCTATAGAAAGAAGGTTGAGGGCAGGAGAGATGGCACACTGGATGAAGAGCGTGCTGTGAGAGTATGAGGACCTGAAGCTGGATCTCCATTATCCATGTGATAGAGTCTAAGGTAGCCACCTACAACCCTAACCTCAGCACCAAGAGGGGAGGTCCCTGAGGCTCCCTGGCCATTCCAATCAAAATATTGAGCTGCTGTTTCAGTGAGAAAATTAAGACAAATATACCCAGGGTTCTTTTCTGGTTGCTATACACACAACATGTGTGCAACACATATACACCAAACACAAATACACACACACACGTACACACACGCACGTGCACAAAGAAAGGGTCCTGTTGCACAAATCCTATTTGACCTTATAATAAAATCCCAAGTCAAATATTTGGGCAAATGCTAAAAGATCAGAGAGACAGAGGAACAAGCCTTAGCTGTATCTCACCTCGGCTACTCCTCAACGGAAAGGGTAGATCCTATCTCCACAAATCCTCAGACTGAATGGGGAAGTGAAGGCAACCGCAAGGAGAGCCGAAGTCGTGCCTCCTCCTGCCTTCTATTCCTTTCTCTGCCCAGCCTTATCACTTCCTGTCTCAAGCTTCCTAGTGCTGGGATTTAAGATGTGTGCTTCCCAAGTACTGGGAGCAGAGGCATGGGATATTAAATGCTAAGATTAAAGAAGGCATGTGCATGGGCCACCACTGTCTGACCTCTATGGCTAACTCTGTGGCTGGTTCTGTCTCTGATCTTCAGGTAGCCTTTATTTGATATACAAAATATCACCACATTTTCCTTTTTTTCTCAAAAATAAAAAAGAAGGTTATGTCTGATATAAGAAAAACTATATACAACAAGCACAATAACTATATATATATATATATATATATATATATACAGGCAAGACTTACATCAATAATGTCTAGTCCATTTACAATTGATGAATTCAGAGAAAATATTCCATTATTTATCCTATTTTGGTGAGTTCAAAGTGTTGTACCTAATTCACTTTCTATCCTAACTTGTATTAACAACCGAAAGCTATCTTTTTATGTCTCTCAAACTTAAACACTTTACACTTCTTTAGTGAGTTCCTTTTCTCACGTAATCTGTTAGCAAGAAAAACTATAGCTGTTTAGTCTTTAACTCCATCATAGACCTGAGAAGAAAATAATATTAACTGAGTAAGCAGGAAGTGCAAGCAAGTGACTTCCAAAAAATTATGAGAAATGACTGAAACAGCTGGCTGCTTGGACAGTCACCCAAGGTTTCTCTGCAACATTAAGGCATCTATCCTTGCCCTACATGCCAAGCATAGGATCTTTGTTGAAGTATTGTATAGCAGCATCAATTCTGAGTAATGTGTAGTAAGGAGGGTTTATAGTCAAGGACCAGGATGGGCAGTCAGTAGATCAAGTGGTACCAAGGGGACTCCAGTTAAACTCAGCAGACAGGAACAAGGCTTTTGCTGAAGATAGGCCAGGGTGGGTAGACAGCACCTGGAAGCTGATGGAGCATGAGGAAACACACACACACACACACACACACACACACACACACACACACACACACATATACACGGATTCTGGAATGGTCAGATACCAAGGCTTGCCAGATAGGTTGCTAAACTGACTTAGCAGAGTTCATGGCTAGCACTGAATCTTACAAGGAAACACAAAATGGACCCAAGAGAAGACTCAGAAACTTGATTTTGTTTGATCAAGCAGAGAACCTCGCCCCCCACCCCTTGTTCTGCTTTCACTTCCTGAGAGTAGTGCTTAAAAATTACCTCTCAGAGTCAGTGGTGGTGGCCCACACCTTTAATACCAGCACTTGGGAGGCGGAGGCATGTAGACCTCTGTAAGTTCAAGACCAACCTGGTCTACAGAGTGAGTTCCAGGATAGCAAGGGCTGTTACACAGAGAAACCCTGTTTCAGAAAACAAAAATTACCTCTCGGGCTGGAAAAAGCACCTTTCAGTGGTAAGGCATATGTTTTTAGCATCAGTCTGGGTTTTATCCCCTTTTAAAAATAGATTTATTTTTAGTGTGTGCATGTTGTTTGGTATGAGCACCAAAGATGAGCATATGTGTCTAGGAATCCAGAAGATGACATCAGATTCCCTGGAGCAGGACTTACAGATAGGTGATGTAAGTCCTTTGTAAGAGCAGCAAGTGCCCTTAACCACTGAGCCATCTTTCCCAGCTCCTAAATTTATATCTTTATGTTTGAACCTAAATTGCCAATACTAATACTGGTAAATGCACTTTAGAACTCAAGTTAACAGATTGCTACTTCTGCTTTGTTGGCTTTTAGGGTTACTAACTACCCCACACCCCTCAAAATAGAAAATTAATACCCTCTGTATCCTTAGGAAACTAAGCCCTGGCTCATCTGGGATGAGATGGTAGGTCAGTCACGTTTTCTAACCCTAGCTTCTTCCAAGCTTACATCTCTTCATTTGTGGTGATGAAGTTGCCCTATGGCTGGGTATCTTAGTGATGCAGAATATGCTTAGCCAGCAGGAGTTTCTGGATTCAATTCAGGAGGTCATATCAGGCCGTGTGCACACCAGAGCTGTCTCTGTGAGTTACCACAGTAGCATCCCTTCCCTGTGCCATTTCTTTTCTCTCCCATGTCCGGCACAGGGCTTGGCATGCATGGAGACTTTTGTTAAATTCTACTGAACTGAATTATCTAGGCCAAGGATCCCCTTGGAAGGAAGGAAAAAAAAATGTCACAGTGAATTAATTAGGCCAGGACCCCAAGACTGTGGGAGGGAGGGTCTGTGGAGGACAGTTCTTGGGGTCCCGGAGAGCTGCTGCAAGGGCAAGTTTTAATCTATACTGCCCCAAAGCCTCTCCCACATGCCTTCCTTTCTTCAGCATCTCTTCCCTGGCCGGCAGCCAGCCACCTCTATTGGTTTCCTATTGTGTTTGAATGTGTCACACAGCAGAAACCCGATGCCTTCTGTTGAGGAGTCATCGGTAATATTTACAATTTATTGATTTTCTTCCCATGAGAAACCACCCGTAGAGTCTAATGTCCTTTTAAGAAGTACTCTGGATACTTCTTACCACCACTGTAGCTCATTAGGCACTGTTGTGGAATTTTCCACTTTTCTGTTCTGCACCTGATATTCTCTCCCATCTTTTTGTCTTCTGGGTTCAGAAGTTGGATGGAGTTGCCAAGCTCCGGACAGTTCGGGAAGCCCCCTCTGAGTGCCTCTGTCCTCCAGGTAAGTGCTGGGTTCCTCTTCGCTGGCACCTGACATCTGGAGGCCTGGCCCTTCTCCCTGCCATGTGGTTGTAAAATGTTCGGGTCACCCTCAATCAAAAGGATGGTCTGGAGCTCCAGGCTATGGCCCTCTGGGAACCATCCTGAGACCTTTCCTTTTTGGCTTCTCCTGGCAGCTGGTTATTAAAGACTCCGGCCACATTGGATCACTGGCTGACATTCTCAGGGAGTCCTAAAACTGGTTCAAATAAGGGCTTAGTGTTGGGAAAGAAGCAGCCCTCTGAATGAGTCTGCAAAATGAGCCAGGAAAGTCACTCTCTCTGCTTCACGATTACTGTGAGCCAAGCCCTGATTGACACAGGGAGGGGACAGTCAGCAATCCTGCAGCTTGTTTTTGGTGTTGCTGCTTTGGGTAGAGGAAGAGGATGGTTCTGGAAAAGTCAATCTGGGGCATTTAAGTGATCACGTCTCTGTTTTGCTGGTGTGGACTAGGAGAGCCCTGGATAAAAACTGAGCTTCTGAGCAACCCATCCATGCTCAAATCCAGATGGATAGTGGGAATGAGAGCATGGAGCACTGTGTGACCCTGACAAGTGTTTGGTGTGGAGTTTCTACCCTGGGCTTTCAAGGTTAGACTGAGTCTTGCATAGGATGCTGTGTGACACAGAAAGGCTGGTGGCAATGTATCTCATGTTGGAAGGGTTTTCTTTGTGTGTGTGGTGTTCATGCATATTTGATGGTTGATGGTGACCTTAATTTTGGAGACAGGATCTCTCACTGAACTTGAAGTTATGCTAGCTGACCAGGAGCTCCAGGAACCACCTGTGTTTGCCTCCCCAACACTGGGAGACAGTGACCACTAACCCACAGAGCATTTATATGGGATCTGATCTCAGGTCCTATGCTTATTTTGCTAGCACATCAACTGGAGCCATCTCCCCAGCTCCGAGCAGTGGCTTTTGGAATTGGTATAGAGCAAGTGTGAGCTGAAGCACTGTTCCCCACCAGAATCTCCTAGTTTCCTCCAAAGTACCCAGAAACCAGCAGTGTCTCAGAGGTAGGGGCTTCCTCTGTAAAGGTGGATCTGATGGGAAGTTCTGTCTCTACACTCTGGAAGATTTTATAGTTGAGTTTGATCCTTTAGTTGACACTGAGGTTCTGAAGAGGAAAAATAATGTGTCCAGTGGTAACAATATTTGTGGGTCAGAATTCAGAAATTATACTTAAATGGAGAAAATTTTAAGCTCATGAATGAATTTTTAGACAGTCTATAGAATGTATATAATGAGGACATCTTTCTTCTCTTTCTTCATTCTTTCCAAGTGTTGTGCTGAGTGTTGTCCATATTCATGGGCTCTCATCTATGAATTAACCTGAGATTCAGACAAATAGGGGTTGAAAATATTCTGTCATCATTTTCTAACAACTATAGTATAACAGCTATGTGTATATTATAGATCATCTTGAAATGATTTAAATATACAGGAGGAGGTGCCTACCCTATGTGAATACAATGCATCTGCAAATATAATGCAAGTATACATGCAAATGCAATGCTTTTTAAATTTATTTAACTTTATTTTATGTGCATTTGGTGTGAGGGTATCAGATCCCCTGGAACTGGAGCTATAGACAATTATGAGCTGCCATGTGGGTGCTGGGAATTGAACCCTGGTCCTCTGGAAAGAGCAACCAGTGCTCTTAACCTCTGAACCATCTTTCCAGCTCTACAATGCTATTTTGCATAAATGACTTAAGCATCTTGTAGGGAGATAGACAGGTTCATTGAGGCACTCTCCCATGAATACCAAGGGACCCTTTTACATTTAAGTGATTTATGTGGGTAAGTATAGATTTTTAATTTTTTAATTTTATTATTTTTTTTTTACATGTATGGGTATGCGTGTGTGCACACATGCAGGTGCCTGCAGAAGCCAGAAGAGGGCATTAGATCCCCTGGGGATATAGTTATATGGGTGACAAGAACCTAACTCTGATCCTCTGGAAGATTAGCGAGCACTCATAACCACTGAGTTACCTCTTCAGCCCCTATAAGTGTGTTTTTAAACTGTACTGGATGTATAGCCATTCATGAGATATAGTTTTACACTTTGCAACCAGCATTTTGGATTTCTAAAGTGTTATAGAGTAGATTTTAAAAACCAACAGTGAAAGTTTGATTATCGATATTTGTATCTGTGGCCTTCAATGAGACTGTTGCCTGCCATGCTTGCTAACAGAATCTTCACGAATCTCAAATATGGAAGGGAGATAGAAAGGGCAGGAGGAAGCAGTGAGTGGACACCCTCCCCTCAAGTGCCATGCTGTGATGCATACAGCCAGTGCAGCCCTAGGGATGTAGCAGCATCTTCCTTCTGGGGCCTACTGCCTACCTGGCACCCTGTCCACATCTTGTCACTCTGGTCTAAGTTGTCACTTGAGCCTTCAAGTCCTTCATCAACATGAAGCCCCAGTGGTCCAGCAGTGGTCCAGCAGTGGTCCAGCAGTGGTCCAGCATGTTCTTCCTGAGACTAGAAAGGCTCAAAGTGCAACCCAGGGCTGAGTTTGCTCCCTTTCTTCAAAGCCTTGACTAAAGAGTTCTGAAGACTTTGGGGCTGTGGAGACTCAGAAGGCCCTCTGTATCTTGGGTCCCCATCTGGTCTGAGACACAGGCAGGTCACCACCCAGCTTCTTCCCACGGCCCGGGGAAACAGTATAATCTTTTGTCAGATCCTAGCAAAGAGAAGGCAGATAAGCAGGGCCAGAAAGGGTAGCATGTGTGTGTTGCCTGTTGTGAGCATTGTCTGTTGTGAGCTGGCTGTGCAGGCGCCAAGTGGCATGGTGGGCTTCCGCAGGAAGATGGCCTATCCCTTATGCCCAGACCTATCGTGGGAGGGCTTTCGGGGCTGTGCTGAACAGGCTCTGTGCCTTCTGGTGGATGAAGGGCCCTTGAACCTTCACCTCATTTTCAAAATGACGTAGTGTATTTGACTGGTTTCCTCAAAAAGATAAATTTAAATCCTAATGTCTGGCTCCTGGGGATGAGACTTTATTTGAAAATAGAGTTTTTTTTCAGTACCCAGCAGTCCCTTATCTGGTAGAGGATGCTCTTCAAGACCCCTAATGAATGCCTGAAGTTTGGATAGTATGGGATCCCATTTATGTGTATGTATATGGATGCATGTGTATGCAATTTCACATACTTATATAATTGCATATACATAAGTGTACACTATATACACACATACATTCTATGCTGGCCAGTCTTATGTCAACTTGACACAAGCTAGTGTCATCTAAAGGAGGGAAACTTAATTAAGAAAATGCCTCCATAATATCTGGCTATAAAGCATTTTCTTAATCAATGATTTATGGGGGAGGGCTCAGCCCATCGTGGGTAATCCACCCCAGGTCCTGAGTTCTATAAGAAAGCAGGCTGAGCAAGCCACTAAGCAGCACCCTCCATGGCTTCTGCATCAGCTCCTGCCTCCAGGATCCTGCCTCATTTGTTCCTGCCCTAACTTCCTTCAGAAATGAATGGCGCCATGAAAGTGTAAGCCCATAAACCCTTTCCTCCCCAAGTGTCTTTGGTCACTGTGTCTCATCACAGTAGCAGTGACCCTAATCGAGACACATTGACTGATAGAGAGATAAGCAACAGCTTTTAAATCCAATACACATATTGTAATAAAAGTTCCTCTCAAAATGTCTCATCATACTCTCTTCTCTTTATCTAAAGGATGCAGTTTGTAGCTTTCCAAATTGTCAGTTGAACGCTCCTGCACTGTGAGCCCACATACTAAAACAAGGGTTACTTGAGTGCCAGAACTGAGGTTCCATGACAACAAATGTGTGAGAAGGAGTAGGATGAGGTGAGACGTCGCCATGTTACTCAGAATGATGTGTAGATTAGCATTCCTGAATTACTTATTTCTGGAATTTTCCACTTAAAGTTTCTGGACCTCGGTCATCAGTGGACAGTTGAAAGTGCAGCAAGAAAAATCTCAGAGATGGAGGTTTGCAATAAATAAGATTAGGATCTTGGAGCAAGATCTTCCATGATAGGTGGGCCCTATGTGCTCTTCCTTAGAAGATACAAGAGGGAGAGGTAGAGGTGCAGAGACAAGGACCACTTGTCAGCGCAGTCAAGAGTGTGTGGTGTGATAGGAAGTTGGGAAACACGAATCTTCATCAGGGCTTTCAGAAGATGCCATCCTGAGTTTCTGGCCTCCTGACCCAGGAGGACGGCGACCCCGTGCCATTCAGTATCTGATGTTGTCTGCACTCTTGGGTGTTATCAGTATCTTCTCTTTCTTCTTTGCATAGCCAAGTGTTTTTAAATGTAGTTCAGGTTTTAAATGTGTGGTTTTTGAATGGGAAGTTAAACACAACATGCTGGGAAATGGTGATGCACATCTTTTACCCAGCACTCAGGAGGCAGGTGGATCTCTGTGAGTTTGAGGCCAGTCTGGTCTACCAAGTGAGAATTTCAGGACAGCCAGGACAACACAGCAACTTTGTCTGAAAAAACCCAATAAATAAATAAATACTTGAAGCACTACAAAGTTTATGTTGGAGTACCGTTCACACACACCCAGTTCCCCTCCTCATATCAAACCTCTCCCTTTGTGTGTCCCTGTGATTAGAGTGTAAAGTGTCCCCCACAGGCGCAAATGTTTAAATACCTGCTCCCCAGCAGGTGGTGCTATTTGGGAAGGTTGTGGAACCTTTGTGGAGCCTTGCTGGAGGAAGTACATCACTAGAAGTGGACCTTGAGGTTTTAGAGCCCCGGTTGCTGTTGGCTTTGTGTTTCCTGAATATAGAATCAATGTGATCAGTCAATTTCCTGTTCCTGTTATCAGGCCTTGAGTGCCTGTTGTCATATTTCCCAGGCATGAGTGAGTCTAGCTTTCTGAACCTGTGGTACCATTGGATCATGCATTGTATGCTGTGTACTGCTGTAGGTGAAGTTTACTTAGAAGGCACCAGTGCAGGGTAGATATTTATTAAAATATAAACCAACACTCACGGTACAGGTAACAGTTTATAGTGGAGCCTGAACAGGGACTGGAGTATCCGACCAATGGACGAGTGATGGACGAGCGATGGACGGATGATGGATTCCGATCCTGTCTCTCCAGCAGCCAGGAACCAGGCAGAGTCCTCGTGTCCCAGAAGCCCCTTATCAATGGGGTTGGCCACACCCCCTCCAGGAGCTTGGGACCCTGGATAAGCGTCTTAGGACCTTATCAGCTAACACTTGAATCCCACTACATATTGCTTTCTGGAGTTGGCAGTTTCTCATTGATGTGATCTCAGTCTACATATCAAAGAGCCAGCTCTGCCTGTCTTTTGGTTGACAAGGGATCCTGTCACACAGTTGAGATGTCCTCAGCCCATTTCCCATCCTGTACCCTTACAGAGGCTATAAAATCTACACTATAGACCAAGCTGCATCCATCCTGTGATGGAGAGGGAAGACCTGTGCATCGTCTTCTTCTTGTTCTTTGACTTCCTCTTAGCTCAGTTTTAAAGTCTCTACTGAGTCAGGAGTGCCTGCAGCACTTGAGTAGGGTTGGAATGGAAGGACAGATACCTCTGTTTGTGGAGAAGCCAGCCAGGTAGACAGTGTGTGGGTCTGGGTCTGCCCTGGGCTGTGAAGAAACATGATACAGTGTTCTTTCCAGGGGATGGTTCAAGCCCACCACCTTAGAGCCGAAGAAGCCTGGGTTCAAATCTTGACTCTTCATGTTACACCCTGGAGTCCTGGAAACAGGGCCCAGCCTGATTTGTTCACTGTTCTTTGGGCATTAATAGATTCTGACTGTCCCTTGTGAATAATGCAATGATGGAAATATATCAGTTTCCATATCTAAGGTGTGGGACTCAGAAACAGATCTGATTCCAGGTGTGCCTATGCTCAGGGGTATCCCCATCACTCTGCCCCCCTCTCTCTAACCTTCTCAGGCTGCCTTTCCCCAGGGTGCTCGCCCTGTAGGAAGGTGACCCCCCAATAGCTGTAGCTAGACCAGTCCTGCTCAGCACTCCACCCAAACACTCTCCTTCCTCTCCAGCCCTGTGACTCAAGATTGTGAGGTGTCATGGACTGAACTGTGACCACTCCTCAGCACACACTTGGATCTTAACCCTTCCCTATGTTTCAGAATGTGAAGGTATTTAGGGAGACATAATTAAGGTGAAATGAGTCCACGAAGGTCTCTTCATAGGATGAGATTTGGAAATAAGCATGTACACACATACTCATGCACATACATGCACATATATGCAGACAGGTGCACACACATATACACGTATGCGCATAAATATTCAGGCACACAGTACATGCATATACACAGGTATACATGCATGAACACCAGTTCACACATGTACACAAATGCACATATGCATATGCATACACATCTATACACATGTGCAACTACTAGAAACATGGTATTGGAGAGAGTAGCTACTCACAAGGAAGACTGGGGTTCTGTTCCCAGAACAAGAGAAAAACGCATGCAGTTATGCAAACACAAAAGTAGTGACCATTATACTTGGCACAGGGACAGCTGGACAGATGGTTCTTACAGGAACAGTAGACAGATTGTGGTTTTGACCAAAGATTGCCTCCTCGTCAAGCACCCAAAAACATCATTTTCCCTCTTTATTCAGAAGAGCATGTGTCAGTTCAGACTCTGGATCCCCATCATGTGGCTTGAATTCTGTCGTTTACCAACTCCATGACCTCAAAGTGGTCATTTATCTTCCCATACCTCACAGTTTGAAGGTTTTACAATTTTTATGGTTTTGAGGCAGATCCTCATGTAGCCCAGGTTGGCTCTAAGTTTGCTAGGTAGTAGCTGTCTTTGAACTCCTGGTATTTCTGCCTCTGCTTCTGAGTTCTAGTATTGCAGGTGTGTGCCATACCGAGGGAATGCTTCAACTTCATATGTAAAACGGGGCTTCTAATGGTACCTACTCCGTGGGATCATGGCAGGATAGAACACATAAATACCTGGGGATAGGTTCTCCTCCTCTCCCCACAGTGAGTCATTGGCTGTCCTCATAAACTCAGATCAATTGTGGTCAGCGAAGTGACTGCCAAAGACGGAGAAGGGAAAGAAGGTACAGAATTAGAGATTGGCTGGGTATGCTTTGGAAGGATCAGACAAAGGCTTGGTAGGCTATACCAGCATGTTCTTCTGGGATATGGTGAGAAAATGTGGGTCACCGAGGAGTAAAAGAAATCACATGGCTGGGAACTATTGGATCAGACACTACTAGAGTCCTGAAGACCCTGAGCATAGCCCGATGCTTCTATCTCTTCAGGATGGTTTCTAGCTAGATTCTACCTTCCCTGGGACTCTTAGGAACTTTTCAGGAAAGTGATAATCCTCACCATTGCCCCCTGATACCTTTCTGCACCACTGTGTGGTGTTGCAGGAATGATACGTGTGGCCTCCAGATGGTGTGTGCTACTTACCGCATTTGGGGGGGGGGGTGTTGGGAAGAGCAATTTCCAGAAAGGAACAAACAGATACGTCAGAAGCAGAAATCCCCCACTCATGTGGAAGTCCTCATGGAGAATAAACTCTCTTTAAACACCAAGCACAGTGTGGAAATGATGTCTGAGATTTGCTATTGTTTATGAAGAATGTTATGGACCAAAACATGAGTAGGAAGGCCACTAGTGCTTGGGTTTCCACTCTGTTGGTGCAGAGTAGGAATGAGCTTGGGAAAAAGGGTTGTGCTCTTCAAGCAAGAAATTATGCTCTTCTGAAAATATATATGTTCCCCCAGGGGTGGTAAATTCCAGCTGACTTGAATTTATAGAAAAATTGAGTGGCTTGTAAAGACAGTTTCTAACCACAGTAGACAGGGACAAAAGGGGATCTTTGGGTCTTTTCTCTCTCTCTCTCTCTCTCTCTCTCTCTCTCTCTCTCTCTCTCTCTCTCTCTCTCTCTCTCACCCCCCCACCATCTTTCTTTCTTTCTTTTTTTTTCTCTTGTAGTGCTAGAAATTAAACCTGGGGCACCATATCTTCTTGAAGAGTATTCTGCTCCTGAGCTTTACAATTGCTAAACCCTTTTCTCTATCTTTAGAGACAAGACAAATGTAATCCTGGCTCAACTTGACTTTGCAAGCCTCCTGCCTCAGCTTTTCTAGTGCTGGAATTATGGGATGAGCAACCAAGTCTGGCATTGACATTTATTTGTTTGTTTGTTTGTTTGTTTTATTTTATTTTTCTGTGCTGGGGATTGAATTCAGGGCCTTGTGAGTGCTGGGCAGGCAATCTGATGCTGAGCTTTATTCCCAAACTTTTAAATTCTTTAATTCCCCGCCCCAACCCCCAGTGGTGCTGAGGATAGAACTTTAACCCTGAGCAAAACTCTCATCCCTGGTGTGTGTGCACATGGACATGTGTGTGGGAATTCTCTGGAGAATGATCTCACCTCATTTCTCACACTCTTTTGTGCACAGTCATCTGTTCATCTGCTAATTTGTTCATAAACTCATTTCTATGTTCAGTCCTACCTGTGGTGACATATTAAGACTGTTAGAAGCCACTGCAAACCATTGTAGGTTGTAGAATCATAATCAACTCTAATAACCACAATTGAAAGTCCTACAAAAATTAAAAGGGGACATTGCTGAAGGTCAGATGACGTCTACAGACAGGTTGGTTCTTGGAAAGGGTGGGAGCTAGATAAAGTTCTGAAGACTGGTTGGCATGTGAGGACACAGGTCCCCAAGATCTGACATCTTGAGCAAGATAAAGGGAAGCATGGAGCAGTGGTCTGAACTCTTGTTGAAAGGCAGATATATGAGCTAAGGTGAGCTGAAGACTCGCAGGGGACACCATGGACACACAGCAGAGGCTGTCTGAGCAGAGTTTATCTTCTAGAAGGGGGATCCTAGAAACAGCAAAAGGACAGACTGGATTGCAGATCTAGGTCTACCCGAGGCCCCTGAGAGGCTTGCTCACTATCACATCCCTTGAGCATAGAGTGGTTTCTGTGGGAAAGTGCTAATAAACAGCTGGGAATGGCTTTGTGGGAAGAGGTCCTGAGGAGCTGAAAGAGGACCATTAGCACTGATGGAGGGAACAGCTACAGAGGCACCAGGACCTGTAGCAGACAAACTCAAACATGATGTGCAGAGGGGACCAGTCAGAGATGACAGGAGCTGCAGGCCTGGGGGACAGTGATACCCTGACCAATTTGTAGACTCTTGTAGACTCACTGATGAGTGGAAAATGATAATTAGAAGTCTTCTCTCTAATGTCTTCTAGCCACTCCAAATCTATTAATTATCAAATATATCCAGCCCCATAAAGACCTTGAAAAGTAACTAGAGTCTGACCTTTGTGATTTAGAGGTTTTCTTGTGACCACCAGAGGGAGCCCATCTATTTTATTAAATTCTGTAGAAATATTACAGGAATTTAAAAGAAACTTGGGTCACTGAGTCGGGAGGATTGCAAATTCAAGGCCCACTTGAGCTAATGGGTGGATCCAAGGGTAGCCTTGGTGACTTCATGAGAGCTTCTTAAAAAAAAAATAGAAAAGAGTTGAGGGTACAGGCCCTTTGCACACATGCACACATGCGTGCATTTTATATACCACAGAATAAGGAAAAGCTAGATGCTTCGGAGGAGAATGCAGAACAGATTTGATAGGAGGAACACAAAAGGCACCATTTTCTTTGAATGCATCTATTTACAGAGCACTTGCCTCTACCACGAAAACAGGGTACATGGCATCGTGAACAGAGGAAATGCAGAGATGAGCCTGCAGGGCTCGGTGGCAAAGATGGCAAAGCCTGAGCTTTCATAGTCTTTGCAACCCAGACCTTGGGGGTAAAGTGGGAGAACAGGGCATGTCCCCTCATTGTCACACGGCTGTCTAGGGGCTAGGGCTTGCTGCAGTGACTAGCATCTCAAGAGAGGAACATAGTACACAAAGCTAAATCAAAATTTTGGGGTTAGTTTTTTTTGTTTCTGAGACAGAATTCTCTCTGTAGAACATGTTGGCCTAAATTTTAGAGATCCATCTGTCTCTGCCTCTTAAGGGCTGCACTTAAAGATATGTACCACCATGCCCAGCTAAATTGAAATTTTGATGGATTTGTTTAATGCACATAGCCCTGGTATCATCATAAAGTTGGATATTGAGAGGGGAAGGAATTTGCCTTGAAGTCTCCACATGGCTAGGAGGCTGCCAAAAAAGACCTATGTGTAGACCCCGTGTCTAGACCATGGAGGAAAGCAGAATTTTCAGTTCCCATTCATGCAGGAAACCGTAAGAATTCATGTGTTACAGAACCGAATGCTGATGGTATATGTGGAATATGAAGGTATTCTTCTGGGACATTCTTTCTTGTTTTTATTGTTGTTCGATTTATGATTTTATAGAAGACCCATGAACTTACAGAGAGTAACCTGTGTTCTCAAAGTCTACCAACTGAAACCTCAATCTCCCCCAAAGCAGCTTCCAGACCCTTACAGAATAACGCCTGCCCGCATCTGTAGTCACTGCAACCCAGGAAGGTCTATCTACACCTAACGTAAGCCAATACTTCCCACTGTACTCACTCCATGGCTCCCATTCTGCCCCCTTGTACTCTCTCCAGTTCTTCCTTTTTCCTGTCCCCCGGGTGTCCACGGAGCACTTCCTTGTTGTACCATCCTCACATCTGCCAGACCTCGAGGCTTTCTCTGGCTGTGGGTGATTCAGTCTTGCATTTCAGAGGCCTCTGTGGCTTCCTGTCTTTAGAATTGAGTGCAACAAGGTCCTTATTTTCAGACTGCTCCATCTATTTCCTGAACCCTCCTGGAGCCCATCACTCAAGCTACACTGTTCCCTTCTGAAGTTCTCCACCATCATCCCATGCACTTGGAACCTACATGATATTTCTTTGTGTTCTTTGTGACATTACTCACAATATTCAAAATTAAAGAATGACTCAAAAGTGGGTGAATGAATAGAAAAGTGGAATGTGTGCACAGAGCAGAGCTCTATTTGGCCGTTATAAACAACAGAATCCTGTCATTTGTGGCAACATGGATACAACTGAAGGATGTGGCTGAGAAACATAGCCCAGCCACAGAAAGAGAAGCACCTTATGGTCTCATTCATATGTGCTATCTAAAAAGGCTAAATGTAAGAAGAGTAGAGAGGAAGGGGAAATTGGCCCCAGATGCCAAGTTGCAATTGGACAGGGAGGATCACTTCCGGTTGTATCTTGCACAATATATGATTGTCACTGTTGAGAACTTAGCCCGTATTTCAAAACAGAGGATTTTGAATAATAAAGGAAATGGCACCGAGTGTGCTGAGCGCCTTGCTTTTATCATTACTTGATGTATATACACATCCAAATGTCATGAATGTTTATGTACCCATTAAAAGTGAAATCGGGGCCCTAGAGGGATGGGTCAGCAGCTAAGAGCACGTCCTCTTGCTGGGGACCGAGGTTTGGTTCCCAGCACTTAACATCAGGAAGCTTCTAACTGCATGTAACTCTAGCTCTAGGAGATACTGCGCCCTCTTCTGGCCTCCACAGGCACATGCAGGCATGTGCACAAATGCACACACATTCACACACACTTTTTTTTTTAATCTTAAAAAAATTTTTTTAAGTGTCTCCCCTTTCCTCTCATGAGGAATCTGAATCCATTCATCAAGACCCAGCTTAATCACATAACCTCAGATATTTCCTCTTTTCTTTTTAAAAAAGTTTTGTTTTTTAACTTAAAAATTTTCAGCATTTTTTATAATTTTTATTTAAAATATGTCATTTTTATCTATATATCCCCCGGTCCCCTTCCCTTCCCTCCTCCCAATCCCTCCCAATCAGCCTTCAGCCTCACCCCTCCCCATCCACCCATACCCTCCCATTTCCTCTTTTCTTTAGCAGAATCAGTTGCTCCCAATTCCATGACCCCACCATCAACATTTGGGGTAACCCTTAGCCACAGCACCTGTGAACTGATAATGGAGTGGAGACCTCACTTCCATTACTGACTGCTCCCTCTGGAAGGCAGGGCGGGCTGTAAGAAGGCCGACCCCACTCTCTGCACATGGACTTCAGCTTGTTTTTATAAATGTGTTTATGTGATTTGTGAAGTAACAGGGACATCTTTGACAGAGGCAGTAAAATCTGTAAATCAGCCTCCACGGATGATACTGTCCTGGAATTTCCATACTGTCCAAGAGTGGAGCATGCTGTTGCTGGGCAGTCTGTCTACTCTAGTGGAAAGCCTACCACAGGCCAGTCAACCCCTTTTTGGTGCCTAGCCTTTATCCTGATTTTTGCTCATGTTTTTACCACGTGGTAATTTTTGCTCTTGTTGATCTGAGATGTCACTCAGGCCAAAACTTGGCTCTGCTGACTTCTGAGTTTGCCCCAGGGGCCAATGATTGAAAGTCTTGTTTCTCTGGCCAGGGTCCCTAAGCAGTGAATCACAGCTGGGCTCCCCGCTACTCTCTGCTGTGATCCTTGGGGGAAAGAGTTTAGATCTCCTTCCCCAAACACCTGCTCTGCCCTTTGCTGCTCATGTGGCCTGCGCATTCTTGCTGTTTTTGTCTCCCGCTGCCCAAGAGCAACAGAGACTGGGGCTCTGTCGACCTGGGCACTCTGTGTGGATGTATCCTGCTGTCCTTAAGATTAGACATGTGCCCCTAATGCCCACATGCCCAAGTCTTGGCCATAATCAGCCTGTGGTGACATGGGAGATGAAACTTTTACGAAAGAAGTGAGGTCATCATGTAGGAGCTGTTCTTGAGGGGAATATTTGGAACTGCAGGCCCTTCCTGTTGCTTTTTGCTTGCCGACCACCTTGGGGTGCTCAGCCCTCCTGTTGCAATGTTTTGGTTCACTTCTAGCCCCAGATGACGGCTGACTTGAGCCTTGATAATTCTTTCTTCCTTTAAATCTATTCTCTCAGATCTTTTACCATAGTGACAAAGGCCACCTCCATACACAATATTTTCCCTGCCTTTTCTGTCCCTTAGCTCCCGAGCCTCTCTGTTTCCCTTCCCATGTCCCCCAGTGGCCTCTCAGAGGTGGGGTCAAAATGCCCCACACAAGCCGCCTGGTCCCTCTCTGTTGGCTCAGGGCACTCAGTCTACCTTTCATCCTCAGATGATGGAGCAGCCGTCAGGGACTGAGATACGTTCCGTTCCCTCCTACTGCATAAACAAGGTCGGTTGTGGTAGAAGCACTCAGAGATGTTTGGGTTTGGGGATTTTTATCTTCATTTTGATCTGGTTCTTCTCCATCCCAACTTCTCTCTGCCTTCACAAACCCCACTGCCTCACTTCATCGCTGGTAAATGTTCAGCATTGTGTTGCTGGAACCCCAGGCCATGCTGGAGGTAGGCTGGTCTCTGCTGCCATCTCAGGGAACATAGAGAAATACGGTACTAACAGGAGACCAAGGGTTTCATTAGAAGGGGACAGGGAAAAAAGTCACAGCAGATGGTTACAAGTTAGAGTTCTGACTACTCCAGCAGAAGGAAAAGTGTTAGGGGCTGGAGAGATGAGCACTGGCTGCTCTTCCAAAGTATCTGGATTCAATCTCCAGCACCCACATGAGTTCACAACCATCTGTAACTCCAGTTCCAGGGGATCTGATGCCCTCTTCTGGCCTCTGTAGACATTGTATGCACTTGGTGCACAGACAAACATATAGACAAAATGCTCATACATACAAAATAATATTTTTTAAAAAGAGAAGTGTATGAAGGGATATAGGCACTCATAGAAGCAAGATGCCTGAGGAAAGAGGCTGGAGACAGCACCAAGGACACGTGGTAGCTCTGGAAACAGCAGTGCGGCAGGAAGAGCGAGCCCTCTCAGTGCGGCTGCACCCAGTGATTTAAACAAAACAAAAGGTTGGAGTTTATTAAAAGACATTTCAATCTTCAAATTTTAGTTTGGTTTACGTTTTATTTGTTCATTATGTGTAGGAAGCAGGGCACACATGGTGACCAGATAACACTCTGTGGGAGTCAGCTCTCTCCTTTCACCACGTAGGTTGTCAGCCTCCGCAGCAAGCATCTCTGTTCTCTGAGCATCTCACTGGCCCTACAGTACATTTTCAATACAGAGTTACAGCATGAAGATTAAGAGAACGAAAAGGCACTAGGAAAGAACGTAAGGCACCCCCATTGGCAAGCTACAGCATCTTTGAGAGAGTTCCAAACCCAGTGATTGTTATGGCTGCATCTTGAGACTGAAGGAGACCACCCTGCTGGCTGCATGTGGACTTTGTGAATACCCTTCCACCTGGGTCTTCCATTGGCAGGTCATGGCACCTGTGGAATCTGAGAAGGGAGTCTGGTTCAGGTGCAGATGGGCTAGGCTGTGGATGGCATATGAGCCACCTATGGACCCAGGTTGCTCAGGAAAGGTGTCTAGTTCACCCCCCCCCCCCCACACACACACACCATGTTCCTTCAGTTTCTATTGTATGGAACAGTTTGGTGAGTATTGGTGTTAGTTCTTCTTGGAATGTCTCTTAGAATTCTGTACTGAATCCGTCTGGTCCAAGGCTTTTTTTACTTGGGAGACTTTTAATAACTTCAATTTCCTTTGGGGTTATAGGTCTGTTTAGGTCTTTAATCTGATCTTGATTTAATTTTGGTAAGTGGTACTTGTCCAGGAAGCTGTCCATTTTTTTTATTTTTTTATTTTTTTTTAGGTTTTCCATTTTAGTGGAGTATAGATTTTCAAAGTATGACCTGATAATTTCCTGGATTTCCTGGATATCTGTTGTATGTCCCCCTTTTCACTTCTGATTCTGTTAATTTGGATACTCTCTCTCTGCTTCTTGGTTAGTTTGGATAAGGGTTTATCTATCTTGTTGACTTGCTCAAAGAACCAAATCTTTGATTCAATGATTCTTTGTATTATTCTCTTTGTTTCTATTGTATTGATTTCAGCCCTAAGTTTGATTATTTCCTGCTGTCTACCCCTTCTAGGTGAGTTTACTTCTAATTGTTCTAAAGCCTTCAGCTGTGCTGTTAGGTCTCTTGTGTGAGATTTCTCTAGGTTTTTCATACAGGCATCTAGTGCTATGAGTTTTCCTCTTAGCACTGCTTTCATTGTGTCCCATGAGTTTGGCTATGTTGTGGATTCATTTTCATTAAATTCTAGGAAGTCTTCGATTTCTTTCTTAATTTCTTCCTTGACCCAGAGGGGGTTCAAGTGAGAGATGTTCAGTTTCCATGAATTTGTAGGCTTTCTGTGATTTTTGTTGTTGAAATCAGACCATGGTGGTCTGATATGATACAGGGAGTTATTCCCATTTTTTGTATCTATTGATATTTGCTTTATGACCGAGTATGTGGTCAATTTTAGAGAAAGTTCCATGGTGTGCTGAGAAATGTGTAAATTCCTCTGTGTTTGGGTGGAAGGTTCTGTAGATATCTATTAATCCACTTGGGTCACAACATCTGTTAGATCCCTTATTTCTCTGTTGAGTTTCTGTCTGGTTGACCTATCCAAGGGTGAAAGTGGGGTATCGAAGTTTCCCACTATTAGTGTGTGGGGTTTGAGGTGAGGTTTAAGCTTTAGTAGTGTTTCTTTTACAAATGTAGGTGTCTTTATGTTTGGGGCATAAATATTCAGGATTGAGACTTCATCTTGGTGGATTTTTCCTGAGATGAAAAAGTAATGTCCATCCTGGTCTCCTCTGATTGATTTTAGTTTGAAGTCTATTTTTTTGGATGTTAGGATGGCTACACCAGCTTGTTTTTAGGACCATTTGATTGGAAAGTCTTTTCCCTTAACTCTGAGTCTCTTTCTTTAAAGTTGAGGTGTGTTTCTTGTATGCAGCAGAAGGATGACATCTGTTTTTGTATCCATCTAGTTAGAGTGTGTCTTTTTAAAGGTGAATTGAGTCCGTGGATATTAATGACCAATGATTGTTATCTCCTGTTATTTTTGGTGGTAGCTTTTGTGTATTTCCCTTCTTTGTGTTTTTCTTCTGTGGTATTATCGATTGTTTGTGGTTTCAGTGGTGTATCTGGTTTTCTTAGGTTGGAGTTTTCCATCTAGAGCTTTCTGTAGGGCCGTATTTGTGGATAGGTATTGTTTAAATCTGGTTTTGTTGTGAAATATTTTGTTTATTCCACTTATAGTGATTGACAGTTTTGCTGCGTATAGTCGTCCGGGTTGGCGGCCATGCTCTTTTAGTATCTGTATAACATCTGACCAGGACCTTCTTGCTTTCATTGTTTCCATTAAATAGTAGGTATTATTCTGATGGCTCTTCTTTTCCTTTATAGTTAATTTGGTCTTTTTCCTTTACAGCTCTTAATAGTTCTTTCTTTGTTCTGTAGGTTTAGTGGCTTGATTATTATGTGGCAAGCAGATTTTTTTTTTTTTGAGGATCTAGTCTATTTGGTGTTCTGTAAGCTTCTTGTATTTTTATAGGCATTTTCTTCTTTAAGGTGTGAAAGTTTTCTTCTATGATTTTGCTAAGTGTATTTTCTGTGCCTTTGAGCTGGTATTCTTTTCCTTCTTCAATTCCAATTATTCTCGGGTTTGGACTTTTCATGGTGTCCTAGATTTCCTGGATATTTTGTGTTATGACTTTTTTTGGTTTTAGTGTTTTCTTTAACTGACGTATCTATTTCCACTATTGAATCTTCCACTGCAGAGATTCTCTCTTCCATCTTTTGCATTCTGTTGGTTTTACTTGCATCTTGTTCTGGTTCATTTCTTCAGGTTTTCTATTTACAGCTCTGCCTCAGCTTGCGCCTTCTTTATTGCTTCTATTTTAATTTTTAATTCCCAGAATGTTTCTTTCACCTGTTTGTTTTTTTTTTCTTGGTTTTCTTTATTTTCTTTCAGGGATTTGTTCATCTCTTCCCATTTTTTTGTTTGTATTTTCTTCTATTTCTTTAAGAGAATTTTTTATATCTTCTTTTAAAGCTTCTAGTGTCTTCATAAAGTTGTTTTTAATGTCATGTCCTTCTGTTTCCTCTTCATTGTTATGCTTGGATCTTGATGTTGTAGAGCCACCAGCTTCTTCTGTGGGTGCCATCTTGTTCTTTATATTCTCATGTATATTCTTGCACTGGAGTGGGCCCATTGCTTCCTCGGTTCACTCTTAGTCAGTTGTGAGCCTGGGGGCTGTTAGTCAGCTCTTAGTCAGCTCTTAGTTAGCTGGGACCAGGAGGGGCTTCTGGTTATCCAGTTGTCAGTGGGTGATGATATAGGTTGCAGTTTGGGCATTGTTTGGCCTGTGGGCTGTCCCTAGAGCTGTGTTTCGCTGGGGATTGGGCTGGGGGGACACTCTCCCAGATTTCTTTGATTTAGGACAGAGTTGGGTATGGATGGGGTGTGTGGGTAGTGTCCCCATGCCGGGGTTCAGAGACCACGGTCTCCACTTGGCCTGAGGGTTAGGGTGCTACTCACCTCTTAGTTAGCTGTAGACCAGGAGCCCAACAGATTTTTTTTAAAACATAAAATACCAGCCACTTTCTAGAAATTTGGAATTCTTTAGTGAACAAAGCCATAGATCCCATGTCTCCTACAGCACACATTAGTGGGGAGGGACAGCATCTATAAAGCATCACCAGGAGGCTCTGTGGCATATCCTCAGTAGGTAGGTGCTATGAAGAAATAGGTGTTTGTGTGTTGATATAGAACATTGAGGCAGCCTCTGTGGTTGGCTCTGCTGTGGAAAAGAATACTCATTAGTCTAATTTTCTGGCAAGCTCTTGGGTGATGACATTCAGAGATAATTGGCAAGAGCTTTTCTCTTGAATGTAGATTTCCTCATGAACATGAAGCTGCTGAAGGACTTTTCGTACACAGACCTCTCTGTTGTGAATGATGTTTGGAGGCCAAAGTTTGATGTTCAGTAGTGTGTTATTCCTGTGCCTTCTCTAGTGAGCTCAGAAATGAGAGATATCTAAAGATCCTGGGCATTCTGTGTGTTTGTGTGTTTAGGGGGCTTTATGGAATCTCTTTTGGTAGCCCTAACATGTGTAGTTTCCCCATACATGATCCTGTATTCACAGAACAGTAAGGACTAAATCAGCCCAGTAATTCAGTTGTATTCCTATGGGGAGTTCTTGATAAAGATGTGTAGAGACTCTTTCTGGACCAGCAAGTACATAATTTGTTCTCCTGGAGTTGTGTGGGTTTAAAAAAAAAACAAAACACCCCCATCTTTGAGCCTCAGACAATTCTCTTTCTGGGTAATGAGTAAAGGATGTGAGTTTCCTTGCCTAGTAATATTCTCACTTGCTTGAGGAATTCTCCAGGAATTGCTGTAGGCGTCATTTTAGTTTTCAACTGCTGTTCCTATGGGAATATCCCAAGGAGCCTGGAGAATGTTCCTAGATTTCCCTAGATTTCTTCCTGACAGCAGTTTTGTGGAAGAGTGCATCCTGACTCTGCAGTGGATATGAACTAAGAAAGGAGTACCTGATCATAGGTCATCACATCTCCCACAGCATTTGAGTCTCATTTCCTTTCCAAGTGGACCTGACCTTGCGTGTCTACAAACAACACACACTCTAGAGCCAACTATTTTTATCTTTGCTGTTCTGTTCTGGCTGTGCCCATGGTCAAAGAGTCTTTGCTGTGCACATGAGTTATTGCTGGGCCAAAGTCAGTTGAGCTGAGTGCCTGAGAGCTTAGATACTGCCTCCCTCATCTCCAGTTGGATCCTGAGTTAGTTGAACTCAGCTGTTCTGACCTAAGGTCGTTTAGGTATGGCTCACTTCAGGGACATCTGAGATCTGAAGCCATCCCTTGTACCAGTTCTCAGGAGGCTTCAATGTTGCTGCTTGTACCTCGACGGTCATGTGCCTCTGGGATGTGTTTCCACCATCCACGGATACTTTGAGCCCCTCCCCCTCCCACACAACTCTTTATCAATTGAATTTCAAATGGGGAGCAATTCTAGGAAGCATATGGAGTTGATATATGGTTGGCTTGGTTCTCTGAGCTGATCCAGATTATACTAGTTTCAGTGACCGTGATACCCACACCCTGTTAGGAGCAGAAGTAAGAGATCAGTGTCGAGGAGTAGAGGTCTCCCTGTACTTCCATCAACTGCTGCATCCCAACCTCCTTTTCTCCTCCTCCTCCGCCCTCTCTCCAGAGACTTTTCCCACGTTTCTGCCCCACACCAGTGTTTCCAGTTTCCCCACCCCAAGTCCATTGACTTGTTTTCAGCTCCTTGTAGAGGTCAGGGGTGCAAGCCTGAATCTTCCTAGGCTGTAGAGACCACCCCTAGCATTCTGTGCCCTCCTCTGTATATCAACCTGTTAGCACTTCCCCATTTACCTCATTCGTTTTTGAAAACTTTTGTCCAAATGGAATTTACTTCAGACAAGAACATAGACTACACTTGCAGCTTGAAGAGTTTCTATCAATGGAACTGAAGTCGGGGAACAGTGTATATCCAGGTCTCCAGGAGCCCCCATGTGTTCCTTTGTGCCTACGCATGTGTGTGAATGTTTGCATCTGTGTGCACATGCCGGTGTAGACCAGAGGTCAGTGTCTAGTATCATCTTTAAATATTCCACACCTCATTTTTTGTTCTGAGGTGGTCTCTCACTGAACCTGAACTTTGCCTATTCACTAGACTGGCTGACCAGCCGTCTCCAGGGATCGACTTGTTTCCCCTATTCCCTCTCAGCCTGGGTGATACTGGTTGTGTACCTAGCTTTTGCATGGGTGATGCCCCCTGCTAAGTGTCCCAAGAGTACCCATGATCCTGATCTCACATAACAGACTTGTTTGCCCCTTTTGGATGTCATATGAACTGTGTGCATCATCAGCTCAGTGCTCTGCTTGAGCTGTGGGTGGTTTATTTCTTTTCCATGTGCTGTTTGGGCAGTATCCAGCTTGCAGCTCTTATGAATAGCACTTGTATGGAGCATATGGTGCATCTTCCAGGGAACATGTGTGTACATTTCTGTTGTGTTTATACCTCACAGTGAAGTTGGGCACAAGGCATACATATGTTAAACTCCAGTAACCAGCCCAGCACTGACGTGTTTTCCAAGGAGGATCCTAATCTCATAAGCATGCACGAAAATTCTAGCTCTCCACAGCCTCCCAACATATGGTATTTTCTGCCTTTTTTTTTATTTATTCATTTGGGTGGCTTTGCAGGTCTATTTCTGGACTTTCTTTCTACACACGTGCCAACGCCACATCATTCCACTTAACAAAGCTTTGTCGCCCATGTCGATATAAAGCAAGCCATACTCAGCTGCTGTCCGTCTCCTGGACCATTCTTGGGCATCCATATTTCTGTGTAAATGGTACAATCAATTTGCCAACTTCTAGAGACAAACAAAAGTAAAACCTGCTGGGATGTCAACGAGCGTATCATGTAGCTTAACTAGTGGGGAAGTAACATGTTTGCCGTATCAAAGCCTCAGAATCGTCAAGATGACTTGTCCTCCCTTGGGGCTTCTTTTCTTGCCGATGTTGTACGGTTTTGAGTGTCAGAAGTCTCACGTGTCACTGACTGGATGTAGCCCTAGGACTTTCATGCTCTGGGTACTATTTAGTTGTTTTTATATTGTATTTATCATTTATTTTATGTGTGTGGTATATCCACAATACACAAGCGGAGGTCCGAGGACTCAGGCCAGACTCAGAAGCAGGTGTCTTTATCTACAGCGCCATCCCTGTAGCCTGGGTGCTATTTAAATTTCCAGTCTGCTTTCCACGTGCCCCACCCCAACTTGTGGATCCAGTGGCCTTGCTACAGTTTGTTGTTGGTCCTTGGTGGTTTAGTAACCTCTTAGATTCTCTGTGTATTTTCTATCAGACGCTCTATAAATGGAGTTTTGTTTGTCCCTTTCCGGTCCTTATAGGCCTTTTTGTTTTCATTTGCTGGCTTGCTTTGATGGGGACCTTTGGTGGTACTAGATGGACTTGGCTGTGGCCCAAATCCTGATTTTGTAAGTGAACTAGAAGAAAACATAAAGAGAATTTTAAAAGGAGATGATTGGGTGTTGAAGTCTGTCAAATGATATGTCTACAATTATGAGCTGATCGGATGCTTCTCTTCCTGTTTGGTCTCTGTCAATGCAGCGAGTTGCATATGTTGAGTTAAAATGGAAACAACCCTCATATTTCTGAAAAAATCCTGTCTGGAAGGCACCTTTGGTGTGTTTGTTTGTTTGTGTTGTGTTTTGGATAGAGCCTCTTTCCATAGCTCTGGCTGGTCTGGAATTCACTATGTAGACCAGGCTGGCCTCAAACTCACGGTTAGTTGCTTCTACCTCCTGAGTACTGGGATTAAAGGCATGTGCTGGGGTCCTTAATTTTCATAAGTTCCTGGAATGGATTGCTAGCATTCTGTGGAGGAGAATTCATCTGCGGAGAGATGACCTGACACCTTTTCTTCTGCTGTAGGGCAAGCTGACAGTCAGTGGCCTTGTTTTTGGAAGAATGTGTATTGTGTGTTTCTCTTTTATTTTATTTTTTTAAAACTGTTTAGAAGAAATCACTGGTGTAAACATCCAGATCTAGGATAATTTTTTTAGGTGTTATATAAGCAATTCAGTTGTTTGAAAAACTGGAGCTCTGTGCCTCTCACTTGTGACAGCTTTATATTTGAAACTACATTTATTTATTTAAGTGTGAAGGACAGCATGACAGGCATGTGGAGGTCAAAAGAACTTTTGGGAATCCGTTCTCTCTGAACACAGGTCAGTTTTGGTGGCCTGTTCCTTTACCTGTTGAGTGTCCCACTGAACCTCTAATGGCTTTATTAAGATGCCATTCGCATACCAGATCAAAGTATATAGCTGAGTAAATTTGGGAGCAAGTGTTGGGCATCTGGGTCCAAATGCCTTCTGGGACAGAGCTCTACCATCAATCTGTACTCCTCGACTGAGAGTTTTTATATTTACACAAAGTTGTACAAGCATCAGCAAAATCATTTTTTTGCATGTTTTTATCACCTCGCAGAGGAACTCTGTACTCCTTAGGCTGGAATTCTGCAATCTCCCTCCTCAGCCTCAACTGATCTGCCCTGCTTCTGCATGACCCCTACCCTGTGTCACTAATAGAACTAGACAATATGTGACCACCTGGATCCTCTTTTTCATTTTATTTTATTTTAAGGGAAGGTCTCGTATAGCCCAGGTTAGCCCTAAACTTGCCAATCACATGGCCTCTGTAGTCTGCAGAGAGAGAGATGGGTGCTCGTGCTCAGCCTACTTTCTCTTTTCATTTCTCCAGTCTGTGGGATGGTTCCACCCTCTCTCGGGGTGCATCTCCCTATTTTAACAACATGCCAAGAGGTTTGGCCCTAGAAGACTCTAGATTGTATTGACTAGATTGTATTGTGATGGCATTATTAACTGTTGTATACCTCCTCTCTGAAGGCTGCTCTCAAAAGGCCCAATGTGTTGTTTTTGTTTAGTGACATCTACATAGTGAGCTGACTCCCAGGGCCTTACCTAAGATGTGGTTGTTACAGTTTCCTTCATGGTTTGGTTAATTTTAAAGGGAGGACAGTAAACTATTACCCAGTCAACAGATTCAACCAATTTTAAAAAAATCAAAAAGAAAGAAAAAGGAAAAATAGACTAATAGGGTTAGTAATGGGCCCAGAGGGAAAGAGTATTTATTGTGCAAGCCTGGTGACCTGAGTTCAATCCCCAGGATACATGTAAAAGTGAAGAAGAGAATTATTCACTCTCTGGTTTTCACATGTACACTGAGGCAGATGTAACCCCCTACTCTTCACCTATCCTGCACACAACGATAAATTAAAATTTAAAAACCAGGATTGCCGTAAGACCCTCAGTCATCGCTTTTAACTGTTTCAGTTCTGTGTGGAGGTTACTGATGGTAACTAGGGAAGGGCCTGGGATGGAGGTCTCTCACCCGGTCTGTATGAATGATCAGACGTGTAGAGGCCTGGAAATATCTCTTATTTATGGATTCCCTTCCGTTGTCCCTGGGGCTGTTTAGTCATACTCTCTCACTATGCTGAGGACTTTGACAGCCCATATCGAGCCTGGGCCTACATCTCAGTGCCTATAGGTCTGAGAGAAGCCCCAAGCACTACACATTTCTCCTCTGGCCAAAGGGGGAAGGGAGGATACAATGAAGAGTTCTGAAGATTGAGCATAAGCCGGGAGATACTTACAGACAGCCAGGCCTGACTACAGCTGGTAAATAATCACTGGCAACTGATAAAAAGGTTAATATTTGTTAAGGGGTTATTTGGGACTTCCAGATACACGAAACTAAACAGAAGCCTGGGCCGATCCACTCAGCAGAACAGGTCCTTCTTCCAAGAGTGATCAGGAAACAAGAGAGAGCAACTACCTACAAAGACATATCTTAATGCCTTCAGACACACTTCAGTGCTGTGGCCTCAATGGTCATAGGTGAATCCAGACCCACTCTGGCCAAAAGGCCATGCCCCTAGGTCAAGATGATGTGATGCACCTGCTCTCCACTACACCTGACTGCAAAGATGCCATAGAAAGCCCCTCACTTGGCCCCTAGTAAATTATGATTCAATTACATGATTGAGGGCAACATAGTAATTTTATTTGTTGAGATAAGGTCTTACAGAGTAGTCTAGGCTGTCTGGAACTTGATACCCCCCATTTCCACCTTCCAAAAACTGGGATTATGGTGTGTGCTGTCACACCTGGAATTGTTAGCAGCCATTTGTCAATTATAACGTCTATGCTTAGTGTGGCACTCTTTTTTTTTTTTTTTTTTTTTAAGTGCACCAGATCTGGAAACTTGTGGTGATTTTGGAAGATGCCTGGCAGCTCCCAGACAAGTTAGGTGATTTCAGTTTGTTGGCAGTGCCCACTCTGGGAAAAAAAAAACAACAAAACAAACAACAACCTTAAAACCCTGCCACTGATGTCCATCAACCCACGGCCAAACCTAACCAAGGGGTAGGGAGAGGGTGTTTGCTTGCTTCTTTGTCTTTGGTTTAACTGGAAAATCAGGGGGTAGATCTCCGACTCCAGTGACATCAGACCCCTTCCTGCCCACTCTTTTTGTTCAGTGGTTACTTGAGTGGCCCTGGACCTTTCCTTATATACTTGGGCCTCATGTGCTCCTTCCCTGTTGACTTGGCTTTGCTCTGGCTTACTGTGAGCAATTGGGCGTTAGCAAGTATGGCCTAGTCAGAGGATTGATGATCTTTTTGTGTTCTGGGAAGGTGGGCCCAGCTACAGAGATGCTGAGTGATGAGAGACCACTTGGGGAGAGGCCTTGGAGGGTGAGGTTACATTAGACAAACTTGTAACTGAATGTAGGCATAGGAGCTCCTTCAGCTGTGACCATATAGAGAGCTACCCGGCTCAGCCTTCCTCACTCATCCAGCCATCAGATCATAAACAGATGTTCTGGACTCCTGCGTTTGGAGTTGTGTTTTTATGCTGCAGTTGAAACATAAAATCCCCTCTGAAGCAGAGTAATGACTGATGGGAACTCCAGGTTCACAAGTCCTGGAGATCGACTGGCTGTCATTTAATTAGTGGGTGACTACAGCTCTCCCAAACTTGTTCTGCAAGTTAACCCTCATGGTGATCTAGTGAAGGGCAGCAGACTATGGTACTGGGGGCAGGCTTTGGAGTGGGACAACTAGGATTAAACTCAGGGTGGAATCCTCCTGGTTGAGTCCTGGTGACTTTACAAGGAAAGGGACAGAGACCAGACAGAGATGCAGATACCTTGTGTTCCTCTCTCTCCATGTGCAGCCCTTGAGGATGCTCCCAAGAAAGCATCACCAGCCACAGCCCTTGACCTTAGGCTTTAGAACAAGGAACTCAAGCAGAACTTTGTCTTTAGCACTAACTCAATCTGTAATGTTATATGTTTTTAAAATGTGTGTGTGTGTGTGTGTGTGTGTGTGTGTGAGTGAGTGAATGTGTGTGTGTAGATGTGTGTGTATGTGTATGTGTGAGTGAGTGAGTGAATGTGTGGTGTGTGTGTATGTGTGTGTGTGTGTGTGTGTGTGTATGTGTGTGTGCAGGCACACATATTCTTCATAGCACACATGAAGGTCAGAGGACAACTAGCAGTAGTCAGCCCCCTCCACCTTGTCAATGAAGGCTCTCTTGTGTTGTATCTGTGAAGTCCCAGCCATTGACTTTCAGAAGATTCTCTATTTCACCTCCCATCTCCTTGTAGGAGTTTTGATGCATGCCACAGTGAATGGTATTTTAATGTGGGTTCAGGGGGCTAGACTCAGGTCACCAGGCTTGCATGATAAGCATTTTCCCAGCAGGTCCATCTTACTGGCCTCAATATCATGTTATTAGTAGCAAAAAATGGCCTGGTTAACACACTGCCCATCCAGAGCATCTTAACCCGTAGAGATGAATCCTCACGGCTGGACTAACTTCAAAGGGCAAATAGTTAAGCCAGAGCTTGGAACATAAGGGATAGCAGTCTCAAGATGACAAGCAAGTGGGAGGGTGGTGATAGAAGATGACCCGGAAACAGGAGTTAGCACCCTCAGGCTGCTGACAGTGAAGAAGGCCTGCTGGAAGGGAGCAGGCACCCCATTCGAAGACAGATGGATGTCTTGTCCCAAAGCTGCTGTTTGTCCAGTTTCCAAATGTGTTCTAGCTCTTTCTCCTTGAATTTAAAATTCTGTTCTATTTTTACAATTTTATTTATTTACTTATTTTACATTCCAGCCGGCCACAGTCTCTTCTCCCTCTCCACCAAGTCCTTCCCCACATCCCTCCTCTGTTCCCACCCCCCCCCAACCCACTCCTCCTCCATTTCTGTTTAGGAAAGGGCAATTCTCCTACGAGTGACAAAAAACATGGCATATCTATCAAGTTGCAATAAGACCAAGCATCTCCCTGTGTATTAAGGCTGAGCAAATGACCCAGTATAGGATAGGATCCCAAAAGTCAGCAAAAGAGTTGGAGACATCCTCTGTTCCCACTGTTAGGAGTCCCACACAAGGACCAAGCTACACCACTATGTTTTAAGGAAAGTGTCCAGATGTTTGATTTATGGATACTTTAGTCTTGTTGAATGTGAGTTACTTGTGTGTGTGAAGGGTTTTTGAGGTATGTGTCTGAGGCTGTTTGTCTGGGGCTAAGCCCCATCAGACTTCAGCCATGTTGCCCACCTCTGGGCTTCTCAGCCAAGTAGGGAATCTGAATGGCAGTTTGTGACCAGAAGGCAGTGGGTCCCAGGGGAAATAAGAGAGAGAAGCTGTTCTAACTGGTTACTGTGCCTGTGTTCCACTGAGCACACACAATTGTGTCCCAGGCTCTTTAAAGAGACCGTGCAGCCTTAAGCCTGTTGATGATGGAGTTAAGGGACAGTTTGTAAGGGATGATGTGAAACATCAGTCATGCAGGCCAGCCACCTCTCGGAAGCAGAATTGCATTAGGAAATGTTTTCTTGGCAGCAAAAGGTGCCCCCAGATGCCTTCTGAGCTGGTGAGTTCCCATAGAAGGAGACAGGGCTTCCAGCACTAAAGAACAAATACCAGAAATTCAGCAATTCAAGCTCTTCTAGTAGAAGCAAGGAGGCTGGAACCATGACCCTGTGTAAACATCTGGATAGCTGTGGGACTCCGGTTCCTTTCCAAGGACATTGCTCTCACACTTTTACTCAGCAGGAAGAGTTCTTTGGGTGAGGTTTTCTTCAGGTGGGAGTTTGCCTCACACCAGCCCGCAGCTGTTCAATTTCGTCCTGCTGGTATCACTGAGGCTGCCCCTCCATCCCTTCTGGGGACCTCCTCTCTAGACTTCTTTCTATGACTCCACCATTCCTCTTGGTTTTTGGACCTCCTGCTGCACCATATGTTCTACCAAAAGAGTCCAGTGTTTTGACAATTGCAACATGAAGTTGTCATCTACATAGTTCACACTTAAGACCTGAACAATTAAGTTACAAGAAAAATCCCCCCAACAGAAAATCACATAGTAGTTTAAGTAGGTTGACAATTTTGTGTTGAGTCATGCTCCATGGCATCCATGGCTATCCAGGGCTGCATGTGACCCATGGACCACAGGATGGACATGCCTACAAAGATGACTTGGCTTGTACTCTGTGTCCCCTCCTCACTGTGGCTCTGATTGCCTCAGTCCTGCCTACCATTACACCCTGGAAAGCCAGAGCAAAATAGCCCATCTCTGTAGAGAACATGTGAAGAGCAAACAATGTCACATGACAGTTAATGAAACAGGCAGAAGTCTAGAGGACAGTAGGGCCGAGGTGTTTCTTATGCCTATACCTGGACAACAGCACAGTGAGCCCTATGTTGTCCCCTACAGTGCCCTGAGCTTGAATCCACATTGTGGGGCTTCAAGTCCTTCATGGGATGCTGGATCCTGTCTGTGTGCACCACCCCCCCAGATGAGAAATGGAAGTACCCACCACAGACTCACTAGGTGACCTCTTAGGCTCTCCTCCCCAGTTCCATGTCCGTATCTGGACTCCTCTATTGCAAATGTCAGAAGCCTAGCTCACAGTGGCTTCAATATCCTAAAGGTGTTTATTGAGCTCAGGTTTGTCAGTTACCAGAGCAGTGATATCCACTATGCTGTGTGTGTGTGTGTGTGTGTGTGTGTGTGTGTGTGTGTGTGTGTGTGTGTGTGTGTGTCTGGATGTGTTTGTACCATGGCACCTGTGTGGAAGTCAGGGACAATTTTGGGTGTCAGTCCTTGCTCCCCACTTGTTTGAGACAGAATGCACATAGCAGGCTAGCTCCAGTTTAAACTTTTAGAGATTCTCCTGTGTCCACCACCCATCTCATCACTAAAGCACGGGGGCTTATAGACTGTGCTACCATGCCTGGCTTCATATGGAGTCTGAGGATTCTACCTCAGATCCTCACCCTTGAACAGCAAGCACTTTACCTGATGAACTAGCTTCTTGCCTGTCTCTTGGCTCTATGGCCAAGAGTGTTAGTTTCTTTCCCAGGCAGGCTTTCCTGTAAGGGCAGTGTCAGCCTCTGCCAGCTAAAGGCCCCTGTCTTCTTGCCTGAATGTCCTAAAGAGAAGTCTCACAGTCTGTCCTGGTGGCTACATGTTTACTCTGAGCCTGTTCGCCACCTGACATGGTGGTTGAGTCGTCAGGAGACTTTGCTTGGCCAAGCTTCAGGTCAAGAGTTAGCATCAGCACTACAAAAACCCACACGGGCTGAGCCTCAGGAAAAAAAAAAAAAAAAAGAAAAAAAAAAAAAAAAAAAGCTTTCCAGAAGAACTTAAGGTAATGCTGATAAAAAAAATAAAATAAAATTAGAGAAGAGGCTGGGATGTGATCCAGTTGGCAGAGTACTTCCCTAACATGCATAAAGCCTGGGTTCAATTCTCAGTATTGCATAAACTGTGTGTAGTGGTGTGCACCTGTAATCCAAGCACTTAGGAAGATCAGCAATTCAAGGTCATCCTGGCTACATTGGAAGTTGGAGACCAGCCTGGAGTATATGAGATCATATCTCAGAAAACATTGTAAAGCCCCTCTGAATGTCATAGAGAGGAGATTAGTTCTCTAACCCTGATGTAGGCCATGCCTGCTGATGTTCATTTCATGGATATTTGTATTTCCAAAGTTGTTGTTGTTGGAAGTCACACAAGACAAGAGAGGCTCCCATAAATAGTTCTTGCTTCAGATGATATCTAAGCTTAGAGTCCATGGGCAGTTACTCACCTGTCCCTCAGTATAGCAGTGGTCCATCGGGCTCTATACCAACAGAGATTCTCAGAACAGGACCATCAGATCCTGGCCATGCCACCCACCTTCCTTCCAATTTGTCATCGTTCAAGTCCTCCACGAGCCTGGGGATTATCAGTTCCTATTTAACGCCTGCTGTCAGTTTGGTAATGAAAATAACCACATGCACTGGTGTGCATGGCAACAGATGAAAGAAGATGGTCCCCTCTCCGTGTTAGTGTTTCCATGGATACAAAGGATGAAGATTTCCATCTGTGGCTTAAATAGGAACAAAGTTTCAGGGTTTCATGGTCTGGACTGATTCCCAACAATACATCTCCAACCCCAGACTGTGTAGAGCTCACAGAATTTGCCTGCCTCATTTCATAACTGCAGCCAGTACCTGAGGCAGTTTCTGAATGAGGAGAAATGCTAATGTGTGCTCGCTGTTAGGGCTTCGGCAGGTCAGGCCTGAGGCCTGTGGCAGGACATGATAGTGGAGCACAGAGTAGAACAAAGATGCTTCCCTCTTGGCCAGGACATGATGAAGAGGAAAAGAACCAGATGCCACTGTCCCCTTCAGGGGACTTAGGACTCAATTCTTTATCCACCACGTGGGCTCCAAGATCATATTCCGGTGGCCAGGCTTGAGTACAAATGCCTTTATCCACAAAGCCATCTTGCTAGCCCTAGTTATTATTTGTTTTGGGATTTTCTGTTTGTTTGTTTTGAATTAATTAATGAATTTGTAAGCAGTATCTCACGATATAGCCCTGGATGGCCTGGAACTCATAATATAGACCAGGCTGGCCTTGGATTATATTTTGTTTTAAATAAATCCAGTTCTTGTCTTAGAATAGAGTTTGGAACATAGGATTTACATGTCTCATTACTGAAGGTCTCTGCACTAACTGGACCATAGTGTAACTTTTGTGTCCACGGGTTCACCATGAACATTTTCATTATAGACTAAGTACAAGTATCCCTCATTAGGAGATACAAATGCATGATGCCCCAAAGTCCAAAATTATCAGAGTTCTGTCCCGATGCCACAGGGAAAAATTCCACACCTGACCTCATGGGATGGGGCACAGACAGCACCTGTGCAAGGTCACTCTCGGGCCATGTATGTAAGATGCAAAAAAGACATCGTTGGCTTCAGTCCCACCTAATGGATAGTCAACCACTTGTATTAAAGACTAGAGAATGCATTTGGTGGAAGAAAGCTCTGAGGGGCCTGGTCCTCAGAACCTGCCTGTGCCCTAATGCAGGTGTGTGGTATCTGTATGGGTCAAGACTTTTGGTATCAACATGTCATCAGACTGAGGCTGTAGACTGCTTCCTTCCCCATACTGCACTACTGTATGGAATATAGGCTGGTTTCTGCCTTCTTCCCCAGGGCAGGCTCTGCAAACATTGACTCAGCACTGCCCACACATAGGCTGTGTAAGCATGCCTGGATCTTGGGTGGACATAGCTCGTGTTCTGAGGCCTGGAGTGGCCTCTGCTCCTTGCTGAATGACTAGAGGTTAAGTTTGGGTGGCTTTCAAACAGTCTTATGTGGGTGGGGTGTGACCTGGTTCTACATCACTAGCCTAGAGTACTCAGGGCCCTGGGTTTGCTCCACAGCATTGCAATCTTCCCACAAGCAAAACCAAAACAATTCAGTAGTGAGGCCTTCCTCATCTGGGGGGATGATGGATGACAGAGACCCAACCGTCTGCTGCTACTCCTGGTGGCGTGAATGTGGGCCATGTCTTAACTGGAGAAGGGGTAAGCTGTTGGGTTGGTTGTTCTTCAGAGTCCCTTGCCTGGTTAGTTTCCCCTTTCCTCTCCCCTGCCCCCAAATTACACAAATCAAAACATCCAGGTCATGTTTCCAAATTTCAATTTCATAAACTGAAAACACATTTTAGGTCTCAAGGGACCAAAGACGCCTTCATCTTGTTAACTCCGTAAGTCTTCGGTATTTACACAGCACGAACTCATTGAGTTCTTTCCTTTTTTAGATAAACTGGATGGATTGGCTATTTCTTTGTTAAAACCTCTTTTATTTTATGTTCAGTTGAAGAGGGGTGTGGAGGGAGGGAGGGAGGGAGAGAGGAAAAAAGAGAACAATGTTTGCAGGGGCCTGCTCTGAGGAAGCAGAGAAGCAGTTGTGAACCTCCTGATGTGGGTGCTGGGAACCAAACTTGGATCTTCTGGAAGGGCAGGGACCTTAACCAGCCCCAACCATATTCTGTTTATTTCTTGTGTGTGCGATGCATATTCATGTGCATGTATACACACAGGAGTGTGAAACCATGTTTGAGAACATCATGTGTCTTACTCAATTACTCTCCAACTCATTCCTTTGGGATAAGGTCTCTCCTTGGACCCATAACTTGCCGCTTTTCAGCTAGACTGGTGACCAGCAGGCCCAGTGATGCTTGTACCCCTGCCTACCTGGTTTTTCACATGTGTGCCACACAGCCAAACTCCAGTTCAGATGTTTATGGTATAAGTACTCTTACCCACCAAGTCACTCACCCACCTAATCTTATTCTTATATGTTCATTTTGGGTAGCCCTTAAGTTTTCTCTAATAGTGGAATAAAGCCCAGGGCATCAGGAATGTTATCAAGCACTCTTCCACCGAGCTACATCTTGGCCCTTTTTATCTTGATACAGGGCAGGGTCTTTGTAAGTTTCCCTAAGCTGTGCTTATGGAATTACAGCTGTGCTCGACCCTATGCAGAGCTTTCAGTCACTTTAAGAAGTTAGAATACTCATATATCTTCATATCCTGGTGCTCCTTGAATGAATGCAGTGTGTACCGTTGATAATTCAGCGTGTACAGTTGATAGGCCATTTGTTGATGGTTCTTAGGAATCCTGACCTCAACAAGTCCTTACAGACATGTAACGAGGTGAGTATTGTCACCCAGAATCCCAGAAGAAAACACCGGTGCTGAGAGAGAACAAGAGGAAATTACTTAGGATCACTTAGCTTGCACAAGACAGGGCTGAGACTCGAGACTCTGTTCATCCAGTTCCCAGGCCATTTCCCTTCCTGTCTGACTGGTGATGGGGAAAAGTTGATTCAAGCAGCTGTCTCAGATATAGGAATGTAATATTTTTTGACCTTGGTAAACCCCATTGTGATTTGGGTCACTTGTTTTTTTATGAGCTAAGACAAGGCCTTCAAACAACTGATACATTTTCTGTATTGCAGTTGGGAAACTGAAGCCCCGTGACCTCACCTAAGCCCTATGCACCTGGGGCAGAACTGAGACCTGTGTGTGAAGAGGGTGTGAGCAGATGAGAGTCATGCTTATGTCAGATACAGAACCTAGAGGAGTATGGTGGGGGTCCTGCTCTGTTGCTTTCCACCTTAACCCCTTGAGATAGGGTCTCCCACTGAACCTGAAGCTAGACTGATTTCCAGCAAGTCCTATGCTCCTTCTGTCTCTGCCCCACCTCGATTTGGAGTTACAGGTGTGTGCACCTGTACTAGATTTTTTATGTGGGTATTGGAGGTTTGAACATAGGCCTTCATGCTTGAACAACAGCCCTCTTAGACACTGGGTCACCTTCCCAGCCTTCCATATGACTCTTTAGCTTTTTTTTAATTCTACAAAGTGCTCTCATGAGTGGAAAAGATGGCAGTCCTTAATTTAAGCAAAGAAAAAAAATTGTCAAGAATACTTAGATCTACAGTGAAAAGCGATTTTCTATCCATGAAATGATGAAGGCAAAAGAAATTGGTGCTGGTTTGGGGTTACATCTCCAATTGCAGGCCGTATGGCCACAAAGCACATAAGAGCTTATTAACATGGAAAATATGATTAATCATAGAGTTTGGTACTGTTGTGGTTTCAGACATCCACTGGGGTATTGGAATTGTGGATTGGGGGTCTTGTGTTTCCCCAGGGATATATGGCTGTATGCCTCATCATGCCTTGTGAGCCACCTCCAGCTGCTTCTTGGTTGCCTGCAGGTGGGTGGGGAGATGAGAGAATGGGCAGGGAAGCTGAAGCCCTGGGGATTTGCAGTCTCTGTTCCAGATGGAACCTTGCTTCCGGGTGTTGACAAGAAGGCCCACCCCCCACAGCAAGAGACATTTTCCATGCACACATCTTCACATGGCTCAGATCTGTATATGGAGCAGATACATGAGCTCCCCTGCACACGCAGCACACAATGTGCCCTCATTTATTTTTTTGTTTTATGTGGGTTTTTTTTTTTTTTTTTTTTTTTAGTTTTTATGTTATGTTTTTGTTTTTGTTTTTGTTTAACTGTTCATTATTTAGCACAAAGGCAGTATGGGGTACAATATTGCCAACTTGTCCATCATGGTACATCTGGGGAGACTGGGAGAAACTTCACCCAAGGGGAGATGCTTCTGGAGAAAATAATTCCCTCAGTTGAGAAGTATAGACTGGAATTGGGGAAGAGCCTAAATAAAAGCCTTCGTCTAGATATGAAAAGTGAGATGACATCCAGCAAGTCCTATGATGTGGAAGTTAAATGTGCTGAGTGAACAGAGTCAGCATCTGTGAGTGCAGTGTGAGGAGGGGAGAGTCAGGCAGAGCAGTATCTGTGAGTGCAGTGTGAGGAGGGGAGAGGCAGGCAGAGCAGCCTCTGTGAGTGCAATGTGAGGAGGGGAGAGGCAGGCAGAGCAGTCTCTGTGAGTGCAATGTGAGGAGGGGAGAGGCAGGCAGAGCAGTCTCTGTGAGTGCAGTGTGAGGAGGGGAGAGGCAGGCAGAGCAGCCTCTGTGAGTGAAGTGTGAGGAGGGGAGAGGCAGACAGAGCAGCCTCTGTGAGTGTAGTGTGAGGAGGGGAGAGGCAGACAGAGCATCATCTGTGAGTGCAGTGTGAGGAGGGGAGAGGCAGGCAGAGCTGCATCTGATAGTTCCATAGTGTAAAAGGAGGTGGGAGAGGCATCCAGCAGTAACAGTTGAAAGTAATGAAGCTAGAGAGAGGTGGGTTAGTCAGCTTCCTACACAATATCTGATAAGCTTACAGGGGAAAAGATGCCTGGTTCATAGTTTTAGAAACTATTGCTTTAGTCCTGTGGTGAAGCAGCTCACTTGATGGCAGCCAGAAAGCAGAGAGGAGACGGGACTGTTTTCCCAGTATCTCAATGACCTAACTTTATCCACTGGGCACCACTTCCTAAGGAGTCTACATCTCCAAATAGCCCCACAGGATGATGAAGAAGCCTTCAGCACCCGAGCCTTTGGGGGAACATTTCAAAGAGCCAAAAGACTTTTTACAAAGGTGCAGTGGCCGGATACGAAAGTTATACCATCTTTCAGTAGTGCCACAGGCTAGCCCAAATCTTCAATGTGGGCCTTGAGGATGTTCCACATCCTAGCTATAGTGAGAGGGCTGCTCGGTGCCTGGAAACTGTGGTTGGCGATCTGGGGTAGAGTGTGCAGTTGAGCTGGTTTGCATATTAGTTGATTAGAAGAAGAACATGGATAAGTCAGCAGGTGGCATGTTGGAAAATGGCTTGGCATTCCCGGGGCAGAGGAGTAGAGGGTGGTGATGCTTCATTACAGGTGTTTTGGGGAAAAATTGCTTCAACTTTGTAGGATAGGAGGCAGGCTGGGAGGTCTTCTCCAGGTTCCCCAGGTGGCTATCAGGAGCAGGAGGGAGAAGCAGGTTGGGTGGAAGAAAGGATGGTCCAGGTTCAGTGTCAAGATGCAGTATCCAGGTGGGTACACTGAGGGTGCTGTAGGCATTGCCTCCGATGCTCAGGAGTTACTGAAGCAAGCTGAGGGGAAAGTGAGCTCTCTCAAGAAGTTTCTATGGAGAGATCACAGATAGACAGAGACAGGCAGACAGAGAATGGCTCTGGTACCTGGGTGAAGAAACTTACAGAAACAGAAGGAGCCTCTTTACGGGGAAAGAAAACTCAGGAAGAATGCCGTAGAAGAGATGGTAGATGTGTGCAGGACAGGGAAGGCTGGACAATGTCACAGTGACACTAAGCACTGGCATGTGTCCCTAGAGTTCCTTCAAATCCTTGCCAGGAGGTGTGTAGGGGGATGTGGTGGGAGCTAAGGAAACTCGGAAACTCGGATGAGAGGTGAGTGTGAAACAGAGGGAAGTTTCATGGGCAAGGCAAGGCGATCCTGAGAAGAAGGGGCGTGAAGGGGCATGAGAACTGGGAGTGCAGGGGTGACCCGGGGTGGAGAAGCAGAAGGAGATCCAAGCCCAGAGAAGGATGGGTGGGGTTTGGAGGCTGCAAAGGTTAAGCTGGTGTTTCTGTTTCTGGGTGAATATGAAGGGCTGAGTCTGTGGGATGGGAAGGTCGGGAGAGAGGTTTAAAGAGCCTGGAGCTGAGGTGGTCAGGAAGAGAGAGGCTCTGGGGCATTCAGGGGAATCTGTTTCTGGCAGTCCCTCCCTGTTTCTGCCTGCACCCTGTCAAAACCCCTGCCCAGATGGGGTACCAAAGTTAAACCTGAGCCTTCTCTACCCACCCAAGAGTAGTCTTGTACATTCTTGGTTGTCCAACGACATTCAATGATGCCCCCCCCCCCATGATGGTCAGCCTACAAGGGCATGGAGGGTAAAGGGAAGGGCTTGTGGGGGAGGGGGGCACAGGATAAACAGAAGGGGCCCAGGGCAATGTGGCCTGCAAAGGAAAAGTGTCCTGTTGCAGATGTTCCCAGGAGGGCTGGGGGTGTGATCAGAGCTGGCCCGGTGCCCTCCAGCACATCTGCAGCTCAGCTGTCTCTGGGTTCACACAGCACATGGCTATAGGGTGGGGGTGCATCAGAGCAGGCTGCAGCTTTTCTGCTCATGAGAAAGCTTTGCTTCAAAGGGATTGGCCTTATTTTCACTAAGCTCTGGGGGGTGGGGAGCAAGTCTAAACAAAAGCTAGAACCTCTGAAGACCACTGGAAGGGGATTCAGTCCCCTTCCTCAGCTTTTCCTCTCTCAGTGCACAGCCATGTTCCGAAAATGCCATGTCTGCCTCTCTCACCAGCCAGCAGCTGGCTTTCTGTGGGTAACAGTAACCTGTGCCTTATAAGCAATGGGATTCTGAGGCTGAGGGGATGTAGCCACACCCTGGAATGTGGTATTTTTCCTCCCAGGCATGTTAGTTACAAATAAAGACTTTTTTCAATGCTGGCATATACCCTGGGCATTTCAAAGATGCCCCTCTGTGGGCCATTGGTTGTGTGCCGTGGGTTGCTGTCAGCTTTCCTGATGATCTGGGGCCCTAAAGTCAATTCATCTTTGTGGCCCTAGTCCCTGTGACCCTGTGATGTGATGTCAAGTGTAGTAATGAATTCTGAATTGCCTGGGGGAATAAGGAATGTTTAAAGAGATATCTCCCCACCCCACTGAATAGCACTGTAAGATAAGATCTGTCTCACTCAGTATAAAATCCTGTCATTATCTCCTTTTTCTCAGAATCTGCAATGGTTCCCTATCCCTCTGCATTCTCTAGTCTCTGCCTGGCTTCCCCCTGGGATCTCAATGAGGATATTTCCGTGGAAGCTTCCACGGGAGGGAGAGGCTTCTTCCTGCCCTTTATGAACAACAGCTCATTCTGCCCCTACCCCGCATCTGAGTTCTTGTAGCTAAAGCACACTTCTAAGATGTACCAAATGAAGGGCCCAAGCTGGGGGTTAATGTTGCCCAGGTTAAGAATCTAAAATGTTCCAGCCATTATGAAAAATATCATGGAAGGCTCTCAAATTTTAAATTAAAATTAAAGTCAGAATATGATTCAGCAATTACACTGCGGGGTGAGGAATTATGCTTTGGGGAGAGTCTCACTGTGTTTCCTAGGCTGGCCCTGAACTTGTGTAGTTCTGCTTCAACCTGCCAAATAGCTGGGATTATAGGTATATCTTATCATACTTAGCTAAAAATTCTACCTCTGAATATTTACCCCAAAGAATTAAAAGTAGGAACTTGGAACAGATGTCTGAACATTCAAGTTCAAGGTGGCTGACTGACTATTCATAGGAGCTGAAACAGAATCAACCCAATTGTCCACCAATGGGCAGGTAGTGAATAAGCAGGATGTGCTGTAAGCATTCAGTGGAATATTGGTCACCTTAACCAGGAAGGATGTTTTCACACACACTGAAAAATGGATGAATCTCAAGGACATCATACTGAGTTAAATAAACCAGTCACAAAAGGGTAAATATCATTTCTATATGATCTGTTTCATAAAAATGTCTCAACTAGGTAAATCCATAGACAGAAGAGGATAAAGAGAAGAGAGAGGGTGTCTGGTGCTTAGTGTGGACAGTGTTTATGTTTTGCAAGAAGTCAGACCGGGATCCTAGAGCATTGATTCTCGGGCTTCCTAATGCTGTGACCCTTTAATATAGTTCCTCAGATTGTGAGGAGCCCTCCAGCCGTAAAATGATTTCATTGCTACTTCATAACTATCATTTTGCAACTGTTATGAATTGTAATGTAAATATCTGATGTGCAGGATATCTGATACGTGACCCCTGTAAAACGGTCATTTGACCCTTCACCCAAAATGGGTCATGGCCCACAGGTTGAGAACCTCTGTGCTAGGAGGTAGTAAGGGTATGTCTAAGGCTGCAGTGCAGCCTTTAAAGGTCTTTAGCATCTGCCCAGTGTGTGTCAGCAGTTCTTGTGACAGCCTCTACCATGGGCATTTCCTCCTGGGCCCTACCACTAATGAGTCATCTTCTGAGTCCACTGGAGACTTCCCTTGTCCCAGGCTGTCCTCCCCTCCAGGATGTGGAATGTCTTTCCTGACATCCCATCTCATTTCTTATTCTCTGAAATGTATAGTCTGGAATATAACCATCTCTTCTTTCCTCATTGCTCTGCACGGCTGAAGGTAGCCTGGTTCAAATCCCACCTCTGCCCCTCACCAGCTGCATGGCCCTGCTCACTCCCGTTATCTGGAAAGTGTATAGCACGGACAAGAAGCAGCACATTGTTGTCGCAAAGGGCAGAGTGGACATATTGGTCCAATGAGATTTAGCCACAGGTCCTGCCTCAGAGTTCTGCTGTCCTTACAGAAGCCTCAGAGCCTCTCAGAACTGTGCTGCCTAGGGGTGAGCAGAGTGGGACTGTAACTCCTTAGAACCAAGCAAAGCTCCATGTCTTCATATCCTCACTTGGAGAGCAAGAATGGGATGTGCATCCCTTTCCCCATGGTTTATTTACAAAACTAGACTGGGATACAATGTCCCAGCTCAGTGACCTCCTTGTCACTTCAACTGTTCTAAGTTTTCTAAGTCTTATGCAGAGAACAACCTTGCAGCCACATTTGCCTGTCAGTTACACAGCATATAATGTTTCAGTCATGAACAGACCACACATTAGACTGTGATCTTTAGGAGCACATGACCTAGTGTTGCCCCTCAACCTATGTTAACTTCATTCTGTGATATACATGGACATTCAAGGTCACCTAAGGATGCAATTGTCCAGTACCCTGTGACTGAACACCCAGAATATCAAATGTGGCAGGTTCCTAGACAGGATGATCAAGACAGACAGCACATGGGTCTCTAAAGCTTCATTTACACAGTATTTCCAAATTGCCATCCAGGGAGACACTGCTCAATGCAAACCCCCACCACACCCCAGCATCAAGTGGTACTAATCACAAAACACACGTGCTAAATTGATAGGAAGTATCTGAGATGCTAACATGTGGTGAACACTGCAATTTTCCAGGAATGTTTTTTTAAAAAAAAAAAAAATCCTTGTGTTTCTCCTGTGAGGAGAGCTCAGATCCCACCCCCACCCCCTTAAGATGAATATACCATCTCAGGGACAAGGCTTCAGAAGTGTTCCAGAAACCTGTGGCTTGGATGGAAGGCTGGCTTCTGTGCCCTGTGGGTCACTGGAGAGCAGGATGAGTCTGGGACCAGAGGCTTTTCTTCCCCAGGGCTAGCTGGAGGAAGAAGAAGCCTGGAAGCTCTGTGTGACCAAAGCTCTTTGAAGAGCATTTGGTACTTACAACAGGGATGTCTGAACGCTTTGACTTGCTGGACGAGAACACAGCCCACTAATAATCTGTAAATGCAAACTTATTTTAGAAGCCAAACGAGAATTAAAGGCAGCCCAATACTGCAGGTTAGGGCTTCCCTTCAAGTTGGTAATTTCCAGCCTCAGGGTCTCCTTTTATTCCTGAAGCTTTTGGTTATAGATCCAAAGTCGAATATCTGTCACTGCACACATGAGCACCCCACAAAGAGAATTCTTTCAAGGTGATCTTTGAGTCTTTTTCTGGTGTCTCTATAAAGTTTTTTTAAAATTTAAATAAAAAGTAGGCAAAGTTAAAAAAGAAATGGGAACAAGAAATAATTCATAAAATTTCTAGTTCTTTGATCTTATTTTTTTTTTTTTTTTTTTTTTTTTTAGTTCTTGTTTTCAAATGCCATTTCACATTCTGATTTTCTTACAAGAAATTTTCTGTGTTCGAACACAATCTTCCTAATTGTCCTAAGTGGCTTCATGGCCATCCATAGGAGGCTCCATTCCTGGGTTTTTGTCAATGCATACATGGTTCTCCACAAAAGGATTGTTTTGTTAAAGCAAAATCTTAGGATTGTCTTTCCTAGAAACATCTTTTTCTTCTGAAATCATAGTGGTTCCTACAAGGGTTGTATCAAGTTCTGACACTATTTGCAGCCAATGAAAAGGAGACAGTTCAGCCAGTAAAGAACCTGATGCTCCAGTATGATGAACCAAGTTATATCTCCAGCATTCCCCACTCCCTTACCCCCAGCCCCATCCCCTATCCCCGCCAAACCTTGTACAGAGGCAAACACCTATACTTCCAATACCAGGGAGACAGACATGGGCAGATTCCTGGAGCTAGCCTATCAGCTAATCCTAAGTAGTGAGAGGCCTTTTCTCAAAAAATAAGGACAACTCCTAACACTGATACCCAAGGTTGACCCCTGGCATTAACACTTATGCACACACATGAGTATGTATGAGTACATAGGGGCATCTTCACGTGTGAACATGCACACACCCACATTCTCTTTTTAAAAGGATAGAAAGTGTAGATTTACTGAGGCTTTTTAAAAGGCAGTGGTCAGAGCTGTGCCTAGAATATGGTTCCAGGAGGATGCCTAAGCATTCAGATTCTCCTACAGACAGAAATGGATGAGGAACACATATTGGAAATCTTGTTATGGAATCCCTAGGAGTTTTACAGAAGTTGGTTCACAGTCTTGATTTCTGTAATGGTGTAGGATTTGTTGCCCAAGCTCATCTTGAAACCTCAGCTTTGAGTCCCCTCCTGCCTCAAACTGAGAGAAATAGCTGGAATCAGGCATGGGACAACACATCCAACATGAAAGTTCAGTAAAAATGCTTTATGCATTAGCTGTCCATATAACAGTGTGTTCTTTGTGGGTAATCCCATCCGGTATATGACCTTGTCATGTCATGGCTGTCCTGGATGTGAGCACAAGGATGAAATTGCCTAATGTATTCTCAAACATATTCACATCTGTAAGCTACCGTGACTGTCTGTGGCTTAAGTGGCAGCTCAAGAGGAAACAGATGACTGGTAATTAGCAAGCATGTGATTAAATTATCTAACTAATTGCTAGAGATTGGGTGTAGTTTAATTATTTAATTATGTCCCCTGCGGGTCCACCATGATTGAAGAATGGTATTAGAAGGCACTATGGAGCTTCATAGAGCCAAGGCCTCATGGGTCCTTGGGTCATTGGGTTATGTCTTTAGAAGAAAGTTCTCCTGGGAGAGTTGTTATAAGAGCCTACACTTGTCCAACTTAACCCTTTAAAATCCTGGCTTGAGATAAAATTACTTTCTCCCAACATATACCCCTGACATATCATCACCTATGTCATGTTAGATGATGTGGGATCACAGGCCAAGCTCCCACTGAGCCTATACTATTCTGTTTGAACTTTAAAGTATGAGCTAAATTATTTTCTTTATAAAACATCTTGCTTCAGGTATTTCATTATAGTAGTGAAAAGCTGACCAGTATAAATACACTGATGGTCCTAGGAATAATCACCTTGTACTGGGCGCTTTTTGCTTACAGTAGGGCTTGAATGGTACTGTGTGTGACTTAGATATCGGATAAGTCCTTGCAGCCATAGTAGAAAGGCCATAGTGGCCATGAGGAGGCAGAGAAGCTGAGACAGAGAGGGTAAGAACCTTAGAGATCTGGGGCTTTGCATCTCAAACATCAGTATCAGCTGGGCTCAAATACACTATAGATTCTCCTTCAGCAGCAGATCAAGTGTGGTGCCCCAAATCTTGCCTTCTAGAAGCTAATAGAAACCATCTCAGGCGATAATTTAAACCATCTATGCATGAGTGGGCATTTCAAATTATGGAAACCGGTCCCAGGGAGGAAAAGGGACTTGACCAGTGTCACGTAGCTTCACAGCTGCTGTGACAGGTTTATAAATGGGTGGCTCTCCAGCTCAGGACATATTTATCAAACAGCAGTCTATACAGCTGGAGCTGTCTGAGAAAAAGATCATTTATGCCATGGCTTCTCAACGCCAGGCACTTCTCGTGTTTGATCCCACTTAATCCTCCTGATACCTCTACAAGATAAGTAGTTGCTTCTTATTTCCCAAAGGGAAGATTGAGTCTCTGACAGCAGACCAGATTGCCCTTGGTCAAGTTAGTTTTACCTTAGATGTCATTTAGCTTTTATACCAGTGGTTTTCATGAGCCCCATTCATCAATGCCAGTGGAGCAGAGTCTCTGTCTACACATCCACCTCCACTATGGATAGAAAATATTCATGGTGGGAGTACTTGTGGTTTTACTGGACGTGCGACATTTCCTCCCTTGCTATTGTCCCCTAAACAATACAATATAGCAATTTACATAGTGTCAACACTGCATGAGTCTTCAGGAATGATCTAGAGCAAGATATTGTGGGAGAGTCCTTGGGGAGGCAGAGCTCTGACATCACCGAATCATTTGCTGTTCTGATCCGATCCTAACCCCACCTGGCTGATGACTGTTCAGTTAAGAGCATGTTCTACTTCCCGTTCTGTTGCTGTGGTGAAACACTGAGACAGAAAGCAACTTAAAGCAGAGTTTGAGTTCACAGTTGCAGGTTCTATGTCCAGCCCTGCAGTGAAGTCCCAGCAGCAAGTTACAGCTGACACAACTGGTCTCAGCATTTCTACAGTCAAGAGCAGAAAGAAACAAAAGCCAGCATAGTCATTTGCTTGCTGGTGCTCATTTCAGGATATCTGTTTAGGGAAAGGAGCCATGAGCACTGGATTGGGTCATCCCATACAGGTTAACTTGAAGAATTGCCTACACACAAGACCACAGGCCCACCTAATGTAGACAACCCTTCACTGAGACTCCCCAATGTCTTCCTTTTACCTCCGTGTGGGTTTGTGTTCTTGCGTGCACGCGCGCGCGCGCGCGCGCACACACACACACACACACACACACACACACACAGAGACAGACATACAGACCAGAGAAAGACATTGAGTGCCCTGCTCTGTCACTTTTCTCATACCTTGAGACATGGTCTCTCACTGAACCTGAAGCTAGGCTGGCCACAAGCAAGCCTCAATAATTCTCCTGTCTCTACCTCCCCAGAACTCTGGGGTTTCAGGCAGGTTCTGAACTTACCCAAGGGCTTTGAACTTTCACAAATCTCCCCAGCTCACTGCAAAGTTTTTATTGTCAGGATATATTGTCGCCTCAGAAAGACCAGTCAAAGAATGTGTGCAAGATGTTGCCATTCACGTCAGAAAAAAGTATAAACAAATACATTTGTTTGTATGTTTAAAAAAGAAACTAGAATCTGGAGAGATGGTTCGCCAGTGAAGAGCACTTGCTGGTCTTGCAGAGAAATGAGGATCAGTTCCCAGCACCCATATCTGGCAGCTTTCAGCTTTCTAAAACTCTAGTTCCAGGATACCCAGTGCCCTCTTCTGGCCTTGGTGGGTACTGCATTCACACATGCACATATCCCTTCCAAGCACACATACATACACAATTAGAAACAAACTTTTTAAAAGAAAATAAGAAACAGTAGATGAATAAGCCACTCACAGTGTAACCTCATTTTGTGAGTTGTCTTTAGAACCTTATAAACAGTTTATGTAACTGAAAAACAAAATTAAACCGACAAGAATAAAAACTGTCTCCTAACGGGGAAAACAAATGGTAACAAATGGCCCTGAATACACAATTGATGGCTTAACCTCACAGGGCTTGCTTCAAGTGACTTAGACACAGTAATTTGTGCATTCCAAGTGGAACAAAGAAACAAAAAGAACCGCCAATAAAACCTAAACTGGATTCAGTAGTCTTATTGTTGGTAATAAAAATGCTATTGCCATTTGGAAACTATCCTACAAACATGGCCATACACAATTATGTTTGTGCTTCGTGACCCAAGGTTTCCATCATAAGAAATAGGTACAAACACCAAACCAAGAATTAGAAAGGGTGCTACAGCACAAATGTCATTGAGTTGATGCCATTAGGAGCAATCACCGGCCCTACTTGGGAACTCTCATCTGGGGTCAGACCCCATCTTACCCCCAACTGTGTTTCCACTGTCCTAGGCATTCATCAGCTGCTCTGATGCCCTGAGGTCTATTTTTTGGATGAGCAAGAGCAAAGGATCTACTTCTAAGGCTCCTCTGTTCCCAGAATCAGTATGGAAAATGTGGCCTGGGGGTGGGCACCTGGTTTTCCAGACCATTCCCCCACTGGATGTGTGCCTGCTGTTGTTCACATGTGCAGGCCATAGTAGAGTAGGACACCCAGAAAGCATGTGGCCTCGAAAAACTATCAGTCATTTGGTCCAAATGGAAATATTTTCACTCAGGACTGGAAAATACCCAGAGGCCAAGTCCTTCCTGACAGGACAGACTTCAGCCCTGAACAGCACTGGGCAGGATGCTAGCCCTGGCTGGCTTCTGTTTTCCTGTGTTTATTTGTTAGTTCACTTCTCCAGTCCCCCAGCAGCCCTTGACCTCCCATGTGTTTGGTAGGCTGTGGGTTTAGAGCTATTTGCATGTACGGGTCTAGTCCATGAGAAGCCTCAACTGAGGTCTGAAGAATCCTGCAACCATGGTCTTGGGATCCAGTTTTACTGGGTTTCAATCATCTGTGAGGCTCAACATAGGGTCATAGCTGTCCGGGCCTCCTGGGCCCCTCCCTTTACGGGTCTGAACCCTTCTTGCTAGCAGGCTCACTGAAGTGAGGGCTCTTCCATTATGTTGAACTTCAATGCCTGGACACAGTCCGTAAATCTGGACTTGACTCGATCCTCCCAGGCCTGTCTGTTCTCCGAATGACCATTGACTGGTTGTATTACCAGTTTACCCCAATTCTAACCTCAGTGTCTGAATGTGACTTTACCTGGAAATAATATCCTCACATATGACCAGTATAAGACAAGATCCTTATGGTGGCCCCTTATCTTATATGGCAAGTGTCTTTATGAAAACACTTTAGACACAGTGGCAGATCCAAGGGGAGAAGGGCACATGGGGACAAAGCCTGATACCATAGCGATGCGTCTGCAAGTCAAGAGACTTGAGGATATGTAGCCTTACCACACTTCCTGTTGTTACTCTCTGCCTCATGTGTGAGCAATGTGACCAGCCAGCTTCCTGTTTTTGCTACAAGCCATGTCTTCTTCCCCACCATGATGAGCCTTTTCCCTCTGGAACTATGATCTAAAATCAACCCTTTCTCCCTTAAGCCGCTTTTTGTTGGTCGATTTTAGTCACAGCACAAACTGATATAGAACAGCTGACTTTCGTTTTGATATTGCCCTGGCATGAGAATGTCATGTGTGCTGACGTTCTGCCAATAAAAGCTGAAAGTTCAGGTTCCTCTCCTGTGGCCACTGACACCTGAGGAAAGGGTCCTTACTGTTAGGGGTGAGGTTCTGGCTCCCCAAGAGGTTTCCAGCAGTATTCTGGGCACCACCTCATTAATGGCCTGCTCGGATGAATGTCTCAGCTCCCTACTGTTGATTCCTGAATAGTGCCACTCTGGCCCTTATGGCCCCTCCTCCTCCCCAAAGGACTAAAACCTTATGTTAAATAGGGGGATTAAGAAAAACATGTTTTCCTGATCTACAGTCTCCTTATCGCTGCCACCTGCTGAGTGCTAGTCTTTTGGGGTTTTCCAAGACCTTGGGTGGGCCAGATGAGGGGGCGGGGTGTAAGAGAGTCAAGAAAGGAGAAGCTAAGTGGGGGACTAAGAGAAGGAGAAACAGGGACTAGTAGAGAGAGAAGCAGGACTAAGATGTAAGATGTACTAAATAAAGCTCAGGTCTCTCATTGTGATCCTGAATGATAGAACCTAACGACTCCAGAGTACAGATTATTTAACCTCGATTCCCCTCACCTGGACAAGACTCGAACGCCCCAAAACCAGACGCGGTACCCTACTTGATCTCCTCTGGTGCCACCCCAGCCGGAACGTTGGGGTGCCCCATACAATTACTCAATGGCAGGTTTCTCTCAGGACTTTTGATGGTGGTCATGAGAGCGGGGTCCTCATCCACTCTATGATGTTTGGTGAGAGTCCAGCAAGTATTGTCTTCCTTTGTATCTGAAATCCTCGGGCCAGTGGCTGGAATAAGATGACTTTTATTAGAACTGCATCCTCTCTTTTGGCCTGTTGACCAGGTTTCCGGCTTTTTCAGTTCTGTGCCTGAGATAAATGACACAAAAAAGAAAAAAGAAAAAGAAAAAAGAAAGGAAAGAAAAGTGCAGAGAATTCTGCTGTGAGGCCTTGTGCTGGTCCACCACCCTCCACTTTTCTTTTTCATTTTGTGTGTGTGTGTGTGTGTGTGTGTGTGTGTGTGTGTGTGTGTGTGTGTGTGTACAACTTGTAGGAGTTTTCTCCTTTTACTGTGTGGGAACCAGAGATTGAATCAGGCTATGAAGTTTGGTAGCAAGGGCCTTCACCCAGTGAAACATTTTGCTATTCTATCTTTTTAAATGTAGTTCCTTAACTACTTTTTCTGTCGCTGCTTTTGGGGACTCATTCTGTGTTCTGTGTCTCATTCAGATTTTCCCTATCTGCCGCTCTTCCACATGCTTGGTAATGTCTGTGTGTAAACTCCACTCCATTGAGTCTCTCTTCAGCCACATCTATTTGCTATTTAACTCATTTCAAAGTCTCAGTCACTGCGCTGTCTGTAGGTAGCAAAGTCTATCACTTCATTCAGTCATAATCTTTCCTTGCTTCTCATCTTCATAGTTGCGTCCTTCCTGTGAACGTTCCATACATAAATCCGCTATAATTCTGTTCCCAAGAGTGTCATATGAGAGAGAAGTGTCTCTGCTGTTATTTCTGCTGACTGTCATTCTCAGGGGCTGACTCTGTGTTTCATCAGCCATAATGGGGTAGTTTCCCCTCTGGCTTAGTCTAGCCCTCCACCAGCTGGCAGCTTCAAGAAGCCCTGTGCGGGACCCAAGTCAGCTATCCTTGAGCATCCTGATTTAGTGATATTGGGATTTCAATCCAAAATGTCCCTTGCTGTTATCTGAAGACTCAGACCTAACAGCCATGCTTCTGTTACTCCGTGTCTTTCAACTCTTTCCTGCTTCTGCACCTCACCCTCCTGGGCTCTGGCTCACTGTGTGTGACCAGGAACTGTGCATAACTCATGAGCTTCAAGCAAATTGGTTCCTTCTTTTAAGAGCAGAACTTTCTAGAGATTACTTCCTGTATAGACATCCATGATACTGGATACAAAGTTCTAAGATGAGGAACCCTTCAGCCAGAAAACCAAATGTTTTTCAAGTCCTTGGGAATTAGGCAGATGTAAAACTCTCTCAAGTCCACCCAAGGCCTTGAAAATCAGGACCTGGGTGCCATAGTTTTGGAATGAGACCGCCACTGGGCTCTCTATAGGAGATTACACATAGAGAATTTCTTTGAGAATCTGGTACTAGAAAAATCTTTGTCTTGCCAGAGGGATTGGCCAGCTTCCTCTACCAATAGTAAAAGCTATGTAATACATCTTATTTCCCCTTTTGACCAAGCTGCCAGGAAGCACTGAACAGAACAGATGCTACTTCTTACCAGCTTTTTTAGTCTGGGGTTGTTTTCTGCCTTGGTTTTGGCTTCCACTCTGTAACTAGACACGTCAACTTTTAGAACTCCCTAATGAAAGAAGCAAATTTTAAGAAAATCAAGTTAAAGTTTACATGCATTCTACATTTGCACTGCCTTCTCTCATTTTCTTAAAATAGCTAAGGGAATAATACGCGATATTTATGCAAATTCATCTGGCTGTACTTTCTAAGAACTAGGATCCAAGGCATCAGTGAGCACAGCTATGGAAGACAGGGGGCATCGCTGCCTCTCTTTCTCATGCAGACCTCCATGCTCAGGCTACTCTGAACTGGGGTTCTCTGCACGCCTTCCTTTGTCCTTTCTTATACGCCAAACCTTAGAACTGAGGATGTAGCTCAGTTGGTGGAGGGCTTGCCTAACGTGCATGAAGTCCTGAGTTCGATCATCAGCATGGCGGAAGCACTAGGGCCCAAAATTCAAGGTCATCTTCAACTGTATATTGAGTTTAAGACTATCCTGGGCTACGTGAAACCCGTATGAGAGAAAAAAATTCAGCCGTGGATCCACTATAATACCTTCAGAGCAACGAGTGTGTGGGCACACAGTTCTGTTCCACAAAAAGCAGAAGGTGTTTTAATTCCTGGAGAGTTGATGACACCACTGACATGTCCTTAGCCAATACCTTCCCTGAGCTCTGCCTCTTACCCTGTCCCACCTTTGGATTGTACAGTGTTGACTGTAATCCCAGAGCCAAAGAGCAAATGGAGGTGCTGAAGAACATGGGCTCTGGAGCTGGACCCAGGTTCCCTTCTCTCTCCTGTTTGCCAAGTTCTCACTGTGTAAGTTTCCTCCCCAGCAGCAGCCTGTCTCTGCCACCAAAGCAGTTAGGTTACAGCCATGGGTTGTCAGCTGCCTTTTACCATCATCCAGGCGCAGCTCCCTTCTTCCTCTTCTCTCTCCCTCATTCTGTCTGTCTGTCTGTCTGTCTGTCTGCCTGCCTCTCTCATGTCCCCACTCCAGCACAGCCATCTGATCTTTTCCTCTCCCCATGCCTCCCTCACTAAACCTCTCGCACTAACTTTGTTGATGGAGGATTGTCATACCTGGGCAGGGTCCCCTGAAAGGTACCCATTTCACCTTTCTCTTTTATTTATCATTACAGTGTGCTTTTGAGAAGTTCCCCAACTCTTCCATGCCTCCGTTTCCTCATCTGTAAAATAGGAAAAATATCACCATCTAGCAGTCAGAGTTGTTATGAAGAACTAAAATACTAAATACATGGAAAGTGCTTACCCTATAAAGGAAACATTCATAGATGCTCATCATCTTATCAGTTATAGTGTACACGCATGGTTATTGCTGCGTGCATTCATTATTACTTTTCCCGTTGCTATGGTAATACCTGACTAAAGTGACTTAAGAGAGAAAATAATTATTTTGTCTCCTGGTTTAAAGGGATACGGTCCATCCTGGTGGGAAGGAAGGGCAGTGGGACCTGCTCCTGACTGTGGCCAGAGGAGCCTCCTACTGTCATCTTGATGGGTTAGGAAGCAGATGGGGACACTAGCTCAACTGGCTTTCTTTTCCCTTTTATCCAGTCAAATGAACATATACACATATATGTATATGCATATATACACATATATATCCCTATATATCCCCGGTGTCTTTGTCACTGTTCTATTACTATGAAGAGACCCTTAGCCAAGGCATCTTACTGAAGAAAGCATTTAATTAGGTCTTCTAGTCTCCGAGGATTAGCCCATCATCATGGTGGGAAGCAGGCAGGCATGGTACTAAAGCAGTTTCTGAAAGCTTACATTCATCGGGTCCCCATGTTGCAGGCAGAAGAGGGGGAGTGAGACTGGTCTTGGTGTGGATTTTTGGAACCTCAAAGCCCACCTCTAGTGACACACCTCCTCCAACAAGGCCACACCCAATTCTTCCCAAATCCTCCTGTCAACCAAATATTCAAACACGTGAGCCTAAGCGGTGTTCTCATTCAAACCACCACACCAGTCTCCTGCATTTTCTTACAGTGATAGAAAATGAGCTTGATAATTAAAGGGAACCAGAGAGCCTGGAGCTCAAGGGACACAGCCTGATGCCTGAGGGAAGGTTGGTATCTGGAGACTGGGTAATCTCAGAACAGAGACAATACAATCATAAAGAGAGAAGTTCAGAACCCGAGGGTATCTTTGGTGATCCTGGATTTGAGCAGATCAGCCTTGACACTGTTGGTTGTAGAAGGGCCCAGTGTCCGCACCAAGGATATCTCAAGCCACTCATGTGACACTGGATTTTCTGGGACGCTGAGACAAAGATGCACACGTGAACACAGGTGAGAAAAGGATTTGTTCTTCATGGTCCAGCTAGATGTCGAGGGTCTTCCAAAGCCTGGCTTAGAGGGAGCCACAGTGACTCACTGTGATGCTTTGAATGAGAAATGTCCTTCACTGACATGTATTTGAACAGTTGGTCCCCACTTGGTGGCACCGTTTGGGCAAGTTATGGAACCTTTAGTAATTGAAGCTTTGTTGGAGGAAGTAACTCACTGCGAGGGAGGGGGGGTCTGAGAGTTTAACCTTGTCTCACTTCCTGTTCTTCCTCTGCTTCCTTTGTGCGGATAAAAAATGTGATTAGTCAGCACTCTGTTCCTGCTGCCACACCATGCCTTCCTCACAACCACAGACTTTCTCTGGAATCATAAGCTAAAACAAACCCTTTCTTCCTCAAATTGCTTTGGTGATGGTGTTTTGGCACAGCAGCAGAAAAGTAGCTAAGACACAGATGAGAGGCTCTGAGTAACAGAATAGAGGGTGTAGTGGTGTGAATGGAATTGGCCCCTATAAACTCAGGGAGTGACACTATTGGGAAGGAAGTGGGTCACTGTGGGGGTGAGCTTTGAGGTCTCTTTGGCTTAAGCCTCACTCAGTGTCACAGACTACTGCCTGTTGTAGCCAGCACCATGTCTGCATGCCACCATGATGGTAATGGACTGAACCTCTGACACTGTAAGCGAGCTACCCCGATTAAATGTTTTTCTTTATAAGAGTTGCCAAAACAGAAGCCCTAACTAAGACACGGGGGATGTACCAACAAGTGGATCACTCTTGTTGGAGATCCCTGGGCGGGAAGTCCCTCATCAGAACCTTTGAAGCAAAAATGGACTCAAGTTAATCACACTGTCTAATTCTCCACCCTCTATGGAGTGGCAGCTCTACTGCTCCCCCAGTACATCTATCTCCTGGCAAGTGACTAAACCCCATCCCTCATTCCCCAATTCTATCCCCCCAACCCCACATCCCCACATTCTCCCACTCCCTCCACCCTGCTTACTTTCTCTATCTATCTCTTTTCTGTTGCTTTAACAGCATAACCAGGGTGGGGCATCTTATAGAGTTTATTTTGTTTTAGAGGCTGGACAAACAGAATGGTGTCTAGCTCTGGTGACAGCGTGTGCCACAAGCAGAAATCACATGGTCGGACCGGAAGCTAGAGAGCAGGAAGGGGCTTGTTATAAAAGTGTTGTACCACCTCTACTTCACTGCAAATTTCCAGTTCCTGGACCTGTAGGACTTGCTCAAACTTAGTCTATTCTAGGAGAGGACTTGCCTCTCCTAGAATAGACTAAGTGATTCCTGGCCTGGCCTTCCCTCATTGTGTCTACTGAATCAAAACCGAATGTGGCCTTCTAGGCAACTGAAAGCTAATTTTATTGAGAACTATTTACAGATGTAATTGAGTCACCCTAGGGTATTAGAAGACCAGAACTGATCCACACATATACCTTTCACCTCTACCCTCTGTGGTTTCTCCAATAATAGAATTAGAAACAGACCACATGGCCAAAAGAAACCCTCACACTTCATACACAGGAAAGAGAGGCTTAACATTCAGCTACATTCATACAAGGGGCTTATACCCATAAAAGTCTGTTCTGGGATTTGTGAAAGAAATGGATTTTAGGTTGGCAAGAACTTGTGGCCTGGTGCGATTACATGTGTTGGCCCCTGTTTGGAGGATTTGGTTTCCTACAAAGGCTACTCTGTCAGGTTCTAATGGCACACAGCCTACCCACCAGACAAAGGTGTTCCCTGGAGTCAGGTAACTCTGCCTTCCACTGTCTTGTAAACATTGTGACTCCTGACATGAGAGCCCCCTCTAGCCCAGTTGAGCTTAGATAGGTAAACAGAGAGGATTCCTTCACAGAACTCTCTCTTTGGGGACCCTACAAGTGAAGGGCCCACCCAAGAGGCAGACCTCAAGAAGTTATTGACAGAATGAATAATAATATTCTGTTATTCAGTTATAATATTATGCTGGTGTGAGAATCCCTCACAAGATGGCCTGGTGACTGACCCCGAGGCCTCATGAGTGAGCCTGGATGGCCCATGTGGATAGGGAACCCACAAATCACCGTAGCATAGTGATTCATATGCCATTGTGACTCCCTTGATTCTCTCTGAGATTCCTGATTGAAATAGCCCTGTGTTTTCCTAAGCTTCAGCGGACATTTGGCACAACCTAGAGTCATCTGAGGGAATCTTGGTTGAGGAGCTTTCCATGTCAAATCAGCTTGTAGCCATGTCTGTGAGGGACTGTCTTCATTGGCGATTGATGTAGAAGGGCCCAGCCATTGCACAATCCCTAGGCAAGTGGGCCTGGGCCACATAAGAAAGCTAACTGAGCAACCCAGGAAACAGTGTCCTTGTATGGTTCTGACCTTGGACTCCCACCCTGACTTCCCTCAATAATGGGCTGTGACCTGGAAGTGCAATATGAAATAAACCCTTTCCTTCCCAAGATTATAGTGCTTGCTTTTGGCTAGAGGGTCTTATCTCAGCAACAGAAATCAAACTATAACACCTTATATCCACTAGCAAATGTGTGTCCTTTCCCAAGGCAAGCTGGGGGCTTGATGCAATCCCTGCCTGGCTGAGCTTGCTCTAGGATATACCAAAGGGCTAACAAGAACTGGTCAGGGGGAAGTATTCCTAAACAAGAAACATGGACCCTCGTGGTGAGAATAAGCACTTCATTGTTTCCTGTCTGCCCTGTGCAAAGCCAGAAATTAGAGACTCAATCAGCCTCTGCCCTCAAGGGATTCCTGGACAGCAGAGAACAAACAGGAACACCAGTAGCTGAAGGTGGAAATGACAGATAACATTTGTAATGCTCACTAGGTCAGGGCTAGGTGTAAACTAAACTGTTTAACTTTTGCCACACCCTGTGAGGTCAGCACAGCTATTACACCCATTTCAAGAAACAGAACACAGAGGCCAAGAGTCTGGTAGTTCTGTTAAGGTAACCAGATAGTCCTTGGTGGAGCAAGGGTTCTGCTATAGGAGGCCTGGCCCAGGATCCATTCCATCATCCTCCAAGCTACATGCCTCATGATGTTTCCAAAAGGAGGCAAGGCCTCCATAAAAGATGTCTGTTGTATCTGGATATTTCATACACATGGATTTGCAAATTAGGATTCTTTCAACTAGGATCATATTCTCATGTCTGTTGTAGCATCAATACTTGATTTAATTTCTGACATAATAAATGTTGTACAGTAGGGATCTTCAACAACAGAAAATGGTTGTCTTACAGTTGGAGGCTGGGAGTCCAAGCTCACAGGGGGTGGGTGACCTGTGACTTTAATCCCAGCACTTGGGAGGCAAAGGCAGGTGGATCGCTGTGAGATCCAGGCTAGCCAGGGCTGTATAGTGAGACTCTGTCTAAAAAAAGAGGAATGTTCCCTCTAGCTTCCTTCTTTATGAGGACACTGTTCACACTGGGTTAAAGAACACGGAATGGCCTCACTGAACCCTACTTCTCTTCCTCAGTAGTCACATTCTAAGACCCCAAAGGCTGAAACTGTGCTAGTCAGCTTTCTGTCACTATAATAAAAATGATTTGTGACAATCAACTTATAAGAAGAGAAATTTTATTTGGGCTCCTTGTTTCTGAGCTATCAATCTATAATAAACTGGCCCCTTTGCTTTGGAGACCATGGTGAGGCAGTTTGCCATGGTAGCAGCACCCGGGAGGTCAAAAGTCACTGTCAACTACTCCATTCCTGGGGATCTGAACTTCTCTCTGGCTCCTGTAGACACTGCACTCATGTACATACACCTTTATATGACATATCCCCCTACATAAAAATAATTTAAATTTTCAGTAAATCTAAAAAAATTGAATTAAATATAAATTTAACCTGTTTAAAGTACATATAAACTTAAGGGTTTGTTTTTTTTTTTAAATCAGTTTATTTTTAGTCGTAATACCCTTCAAGGAGACACAGGTTCCCCACTTCACCCTCATGTGTGTTCTCTTACTCCAGATGACCACATACTGATGTCACCTGCCCACAATTCAGTTTCCATCCCTGCTCTGCACCGATGCTCCCTAGAGTACCCTTTCCCTGTCTCCACCGAAGTCACGTCTATCCTGGATGACCTGCCACCACCAAGGGTGTGGACTCACAGAGTGGGTTATCATTCTCAGGCAGTTTGCACTAAGAGCAAGAAATGGGAGCCCAGCTTCTCCTTAGGGTCACCAGCTTGAGGATCTGGAGGTAAAGGGGAGAAGGAAGTCAAGACAAGAGGCAGGCCTTCTAGTTCAGAGAAGTGCTGGCCCCGCCCTTCAGATTAAACAGGGGTCTATTGGCAGACCCTATCTCATCTGTCTTCCCTAGCAGAGAACATCACAGCAAAACCCAGTATGTTAGCTTTCTGTGACTGCAGAAACCAGTAATAGTTAGATTAAAACAAGATTTAAAATGAGGAAAGATTTATTTGAGTGCATAGTTCTGGAGGTTTCTTTGCACAATCCTGTTGCTTGGGTCAAGAGTGAGTGGCATTCACTTTGTGGTGGCCTAAAAGCAGAGAGAAAATTAACCAGCATCCCGAAACCCAGCCCTCCCCACTTGGCTGCTGTTTTTAAGACAGCTTCCTCTGCATCCCAGACTGGCCTCAAGGTCAAGGGTGAGTGAGGTTGAAGATGATTTTGATCCCCTGGCTCTCCTGCCTCCAGAGGGCCAGGATCACCAATGTATACCACCATACCTGATTGTAGCAGTGGTAGAGATTGAACCCATGGCTTCATGCCTACTAGGCAAGTACTTTGCCAACTGAGCCACTTCCCCAGCCTCCCCAAAGTCCCCTTTGAGAACATTCCCCAATGGCCTAAACTCTCCCCTGCCCCCCCTGCCCCCCCCCCCCCGCCACTGTGAAGCTTATGGTTGTATCCTCAGTGATACAATGGCTCAGGCTCTGTGGACAGAACAGGCTTTGGAATTGGACAGCAGATCCTGGCTCTCAACCTTAAGAGTTATATGACTTTGGGCAGGTAGGTCATATGTCCATAAGTCTCCATTGCTTCTGCTATAGACTCAGGTTGGGTGACATCATCTGTCCCATACAAAATTGTGCACACAATTTGTGCTAGATTGTCAAGTCCTGATTGAATGTTGGCTGTCACCGTTGACATCACCATTCCTCATTGTAATCATTCACATTGTCTCATCCTGATGAAGAGATGAATCTCAGATCCTGGCTAACCCTGTGGGCTGTCGTGGCACATGGGCACCAGGGTTACAGGAAACCGAATGTTTTGGAAAGTGCCCTCCCAACTAGAATCTTGATGGTGTTTTGATGCCAGATGTGGCATTCAATCCAGGAACTCCATCAGAGTCTCTGTACTTTCCAGAACCCTAAGACATCTGTGTCCTTATGCTTTAGAGGACACCATCATCCCACAGTGTCACTTCAGAGGTCCACTCAGCTTCTCTTTAAACCCATGGTCACATCAATAAAACAGCCAACCTTGAGCACTTTCTCCAAAAAATCATTAATTTGATTTCTCCAGACAAGAGGGTCATCATTGCTTGGCAGTAGAAATATTTGCTGCCCAGATGAGAATCATTTTGAGGGGGAGGCCACACAGATATTTCCTGGTATTGATAGGGAGGGGGTGGAAAGAGAGAGAGAGAAAGCTCAGTCTAAGTAAAAGAGAGCAGAGCTTGGAAAGTCATGGCTATGGGGTGACAGAAGCAAGTAACATATAGGCGACCTAAGAAACCTCTTTGGGTTCAAGTCTCAAGGTTGCTTCCTTGTATGCACAGAGGTGCAGCCCCAGGGAACTGTTGTCCCAGTGAGTCTGGTCTAATCCTGGTCAGTTTCCATTATGTTCCTTACCATCTCAAAATTCTCCTACTGACCTCCCAAGCATCTTGGCAGCTGTGGCTGCTTCTGGCCAGATGCTGGTATCTTCCCATCTTCCATGTCAAGATTTTCAGCAGAACTCAGAAAGTGCTTTTATCTCTGATGCCCAAGTGGGGCCCAGCAAAACCAACCCAGATGCCCACAGGCACCATCTGGTCTAAGCCAATCTGGCCTGCTGTGGCATACTCACTGTGGCTAGATTCTTGTGTTCTCTCCATCCCAACCTCGTCATCATGTGTCCAAGTGCTGAGCCCCAATTGTACATGAAATTAAGGGCCAGAGTTTTTTCTCAGCCTTCATTGTCTCATCTACAAAATGGGCATAAACATTGACCTACCCCAACTGTTGTTAGCAGCCCAGTAACAAACATCAATTGTTCAAATTCCTTTATTACATTGATTGTGTGTGTGTGTGTGTGTGTGTGTGTGTGTGTGTGTGTGTGTGTGTGTGTGTGTGTGTGGTGCAGGAGGAGGGCAGGACAAGCATGAGTTCTACAAAGCCCATGTGGAGCTCAGAGCACAACTTACAGACATTGGTTCTCTCTTTCTACTATGTAGGAAATCATACTCAGGTCATTTTGCTTGGTGGCACCTTTACTGGATGAGCCACTTAGCTGACCCAGCTGCACCTTTCAGAGTCAGCTTCTAGGATAATCCTATCCTGCCAGACATGGCCTTTTATGTCATGCTTCTTTTCTTTCCTCTGTCATCATTGTGTGGAGGACACAACGACTGTTGTAAACATACATATTTTCTCTTGCTGACATTCAAATACCCTGCAAGGTCTTTGCTTCCCAATTAGGCAATGTGAACAGTAATTAACCACTTCTCTTTTGGGGCCGAACCATCTTAGAAGACCTCATGGCGCCTAATAAAGAGGCCTGAAAGACACTCTAGGGAGACAATTCTACTTGGGCAGTCTGCTTCTGATTTAAACAAGCCATTTGTTTCCAGGCAAGATGGATTGCTGGGTTCTGTCAGCGACTCAGGGCCCTGTGTACACAGGGCTAGAATTAGAGAATTCTGTTTGGGTACAGGGAAGACCTATGTCATACACATGTTGCTGTCTGTCGCCAGACTTTAGATGCTAGCCTTCCTGATCAGAGCTTTGAAATCTTCGAGATGGTTATTGGCTTGGCTGTTTTCTGAGTCCTTGGGGTCACCTATAAGATAGCCTCTCCCAGTAAATGGACATAAGGAGCTAAAGACTGATGTAGCAGCCACACTCAGCCTCCTATGATTCCTGCTGTTTAGAAGACACAGTCCCAGGCGTTACTGCTTCTAGAACTCAAAAGAGCCCTGGGAGGGAGGTGGCATGGGCATTCCTTTTGCAATGTTTTTTACTATGTGTATTCATGTGTCTGAGTGAGTGTGCACATGTGTGAGCAGATGACCATGGAGGCCAGAGAGAAAATCAGATCCCTCAGAGCTGGAGTGTCAATCATTTGTGAGCTACCTGATAAAAGTGCTGGGACCCAAACTCTGGTCCTCTGGCAGACTAGCAAGCTCTCTTAACCTCTGAGCCATCTCTCCAGCCTTCTGGCATGGATATTCTGTCTACCCTACTCTCCAGATGGGCAGAGGGAGGCAGGAGGGTTGACAGGATAGAAAGTCATAAACCTGAGATCCCGAGTTCCTTCTGACACTTTAAGTTCAAATCCCATCTCTACCATTTCAGATTTCAGAGAGGTTTTTGAAGTCATTTGAGCCTAGATTTTTTTCCGTCTGGACAGAAGCTAATGGTGCTATGAAGTGAGAATTCTCAGAAGTGAGAATTGGCTGAAAGGAAGTATCCAGTGTGGTGGCTGGCATGGAGCAGATGACTCGTCTGCCTTTATTCGTGCTGATTTGGTTCCACCCATGTTGCTAGGCACACTCCACTTTCAGAGCACTCATGATTCTGATGGTCATATTCATAATGGGGGGGGGGGATGAACATGTGATAAAATGTGATGAAAAATGGAATAATTCAGAATCCCAAGGTAGCCTGCAGGATCCTGCTGCCCAGCAAACACTGCTAGACAGACAGCTAGAAAACAAATCCAATCACCAACGGGCAGTGACGTTATCCCCCATCAGAAAAACCTCAGTAAAACAGCAAATAAAACAGAAGCCCTCCATGGTGAGGTTGGAGTGAGGATCGCTGTAGGTGAGGGTCTGAACTCTTGGTCTTTGTGGACCTTGACCTGCAGGCCTTTTCATCTGGGTGTCTGGTTTTGGCTTTCATGATAAACTATGTAATAAACCATGTTTGTAAGTTTTTTAGTGGAGATAATCCAGCTGACTTCATCCCTTCAACTCTTTAAATCTGGATCAAGAGATCAGAGACATGGAATCCGGGGGGATTTGCACTGTAAGAGGCTGTAGAGGGGAGTGTATGGCCAAGAACTAGAAGCAGTCTCTAGGAGCCGAAGGGCCTGGGCCAATAATGAGAGAGGAAAGGGCCACGTGTGAAGCCACTCATCTGTGATGGTGTCACCAAGGAGGCTGAAGCAGGAGAAGAGGGCTCTGACCTGCACCAACTAAATTTGGCTGAAGGCTACGTGGGCTTGAAAAGGGACCCATGAGTCCTAAAAGGACATGACCAACCAAAGTCCCAGTCTGCAAGTCCCTAAGCAGAGATCTAGACTAACCGATAGAAACTCGGAGTTGAATTTTAAGCTGTTGGGACTGAGAAGATGGGTCGGCAGTTAAAAGGGCTTGCTGTGCTTACAGAGGACATGAGTTGGCTTCCCAGCACCCACAGAAGGCAGCTCACAACTGCCAGTAGCTCCAACTCCAGGAGATCCAACACCCTTTTCTGGCCTCTGTAAGCACTGCACTCACATGTTCATAGCCACACACAAACACAAATAAAAATAAATCTTAAACAATTTAAGCCTCTAATTTAGTAGTCGCTTGTTACATAACAATAATAATAGAAAATAAATGTGTAGTGTAGGTGAGACTATGTCACGTCTACTACTGCAAATTGCCACAATAATATAACAGCTCAAACAAGCATTCACCATTATTGATTTTGGGCCTAGATGTCTCTTCCCTGGTGCCCTTCATCCTCAGGGCTCATTTCTTTACTTCATTTACGTCTCTGTTCTAGTGGTGGTGTCTTTCAATGTATCTTTTCAAGATGTTAATGCCCATTTGCTCTGACATTCAGATAGAAGCTTAGTTTTTATCCATCACACTTACTACAGGTTACATGTGTCCTCCAAAAGATATATAAAATGTCTAATAGTGTGTATGCATAAGCATGTGGTAGGGCATGCACATACCAGAGTGTGTATATGGAGGTCAGAGGACTTATATAAGACTTCCATCTTTTCATGGGCTATAGGGATCAAATTAAGGTCAAGGCAAGTTTAGCAATGCCCACTAGCCATCTCACCCACCCAGAAATGTGATTGTGATCTTCCTGAAAGTCCATCCTTTGCAAATATAATCAATTAAGACTGGATCATACCGAATTGGGGGGGGGGGCTAAACCAGTGATTGGTGCCCACAGAGGATAAGAAATATTTGGTCATCCAGACAGTCATGGGTATAACATGTGATAGCATGGGTAACAACTCCAATAACGTGTCCACAAGCCAAGGAGTGCCAGTGCTTGCTAGCAACCACGAGAAATTAGGAGATCTTCAAGCAAGTACCCTCTTCCATGCTTCAGAGCTCCTGGCCCTACTGATGCCTCTGTTTCAGACTACTGGCCTTCAGGGCTGTGGGGTAGGAACATCTCATACTTTAAGCCACTAGGCCTGGAAATGTTTGTTATAGAAGCCTCACAAAGCTGATATGCACTTACTAATATCTTCTCTCTCTTCATGTTGTTTGTGGTTTGGTTTGTCATCTGTAGTCCCCTATTTAAATGCAAGAGGCTCTTGGAGTGTTTTGTTTAATTTTGTTTTTAGAGAAACTGACTTCTGCTTGTTTGTAGTGAAATGTTCTATACCAAAATCAGTGCTAAGAACAGAACTCACTGAAAATGCAGTAAGTGAATTGATCAGTATATAAGATAGATAGATAGATAGATAGATAGATAGATAGATAGATAGATAGAAAGAAAGATAGATAGATAGAAAGAAAGATAGATAGATAGAAAGATAGATAGATAGATAGATAGATAGATAGATAGATAGATAGATAGATAGATGATAGAATCTCTCACTTAGCAATATTCTCAGACTTGCACAATATATTTTGTAAAAATATCCCTTATATAAGTCTTCTGTGCACTACACACCTTTACAATTAGAAAAATAAAAACCATGATAGACTCAGTATGTATTTCAATATGAATTTATTTGTCTGTTTTGTTTGTGGTTCTGGGGTTTGAACCCATAACCTTGTACATGCCAAGTAAATGTCCTATTATTGAATCCCATCCCAACCCTGAGTTTTTATTTTTACACTTGGCAAAATAAAGATTTGGACCTTGTGTAGGTGCATATGTCTGTGGAGGTCAGAGGACAGTTAGCCTTAAATAACACTCCTCAGGCACCTTTCCATTTTATATTGTTTGAGACAGGGTCTCTCATTGGCCTGGGGCTCCTCGGTTAGTTAGGCCGACTGTCCTTTCAGAACCAGGGGTTCACCAGTACCTCCCAGGTACTGAGATTATAGATGTGTGTGATCACGGGCAGTTCTCTCATGAGCCTGGGGGTCATACGAGGCCCTCATGCTTGTAAGTTAGAAGAGTTCTCCTGATGATATATCTCTTCAGCACAAATGAGCATTTTAGGGAAAAAAATTATATTGAAAAAAAAAAGCCTCAGACATGACCCCTAATAAAATACTTAGTTATAAATAAAATAAAGTAACAGAGCACTTAGAATTTTCTGTAAGCCTACCCACCACTGTATTATCATAAGGTATCTGTGCTCCTAGTTTCCTAGAGTGTCTGTTTTGGGAACAGTTTAAAGTTTCCTTGAAAACAAGAAGTGGGAAGCTGGGTGACACTTAAAACTGATTATGAATGAAGTCCTCTGGGGCTCCTCTGAGAAGCTGGTGAAAGCGCAGGCTTGGACAGAAGTGCCTATTCATGCGGAATCACACATGGAATTTCAGGGCCTGAGAATTTCCTGTTTCCAGGTTGAGAACTCTAGTTGGGAAGAATTTTGCAAAGCATATTCATGTTCCTGTCTGGGACTGATCCAAGCCTCTGCGTGGATGTGCTCATTTTACAGAAAGTGCAGAAGGGCAGGGTTCTGCTGATGGTGTTAGATCATCTGATGTGATGTGTATCTGTTTGTCTGTCTCTGTGTCTGTGTGTCTGTGAGTATTATGTACATGCTGGTGTGTGTGTGTGCGGGTGCATGAGTCCAAGAGGCTGACATCAAGTATCTTCCTCACTCAACTCTCCGTCTTATTTTTCGAGACAAGATCTCTTCCTACAGCCAGAGCTCACCAGCTGACTAGCTTGAGTGCTAAGACTACAGGTATGCCCTGTCACACTTGGCTCTTGTGCACCCAGTGCTCATTGTTGCACACAAACATTTTCCCTGCTGAGCTGAACCATCTCCTGACCACCCCTCTTGCTCCCTTCTTTGTTTTGAGACAGGTTTGGTTATGTGGTCTGGCCTAGAACTTGTGATTTGCAAGGCTTCCAAGCCTTTTCTCCTAACTGCTGGATAAAGATTTGGACCCTCAAAGCTTGTCTCCTAACTCACCTGTCTTGATTGAATCTTACCAAGAGAGATGAACTCATTAAATTAAAAATGAGTAACTTGAGATGGTTGTTGAGAATGTTTCTCTCAGAGCTTCAAGGGTGCTTGAGGGAGTTTGTGTTTGCTTTGTTCTGGTGCTGGGAGTCAAACCCAGTGCCTTGTGTGTGCTAGGCAAGTACTCTACCACTAAACTATACTTTCAGCCTTCAAGGTAAACTTGGTGGTTGTGTGTGTGTGTTTGCATGTTAATCTACGTGCATACACATGTACACATATCTGTGGAGGTCAGCTATGTGTAGTAATCTGTTTTTTGAAACAGACTCTCACTGACCTAGAACTTTCCAGATAGACAGGACAGGGCAGACTCTGAGTTCCGGAGACCCACCTATCTCCATTTTCCCAGCTCTGGGATTGCAAAGTCTGATTGCCCACATCTGAGATAAATTCTTTGGAACTGAACTCAGGTCCTCACACTTACAAAACAAGCACTCTGCGGCTGAACTCTCTCCCAGGCCCACCTACAGATGCTTGTTTTTATATAAATAGATGCAAACCTTCTTAGGATGCCAGACAGCAGAGGCCAGGGCTCCTGCTCAGTGATATTTTATTTATTTCTAGTCAGCCTGTGTCCTGCACAGGCCAGAAACAAACAACTGAAGGAAGAGAGGAAACAGCACTGGCCTGTGAGAACTCAGTCCCAGCTCTCTTTTGAGAAGTTGTGTGGCCTAAGGTGAGGTACATAACTGGCTGGAGCCTCTGGTTTGCCGTGCAGAACATGTGACAGTAACAAACACCTCTAAGAGTGTCTGGTTTCCTTCTTGTGGATATCATAGAATAACACAGGATGGATAATTTTTTTTTTTTTAATGTCTCATGATTCTGGAGCCCAGAAAATCTGAGAGTGTGAGACCAGCATCCAGGGAGGACCTTTGTGCTCAGTCTGAACATGGCAGAGAACTTTGTGTACAAGACAAAGAGGAAAATGAGGCCAAACCCATCCTTTATGTCAGGTACTCACTTATAACTAAGTCTCTAGTAACTGCATTGATCGATTTCCAGGGAAGGGCCCTTCCCAGTCCCTTTTCACATCTCTTAAAGGTTCTGCCTCCAGGGCTGTTGCATTGGGAATTACATTTCCATTGCATGAATTTAGGGGTGCTGCGAAGTTTAGTACTAGCCATGTATCATGAACATTTAGCATCAGTGTCGCTTGAATGCCGGTAAACATCCTCAATATGGCCATCTTAGACTCCCTCATGTATAATCATTAACTGGCTGGTCATCTCAGAGCTGAAAAAACTGCAGATAAATTACATTGTTTCACCTGAGACCTGACAAATCAAACATCTTTGACTGGGCCCACGTGTACCAAGCCACACTTTTGGTGCCTTAGACTAGCAATTCTCAACCTATGGATTGTGACCCCTTTTATGGGGATTACCTAAGACCATCAGAAAACACAGACCTTTACAATACATAGCAGTAGCAAAATTACAGTTATGAAGTTGGGGTCACTACAGCATGAGAAACTGTATTAAAGGGTTGCAACATTAGGAAGGCTGAGAACCACTGGTTTAGACCCTTCCTCACACCGTTGTCTACCTGTTATGTAGGGAATGGGGTTGAGTTCCTAAGATCACATGTGCCCAAAGCTCTTCCCACAAAGCCTCCCCTTTCTCTCTCTCCAGCACCCTTGTGCAAGTCCAGTGTCCCCAGCGAAAGCTATTAGAGACTGTGGGAATCTGGATATTTCCAGGTAGGTAGCTTGTAATGGCTATTCTCAATTGTCAATTTCATACATCTGGAATTAACTAAAATCCAAGCGGCTGGGTATACCAGTGAGAAATGTTTCCTTACTTAAATCATTAGAAGTGGGACCTTCTTTTAAGGTGGGGGATAACCTTTAACCTCACCAGAAGGGGGACCACACCTTCTGGTGACAGCTGGTAGGCATGAAGGACATGTGAGAAGGAAGCGTTCCACTTGTTCTCACTGGCAGGTCCATTTCTTCTGTGGCCCGAGAGCTTAACTCTTCAGGATTATGGCATATACTGAAGACCAGCTAAGACATCCAGCCTCGTGGATTTAACAACCACTGAATTCTTGAATCAGCCATTGTAAATAGCCATTGTTGGACTAGCTGGACCACAGCCTGTAGGCTACTGTACTAATATCTATCTAAATGTATGTAAATTCATTCTATCTGTTCTGTTCTCTGGTATTTGAATGAAAATGTCCCTCGTAGACTCATAGGGAATGGCATTTTTGGAGGTGTGGCCTTGTTGAGGGAGTGTATCACAGGGGATGGGCCCTCTTCCTGCGGATCCAGAACTCTCAGCTACCTCTACCACACAGGTCTGCCTGTGTACCATCATGTTTCCTGCCATGATAACAGCAGTCTAAATGTCTGAACTGTAAGCCGGCCTCAATTAAATGTTTCCTTTATAAGACTTGCTATGGTCATAGTATCTCTTCACAGCAATGGAAACCCCTACTAAAACATGTTTCTCTAGTGAATCCTGACTAATACACATCTGTTCAAAATATCAGAGAGGTTTCTGGGTTTCCACTTTAGTGGGGCTTAGGTAACATCAGCCAGGCATGCCCTGGCGGCCTGATTTCTACCCACCTTCAGCCTCACATCTCTGTGGTGAGGTCTACACTCTGGCCTTTCATAAGCTTAGATTTGGGCCAGATTGTCTTCCCCGTTTCCCCAGCTCAGCACTATCAACTATATGCCTCTGCAGCACAGGCACATTTTATATTTGAGCAGAAGGGAGGGGACATCTTTTCAGGCTGAAGATGCTGTCTAGCTCAATGAATTCTGGATAATTCTAGACTAAACTTTATTATTATTATTTTTTTGATAGAGACCTTCAAGTATGTTAAGTCAGCCTCAAACTTGCTATGTAGCCCAGGATAACCTCGAACTCCTGCCGTCTTAAGCGCTGGCCTTACAAACATGTGTCACCACACCTTGTTTGTGTGCTTCTGAGGATGGAATCCAGGACTTTGTGTGAACCAGGCAAACATTGTACAAACTGGGTGACTTCCTAAGCCACTGCCTACTTTTTCCTTTTAAATTTGAGGCTGTCTTTTATGGGGCTATTTTTAAATATAATAAAACAGTCAGAGATATCAGAGGACAGAGCCAACTCTTCCAGCCTTCAGTTTTGTTTGTTTGTTTTTGTTTGCCCCCCCCCCAAAGAGTTTTCTTTGAAGACCAGGCTGGCTTTGAACTCACAGAGATTCTCTTGCTTCTGCTTCCTAAGTTCTGGGACTAACAGTGTGAGCCATGGCTTCTTCTACCTTGCCTGTTTTTATTATATTTGAAAATATCCTCACAGTCTTTAGAGTGAAAACAGCTGCTGTCACTAGGTGGCTAGGCTTGCCAAGCTCTGTATTCGGACAGCCCAGACCTGCTTGGCTGGCAGGTACTGTGCATGCCCACAGATAACTATGTCTTGGCTGAAAAAGAACATGGGAACAGAAAAGACAAAGCCAAGAGCTCAGAGTAGCTTCCTTGGGAGGTAGGCACAGGACCCTGGCCAGTCAGCTCAAAGCAAGCCACGGTCCAGGGGAGGGGCCTCCAAGAATGGCTGAACCAGATGTTGATGGGCCAGGACTTTCCATTCATTTATAAATCGAGCCCAACAGCTGCTCCTTATTTGTGAGGCAGATGTAGCATGCCCTGATGTGGAAAGGATGAGGCACTTAGAATTTAAAGAGACTGGTGGGCTGGAGCGATCACTTGCCCTCTTATGTAAATGGTTTGGGAGCATTTACAAGTGAGTGAGCCATATTATAGTTAGAAAGAGGCACTGTTAACTGTAGGCCATGTTTGGGTCCATGGTCAGGGCTGGCCACTGGGAGCTCGCCCTGCCACAGTGAGTATATGGGCAACACAGACTGGTTTTGTTTTGCTTATTTGTTTTGTGTCCTCCTCCTTTTGGTGATGGGGGAGGTCACAAGAGTTGGGGGCAGAGCTGGGAGGACTGCAAAGTGTGAGCCTGGTGCATGATGGGAAATTCCCAAGTAATCAATAAAAAATATTACATTGGAAAAAAGAAATAAATGATATTTATTCACTTCTGAAAGAATATCATGTTACTATAATGGCCTGTGTATGGTGAGGCAGGCAGTTGGATGGATCACTGAGCCCATGTCTACACATACATTGAGACCCTCAATGAAGATGTCCCACCTTCTCCTCATGGCTAGTTTCACCAGCTGCAAGCAGCTCACCCACAAGATGGTTGGCTGAGGGTCTCTATTGATAGAACAGGACAACACCTCTTGAGCTCTGGCTGTAATGCTGATCCCCAAGGCTTGGGCTCAGTTGGCAGCCTTGTACTCAGGTTGTGTAGAGCAGCCTGGCTGGGCCTCTGTTTGCAAGGCCAAAGCTATGCTTGCCCCCTTTTGCTTCAGCTCACACCTGCTGCTGGGGCTGACACTCTCACACAACCTAGATTTCGGTCTTCAGCATATGTTTTCTTGTGGTCTTTTTTTGTAATACGGTGAGGTTTATAAAAATAATACAGTTGATTCTCCATATCTGTGTGGTCCAAATCTGTGGAATCAACCAACCGCAGGTTGAATATATTTGGCAGGGAAAGATTGCATCTGTAGGAAATATATACAAACCTTCCCCTGCCCCACCATGATTCCCTAAACAATACAGTGTAACAACTATCTACTTAGCATTGACCTTGTATTATAAGCCGTGAGATGATTTAAAGTACACAAGAGGATTGTGAACGTTACGATTAGTACTGTACCATTTACATAAGGGCCTTCTTTAGCATCCTCCAGTTTTGGCATCCAAGAAGGTCTTAGATTCAATTCCCACAGATGTGAGGCATGGTTGTACCTCAGAGTGAGGCTGTGAACACTACCAACATAAACCAGAAGGAATAGGCAGAAGTTGAATGGAGAGACCCCATTCCTTGGCTAATGTCCCAGATGTCATTAGGTTCTTTCTAATGATGTTGCAAACAGGAGGGCTGAGCTAAGGCTCAGCGGTAGAGCACTGACCTTGCATGTATGACACCTAGGTTCATTGTTCTCCCACCCAAAAAAAAAAGCCATCAACTGGAGTTTATATTGACAATGCTTTACATAGTCTGGGGAGATGGCTCAGTGAGTAAAGTGATTGCTGTGCCAAGTGTGAGGACCAGAGTTCAGATTCCCAGCACTCACATACATACCAACCTGCCTGTGTCCCAGCTCTGATGGAGCAAGTGGGCTAGCCAAACTAGCCAAATCAGACCAATGCACTTTAGGTTTAGTGAGACACCCAGCCTCAATATATAAGGTGAAAAGTGATTGAGTAAAACAGCCAATGTCAACCTCTGGCCGCTACACACACATGCCACACATGTAAGTGTACCCATGCAATGCTCTTACACGAACACCATACACACATGCACACGGGCAAAATAAAGGATGGTTTTATTCATCCATAGACATGTGCCTGAAAGAATTAAAAGCAGAAACTTGAACAGACTTTTATACTTGTGTATTCATAGCATGTTAGTCCCAATAGCCTGCAGATGGGACTGGCAACGTGTCCATCAACAAATGAGGTAAGCAAAGCATGGCCTATGCATTTGAACAGGATATTATTCCACCTTAGAAAGGAAAGTTGCGGGATGGTATGAGGTTGTGGCATTAGCCACTCGGGATGCTGAGGCAGGAGGATCAATTGAGCTCAGGAGTTAGAGGTCAATAGGAGACAATATAAGCAGTCCCTCTCTCAAAGGAACAAAAGGAACATTCTGACACGTGCCACAGTGTGGGTGAGCTCTGAGGACATTGTGCTAAGTGGCCCATGGACACAGCTGGTCCTCAGGAGGCAAAATGCTTGAAATAGTTAGATACAGAGAAAGGGAAGAGGAGATGAAGCTGCCAGTGTCTGGAGTGATAGCTTTGGGCTTTTTAAAGATTGATTCTATTTTTAAACTATATGTATGTTGTATGTCTTGTGTGGGGGCATGTGTCCTTGAGTCCTGGTGCACTTGAGGTCAGAAGAGAACACCAGAAGCCGGAGTTATCTGACCACAGGGGCAGCTACCCAGTGTAGACACTGGGGACTGAACTTGGGACCTCTCTTCATGAAATTTTACATATTAAATAGTCCTACCCCTTCCCAGCCCTAGTATACACCGAGAGGAACCATAGGCTCTACAACTTACTCATGCACATCCCTTCTGTTGGTATCTCCTGGGGAGTAGACAGGATGGTATAGACTATGTGTGGCCAACCTCAGGTGTACCCCAAACTCAGGACTCCTAGATCTAAGACCAGAAGAACAAGTGCTGGGAGGTGTGGTTGTGAGTAAAGTGTGGCCTCCACTGAAGGGGCTTTGGGAGAGGAAAGAGGCAACTGGAAGCCCCAGGAAATGGAGGCTGTGGTGTGACTAGTATTTTCCCATTCATTATCCTGTGACAGTTCCTGCCCCACCCACTCCAGTGCCTTCTACCTCCTCTTGGAGCACTCATCGGCACCTCAGAACTTGGGCTACAAATGGAATCACCTCCAGTTCTTTCTCAGCAGTGCAGAGAGGCCCACACTAAGTCATGTGTGCCCTGGAGGCTTGGGGGACACTTGCTGATCTCCCTGTCGCTCACACACAGAGCAGGCCTGCCATGCCAGCCCTCCAGCATATATCTGGTTGTAATTCAATAACTTTCCTTCCTTGTATTTATTTTTAGAGTCTCTATTTTGGGTAAGGAGAATTGGTTTTCTGTATTCCAAAGTGTATAACATTTACTTTTTAAAAATAACTTAAGTAAAAAAACATGAGTCAACTTGAAGAGTAATATTAAGTCAATAGTAAGAGATCTGGGGCCCTGGCATATATCAGGAAATGTGTGGGAGGGTGTAGTTTTGGCACTCACTAAGTGGACCTTGGAGAAGCCTACCAGATTCCCAGACATCCTTCACAGCTGAGCACAAGTGTGACCTCTTCCAGCCTTTCTTTCTGACAGTCTCTCCTCAGCAATGACATCACCACTAAGGCCCCAGTCTCCAGCCAAGTGTTGGCCGTGTTTGCCACTTAGTGTCTGCTGGGGTGAGAGGGTCTCTCCACAGGCAATGGCAGCATGTGTACATGTCTAGCTCCCTACAGAGTCAAGGATCCTGCTTGTGAGCAGTAGGCCAGCTCCCCTTGAGGGAAGTAATTTGGAAAACAGGACCCTGGCTCACCAGGAGTTTATGCCTCTACTACTTTTATATGAGTTTCCAGGTCTTGGTGTGCCCTGCAGGGTGGGGAGAAGGAAGGGGATACATATAAAGATGCATATAGATGTATGCATAGACAATAGATAGATGATAGATATAGGCAGATGATAGATTGGCAGGTAGATGATAGATGTAGATAAATTACTGATGGAAGGTAGATAGATAGAGACAGATGATAGATGAATAGATAGATATATAGATAGATATTAGATGATTGGTAGATGACATGCAGACATGATAGACGATAGTTCAATGATAGATGCTTGCATGGGTGAGTAGATAGATGCACTGGAGATAATGATGATCCTTCCTAGGAGCAGCCATCTGCTTTGCCTGGGGAAAGTTTACATCCTGACTCCTGCGTCTGGGGAGGACAGCATTACTCTGTCTCCTAGACAGCACTAACCTCGGGGTGCTGAGGTATGACCTCTGTGCCTTCATCACCCAGAGCTGAGGGGTGAAAGGTCAGTTTCCTCTCTTGTGACAACTATAGAGATTCAAGTCAGTCTTAGAAAAACAACTACAGGGCTGTCAAGGTGGCTCAGCTGGCAAAGGCATGCCTCGTCAAGTCAGAAGACCTGAACTCCATACCTGAGATCTACATGGTGGAAGGTGAGAACTGGCCCTCCACACATGCACTGTGGCTTGTGTTCATTATACTCCTCAACACACACACACACACACACACACACACACACACACACACACACACACACACACACACAAATAAAGAGAACAGGCTTCAACATTGTGACAAGGGGGGAAGCTAACCAAATTGCAACTGATGGCTGGAAAATGCTTCTGAGCACTTCGGATAAATCAGTTTTTCTCATCCCGCCCCACCTACTGCAGTTCACAAATGGTAAGAGGGTTCACCAAGGATCCCTTACTAGAAGCTTAGGCCTCCAGACAGCAATATTGAAAACTGGAAGCTCCAGAGCTAGATAGACCCTGGGAGTTTGTTCCTTTGGAAGGCATTAAGGTGATTCTTATGGAACCCTGAGTTATGTCTCTCAAAAGTAGGGGTCAGGAAAGTCCCTCCTCCCCGTCTGGCTCCCCACCTTGTTGTGTTAGCACTGTTACTCACATGTGCTCCCACCTGGATGACCATAGCCACCCCGAGGCCCTCCCCAAAGCCAAACTAGCATTTGAATGAAAATAAAGAAAAATGGAAGGACATGACTGGTCCTAATATGGGGGGGGGGGGGTTATTGTAAATAAAAGAAAGAGCATAGTTAGAGGTGGAGACATTGGGAGCATCGAGAGTGAATATGGCCAGTCTGAGGTTGGCCTTGTGAGAAGGGCGGGGGGGGGGGGGGGGGGAGGGATTGCTGACCAAGGTGGTCATCCTGGGCCAAGAGACTATGATAGCCAAGATGTCTGAATACTGTAGGGAAGAGCCTCTGAGTAAGGCAGCCCAGCCCCCAGGCTGGAGAGTTCAGGGCAGAGGGTTTGGGTATGTTGTGCCCCATACCCTATAACTGACAGGAACTGGAAGATGCTGGGAGAAACTGGTAGCCAGAGTCAGCTTTGATATATTAAATGGGCACCTTAGGCTTTTGTCTCCACTTTGCCACCATGCTTTGAACTCAAGTATTAAAAAACCTCTTTTCTTTTTTATTATAGCAACGGGAAACCAACCAAGGCACCAACCTACGAGCCCTACTAGCTGCCCCCGTTTTAAAGTGGCAGAAACCAAGGTTAAGTAGAGTAGGGACCCGGGAGGCATTTGGAAGGCCCTTGGTGACTCTTGGTGACAGTGCAGTGACTTTAGGTTCAGATGCTAAGATTCACAGCTGGGGTGGCAGATCAGTGTCACTTAGATGGGATTTGTGGGGATGATTAATGCAGCATGATCAGGACAGGGGAGCAGCAGAGGAGAGGAACAGGGCATGGGCTGAAGTGGATAAGATATCTTCTGTGAGGATCCCAGGCTGACAGCTGCTTTCACCAAGGGCTTTCTGTGTTTTGTCAACTGAGGTGTGCATTGCAGAGACTGGATCTCCCTATGGGTCACTAGCTGATAATTTACCATCATGAATCATCCTGCTTCCGGCTCTCAAATCCCTCATGCTACTCGCTGCCTTCCAACTCGATAATCTACTTATTTATTACTTGTAGACCTGTTGCGTTAGGCCTATCCCACCCCCACAATCCCAGATCGAATGTGAATGTCACCAGGGATTGAGAGCTCCAAAGGGTCCAGAACATTCTAGAGTATTTTAGAAGGGACCAGAAATGACACCAAGGCCAGAGAGGACCTCTTCATCTTGCATGCCCTGAAGGTGTTCTTGCCTTGCCCTGGGGCAGAGGCCTCCCCTCCCTCTTCAGCTTCCACCCCCCACCCAGAGAGCCCCACAGCTTGCCAAGGGCCATTGTCGAGGGGTTATCTTCTGCTGTGTGAAGAATGCTTTTAAACCATGCCTGGATTTCTGACCTTCTGACAGAGAAAACAGACGCACCATTTAACTCCTTCTTGTCTCCAGAGGAGCCCAGGCAATTGGATCAAACTAAAGAAAGCCTCAACCTTGCAACCAAAGGGTTAATGTCAGCCTGGGGATCCCAGACCCCAGATTCTGTAAATCTCAGAGTTCACATGGCCTCTCTTGGTAGTCAACACCCACCAGGGTCCTGATTAACAACCAAGATGGAGGTCGCCAGGAGTTCTTGTATAGGCTCAATGCACACTGCACACGGCTGTGGAGGGACATGCCCTCTGCTTTGGTGTTCCCCATATGACTAGACCTTGATTTTCTCGTAAGTCTAATGATATCTTCAGATTCCCTACCCAATGCCACCTCTTCACCTGTGTCAGCCACCACGCACTCAGTACCACTCCACATTGCTATTGAGGCTCCACAGTGTGAGCCTCAGGCAGAAGCTGGAAGTATTATCAAAGACTTCTGCTCAAGCAAAAGTATTCCTGTGTGACCTCAGGCAAGTCACAGAACCTCTCTGAACTCCACGGCCTCCTCTGCAGAACCCTGCTGCAGAGGTGGTTGGGGGCTGAAGTCACACAGAGGATCTGGGGGTCAAACACAGCCTCTAGGTCCCTTTCATTTAAACCAGTGCTGTTCGAAAGCAATTGAATTAACAACAGTTTTAAAACTTTGGCAATGTCTGGGGAAATGGCTCAGTCAATACAGTGATGACCCTAAGTTTGATCCCCAGAACCCACATTTTTAAAAGCTGGGTGTGATAGTGGATGCTTATGATCCCAGTGCAGGGGTGGGAGGGACAAGTGGATTCCTTGTGGGGTTAGATGATGCCAGAGGAAGGACAGTCAAGGTTGACCTCTGGCTTCCACACATGAACACCTGCACACCTTAAACACACTTACAGAAAAAAAGAATCCAGCCATCTGTGGTTTTTTAAGATTGAACTAGGATGTTCTAGAAGCCCCGAGCCAGGACCCTGCCATTTCTACATCCACACGGCTATTATGGGTACCCTGAAAACAGTGCTTTAAGAATAGTGAGTGATGTGTTTGTAGCATATGTGTTGTGTGTTGCATCAGGAAGGCTCTATCTGCTGTGTCTTGAGAGCCCATGATGGAAATCTGCAGAGGATTCTCCCCTGATGAGCAGGCATAGATCACGGTGTTTCTGTGCCATTGTGCGTCCATGCTATGGCACATTACTGCGCCTAAACACGCAAAGAAAGTCCTATACCTGCTACAGAGAGGACCTTGAGGCCATTGAGCTGAGGAAGAAAAGCCACAGAAGGCAAATGTTGCGTTACTCTGCTTACAGGCAGCAAATGGGAAGAGAAAGAAGAGTGTGCTGGCTGTCAGTGGTGGAGAGGAAGGGGGGGGGGATTTATGTTTGATGAGGCAGTTTAAACTGTGGAGAGATGAGACGGTTCTAGAGATGATGGCCGTGAAGGCAGCACAATTATGTAACTGTTGATGTGCATGGTTTAAAATGGTGCAGATGGGGGTAGGCAGGATGGGTCAGTGATAAGGGTGGTTGCTACACAAGCCTGATGACCTGCGTTCAAAGCCTCTGACCCTCTAAAGGTGGGCAGAGGAAGCCAGCCCTACAAGGGTCCTCTTCTTCAGCCAACGTGCACACACATGTACACACACTAATAACATTTGGTTAATTTAAATTTTTTTTTTTTTTTTTTAATGAGTGAAAATGGCTAAGAGCATGTTGAACTAGGACTGCAATCCTGGCACCAGGAGGTGAGGCAGGGGAATGGCAAGTATGAAACCAGCTGGGGCTACGTAATGAATTTAAGGCTAGCCTGGAGAATGAAACACTGTATCAAAAAAGGGGAGGGTTGAGGGGGGAGGGAGAGCAAACCAAAGGAAACAATAATGAGAACCAGACCCCACATTTATGTTCCTGAACTTTTAAAAGTGGCAGAGATGAGGCCCTGGCTGCTAGTGTTCTAGTGTGTGCCTAACGGTGTTGGAAAGCCCAGAGTTTTCCTCCCTGGCCCTACCACACCAGTCTTTAGGAATCCTCAGCTGGGGTCTCAGGCACTCCCAGGCCAGTGTGAAAGGAGGAGGTGGGAGTTTATGCTTTGAGGGCCTAACAGGCCAAAGGCCCAGTACCTGCACAGTGTCTGTGTTGCCAATGAAAGACCAGATGTTTGAGCTCTTGCTTGTTTATAAAGAAAATGTCTGCTCTATCCAGACTCTCTGTGTTTACACTGTGGCTGGGGTGGGGGCCTTAGCCAGTGGGGGGCCAGCACACTGTAGAGGCATCCTGGGGATGTGGTTCCCTGGTGCTCAATCACTTGTCTCTGTGACCTTCTGTGAGACAACTCACTTCTACATCAGTTCCTTCACTATAAACCAGAGGCAGTAACACCAGAGTCAGTCAGTGAGTGTATAAAAAGCTCCCAGAATCAGGCCTGGTATACAGTAGGTGCCGAACTTATGCATTACTCTTGTTCAGGCTTCCTTTCCTGCTTGTGCTCCCCTGCTAGCTCTCAGCACCCAACTCCATACTCAGCCCCTGCTACCTAACCTTATAGCAGCAGCAAAAGAACTCATTTGCATATCTCTGGTGTTAGCAGAGTATTTATAGCCTCCTAAGATAAAGAGATGTCCTTGGATGCTCCTGCTTAAGGGAAACAGTCTTTATGTTACTTTGGTGGTCCTTGGCCTGTAGTAAAAACCTCTTCTAACTCAAAGATGTTTGGCTTTTGAAATAGCTGGAAGCTCTAGGCCAGAAAAAAGAAGAAAGAAAAAGCCTGTCCGTGCTAGAGAGCTTCAGTTACACTTAATATATGTATGTATGTATATTTCCTTTTATTTAGCTGTGCGTTGAGGCGTGAAACTGCACCTAACCATCCACTTACTTGGTCCTTTGAACAGCAGCCTATGAAGCACTGGGGTTAGGTGCACAGTGCCAGCCTGCAGCTGGTTCTGCTTTGGTTATTATTGCAAATACGTGGGGAAGACTGCCTTGCAGTTTCTCTCCTCCCTGTTCTGGGGCCGTCTGCTCCTCATCTGCACTCACTAATTTTCACACCAATTTCCACTCTGGCTCCGGTTCTGACAAGGAGCCACAGGGCCATTTTTGCTGAAGAAAAACTCTGGGCGATTTGACTTGGGTGGTGTTCTTTCTGTGCAGGCCTCTAACTGTTCAAAAGGATCCGGTTCATGATTTGTACTGAAATTTGTTAAATCCTAGAAGGTTTTGATTTTCGCCCTTCTGTGTCTGCTGTGTCTTGTTTCTGTTGTTTCAGTAAATGCAGAGTCCAAATTGAGTTAAAGAAATTTTCCGACGCCGTATTTGGCCGAGTTTTACATTTTCATTGGCTGTTACGGATGGGGAATATTAAATAGCACAACAATAGCAATTTCAGATTTCGGAGCTCAACGGGGGTGATTTATAGCAACCTGAAGCTCTTACCATAATATTTTGTTAAATCCGTTTCCTCTTATTGTGCCTGATTTAATACAGACTCTTCTCTTCGGTCCTCCATTCCTTTGAATAACTGAAAAAAAGCTAAACGTGTGCGGGTTTGTCCCGCCTCTAATACAGAGATGAAAGGGGCCAATATGAAAGCGCCTTATATGTTAGAGCAATGACAGGAGAATGTTGAGTTTTCATTGCTGACCAGAGTCACTGACTCAGCTGGTTCTGTTTAAAAAGCTGGGTTGGAGGTTGGGTCTGATTGCTGGAAGGGAAAATGGGGGCCCCCGACTTACTGCTCAGAGACTCAATGTCATGTGTGCAATGATGATTGTAAAGTGAGTGGAAATGTCTGCCTTGCCTGGCACCCTGAAAGTATTGAGTATGTGGTTAATTTTATCATGATTCCCACCCCCTTCCCTCCTGAGTAGTTCATGAGTTCCCACTATGTGCCCAGAGCCAATCTAGTCTAGTACTTGCTCATTCAAAAGTAACTTTCAAGGGCTGGGGATGTAGTTCAGTGGGTAGAACATTTGTCTAACATGCCCACATCCCCAGCACTTCACACTACTGGGTGTGATGGTGGGAGCCTGAATCCCGACAATTAGGAGGATCAGGAGTTCAAGGTCATCCTCTGGTACATAGGGAGTTTGGGCTACACAAGACCCTGTTAGGAAGAAGGGGGCAGGATAATTTTTGCACTGTGCTTGCTGAGCTGAGATCTTCAGGCAGATCTTTATATATCAGCCCTCATCCCTCCCCTCCCCTGTTGTACACCTTCAGTTTCTTCTTGAACTTGTTTGGAATTTACTATGTATCTTCTCAGATTTGCACTCCTGTTATTTTGAATGTGAGAAAGAAAAAAAAAAAAATCTCAGCCCAAATCTTTGGTGCCAAGAGAGCAGAGACTCCATGTCCCCCAGAGGTGTTCCATACCCAAGACCTCATGCCATCACTGTCCCAGTTCCCTGAGAGGTTAATTCAGCTATGGACCTTGGTTATGGGATAAAGGGAGACTGGTCAAGACAAAGCCCAAGGTTGTAAGGTAGAAGGAACTCCTGATGCAGCTTACTTTTGCCAGAGACCTTTATGTTGCTACCGTGGCTTCTCCAAAATAGAGAAATCACCACCACCACCCCTAAAATGCCCACAAAGCATCCTCACACTGTTCAGGCTGTTACAGGCTTTAGAGAGCAGGGTCCTCCACCAGGTCACAAAGGAGCCAGTCTGCCTGGAAGTGCCTCAAGTTGTGGAAAGAGCCCGGGAAAGGCAGCAGGTACCTGGGAATCCCTTACCTAGCCTGCCCTTTGTCTCTGATGCCTCTGGTAATGGAGACAGACAGGACAGGTAAGCAGATGGCCCAGGCCATAGTCATAAAGTCTCAGTCTCGGGAAGTAAGCCACTCAACAAGGGGCAGCTTGGGAACCCAGCCCTGGGTCTCAGCCAGTTCCCCTCTCTGTGTAGTTTCTCAGGGCCCCAGTCCTACTGTCAAAACTGTGAAGTGGCTTGTTTTGCTCGCCAGGATGTGTTGGAGAACTATTCTCTTAAAGGTGGGACTGGCCGATTCCCGTGGGAATTTTTCTTATTTACTGCCTTAACTTAAGAAAAACAAAAACAACCACAATGGTGGCATAAACCAAAACACCCCATCTACAGCCCCCAAACTGAGAATGTGATGAGATGGGGATGGGTCAAAGGTGATCCCCTGAGTCCACCCAGCAAGGAGACCTGAGGGCCTGTCTTCTCTCTGCTGCACAGAACACCACAGAGCAGCAAAGATAATCCTTCTTTCCATCTGTGCTCACTGGACCTGGTTGGTATGACCTTTTAGCAAATATGAAGGGCACCAACCTGGAACAGGGTTACAGTGAGCAGAGGAGGGAGCAGAGATTCCAGGGATGTCTGTTTTCATTGGAAACAAAAGACTCTAGATAGGAAGGGGTAGTACTTGTCAGAACAAATGGTAAACTGTTCTGAAGCTTCTAGTGCATTATGATTTGTCTCTGAAATGCCCCTTTTGACTCATAGGTTTTCAATATTTCTGTCAAAGCTGGTGCTGCTGTTTTAGAAGGTTCTGAACTTTAGGAGGTGAAGAATTTCTGGAGAAAGCCGTTCATTGTGGGTGGGCCTTTAGGTCTAAAAGCTTGGCCCCACTTTCTATCTGCTTTCTGCTTCCTGACTGTGGATACAATGTGACTGTGGTACCCGTGTCCAGGGACCTCCAAAGACCACCAGGGAGCTGGATTCTAATGTAAACACATGAGGGTCAGTTTATTCTTTTGGACAAATTCAAACCTGAGCTGAAACCCTATTTTCCTAAAACCCTATATTCCAATGCAACAGAGGGAAAACCACCCCTGAGCTCAGGGGTAAGAGGGTTTTTAAAGAAAGTCTTGGCATTTCAGAATTGTGTAAAGGGGTATGAGGTAGTAATTCTTGGAAACTGTTGGTTAAACTTTAGGTGTGAAACCAAGTTTTAAATCTATTTGTTGTCAGGTGTGTTCCTGAGATTTTTTTTTCCTAGATTCTTCTTAGACCTGGGCCCTGCCCTCAGGCACTGAGTGGTCTTTCCCTGAAATAAAGTTTTGTAAAGGTAAATCTATGCCCTCACAGTGACCAGTCCCTCACAGTCCTGCTACCATACCTTCTCTGACATGATGGACTGTATACCCTTAAACTGTGAGCCAAAAATAAACCCTTTCTCCTTTAAGTGGCTTCCAGTCAGATATTTGGTCACATGAAGAAAAAGTAACTAATGTGGGGTTCTCAACAGAGTGATTCTTATTTTAATTTTTCTTTTGATGCTGGGGACTCAAATGCCTCCTACATACAATGCATCTACCAACTGAGCTATATATTCCAGCCCAACAATGTGAATCTTATTTGTGTGTGTGTGTGTGTGTGTGTGTGTGTGTATGTGTGTGTGTGTCCTTTTGGAGTAATACTGGCCATACCCCAGGGATATTTTTATTCTTTTACTTTCCCATGACCTCTTTTATTTTTTTAAGGGAAAGAATACTTCTTAAAAAAGAATTATGTGTCTTTGTGTGGGTATGTACATGTGAGTGCAATGCTCATGGAGGCCAGAAAGGAACATTAAATCTTCTAGAGTTGGAGTTACAGACAGTTATGAGCTACCTGTTGTGGGTGCTGGGAACTGAACTTGGGTCTTACTCAAGAGCAACAAGCATCTTTTACCATCAAGCTGTCTTTCGGCTACCCACAGACTCTTCTGATAAGTCCAAATTGTACTTCCTATCATTGATTGATGGGTTATGAGAATTATCCTTTCCATGTGACAGAGTGCTCGTTATAGATTTAGTGTGTACTGACACAGACCCGATGTCCATCATGACTGTGGTCACAGACCCATGCCTCAGCCCTGTCCAGTGTCTGGAAGTCCCCACTGAACCAGCAGGACCAGCTTTTCCTGTCTGAGTGGGTACTACACTCATCTATACAAAGGGGGTTTGTTTGTTTGTTTCTGTTATTATTGTCCCCTTAGGGTAAAGAATTATAGGCTGCCCATCTCTGGGCCTGAGAAAGGTGCTTCTGTTTGGGATCTACTATGTGCTGTTTATACGACTGAATCTGTGTGTTCTCTGCGTAGCTCCACTCTCTGGGTTCACAGCTATTCTAAAGAGTGTTGGTAGAGTCTGGGCCAAGGAAGAAATAAACACTCCGTGAATATAAAGCTGAGCTTGTCCTGGAAAATCCCAAGCTAAATGCTTTCAAAATTTATTTTTAGAAAGACAAAGGACCACTCACTGCACAAGACAGAAGATATAAAGTGGAGAAAAGCCACAGTCACCACCCCATAAAGTCATCAGCCATGATGTTGAATTTGCCTCTGGCCTCACAGCCCATTATAGTAGTCTAACATCTAACACTCGAGGTGTTTGTTTTTGTTTTGACTCTTGCTGTTTTGTGCATATTTCATTATGTCATTAAACAAGGTGGGAAAAACTCATTTAAAATTATTTTTTCGGCCTTTTTTGTTGTGGAAAATATCAAAACATTGTAAAAAATCTTAAATGTAGGACAAATTACAGGAACCCCACTCACATACAGCCACTTAGTGTTGGCTGATAATAATTGGTAACAATCATGTTTACATCCTTAAAATTTTAAATTAAATACAAATAGAAGCATCTTGTTGGTTACCTATTTACTGCCTGGTTTTGGTTCTTGTTTAGTTTTGTTTTTTGAAAACAATTTACAGATATATTGTGTGTGGGGGGGGATTCAGGTAAATAATTAAAAGTAAAAGGTATGTTTTTCAATCACCAAAATACCTTTTATTACATCTAAAAAGTTGAGTACCTAATGACCATTAACTCTGTAGTTGGTGTACAAGTTAACCTAATTTATCATTATTATTATTATTATTATTCTCTTTTTCTTTATTTTCAGACAGGCTCTTTTGTAGCCTAGGTTGGCCTCAAATTCACCATAAAGCCAAGAATGATTTTGAAATACTGATCCTTCTGCCTCTTGCATGCTGGGATAGCAGGTGTGAGCTACCTACCACATGTGGTTTATGCTGTGATAGGGACCAAACCCACGGCTTCAAGTGCATTACCCACAAGCCGTGCTCTTAATCCACCCTATAATTTATTTACTAAAGAAACCTGGTCATTTGCCCTTGTGTTTCCCACCATCTGGATCTTGATGGCTGCATTCCTGTGGCGTTATTTAATACACTCCTCTGGCCCTGTCGGTCCTGTAATTGGTGGGTAGATGTAAATGCCTGGTGATATTCAGGTTTGATTTGAGGAAGGATGGGGGGGGGTGATAAGAATACTGTTGAAGGGTGGGGCATCCTCCACAGAGTAAATGTTTCTTTCTGTGGAAGCAGTGTTGATTGTGATGGCCTTATGTGCCACTTTAATAGAGATTCATAAAATGATGAGGCTGTTATGGCTGCTTTTTCTTGAGAGCTGGATACTGCAGAATCCGCATCAGCAGCTGTTTGCTCACGCAGGAGGAATTCTCTTAATTCTTCCTCTTTATCTGCCAGTTTTCAAACTAGTGGGTTTGTTCTCAGGTCTGCCTCAAAGACAACCACTGAGTACTGTCTTCAGTACAATTATGACCTCATGGGATTAAACATATCTAGTATATTTCAACTCTCCCAAGTTATTTTCAGCAATGCTTGGGTCTTACCTTAAGCCAGTGGGCACTTTGTGGTGGCTTGTGAGTCCCTTAGACAGGACACCAGTCACGTATGATACTTTGTTTTCCCTGTGACAAGCTTGTCTAGTTCTGTGTTAGTCTATTTTTTGTTGCTGTAACATTACCTGAGATGAGGAAATTTACAAAGAATAGAGGTTTGTTTACCACACTGTTTGTCGTCATCTGGAGACTGAGAAAAATAAACATGCTACCTGGGTATTACCCTTTCTCTTCTTAGAAAGCCACAAAAGCCATTGGGGAGCCCCTCTCTTGTGATCTCAGCTAACCCTAATGGCCTCTTATGCTGGTTAGCTGTAGCTGTCGATTTGAAACAGCCTGGAACCACCTGAGAAGAGACCAACAGTGAGACAGTGAGACAATGCCTACACGGTGTTAGACTCCAGGCATTTCTGTAGAGGAATTCTCTTAATTAAATTAAGTGTTGTGGGAAGTTTCAGCCCCCTGTGGGTGGCACCATTCCCTAGGTGTGAGAATGGAGAAAGCAAGCAAGAGAGGGGAGACTAGCATCTTAAGTTCCTGCCTTGGTTTCTCAACCATGATAGACTATGACCTGAAATTGAAAGCTGAAATAACCTGTTTCTCCCCTAAGTTGCTCTATGTCAGTGTATTTTATCAGGACAGCAGGAATGAATCTAGAGTACTCCCCAAAGGCCTCACCTTTGAACAGCACTGACAGATGCTGGGGCTTCATGTTCCAACAATTGAACTGGGGGCGGGAGGGGCGGGGGTGTAGAATATACATTCAAGCTCATCTTGTATATTGTTAGAGGGAAACTATGTAAGAGACCATAGTCAATTATAAGCACCCCATTGATACCAACAGGCCTGTCCATGTACAGAACTGGATAATGTTGCTGTTCCTGTTCAAACTGAAGTGTGCAAGTGCCTGCCATGGTTTTCAATGTGACTCTAAGGCTACAGTATCATGACCTTGCTGAAAATCCTGCCTCTGACAATGACAGTCTAATTCACTCAGGTTGTCCCACAACACACCCATGGCAGTGTCAGGGTAAATGTGTCAATGCTCCCTCACACAGGCTGGTTACTGAGCAGGGTTCGAATGATTGTGGGTTTTCCCCTTGTCTTTTTGAGCTTTTGTTTGCTGTGTGAGACGGGGTGGCATTAAGGAACACCTTCGTAATAAGGACGTGATATCCCTTATTGGATATAAATATTCTCCATCTTTGGACATCATAAAGGTTGTGTTGGAATCTTTTTGTTGTTAGGAAGAATACTTCCACAGACATCTGTGCTCTGAATGTTTACTCCTGATCAGTTTTGTGGCTAGACTGTTAAGAGAGAAATGAGACAGCAGCCCGGGACATGTGCCCAGTGCCTTCTCCAGAACATTCTAAATTCATGGAAAGGCCTGCAGCTCTGCACTCCAATCAACATTTTCTTCATTATCATTAGTAGCAGAGCAGCTCAGGGCTACAAACAAACTCAGGAAGAATCCTTTCCGCCATCACTCCGGCCCACGGCTGTTGGCTGTGTTCTTGGACAGAGGCCCTTCTATTTTGAATTGTCTTTGGAGAGTAATGTCAGAACACTTAGGTTTTTTTTTGTCTTGTTTTTAAATTACATCTTATTTGTCTGTTTTGTGTATGTGAGGGGTGCCATGTTGATGTGGAGAACAACTTTTAAGAGTCAGTTTTCTCCTTCAGTGTCCCAGGGATTGAAGTCAGGTTCCCGGTCTTTGTGGCAGAGGCCTTCACCTGCCGACCACTCTTGTCAATCATTAGGATTTTCTCGCTGCTTTGCAACAGGATCTTGTTATGTTGTCGTCCTATCCCCAGCTCCAGTCATCCTCACGCTTCAGCCCTTCCGAGTAGCTGGGATTATAGGTGTCCAGCTTAATCTGCGAGGTGTTTTAATGTCCAGAGAACAGCCGCCCTTCGTTATATTTATTGAAATATTTTCTCATTTTTTATTTGCCTTGCAATGTTTATGGCATATATTGGAATTTTTAAACTAATTCCGTTTGTTGGTCTGTTTCTCTCATTGCTGTTGTGTGTGCTTGGAATATCCGGCTCCATCTGAGAGTTGTTAGCTGTTTTCCTGTGTGTGCTCCTACTTGGTATAAGACTTTATTTTTTCTCTACTTTTATTATTTTTCTACTTTTATTGTTTATTTCCTAACAAAATTGAAAAAGCAATACACATTTTCTGAAGTAATAAAAGCTTAGAAAAATATAAAAGGCTTCATTTATTTTTATACTTAACTTGTATGTGTGCATGATGACTTGTGTGTGTGTGTGTGTGTGTGTGTGTGATGAAACCCAGGGCTTTGGTCTGCTAGGGAAGTATTTAACCACTGAGCTATCCCAGCTCTGTAACCTTTTGTTAATTCTATAATTTATTATGGGAGAGGAGAGGTTCTGACTTGAAGGTCTTCCAAATAGCCGATCACCCCAGCTCCATTTGCTAAACAATCTGTTTTGCTCCCATGGTGTGTGTGTGAAATTTTTTGGTCCTGGGACCGCTCTTGAAAATCTGTTCTGTTGCCAATGCTTCTCAGCCATGCCGTTATGTAATTCTCCTTCCCAATTCAAGTTGCTTTCTTGTTATTTTTCCTTTTTGAAAATGCCTTTAGCTGTCCTGGCCTGTTTATTCTCCTAAACAAACAGGCGCATTATTTTGTCAAGTTAAAGCATCTGGGTGATGTATGGTAGAGAGCCAGGGCTTTCTTCTGATGCAAGCAGAGGTGTTTGGCAGAGAAGGAGCTGTGAAGTGGCTCCCCACCTCTGAGTCTCACAGCAGAAGTAGGAATTAGTCCAGGCACCCAGGCACCCAGCTGAAGGGTGCCTCCTAGGAGAACTCCGGAGAACAATGTTAAGTGGGAGGCTGTTAGAGTCCAGTATAGCAGTGTCCAGAGGTGAGTCCTTCAGGAGGTAACTGGACCATGGGGGCTCTGACCTCACCTGTAAATGAGCCCATAGTGGGTTGGTAACCCAATGCATATGGAAGCAAAGGCTTTATTAAAGAGTTCTCTCTCTCTCTCTCTCTCTCTCTCTCTCTCTCTCTCTCTCTCTCTCTCTCTCTCTCTCTCTCTCCCTCCCTCTCCCTCTCCCTCTCCCTCTCCCTCTCCCTCTCCCTCTCCCTCTCCCTCTCTCCCTCCCTCCCTCTCCCTCTCCCTCCCTCCCTCCCTCCCTCCCTCCCTCCCTCCCCCCCCTCTCTCTCTCCTCTTCTGCTTCTTGTCCACCATAAGGTAGGCAGCCTCCTCCACTCCACACTCCTAACACTAGGAAGCTCTATCTTATATTGCTTCCAAATGCAATTAAGTGAGCCATAGGGCCTGCCATGGATGAAACCTCTGAACTGATGGGCCAGAGACAGCCTTTCCTACCTCAGTTAATCTCTCTCAAGCATTTTGTTACAGCAGCAGAAAGCTGACTAATACAGCTGACTAACACAGGTAGCTGAGTCATTGGCTTTGTCACCCTTAAAATGGATTAATGTATCTTTCTTGGGACCATGGTTAGCTCCCTCAAGATAGAGCTGTTATTTTAAACAACAAACAGACAGACAAACTTGACCCAAGGTATGAGTACCTGTCTTTCTGTCACCAAGAGATGTCATGCAACCACTCCCCTGTGCAACCCTCACCAACATCCTGCTCTTGTGCCTCTAGAACTATGACTAAATGAGCATTTTTAAAAAAAATCACCTAGCCTTAACTATTTTGTTATAGCAATGGAAATGAAGTAAATATACCAGCAATCTTAGCCCCACTGAGCTATCATTGTATGGAAAAGTCACACCGTGCTTGAGTAGGGAGCCTGAAGAAGGAGATTTAGGGTAACCCGTATGTCCACCTCTGTCCAAACGTAGTAAATGGAAAGTTCCAGATGCAAAAAAATCATAATTTTAGGATAGATTTTATTACCATGCATTGTTAATTTTTTTGTATTTTAATCCTTCAATGCACTAAATTTAAAATTTTAACATAGGTATGTGTAGATGTAGAGAAAAATCATGCTGTAATATGGAATTTGGTACTGTTGTGGGTTTAAGGCATCTACTAGGTATCTTGTAAATAATCCTTTCGAAAAATACTAAGAGCTGACAAGATAGAGGTGAAGACCTCTGTCACCAAGACTGATGACCCAAATTCAATTCCTAGAACACAGAAAACACTATTTGAGCTGGAGAGATGGCTAAACAGTAATGAGCCCTTACTGCTCCTCAAAAGGAGCTACCCACATGGTAGCTCACAAAACCCAACTCCAGCTTCAGAAGATCCAATACCCTTTTCTGGTCTCTGCATGTACCTGAACCCCTGTGAATGCACACACACACACACACACACACACACACACACACACACAGAGAGAGAGAGAGAGAGAGAGAGAGAGAGAGAGAGAGAGAGAGAGAGAGAGAGAGAGAGAGACTGACCAAATCTTCTCAAAAAGAAAGTTTGAAAAGTGTGTGTGTCACTCCCTAAACATGTAAAAACATCCATGTGACCAGCAATAGAAACAGTGGTCAGTTGGTCCTTGGTTGTACTGGACTATGACCTGCTTTGTGAGATTCTGAAGTGAGACACAGAACACAAGTGTCCCCGAGAAGGTTTTGGGCTGTTTTGCTGGTTCTGTCTTGGGGTTAGTTTGGACCTTTTTTTTTTTTTTTTTTTTTTTACGGTACCCATAAGAACCCTGATTGAGCAATGATTGCTGTTTTTTGTTCTGTTCTGTTTTCCCTCTGCATCTTAGGGAAATGAGATCTGCCTATGAAAGGACCCAGATCCATTTCTCCCATGTTATCAGTAGGCTTTTCTAGTTTGCTCGTGGTGGTTTTCGGGGTGCAGATGGCTTTTATTTGTCTCGCTCAGTTACCAGTCTTCTCAGTTGTCTGGCTTTGCTTGTCTTGCTGTGCTCCGTCTCATCTTTACCGTTCATTCTTTGACCCTGCTGGAATTTGTCCTGGATGAAGCCATGACTCCTACATCGTCATCTCAGGTGACCTCCAGAACTGGTGTGGTGGCTGCTGACTATTATCAGCTGTAAGCTGTCTCCGACACCGGGATGCAGAGCTGTATCTACTTTGGGATGTTTTATATGCATTCATCTACTTAGTCGATTCACATGGAGTGTGGCTGTTTTAATTGCCCAAACTTTATAACATAGTTTTGTATCTGGTGAGGGCTCATCCTTCCTGCTTACTTCTTTCAGAATTTACTTTTGTTTTAAAGGTATGTGTGATGTTAATGTGTGTCAATACGTGTGTGTGTGTGTGTGTGTGTGTGCGCGCGCGCGCGTGTGCACACATATGCACAAAATCCTTGTCAGAAATCATCCTCCATCACTGAGTCTGAGTCTGTCAGTCAAACCCAGAACTTGCTGCTATGGTCAGTCTCCATAGCTGACTGCTCTGAGCAATCTTCCTCTTAGATTACAGGCAGAATAGGGCTGCCGTACTCACCTAGAATTTACATAGGTTCTGGGAATCCCAACTCTGGTCTTTTAGCCATCTCCAGAACTCTACTTTTAGAATATTTGTTTGTTTTAAAGATTTGCTTGTGTGTGTGTCTGTGTGTGTGTGTGTGTGTGTGTGTGTGTGTGTGTAGGCACACACATGAATGGAAGTGCCCAAGAAGGCCAGAAGAGGTATTCAAACCCCTAAAGCTGGAATGGCCACCCAATGTGGGTGCTGTATCGGAACTAAGGCCCTCTGGAAGATCAGCAAGTGCTCTCTTGTCACTGAGTCTTCTCTCTGGCCTTTTCTTTTAGAATTTGCATTTTTATAATTATATGACATGGATATATGTACATGGGAAGTCAGTGCTCATGCCAGGTTTGGGCCAGCCCACTGCTACATGCCGTATGTTCTGCGTTGACATTTAGTTAATGTGGGATTAACCTCTTTGTAGATCTTTTTTCCTGTCCACAGACATACTGTGCCTCTGTGGTCACTCTAGTGTCCCTTGTATCACTCAGACACCGTAAGCTTTTTCTTCATGTAAATATGTAATATACTGCCTTCCTTCCTGAACTGATTCCTAGGTGTGTTATATTTTGAATAACTAGGAGAAAATGAAATGGGATTTTGCCTTGCCAATGTATCTTGTATCTAGCTGCTGTTTTTACATAAGAAAGCTATCAACATATATCTTAATTTGTAGTATCATTTTTAATTGACACATGAAACCTTCACAGGAAGAATCACATGATGCTGGTGTTCATACGTGCTGTGTTGTACTCAAATTAGCCAAAGTGTATCAGTTTTCCTGGGTGTCCATCGCTTCTTTCTGGTAAAAACATAATCCTTTCTTTTAAACTTTTTAAATAGTGTGTGTGTGTGTGTGTGTGTGTGTGTGTGTGTGTGTGTGTGTTATGCATGCATGGATGGATCCAGAGGCCAGAGGACGCATCAGGTGTCTGTTCTGTCACTCCCCACCTTACGTTTTTGAGACAGAGTTTCTCACTAAACTTAGAACTAGGCTGGCAGCCAGCAAGCCTCAGCCATCCTCCTGTCTCTGCTCCCCACAGTGCTGGGGTTACAGACATGTGCAATCACACCCTGCTTTTTATGTGGGTGCTTAGGATTCAAATTAGGGTCCTCATGCTGTATAGCAAGCCTTCTACCCTAGGATCCATCTCCCCAACCCTTTTGTTTTAGCTTGTTGAGGGACTATATGTATATGTCACTGTCTATAGTCACTCCACTGTGCTGCAGAACATCAGAACCTGTTTATTCTACCTGGCTGTAACATAGGACCCCCTTGGCTGACCTTTTCCCACTTCCCCTCCCTCAACATTTCCAGCTCCTGGCAAACACTGTTCTGCTGTTTGCTTCTGTGAGATCAACTGTCTTACACTCTCCACATGCATGAGATCATGCAGTACTTGCCTTTCTGGGTCTGGTTTATTTCACATAACATAATGAACTCCAGTTCCAGCCATGTTGTTGTGAACAGTGGGACTTCATTCCTTCTCATTATGTTATTTATTATTTCATGACAGTTCTAGATCCTTCTATGGCTTCTGATTCTCTGGGAATTTATTTGTTTAAAGTTTTATTTTCTTACTTATTTATGCACATGTCTGCATGTATGTGTCGGACAAAAGTGTCAGATTCCCCTGGAACTGGAGTTGCAGACAGTTACAGGTATTTGTGAGCCACCATGTGGGTGCTGGGAACTGAATCCAGGCCTTCTGCAAGAGCAGCCAGTGCTCTTAGCCAGTGAGCCAGCTCTTTAGCTCCTGAGGACTTCTAAGCAAGTGATTACATATAAGATTTGATTTTTGTGTGTTAAAATTCAAATTATAAAGAGTATAGGTGAGAATTTCATTGAGTGAACAGAAAATTGGGATAAGGGGCCTATGGGGGATGTTGCTCACTGGTAGAATGCTTGCGTAGCATGCCCTGGGTCCAAGCCGCAGCACCACAAACATACAGATTACTAGCCTGGTATAGTGTTGTATGCCTATAATCTCAGATGGCTGGTTCAAGGAAGGGGGGGAAGAGGGAGGAGGGCAGGAGGGAGGGAGATAGAGAACTACTATTAAATAATTTTATGGCTCTTTTTTGAAAGGGATCTTTAAAAAATGCAGGCTCTTAAAATGTAAATATTTGGTCAAAAACTTTAATTTTCCCTTCTTTTTTAATAGAAAAGCCTGCTGTGAAAGCAAAATCGGTTTAATAAAAGCTGAAAATTGAACTTTAACAGAATTTAGTTTTAATAAAATGGAGCTGTTTACTCACTGACACTGGCTTTGCTCAGAATTAATATACAAATATCAGGTCCTCAGAAATATCTTAGAGGTAAAAACAGAAAGCACTGACCTTGAAGTAGGAGCCTAACACAGGCCAACAGAACTGTTAGCTATGAGTTCAGGTCCTGACTGTTGCCAAGACAATGTCACTCTTCTCTTCCAGCCTCAGTTTCCCCATCTGTAAAATAGGACAAGTAATAACTAGCTAATAGAGTGAGGAGATGAAGTGCCATCCACCCTCCTAAACTAGATCTCAACCATGAGCAAAGAACAATTGCCAGACAACAATGACTTTACCTGGCGTACTTAGGGAGCATGCATGAGGGGTTACTGGCATGAGCATGGTTTGGGGAAGTCTTCACCCAGCATGGATTATGTCTGCATGGACAGAACCATTCTATTAACTTCCCCAACCTATATACCCTAGAACCTCCTGACTAAAGCTATGTATGATCATGTGGAGTTGCATACAGATGGTTGGAGACATGTCTGGAATTTCAGGTTAGGGTTCATTGACTTTCCTTCTGTGAGTCAAAATCAACAGTCCACACGTCTGGTTGTGATGGGGTCTTCAAGCAGGCACAGCTTGTTATGCTACTGTTTCCCTGGGAAGAGTACGTTCTATAGCAGTTTCTGTGGGTAGTCTACAGAAAAGTGGTTGTCAATCTTCCTAATTGAGATTGTGGTCCTTTAATATAGTTCCTCATGCTATGGTAACCACCAACCATAAAATTATTTTCATGGCTACTTCATAATTGTAACTTTGCTACTATTATGAATTATAATATAAATATCTGATATCCTGATATGTGACCCCTGTGAAAAGGTCATTTGACCCACAAAGGGGTTGTGACCCACAGGATTCATCACTACTTCATCCAGCATGGCTTAGTTCTGGAACCTGATGCAGGTGGTACAGGAATGAAGAAACCAGACACACATACAGTAAAGCTGGTATTATGCTTGGTCTGATGGAGCAGTATCTACAACCTACTGGGCAACAGCCCAGATCCTTAGCACATTTAATGTGTATAACTCAGGGGTTGTGAGCCACAGGTTGAGAACTATAGATCCATCAATGCTTCCTCCAGGCATGGCTTAGTTCTAGAACTAGTTAGCTAGTCTCAGAGGAAGGTCTCTGGAGGGGAGCAATCTTAGGCTGTAAACATCCAGGAGGGAAGTATGGTTCTTGCTTTCTGTCAACATTTGCACACAGACCAGAGGAAGGCATTACCAATTCCCTGAGCCTGAACCAGGGAAGAATTTGCCAAATGCCTTGAGTCTGAAGTATTGTGGCCCTTGACATAGTATACTCATATCAGCAGCACACATTCACCCCAGGTTTCCTCCATCCCCATACATGAACAACTGTGTCTCTAGATATCCTAAAACTGTCCTATTGTGCTAAGAGACAGGTTTGACTGCTGGGATAGAATCTATGAATAGTTAGACTACATAGCAACACATTGTCCTCTTGGGTAAGTAGACAGGCATTGATCCAGCAGTCATAGGGTTTGGGAGACCCAGGTTCCCGTCCTGTGTAGTTAATGGATCTGAACTCTTCGGTGTTCCCCCGCTCCAGCTGCTTTAGTCACGTGTTCACTCAACCCTCAGAAAGCAAGAAAGAGAATGCAGGTAGGGAAGCACAGTTATCCTGTAAGAGTGCGCCTGGGGAACAGTATGTATCATTTCTATAGATGCCCAGTGGCCAGAAAAGTCATGTGCCCATACCTAAGTGCAAGGAAATATGGGAAATTTTATAAAAGAAGGGGGAAAGGTCCTCTGGGGACAGTTGCTAGTTGGAGTCCTGTTCACAGTAGTTGTATACTCAGTAATGCTGTCCTGCCAAGGGCCAACCACATATACCATGGTAGTAGTCCCAATTGGTAATACTGGAGCTGAAAACAGTCTTGTGGCCAATGGCACACTGCTTGGCAGTACAAAGAAAAAGAGATATGTCAATGACTAGTGATACAGTCACACTTAGCTACATCACAACTGGGATGATGTGATGGTAACATGGAACAGGCTTATGTATTTACTGTTCTTTTGCATCTTTACTCTGTCTACCTATTTAAATGCTTACAATGAGACAGCATGTGGTATAGGTTGGTGGCAGCCTCATCTGTGTGGGGCTTACCACACCTCTGGGTAGCTGAGTGATTGGCACTCACTGTCTCCCAGCTGGGCCAGCCTGTGACCCCGTTATATGGTGTGCAGGAGGTTGCTGGGGCAAGGAGGTCTTTGGATGTGGCATTATGTCTTATTTCACAGGAAGACCAGAAGGGATGTAACTGTGTATAACTGTGCTACCCAGGCCTCCTTATCTGTTCTGGGGTCTGGCTTTGGGAGGCATGGTATTTTGAGTGAGAAACGTTCCCCTGGGTTCAGATATTAAATATTTGGTCACCAGAAAGTGGTGCTCTTTGGGGAAGTTATGGAACCGTAAGAAGGTAGAGCCTTGCTGGGGGAAGTACATCACTGGAGGATGGCTTTAAGGTATTATACCCTGCCTCCCCCAGGTTATCTCTCTTTGCCATTCCCCCTCCCTCTTCTCTGTTGTGGAGGCAGAGTGATCAGCTCCTGCCTCCACACCTTCCCTGCTCATTGCCATGATGGATTCGATCCCTTTGGAACCTGCAGCTTAATGAAATCCTCCTCTCTAAAGCTCTGTCAAGGGATCTATCACACTAGTGCTAACACTTTTTCTAGAGGGAGTTGTAAACAATGTCTACTCCTCCTCCTAAGGTCCTGGTAACAAGCCAATGTAGGATTCACAGTTTGCTCAATGAGTTCGTTGGGCTTCCTTACAGAACATAGGTTATGGGTTACAGGGATGTGGGTGCTCCTGCCCCCCCACAAAGGGCCATACTGGAAAGTCTACTCAACAGGAATGAACGCTATCCCGTAGCTGCATAGATGGAGCCCTGCCCTAGTCTTCTCTGGTCTAGATACTCTTGCCCCACCCCAAGGCCATGTGTAAGTCAAGAAAACTGCATGTGACAGATTGTTTAAAGTGGCTGGAGAAAGAGTCAACAATCCCAACTGGAATAATCTTTCCTAAGTGGGCACAGCTGAATTCCCCAAGATGGTGGTTGATTGGTTCAGAGAAAAGTAACTAACACAGACTTCCTTTTCCTGATAAGTAGATGTAATAATTGCTAGCTATGACTTTGAGTCAGGTGTCTGCTACTGACAGATACTACTGACAGAGCTGAGTCTTGATCATCCGTGCCGGTTCCCCAATATCTGCCCTTAAGATGGATGGAAGGAGACATCATTTGGGCCCAGGCTTCATTCACATCCCCTAATGATACACGGTGCAATCATATTCCAGGCAGGACTTCTGAACCCAGGGATGTAGAAGATGCTTTGCGTGTAATCTTCTTAAACACTGATGAAGACCAGACAACAAAAGCTTCTTTATCCCTCAGGCCACTTCTCTAATTAGGAAAAACATTGAGTAAAAAGGTAGGGAGGAAGGGGCGCTGGGCAGCGTTTTTGGAGTTGGAAAGCTGTGTTTAGAACAAGCCAGTTCTGCCTTTAATTATCCTGTCTGAGTTGACTTTAATGAGCATCGTTGTTAATGCCTTCATTTCAAGAAAGGGAAAATGGTACTTTTTGCATCTGAGCATGTAAAACAGCCTGGTTCTTAAGCCACACATTAGAGTGCTGGCCAGAAGGTGAACTGACAACTGCTACCAGGAAACAGGAGGGTTCAGGCTAACCTGGGTCTCCCTCTTCCCAAGACCAACTCCAAGAACTAAATGTGTGGGAAAACAGAGCAGGTAGACTGGGCCAGCTTCCACAGAGCCGACCATCAGGCAGTCAGTCCATCCAGGCTGCTGTCACAAAAATACCTTTGACTGGTATGTTACTTTATCATCACTGAGACCAAATGAATATTGGACAACTTTAAGGGGAGAACCTATTAATTTGTCTCACAGGTTGAGAGGGCACAGTGTGCCCTAGTAGAGAGAGCATGACAACAAGAGCAATTGAGACCATAGCAGAAGGAAGGTAAGTGCTGGCCACAGAGAACTGGCAACCAAGCCAGGAGAGATGCTTAGCGGTTAAGAGCACTTCTGGCTCGTGCAGAGGACCACAGTTCCTCGAGAAGCTCACAACTGCCTGTCACTCTAGCTCCAGGGGATTGGACCTTCTGGCTTTTGTGGACACCAGCACTCACAAGTATATTCATGCACACGCATGTGCACCTAATTTTAAAATAAAAATAAAGTTCTTTAAAAGCAATAGGAAAGAGAACTACCAGCCTGGAAGTAAAGGGACTAGACCTAAGGTGTTATAAGCTCCACCCTACAGCACATAAGCCCCACCCTGGGACAACCTCTTCCTCTATTTATGTCCTACTTATCTTATAGTTCCAAAACCTCCCAAAAGACTGTACCTACCTGGAGACTAAATGTTCGAATACCATGACGACTAGACACTTTATAAACAATAGAAATCTGTTATAGTGGTTGACTTGTGGCTTCACCTCCATAATTAGCATGCAGTGTACAGTTCTGTGCATGTCATTTTTCTCAAAGCTGTCAGCTCTTTCTTTGGGACTTGGGTTCGCATGTTTTATGTCAATTGGTGATGCTTTCATCAATGTTTTAAGATGTGAGTTTAGGTCTGGGAATGAAGCTCAGTCGTAGAACACCTGTCTACTGTCACAGGGCCTACAGCAAGATAAATAACTAAAAATAAACACCAATTTCATGATTTTTCTTAGTTTAGAAAGAAAAACGTCACGAGTTCTTTAAAAATTTCTCTTATTGAAAAAAGAAGCATGCATGTAATAAAATTGAGAAATTTCAAAAGAAATTTAAAATCAACTATAATCTTGCCTGAGTTAGATTAGAATTTTATGTAGATATATAACTTTTAATTTTTTCTTATTTTTTCTCCCTTTTATGTATGTATGTATTTATTAGTGTGTGCCTGATGCGGGAAGGGAGCAGCTCTGTGCTGTGGTGCAGATGTGAAGGTCAAGGAACAACCTTGTGGGGTTGATTTTTTTCTTCTTCCTTTTTGTGGGTTCTGGGGATCAAACCCAAATCCTTAGGCTTGCTTGGCGTGCCTCTTTACCCACTGAACCCTCTTGCTGGCTTTCTTTATTCCTTTTGTAATTGAATAAAAGCATTTGTCACATCATAGTTTTATGCTATGTGAGCATTCTTTTCATAAATTTGTGGTTGAAATTTTAGGTTGTTATCCATTTATTTTTACTATCTTAACTCTGTGTGACTAATTCTGTGCACATTTTAAAAATACTGAATAAAATAACCCCCCACACTAGTGTTTATGTTTTTTAAAAAACACATATTTTAGAAATTTGGGGGTTAATATCTGTCACACTTAGATTGAATTGATGTAATCAATATATGTATACACACACACACACACACACACACACACACACACACACACACATTTTCCTTAAGAATGGACCCTGAACCACAGAGCAGAGATGATTGACAACATCTCTGGTCATTTTTTTTCCTTCATTTGAAGCATCAGAGAATTTATCTCCTCTAAGTTTGTGTCTAGTGACTGGGCTGTAGGAAGCCAACTTTGGTCTTCAGCTTCCTAAGGGAGGCTGAAGAAGGTTTCCATTGGAATGGAGGCCAGCTGGAAGTGAGAAGCTCCTTGCCAGTGGTTTGAGCTCAGAGGCAGTGACATCCTGTACTTTAAAAGGGGATTATCAGATGCCCACTGTGTGCTGTCTGTGAGCTTGATGATGGGGAAGGGTGAGAGCTGCTGGGTAGCAGAAACCAAATGTGCACTGTGATATGAGTGCACTAAGCCTCTCATCTTCCCTATCCCCGATTTTCTCACTGTAGACTGATGTGATCCTTCTCCCTGGTGCTGTGTGAAAACCAAATACAATCACATGTTCAAAATCAGCCTGAGTTGGCACTGGCCACTCAGTGGGCGTTCTCAGCAACTGAGGTGAACTGCGGATCCAGTGGTTGTTTAGTCCGGGAGACTGGGTATCTCAGAAGTTCCAGTCTGGTTCTGAGGTCCCATGGAAGTCTCAGAGAGAGGCTAGTCTTCAGTCTGTGTTGGAATCCTAAAGAAGCTGGCCCCATCTTCCATGTCCTTTTGTGTGGGCTGCCACCAGAAGGTATTGCCCAGATTTGGGGTGGCTTTTCCCACTTCAGATAATCCCATCAAGACAAGTCTCTCACAGATGTGCTCTGCTTCTTGGGCTTTCCTTGATTCCAGACGTAGTCAAGTTGACAACCATGATGAACCATCACAGGACCCCAGAAACAGGAGCCCTGGGTTTGTAGAAAGACCCCGCCTCAGATGGACAGATAGAGAGTGATGATGCATGCAGAGGTGTACACACACACACACACACACACACACACACACACACACACACACACACAAGGGCTCTTAGGGCAGTTGTTCTCATTTTATTGGTCAAGACCCCTTTGGGAGTCAAACAACACTTTCACAAGGGTCACCTAAGACCATTAGAAAACATGAGTATTTACATTACAATTCATAACAATAGCAAAATTACAGTTATGAAGTACAATGAAAATAACTTTATGGTTGGGGGGTCACTACAACATGAGGAACTGTATCAAAGGGTCACAGCATTAGAAGGTTGAGGACCAGTCACTGGTTTAGCGGGAATGCCTCGGGATTTGAGTGAAGCTCAGTTGGGTAGATTTCTTAGAAATGACCACAGAAACATTTTAAACTTAACCTAAAACTTGTCCTAAATGGAGGGAAGAGACAAATTGTTCACAGAGAAAAATACTTACAAACTGCATTGCAGTCAGATTTTCTTTGAGCTGCCAGCTCCCAAATAATAACACAGAGACTTCTATTTAGCTATGAAAGCTTAGGCTTATTTCCCAACTTGCTCTTAAAACATAAATAAACCCATTTATATTAACCTGCACTCTGCCATGTGGCTTGTTCCCTCTCTTCAGTACTGCACATCCAACTCCCCCAGTGTCTCACTGGCAAATTCCCCCACCCCTCAGGTTCCTCCCAGAGTTCCTATCTCGCTCCAAAAGTCCCACCTATCCTCTCCTCCAATCAGAATAAAAATAGTGACACATTTTTACACAGTGTGGTCAAATATTCTACAACACCATGTGTCTATCATAGGGCTTCTATCCATAATATATAAAGATCTCAACAATAAGGAAGCAGCTCAGTTCTTCTTGGTCCTTACAACCTCTTACACATTTGTGGGTGCCAATGCACACATGTGGAGGTCAGGGACCAATCTGTGGGTTCTACCCCTCCAGCATGTGGGATCAAACTCAGGTTTGTGTGGCAGGTATCTTTACTAGCTGGGCTTCTAACCCCATGGGGGGTTTTAGTTCACAGGATTGTGCCTTGAGCAGCATAAGGAGAGGGAAAGGGAAAGGGGAGAATTACTTTATTGCATCTGAATCTTAAGCCTCTGGCCAGATCTGAACAGAGGTGGCAGGAGGCCTCAGGGCATTATTTGTGTGTGTGGCAGTCTTGAACCACTTTCCAAGGCAGAGGCAATTGGATCCAGTTTGGAAGAGGATGTGGGTAACACATTTCAGCTTGCCTTGACTGTGGTGTCCTTTGTAGTCTTACACTAACATGGCACATGGTAAGTGTTTGCACATGAGCGCTGCATCTTTGGTGCTAATGGGCTTCAGGGCTACATTGTAGGTGGGTTGGGGTAAGGATGTGTGTGTGCCAACTTCAGCCAATTGAGAACTTGGGGCCACATAAGCCTGAGTGGGTACAGCAGAGTAGACAGGACTGTGTAGGGACCACACAGATACACAAGCTGCTCAAATCATTCAGGGCCCTTCAACTCCAGCAAATAAAAGACCACAGTGGCAGCCTGGTACAGGAGCCTGCAGGAGGGGCCTGCTACCATTCACTAGCCCTTATGCTCCCCAAACCCCGTCACCCCCAGGTTCTCAAGCCAGTTTCACTGAGCACCAGAGTAACAGGACTGATTCCCCAGTAGGACAGGTTGGGGAACACACACATACCCTGGCTGTGTCCCATGGGACAATTGGCAGAGCCATTTGCTGCTCTAATTCTTTTATAGACTGTTTGCCAGTTATTTAAAGAACGATTTGGCTGCTTTAAAACAAAGACAATCTGGAAGGTTTCTTGGGAACCCATGCTTTCCCAAGTCAACAAGAAGCAGGCTAGTGATGCTGCCTGGGTGGTGAATCCTAACCTCAGCTTTCTGTGAGGCCTTCAGTGCTAGACTCAAGAAAGCTATGTTCCAGGGATTGACATACTTAGAGAGAGCTGGGCTCCCAAGAAGCTCCTGGTCTTTAGAATACTGACTGTCCTGGGTCTTTTTATTTTTTAATCCCTCCTGGCTTAGCAATATGTCTCAGAAGGTAAAGGCCCAGGCCAAGCCCAGTGACCTGAGTTTGATCTCCAGGACTCACAAGGCAGAAAAAGATAATTGACTCCACAGGTTGTCTTATAACCCAAACACATGTGCCATGGCATGTACACATACTAAGTTAATAAATAAATGTAAGACTTGGGGGGGGGATCTTTAAATAAATTATCATCTTGGTTTGTAAAACTCATTTTGATAGTTCAGGATCGGCAGCAAATAGGACGTCATGATGTGGTTTAGGCTTGAGCCATCTCCCCTTTCCTGTCCCCAAGCTCACATTCCACGGTTCATGAGACAAACAAAGGGGCAGAGACTACTTTCTCATCTGGAGGTGGGGGAACCCACCAGGGCTGGACCAGCCTCTGCTGTGACTAAGATATAGATGTCTCTCAGGGCTGGAGACTGGAGGCATAAGCCTTGGGCAAGCCAGTGCAGGTCATGGATGGGGAAACAGAGGCATAAGTTGGTAGAGCCCAGCTAACTCCTGCCCAGGCCCTGAGGATACAGTTCTTTTGTGAAGCCCTGATCCTGTGTTTTGATAATTCTGGGACACTGTCAGATACTTGACCAGCATCAGACTGGGGTGGCAGACTCACAGTGCCATGATATAAAGCAAGAATGAAAATTCAGCCAACAGGCATGTGCCAGACAGATTGCTAAACTGTCAGCGCCAGAGCGGGTTGGCTATTTGATTGCTTACTATTTCTTACTTACTTACTTACTGTTTTGTTTTGTTTTGTTTTTTAAGACAGTCTCAATATGTAGAACTCTCCCTGTCTCTGTCTGTCTGTCTGTCTCTCCCTCTCTCTGTCTCTGTCTCTGTGTGTGTGTGTGTGTGTGTGTGTTCTACACATGTACTTTACTTACAGAATTCAAAGGCCAGTTTCAGACATCTTCCTCAATTTTTTCCCTGTTTATTTTTTTGAGACAGGGTCTCTCACTCTACCTAGTTCAAGATTGGCTACCCTGGATGTCCAGCAAGTGCTTTCTCCTGTGTGCCGTGGATCTAGAGTCAGGTCCTGATGCTTTCACAGAAAGCACTTTACCTACAGAGCCCTCTTCCCAGCACTCTGAACCCTGAACCTCCTTTTTTCTAAATAGGGATGAAGGGGCCTCCTCTGATAAGATAGACTTTTACATTCTAACCTCTACCTCCTCTGTGGCCAGGTCTCTTTGGTAGTTTGGAATCAGGATAGCTTCATGATCAAGTGCCTTGTGTCCCCTGACACTCAGAGAGCCCTGCATGTGGACTGATGCTTGGCTGTCAATATTTTAAAGCTCTTAATAGTTTTCAAACAAAGGCTCTCGCATCCTCACCTTTCAATGGATTCTATACACTTTCATCAGTGCATCCAGGTCTGATTACAGTTACTATTACACTATTAATTTATGGCATATGTCTTAACTCTAAAAATGCATTTGTGTGCTTGCCTATACTCCCTGCTAAGGGTCTGCTGCCAGCCTGACTGGAGGAGCAGTCGGAAAATGACTTTGTTCAAACCTATCTGTGCTGAGAAGAGGAATTATAATCAGGCTGCAGAGGGGGTTTATATGTGCAGAACCATCTTTCTTTTTAAGTGACTATCTTATATTTAAAAGGGGCGGAGCACGCATGTGTCTTGGTATATGCAGAGGTCAGAAAACAACTTTTGGGAGTCTGGTCTCTCTCCTCCATGGGTTCCAGGGATTGAACTCAGGTTGACCTGGCTGTCTTCATCAGTTGTGTCATACCTGATTTTGTGAGACACGGTCCCTCATGGGGCCTGGAATTCATTGATTCAGATAGGCTGGCCTGCCAATGAGCTCTAGAGATCTGCCTGTTCCCTCACCTTCTGCCAGCACTAGGGTTACAGGCACTCCTACCACTGAGCCTAGCTTTGACGTTGGGTGTTGAGGGCCTAAACTTGGGTATTTGTGCTTATGCGGCAGACGCTGAGCCATCTTTTGGCCCAGTTTAAAAAAAAAAAAAAATCTTTAAGTGAAATTCATATACCATATAGTTGACCCACTGGAAATACACTTCTCTATGATTTTTAGTAAATATAGATGGTTCAGTGACCACAATACAGTTTTGGAAAATTCCCCCATTAAACCCCAAAGTTCCTTCAGGCTCATTCCCAGCCAGTTTTCAATCCTTCCAAGCCCATACAGTTGCTAGTCTGCTTCCCATAAAGCTGTCTCTTCTAGAAACTTTATATACATAGACACCTAACCCTGTCTTTTGTGTCTGGCTTCCCTCGGTCAGCATTTCTAAGGTTTGCCTATGACTTGGCACTGAGTGGCAGTTCCATTGATGAGCAGTGCCACAGTTTACCCAGACACTTGGGTTGGTGCTTGGTCAGGACTCTTATGAATAATGCCAGAGTAATACGTTTTACTCTGAAAGTATCCCCTGGCTGTTTGGAGAACAGTAATACTATGTACAGGTCTTACCAGTGGCTTATTGAAGTCCCAGGTCCCCATTCCTGCTGAAGGATTTGAGCAACAGGAATATAGAAGATTGGCTTTATAAGATGCCTCCAGCTGCAGAGACAGTGACAGGAGGGATGAGTATAGGATCTGTGAGAAAACAGTAGTTATGGGTGGTTGGAGAGGCGATATAATCTAAAATTGCTCCAATGTGTCCTAGAGGAATTAAGAGCCACAGTGTCACTAAGAAAGCATGAAAGAAACAAAATGGAGGTTACTAAGAGTAAAACCTCTGCCTGGCCTGGGATGCTGGTGTGGAAGAGATGGCCTCATTAACAGTAACAGTACCTCAGCATTCACCTCCCTAGGGACCACTCAAGGCTATGTAGGGAAATGCTCTCGAGCCCTAGTTGCATATTTGAGTCATCTGAAACTCTAAGCCGTCTCACTGACTGAATCATGATGTCATTGATGTGGGGCACAGCCTTGGTGTGGGGAGGCAGAATGTTCCCAGGCTTTTCAGATGCTCAGGCAGAGAGTCACTGTTGTAAGTGCCCAAGCTAGAGTGCTCACTGGGGGACACCCAGAGACTTTGGATGCACGACGCTAGTGAACTCTCCCCAAGTGATGTATGTGCAGGCAAGCTCAGAGCTGCCCCAAGGTCACAGAGTTCTACGCAGATGTTCCTCAAAACAGCCTTCCTAAGAGCAGGTTCCAGAAGTAAAACCAGACATCTTCTCTCTTTTCTTTCCCCATTTTGAATGCACAGATCACTTTTCACAAACATTTTATCATCCATGTTGTTAAAAAATAAAACCAGACTTTCTGCATGTGGCTTATAACCCATATGGCTTACATCAAATATTTACAAATATGGATGCAGAAGAATTTAAAGATATTTGTGGGTAAGGAACCAGCTTATTAGTTGTACATTGCCTCCTCTGTAGTCTCCAGAGCACATGTATACATAAACATAGATAGGATACATATGATGAAGCTGTACCTATAGGGAAATGGCTCATCCCACTAAGACCCCAGCTTACATTGGAAAACTCATCTACACACAGTTCTCCTGCCCAAATCATTCCAGATAGTAAATTAAATAAACAGAATAACGGCTCGGCCCTTTCTCTCCTCCAGGTGTTCAGCTTTTGTACATTCCTGCCCGTGAAACTACATCTTTTAACCCTCACAGCAGAAACTTGAGGAGAGGGCCCAGAATGTGCTCCATGAGGATTTTTTAAATGGGACTGTTGCCAAGTGCCCAGGCAGCCTCAGTTCCTTGGGTGCTATTGCTTAGTCCCTGAATTTTTTGGTTTGGACTATAGCCGAAAGTCTCATAGGGGCAGGTGCCCCATAGGAGCCTGTGTCTGCATGCATGTGGCCCCTGGTCTTCTGCCAGGAGACTGAGACAAGTTGACTGAAATTTTTCTTTATTATTTTTGGCGGCAGAGGTGTGTGTGCTGGAGTTTGGAACACAGGGCCTCGAGCACCCTACCACTGAGCTACATTGCAAGCCTAGCTGGGGCATTTTTATTATTTCATATACTAAATATGTGATGCTATTTTTTTTCTTGTCAGAATTCCCTAAAATAATGCAGTTAAGAGCTATTTACATAGGAGTTTCATTGCATTAGGTATCAGAAGTCTCCTAAAGATGTGTTACATCTAATAAAGATATACCTAGATGCTATGCAAACACCACACCGCATTATAGAATGGACTTAGGCATCTTTGGGGTTTGGTATGGAGGTTGCGCTGGGGGGTCCTGGAGCTAATGGATATATATAGTCACCAAGGGACAACTACATATCAGACACCACCACCCTGCTTCCAGAAGGATTTGGATAAAAGATCACTGAGGTAGAGGGCAGAGACCTAAGACAGACCTTCCCAAATTCAAGTTCCCACCGTGCCATGTGATAACTTAATATTTGGGAGACAGACAGACAGAAAGCAAGGGGAGACATCTCCAAAGATGGGCTTTGGAATGTGTAGAACAGGCTGTCTCTGGCTCTACCTTGGACTGCTGTGCCACTTCAACCCAGGGACATGACCTTTCTGACTATCTGTGTCTTCTTTTGAAAAATACAATGTCTTCAGTGTCTTTGTTACCAAGATTAGATGAGTTGGAGGCTGCCAGAGCCACGGCTTCATCACACAGTGAGTGCCCTATACATGTTAGCTAGTAGTTTGGTGACCTAGGCAGCGGTGTAAGGTACGTGAAGGTTATCTTTGGAGATCCCCTATAAAAGCAACTGCAGCTTGTTACTCCTGGAGGCAGCCCCGGTGAATGCTGGGTTACAGTGTGGACAAGGCGTTCTGTGTGATCTATAGCTGGCTCTCCGGGCATTCTCTCTGCACTGCATCTTCCACCATGATAGGAGCCAACCTCACAGCAAGACATCTGTGCTGAGGACAGAGCATCTTCCTCCTAGGAAGGCATCGGGATTCTTGGCTGCTTTACACCACCCAGCTTCTCTGCTCGGAAGCCGACAATCTATCGGGCCTTTGCTGGTTACTGCACATGCTCCCACTCCACTGCCCTGGTTTTTAAACAAGCGTCTCACATAGTCTAGGCTGGCCTCAAATCCACTATAAAGCCAAGGCTGACCTTGAACTTGAACTCTGACACCCCCACCCCCCACCCCCGCTCAGTTTCCTGAGTGTTGGGATTACAGGTGTGCACTGCCACTTCTGTTTTGGACTGTGTTACGGATTGAACCCCCAGGGCTTTGTGCTAGACAAGCATTGTACTCACCAAGCCACATTCCCAACCCCAAATACATTCCTTCATACGTGCCGATTTTTTTCTTCTCTGCCTGCTTAGCCTAGGAAAGCTCTGGTATACATCTTCTGTATCCCAGATACGCTGTCACCAGCTCTGAGAAATTCCACAGGCTTTATAAAGTGCTTTGTGTAATGCCTGGAACACTGGCATTGCTTATAAGACTGACCCAGTGGCTAGCAGAGTGCATGGTAGATATATGGCTCAGAGGCAAGGCCAGCAGGTGATGGGCCTGGGCTGCCTTACTCCAAGAAAAGAAGAGGACCCAGCTATGAGATGTGACTCTCCTCACCTGAACACTCTGAAACCAGAACACCTCCCTCCCCTACACGTTTACTGTCAGGCATTTTAGGAGTGTCAGGGAAATTGGGAGATGGGTGCTGTTGTCATTCTGTTTTACAGATGAGGAGAGTAGCATCTCAAAGAGCTGGGGTCACTCTACAGAGTGCACATAACAAGATCATTCCCAGGACCTGCCCTTCTAGGCACATACCCAGCCACAGACTGCACACCAGAGTCACATCACCATGTTGAAAGCCAAGGTGAAGACTCCTGAGCAGACCCATACACATGTGAAGTGCTCTTCTTTGGCTGGTTTCTTATTTGTAAATGATGGTCAAGAGAGCTTTTTGTCCAAGAGGGCACTGAGCTGGGAGTGAACAGTATCCCAGGACCCCTCTTTCTGTCTGGTGATGAAAAGACAGGAAGAAAAATTGCAACACTCACTTCCAGGCCTCCAGGATCTGGCTCCAAAAACAGAAAAGTTTCATTACTGGCTGTCACAGGGATTTCATGTGGCCCCAAAGTAATTTCCCCAGAGAGAGGCAAGGCTCCGGGAGCGAGGGGTGGAGGAAAAAAATTATTGCTCACCCTGCCAGGCAACAGTGTCTGCATCCTGTGCTGGTTCAAGTTCAGGAGCTGCTGCTGAATTGGGGTCGACCTCTTCTTCCTCCCTCTCTTGCAAGAGAGACTCCTGGGAAATTCAGGGTCAGCCAGCAGCCAGGGTCAGCCCTGGGGTACCTTGAGAGAGCCATACCAGGGACACAGAGACAGGCTGGGGTCAGAGGCAGAGACTCTCATAGAGATCCACTGTGGGTGCAGGGACAAGCAGGCATTTTCACTGCTTTTCTGGGAGGGGCAGAAGCTTTGAGATGAGACCTAGATCTGACTCCCACCTCTGTTAACTTCCATCTCTGGGGCCCTGAGAACATCATACCCCTTGCAAGTGCCACGCCAGGCTTCCGTTTCCTCAACAATGAAGTGGAAGTATAGATGATGTGCCCTTCTAAATGGCAGTTCATTTCAGATGGGATGCCTCCTACTTTTTCCAGAACCCTGAGCAGCATCTTGCTTCTTCCCTAAGTACCAGAGAGGTGTACAGCCTGGTCTCTAGGCTGGATACCAGGAAGAGCTAAGGAAGCACCCAAGGAATCGACTCCAGAGGGACACTTGCCTCAGCCTGAGACTATCAAAGAGGAAGCATTGGGATATAAATTATGGGTGCCTTGTCAATCATACAACCACCAAGTGGCAGATCTCAATGTCTAGCTTCAGGCCAGGGCGTGCTGTCCTAATCCCTTGGCCTGATAGAACCATCTGTCCTGAAGGCCTGGGCCAAGGAGGCCCAGGAGGCTGCAGAGCCCAGCAGTAAAGAGCTTGGCCACTGCTTCCCTGTTTTGTGTTGTTGAGTATCTTTGTGTAACACAGCAAGTCCTAGTACACGTATGTACACGTATGTAGGTAGATAGTGAGATATCCTCTCTGCAGAGCTGGAAGGATGAATACTCATTTTTTTCCGAGCTGCTTGGACAAAACAGCACAGTTTGGGTTAGAGATGCTGAGAGGAAATGAAATCAGTTCTCTCCCAGTCCAGGAGACTACAAGTGTCTCAGCATTGAGGCCTCTCTCCTTGGTTAGTAGGTGCCAGTTCCCATTTGTCTTCCTAGAAATGTGGCTCTGTGTGTATCTGGACTGTAATCTCTTTTTTTTTCTAAAGATACCAACTATATTGGATTATAGCCACCCTGGGGGTTTCCATTTACCCTAATCTGCTCTTTAAACAGCTGTCTCCAAGTATGGTGACATGTGAGGTACTGGGGGTCAGGAATTCAATTTAAGGGGGCACAAGTACATCCATACAAAGGGTTAATGGGAAGAATATGATGCCATAAAAAATAATCTCTATGAGTTCCTAGCATCCCAATTCTGAAATGCTTGAATTCTTCAGAGTGGTAAAAGTGCCTTTGTATGCTAATGAGACATCTGGTGTCTCAGGGCCCTTAGCTTCAGGATGAGGCTGGCACCAGAGGAGCCAAGGCAGAATTAGATGAATTAAGGGGTCCAGACTTTCAGCCCCACTACTAGGGAGAGGGAGCTGGAGACTGAATTCAGTCCCCATCAATCAGTGATTGAACCTGCTAGGCCTGGTAGGAAGCCTTGATAGGAACCCCAAATGGTGGGGTCCAGGAACATCTAAGCTGATGAGTAAATGCGTTCGTTCGTTTATCAGGGGAGTGGAACACTCCTCCAGGCCTCTTCCCTGGACTGTTCATTTGTCCCTTACAGGAAAGTATATACATGTATGCATATGCATGTGTGCGTGCGTGCGTGCGTGTGTGTGTGCACGTGTGTGTGCGTGCGTGTGTGTGCGTGTGTGTGTGCACATGTGTGTGTGCGTGCGTGTGTGTGTGTGTGTGTGTGTGTGTGTGTGTGTGTGTGTGTGTTGCTGGGGATAGAACCCAAGGCCTTGCATATGTTAGGCAAGCCATGTCCCACTGAGCTACATTCCAGCCCAGCTTCTCGTATTTCCAATCTTTTTAGCGAATTTCTTATCAACCACTATGTTTTACCTTCAGGAAGTCTTTGCTAAAAGGCTTTTCTCCCCATTCCAGGTTCAGTGTGCTCAGCTATAGAGAGCACGTACTTCCACTAACAGTGTGGGCCTATAGCCGGTGTGAAGGAAGTTAGCAGCTCTAAACAGCACGTCCTGGAGACTGAAAACCTAAAGTGAGGCTCACAAGGACAAGTCAAGGTTAGGCGAGGCTGCTCCTTTCCACACTGTCCAGGGAAGGAATCTCCCTTCTCTTCCCTCTCTCTCCCCTTCCTCTCCTCTTCTCTTCCCCTCCCCCCTTCCTTGTGTGCGTGTGTGCGTGTGTGCGTGTGTGTGTGCGCGTGCGTGTGCGCGTGTGTGTGACCCAAAACAATCTTCCTATTCCGAATTCCTATGTCAGAGCTAGGGGATTGGCTCAGTATTTGAGAGGACCTGTTGCAAAGGATCCAGGTTTGATTCCACACCCCCACAGGGAGGTTCACAACCTCTTTGGGTATCAGGCATATATGTGCTACACATACATGCAGGCAAAACACTCATACACACAAAATAATAAAATAAATCTACATTTTTAAACTTGTTACCTTAATCTTTTTCAGTCATGTATACCATTTATTCAAGGCTCTGAGGATCAGAATGCCAACACCTCAAGCCTACTGTGAAACTTTACTGTGGCAGCTATGTTCCACACATCCTACATGTGAATAAGTTCCATTGCCCAAATGAGCTTTCCAATAGCATCCTGAAGCAGACCATACCTGCCAGATAACATTAGAATTGGTCCTGAGCACGGCAGGTGAGGTCCTGCTTCCCACCAGCCAGCCATACTGGCTCTGGGCTCCTTTCTTCCACACCTCCTCAACACCTCACACTTCCTCAGCACCCCACATTTCCTCAGCACCCCACATTTCCTCAGCACCCCACACTTCCTCAGCACTCCACATTTCCTCAGCACCCAACACCTCCTCAGCACCCCACACCTCCTCAGCATCCCACACCTCCTCAAGTACACCACAACTCCTCAGCACCATACAGCTCCTCAACATCCCACACTCCCTCAAGTACCCCACACCTTCTCAGCATCCCACACCTCCTCAGAATTTCACACCTCCTTAGCACCCCACACCTCCTCAGCACCCCCACACCTCCTCAGTACCCCACACCTCTTCAGCATTTCCAGTTCACTCACTGGCAGTTCATAAACTGAATTTACTTTGTCATCAACTAGGCCAGGGTTCTGCTTCACTTCTCTGTCTGAAGAGCTCTGCTCTTCCTTCATAGCCCTGCCATCTTCCTGCTCTGTGCTCCTATATATGCTGCTCACTCCTGTGCATCTACATCAACACATTGGCATCTGTTATACTTGTCAGATGTTGACTGGCTCCCAGAGTGAAGCTCTGCTTGCTTCCTTTGCACCCACTGAGCTACACATGTGCATAGGGATGCATGAGTATTTTCATCCCTGGGTCCCATCAAATCAACCAGATCATTTTCTTCTCATCTCACCCAGAGCCCCTACTTCCCAAATTGCCATGGGAAAGAACTATCCAATACAGCTTGTCTCTTTCTCAACCCCTGCTCAGAGATGAGGGACAAGCTCCACATCCCTCACGTGCCTACACTCCTGGGCACACGTGAGGTGGACAAGCCTGGGCACTGACAGTATGGGAGAATCAAGCTCTCACAGCTGCCTATTTTAATTCCCAGATCTCAGTTGGTCTTTTCCAGGGACCGTGGATGGAGTGCAACCAGTGTCATTCATATACTTTTGAAATAAGGACTGTTTCTAGAATTCTCGGCACCACGCAGCAGAATTGCAGTAGGCAGGGTTGCAGATAGTGGGGGCACTGAGATGTCACAGTGCAGCTTTGTTAACTGCTTACGTAGAAGAAATTCCTCAGCAGGGGAATATTAAGAAGTCAGCTCTGGGAAACAGAAAATGAATGCCTTCTGGCTCCATGTATCTGGCTAACAGCTCATGCACAAATGTTGAATGTTTTTTAAAATTCAACTGGTGGCATGCACATGTGTCCCTCCAGGTGTGCACAAGTGTAGGGAGTACCTAGCTGACTTCCTTTGCTGAGCACTCCCATGGGAAGTAAGCCTACCTGGATGAGGAATGAGAAAGGGTAAGCCTAGCAGTGAGAGCAGCAAAGATGGCACCAGAGTTTCAGCCTGGGGTGTAGTGAAGTGAGAAATAAGGTAAAATCCAGGCCATAGCATGAAAAAGGGATGTAAGAGCCTCTCTCTGAGACCCTTTGAAGGGAGACTGAGATACTTGGTGTCATAGTTGAGGTATTTATTACTGTGAGAAGACACCATGACCATGGCAACTCTTATAAAGAAAACACTTAATTGGGGTGGCTCTCTTACAGTTTCAGAGGTTCAGTCTGTGATCATCATGACAGCATGGCGGTATGTAAACAAATGGGGTGCTGGAGTATCTGAGAGTCCTACATCTGTCAGGCAATAAGAAGTTGACTGACCATCACACCAAAGGAAACTCGAGTAAAAGAGACCTCAAAGCCCGCCCCCACGGTGACACACTTCCTCCAACAAGGCCACACCTCATAATAGTGCTACTCCCTGAGTCTATGAGGGCCAATTACATTCAAACCACCACACCTGGATAGTACTCAGTAGGCAAGAGGAAGCCCTGGAACATGATGTAGAAAGAGGACCATGCAGTCTTCTTGAAGGTTTTTCTGGCATCATCATAGGTAACAAGTTGAGAGAATAGTAGAGGCAGAGTCACAGTGCTTAGGACCAGGAAGGTGAGGGAGGGTTATCCAGCACCCTGGGGGTCCCACACATGATTACTGCAGAGTTTATATCTAGCAAGCAGTGCCTATGTCTCTTTGGGAATTGGAAAGAGTGAGGACGTGTGCCCACTGGTTGGAGAGACACTGGCCATACAGTTATCATCCATATCACTGTAGGGAAGGACTGTAAGGGCCTAAGGGAAGCAGACAATGCACAAAGCAGATCAGTGGGGCAAGGGGAGAAGAGGCTCTTGCTACTTAGTGTGGCACAGGGGAGATGCTCAGAGTTCTTGCTGCTGTGGTTCCAATCCAACCCATATCATCTAAACCCCTGTTGTGCTCTGGAGACTCAACCGAGTCATCCTTCAGGGCCTGATGGGAGGTGCTTAGGCCACAAATGACTTGATGGCCCCTTACTGGAGAGAGTCCTCACACTCTGGGGACTGGATCATTACCTTCAGAGTGAGGAGTTTAGAAGCAAACCTACCTGCTTTCTCTCTTATGAGCCACCAGCTTCGCTTACATTGTTCACCCATGCTGAAGTAGCACGTGACCTTCTCCAGATGTGGCAGCCTAGTCTTGGACCTCCATTAGAAGTATGGGCCAGAATAAACCTTTCTTTATGAATTACCTGGCTTTGTATATTCTGTTAAAGCAACAGGAAACAGATTAAGGCACTTATTAGATAAACAGATGAATCTTGACACCCAAGTTGGGACTTGGCAGGACTGAGAACTTGACCTTTCTAAGATCTGTGTACATATAACCATCCATGTATAGAACTCACGGTAGATTAGGGAGGGGGAGGGAACAGGCAGTGCTGTGGCCACTTCTGTACACTATACACCATTGCCTATTGTTTAAGGCAGGGTCTCATGTATCTCAGGCTGATTCCCGACTTGCTGAGCAACCGAGGGTGTCCTTGAACTGATCTTCCTGCCCCTCCCTCCCCAGGGCTTGGTTTCCAGGTGCATGCCATCACACTCTGATCCACATGGGTTTCTGGAACCTGCTGGTTTATGTCTGTTACACTGTAGACATGGTACTAAGCCTCTCTGAGCTGCATTTCTACCCGCAATATAGGGATAATAATCTCTCTTGTTTGTTCTGAAGTTCATTGAGAAAGTGTGACTCTGTGTGGGGGTGGGGCAGACATTTTAGGAGAGGTCCAGGGAAGGGCCTCTGAGAAGGAGCTGGTGTTTAGGACAGTGTGGAGGGAGAGGGACAGTTTTAGTGGGGAGTGTGGTGGCATCTAGGGGATCTAGCTTTCCTCCTTCATATTGGATCTAATTTGTACCTCCCAGCTCCTGCAGTGGGCTCCAAGGTGAGCTCACCACCCCCTCAAGGATCAGATCCAATATCAGCCAGACCCTCCCATCTTGCTGAATGCAAAACTCCTTCTTTCAAGTTCCAAAGTAGGACAGGAGGCTGGAGGAGCAGGTCTCCTGGATGATGGCTCACAGGTAAACAGGTGGCAGAGTCCAGTCTGGAAGTCTGGTAATTTTAGGTTCACAGGCAAACCAGCTGAAAGGCCTGACCCCTGCTTACGCACAACATCCTGTTAACAATCCCCTGCCAGAGAACACTCCCTAAAGCTGATAAACCAACATTCCCACATCATCTCCCAAAGCCCAGAGCTCACATTCAGGTTCACTTGGTGCTGTACCTTTTGTGGACACTGTGAAACATGTGGACCCACCAGTACAGTATCACGTGAACACAGCAGTTTACACCCTAGGGAAGAATTCCCGTACCCTGCCTACTCACCCCTCCTCCTCTAACCCCCTGGCTTCTATTAACCTTCTCACCGTCTCCATCTTTGGGTTGTACCAGAACAGCATCTACAGCACGTGCCCCTTTCAGATTGTCTTCTTTCACTTAATAGTTGGTGCTGACATGTGTACTATGTCTCTGTGCAGTTTGATGGTTCATCTCTTTGGGAGACTGAATAATATTCAGTACTATTTTATGTCCTGCATTCCAGCCAGCAATGGTGAGAGTTGGTTCATGCATTACTGTATAAATATTGCGATATTGTGTAGTCGTTACTGTCCTGTGCTGCTGATGAAAACCTGAGAAAGGCAGGTTAAAGCTGGAAGGGTTTGTTTCCACTTGGGCTGAAAGGGAATACCATCCATTATGAGTAGGAGTGGTGGCAGGAATTTGAGGCAGCTGGTCACAGTGTGTCAGGAGGTAGAGAGAAATGAATGTTAGTACTCAGCTCATTTTCTGAGTCCAGAACCTCATCCTCATCCCCTTGGAATGGTGTCACCCACAACTATGATGTGTCTTCCTGTTTCATTTGAGCCTCTCTGGAAAAAAATCCTTAAAGGTACACTCAAAGGTGTGTCTCCTAGGTGATTCCAAACCAGTCAATCTGAACTACCAGATCTGTGGCCTGTGCCAATTCCTGGGGAGGACTCTGTTTCCTTGTTGATTGGAAGTGTTCTTTGTATATGTGATTGTATATGTGATTGTATATGTGATTGTATATGTGAAGCAGCTGTCCTTCATCAGGAGTGCTTCCCACAGGTTCTTTCTCCTGGTCTCTGATTCACCCAGCAATCTCATTGTAAATGGCTGATTCAGATCAAGGCTAATAGGGAAAGAGAGAGGGGTAGTAGTGGGCTTTGTCACCTAAAAGAGGTAGATGTTATCAAGGATGGGATGTACACCCTGAGCCTAGCAGGTAGATGGGGTCCTGTCTTAGTTCTATTGCTGTGAAGAGACACCATGACCATAACAACTCTTATAAAGGAAAACATTTAGTTGGGGCTGGCTTACAGTTCAGAGGCTAGTCCATTATTGTCATGGCAGGAAGCGTGGCAGCGTGCAGGCAGACATGGTGCTGGAGAAGCTGAGAATTCTATACCTTGATCCGTGGGCAGCAGAAGGAGTCACACTGTGAACTGGGCATAGCTTGAGCATATATGAAACCAAGTGTGTAAGTAACAGTGACGCTTCCTCCAATAAGACCACACCTACTACAAGGTCATACCTCCTAATGGTTGTTAAATAGATGCATACCCTACCAGATGCCACACAAGAGTTTATTCAGGGGAGTTGCCAAGAGAGAGAGGAGAGCGAGGGAGCTCCTTTTAAGAAAGCGGGTGGGTGCAGATTTCCGCAACCACACATAGGGCTGTGCCCTCCAATACACAGTGTTCTGCCTGCGCGTATTGGGTCTACCACATGGCTGCTATGTGCCATGAATCATTACATCTCACCCTTACGTTTATTATAAAAATAAAGCCGGGTTTATGTAAGGGGGGGCAGGGGGAAATGGAACAGGGTTGATGGATCTCTTAAGGCTGCTTCAAGTTGTCTTATGGGCGAAGAGCTGTATTTTCTGGCCGTTGGTTTGCTGGGTTTTGTGGTCCAGTCCTGCAGTCTGGGTAAGCTTACGGCATAGGATGATGGATTCTAATTTTCTGGAGCTCAGAAAAAGTACTGAGTTAGTAAGAGAACTTTGGGAAGTGACACATAGTGAGGGTCTCTGCTATTACAGGGTCTGGAGCCAGATTAAGGAAAAAGAGGGAGAGAAAGAAGGTCGAAATTGGGGCGTGTATCTATGCTTTAAATAAACCTTAAGGTGGCTGTTTTGTGTTTCTCCCTTCTGGGGGACTCCAGCTGCACAATAAAGTTCATGGGTCTCTGCTAGGTCTGAGATGGGAAGAGGTTAAAATGTCTCCTGTTTTTGTTTACCCATTGCCGAGGTTAAAATGGCTTCTGGTTCCTTTTCTTTGGTCCTGGGGAGCGAAGGGGGAACAGTCTGTTTTACCTGTATTGGCTCTAAAAATGGCTCCTGGCTCCTTGGTGATCAGCTGTTTTCCGATGGTAAGATTGCAGCTGGAGAGTTAGTCTGTGGGGGAGGGGAAGGGCAAGGCGAAATACCTCAAAGCTTTTGTGTTCTGTAACCATAACTGGCTGGACTCTGAGAAGCAGGCTGGAACAGAAAACCTAGAGGCAGGAAAATTTAAGGAAATGTGTGTGGGTCTGGAGCTGACAGGCTGAGCAGATAGCAGCAGTAGCAAGGGAGTAGCTGGTGAGGCTGGATTCAGGCAAATGTGCTGACTAAAAGAAATGAAATCTCTTATTTTAGCTAAAAATCTCTTCCCATTAGGGGTATGGGCAGGTCGGCATGACCAAAAGTGAGTGGGTGCCAGTAAGCAGGTTATAAAATTGCTTCTGGCTAAGACCCTCCTTGGTGTATTGTAATTCTAATAGAGTCTACAAATGGGACAGCCTCAGCTCCCAGAGTGTGCTACCTTTGTCTCCTGAACTATCTCTGCTTGAGTTCTAGCCTGATTTCAAACTCACCTTCACTCTTGAGAAGTTTCTGACAGAGGTAACAGGGTATAAACTTTTACTGTCTTATCTGTGGATCTGGTCGTGTGGCTAGAAACAGATGGTGGAAGAACATAAAACCGGAAGAGAAAGTTTAGAGCTGAGACACAGAAAGAGATAAGGGAAAACTCTTTCCATCCGCCTATATGCTTGCAAAAGTTAACTACCGTAAAGTATCGGTGTCCAGCAAGCCGTTAGGTGGCTACTTTGAGTTATGATCTAAGGGATACTAAAGCCATTTCTTTATGCAAAAATGGATAAGCTTGGTGGTGTCTAAATAAGGCAAAAAGCTAAGTGGCTTGAAAGTCTCAGAAACGCATCTTAGAGGTGAGGATGGAGAGACATTTTTCACTGGCTTATTTCCCATTATTGAGGCCCAGAGGGGAGGGATTTTACTGCTAAACCTGGGTTGTCACCCAGTCAACAAGTGGTCCCAAGGGCACAACGCTAGCTGCTGCTAAGTAATCGTCATTTCTCAGCAGTAGGCATTAGGATACAGCCAAAAACTATGCTAGCCACTGTAAGGGTGGGCACACAAACCACGCTAGCTATCACTAGACACTTGTCAGCAACTATAATAGGCATAAGGCAGAGCCCGAACCTAAAAACTCTGTAGTTCTCATGAGCGAGCATATAAACAATGCTAAGACGCCACAGGCACTGTCAGCATCTGGAGTAGGCATCTAGTGCAAGCTGCCAATAGGAAATCATTAGCATCTACTGTAGGCGCTAAGGTGGAGCTCTGAGTGTCCGCAAATAGAATCCAAGGATCCAAACTGGGCTTCCATAGCAGGGAAGGCCAGAAATGAGTGTCGGGTGAGAAGGAACAGCTATAACCAATGAAGATCGTGGCTGGGGGTGGTCCTCCTCAGGACTAGATTCCTACCAGAAAGCCGGACGATCAACGGTCTTTTCCGGAGACAATAGTTCTCATTTACTCCGACTGGAAAGGGGAAAACTTACCAATGGTAGCCGTTGGTGTTTGAATGAGCTGCGGTGGGGCAGATGGAAGGTGGTCTGGTAGTGGCCCCGGATCAGGATCTCCTAGAGCTTGTGTGCACCTAAGTCTAGGAAAGAGCCTATCTGAGTCACAGCACCATAATGTTAATTACATGAGAGATAGACACGTACTCTACCAGATGCCACACAAGAGTTTATTCAGGGGAGTTTCTGAGAGAGAAGGGGAGAGGGAGAAGAGAGAGTTTCACGTGGCAGGCAGCTCCTTTTAAGAGAAGGGGTGGGCCCCACTTTACGTAGCCATTCCTAGAGGCATGTCCTCAATATGTGGTGTTCTGCCAGCGCCCTGTTGGGTTAACCATGAGGCTGCTATGTGGCGTGAATCATTACAGTAGTGCTACTCTATGGGCCAAGCACTCAAACACATGAGTCTATGGGTTTATTCAGACCACTACATTCCATTCCGTGGTCCCCATAGGCTTTCAGCCATAATATAATGCAAGATGCATTTAGTTCAACTTCAAAAATCCCCCATAGTCTATCACAGTCTCAACAATGTTTCAGAGATTCATGCAGTCTCTTAACAGTAATCCCCTATAAAATCAAAAATCAAAAAACAGATTGCATAACTTCCAACACATAGTGGCACAGGATATCCATTATTGTTCCAAAAGGGAGCCTAGTGAGGAAACACTGGACCAAAGCAGACTGAAAACCAGTTGGGCAGATTCCACACTCTGCATCTCCATGTCCCAAAGGTTTGGGGTTTTTGTTTTGTTTTGTTTGGGGGGGGTTATTTGTTTGTTTGTTTGTTTGTTTTGTTGTTTTTATTCTTTCCTTGTGTTGTGGTACCTTGAGGATATAAGGCAAGCAGTCTACCACTGAGCCACATCCCAGACCTGGTTCCTAAAGTTTATTCCACTAAACCAAAAATTCTACAACAGCATCAAATAAAGGCCTGGAAATGTCCCTTCAGTACCCTCACAGTGTAGATAGAAGGACAGACGGTGTCTGTTCCTCTCATGTTGGACTCAGTACCCTACTGATGGAGTCATCCAGGAGGTGAGTCCAGAGAGGTGTGTCACAGCTAACTCCTGCCCTCAGGTACCTGTGAGTAGGCTCCAGCTAAAAACACCACTGTCACCATGATTTGGGGAGATGAAAATGGCCTCCTATCTCAGTTGGCTGATTTTCAAAGCATCTTTGCAAATAAAATCCGAGTACAGATAAGGAAGGAGCTGGTAATGGGAGGCAGATGCCCTGTGCTCTGCATCCTGCTTTGAAATGGCACATGGCCTCTCTCGTTCATCTCAACCCTCCTGGCATCCTGCAGGACCTGATCTCTATATCAGTTGAGCACCCACTGCATGCCAGACATATGCTAACTCTTCCCATGGCTGACATATCATTTGATTTCTATCCAGCTCACCAGAGCTCTGTGGTGTCAATATTAATATCCTTTCTGGGCAGATAAGGAAACTGAAGCCAATATGAGCCTAGGAAAAGTCAGTGCTATACACAGGGCTGTTGATTTTATAAATTGTTTCACATTCTTCTCTCTAATTCTGTTATGCGATCATTGTGTGTGTGTGTGTGTGTGTGTGTGTGTGTGTGTGTGTGTACACGTGTTCAAGTATGTGTGCATGTGAATGGGGACAAAGAACAATTTTGGATGCCTTTTTCCAGGCACCATCCACCTTTTTACTTTTTGAGGGACTCTACTGTCCTACCAATCACCAAGTAAGTTGGGCTTGCTAGCCACTGAGCTCCAGGATCCACCTGTCTCCACCTCCTCAACTCTGGGATTATAAGAGAACATCACCATGCCTGATCTTTTAACTGGGTTCTGGGCCTCCAACTCAGGTCCTCAAAAGCACTTTACCAACTGAATCATCTCCCCAGCCCCATTATGTCTATTAATATTTTTACATGAGTTGGTTGATTATCATTCATATGCCGCAAAGCTCATGCAGGAGAACAACCTGTGGGCATCAGTTCCTCCCATCATGTGGAGCTTAGCAGTAAGAGTCAGGCCATCAGGTTTGCTCAGAGCAAGCACAATACTCCATCACACTTGTTCCCATTGTCTCCATCTTACAGAGAAGAGAGTCATATGTCCCCAGAAACATGCAAAGCAAGAGGCTTGAACTTTTCCAGGCAGGCTCCATTCTTGCCTCTTTTTTCTCCCAGAAATTTCCAGAGAAGATGAGGACCAGGACACACACACACCTATAGGTGCCTGGAGTGAAGAGTCTCTCTCTGCTGCCGACTAAACCACCACATCAGGGTGTCATTACAAGCATGAGTTCACCAAGTTCTCATGATGGCCCTGAGACTGACAGGGATGCTGAGTTTAAAGCTGGGAACATAAGTGATCTCGCATTGGTCCTGTTGGCCATGCCAGCCTCTGAGTCTCATTGTGGATAGTTCAGATTTTATTGAGGAATTTGTGTTTTAAGAAAGAGTGCCAGGGACTGTTAGTCCTGACCCACAGGACTCCTGGTGACTACAGCTGTGAAGTTGGGATGGGCCTGTCCTGACCCCAGCTGCTCAGCTCTCCCACTGACATTCTTGCTTTATGGCCTTTCCTGGGCAGCAGCACACCCAGAACACCATGGATCCCAGATCAAAGCATTTCTCTGCAAAGCTTAGTTATTCCCATGCCTGTGTCCCATGGAGTACAGCACTTGCCCCAGAATCCCAAACAAGGAGGACAGATTTTCAGTTCGCTGACCATTCCGTGCCCAATGCAGCGATGCTATTTTAATAAGCATATTGTCAAAGACAGTAGCCTCTGTCCTGCAGAGGCCTGCTGGCTGCCTGGCATTAATGCAAAGAAAGGCTGTCTGAGTGAATGCCCGCTTCTGCAGCATTCTGCAAGAATGCATATGTGCAGGGGAGGCTGCCTGACTTGGGTTCTGTCCACACCTTTGAGGTAGGGCATTATGGATTAGCCTTAAGGCCAAGCAGCTGAGAAAGGGAATAGGAAGGCTCTAAAAACCTGTGTAACAGTAAGAAAGTCACTTACCTTTGCCAAGGGTCACTGTCCTCATCTATAAATGGGCTTTTCCACCTCTTGGTTCTTGACAATCCTGAATTATCTGCTAGTTAAGGAAGGTACAAGACACACTGTAAGCTAGGCAAGAGTTCTACTAACTGAGCCGTGCCCCCAGCACAACTTAACCACAAATATGATGCCTCCCAAGGGTATAATGACTTGTTCAGGGGCATCCTTCTCTGCAACTAACAGTACAGCTACATGTATGAGAACACTTCAGTGGTTATGGTCAGCTTTATATGGAAACAGCTAGTTCATACTTCCTATACCTTCAGTAACCATTAGAAGAATGCCCATGGCTGTGCATGTGAGAAAAGATATGAAAGACTGGAGAGCTAGGATTCAGGAACTTGGTGACAGTGTTGAATGATGGGATTTCCCAATGGGCCACATTGGGCCACTGCCTACCTGTCTGAGCCACCTACACAGCTGCAGCCTGTGAAGCTTCTGTGCTTCAGTCCCCAGGGCCACAGATCTTCTCCGACTTAGATTTTGAGAGGAGGGACAGAGAAAGGCAGGGGTGAGGGACTGAAATTACTTCATGGTACCAGAGAGGGACCTGACAATGGAACCTGGGGTTCTGTGCATGCTAGGTAAGACTATATTCCTGAACCATGCACCCCCAGGGCCCCCTAGCTTGGATCTGTTCCCAGTTGCCCAGGAACTCTGTTCTTAAGCCTGTTGACCTCTTACCTGATGTAAAGCAGAAGGGCCCACTGGGGGCCTTGGACTGCCTGTATGAGGTTGAGGTTCCAGCAACCTCATGCCGGGAAGGTGCAGAGCAAATACTTATCTGGATATCCCTCAGACAATTTGTGTTTTCTCAGCCAAGGCTCAGGAATTGTTCTCTCATGGATCCCAGAAAGCCATAGTATTCAAATGTGTATACTTCAGAATCATACACGAGGCCAGGCCTGGGAACACACACCTGTCATCCCAGCACACAGGAGATCAAGGCAGGTCTTCATGTTTGAGGCTAGTCTGGGCTACATAATGGAAGAGAGAGATAGCAAACAAAAAAGCATGTTTGGAAACACCTGTTTTTATAGCATTGGCAAGCTTGGAGAACCCCTAGAGAAAGCCTTTGTTTTACAAAAAGAGAAACTGAGACCTCAAGGCCCCAAGGGACACAATGAGTTCAATGGCAGTGGGGAACAGCCCCCACCAGGTCTCTGCAGGTGTCCTTTGCTGACATCTGCATCCTGTGGTTCCCTTGACACAGGGCAGCAGGGTGGGGTCTGTAGAGATCATCTGACATTAGATGAGGACATCCACTGGTCAGTAGTATGTGTATCCCATGCCAGGACTTTACTCCATGGTCAAGTTTGCCCCCATGTATATGCACAGCCTTGTGCCCTAACACCAGGATTTGTTCTGAATCATATCCACACACCATTAGGTAATTTAGCTGTGTAATTAAGGATACAGGATACTTTGAGAGAGACCTGTGTGGCCTGGGACACTTGCCATGACACCTTCTTGATACAATAAACACATCACAGCTGCTGACCTGTTTCACAAAAGGCTTTATATATAAAATATATATTTATATATGTGTGTGTGGTTTGTGTGTATTGTGTAGTGTAGTAAATATATGAGCCATTTCATAATTGTTGTTAGGCCTCTTGGGCTGTACATAACTACAGGTGCTGTTCCCTTATTTTGCATTAAGTTTTATTACCTCGTATTAAATATACATGACAATGGGTTTCATTATGACATTTGCTTACATGTCTATAATATGTTTTGATAATATTCATCCCTCTCTCTTGTCCCCCTGCCCCTCCCACTGATCTCCTTTCTTCCCAACTAGCCTTCATGTCCTTCCTTCCTTCCTTCCTTCCTTCCTTCCTTCCTTCCTTCCTTCCTTCCTTCCTTCCTTCCTTCCTTCCTTTCCTTGAGTAAACCAATGAGATCCATTACTGTTCCTTACAGGAATGTGGGTGAAGAGTCACTTACAGGCACATGGGCTGTACCACAGAAGAAAATGTCTCTGTCCTGTCATAACTACTTACAGATCATCAGTGAGGGGTGTCCTGTCATAACTACTTACAGATCATCAGTGAGGGGTGTCCCTCACTCTTCAGTGATGGGCTGTTGCCAGGACCAGTGTGACCTGTTCTCTTACATGACTAACAGCACATTGGTATGTGTAACTACGAGACACTGCAAGCATGGAGGAATGGGTTGGGTACCAGTGTTATAATTCCCACAGAGTCACTACCACAAGCAAGAGGGGTTGTTTAACACCGCTATAATCTGCTGGGACCATCATGTCATTCATTGGACAGCCTGTCTTTGATGAACATCTTTGTGAGGTGTGTGACTGTAAATTAAACTCAGACAGGCTGGGCGATTTGAGCAAGAACGCACAGCTAGAAGAGAATCTGGTTGGAAATCCAGGTCCTTCCAGTTCCAAACCCAGAGTCCTAAATGTTAGCTCTCTTAACATTTGCCTTCGGGAAGATGTTCACTATGGCATCTCCAATGGTTGTTAACTGGGCACAGGAGCTGGTCCAGGTTCTACGATGGGAATCTAGACGTGGCAGAGCCTTTCTATCCCACTAATCCATTTAGCGAGGATGGGAGCTGATAGTGACTTAAGCTTCCAAGCAAACAGAGGCCACTCCTCTTTTCCTGGCTCCCAGGGGTTGGAACTGGGAGACTCCTTCTTTGCAAGACAGTGGTGTGCTGTGTTTTTTTTCTTTCATGGGGGTCTTCTTAATGAGTGAAAATAACAAAGGCCCCAGGAGGTTGGCCTGGGACACTTTGCTCTTCACAGACCCAAAGCCCACCTTCCCCTAAGGCACCAACTCCCTACCATGGGCCCTTTAGATGGCTTCTCTCTGTTCCTGTGCTCAGCAGCCCCACAGTGTCTAGATTATTCTATTTTATAGAAAAAGAAACTAAGTGAGTTGACATATATCCCTGGTAAACAGTGGCCCCTGGAAAGACCCTGATGCATTGTCTTTGTTGCTTTCCTCATCACTGGGACAAAAATACCTGACAAGGGCAAAGGAGGAAGACTTCATTTGGGCTCTCAGCCTGAGGTAATACAGTTCCTCATGGAGGGACAGTGAGGCAGTTGATAATAGTGCATCCACCATTAGGAAACAGTGGTGAATATTGGCATTCAGCATGACTTCTTTTAATATAGTTAGAGACTCCAACTGTGGATTGTTGTGGCTTGTCTTCAGGCTTGTTCTCCACATCTCAATTAACCCACCCTAGAGAGTGCTTCTTGGACATACCCAGATGCTTGTCTCTCAGTCTGTAAATCCAAGCAAGTCAACAACTCATTGTACATGCTGGCAGCAGAGGTCTTAGGTCAGCTTTTCCCTGAAACCACTGCCACCATAAAGAAAGTGGCCCTGGGGAGAAAGAATCAGTACTTTCCCCCTACCTACACATCCCCAAGGGTGGTTGGAGTTCATGGTACCAGGGCTCAGGACACTTTCAGAAACTTTAATGTCATTTTATCCATTGTAAGGGTTGAGAAATCCGCCGCAAAAAGGAGGACTCCAAGAGACGTTCTCTCATGCAACACGCAAGGGGATTTTTTTATTTACCAAGTATACCTGGAGCTCACTGAACACACAGGAACAGAGAGCCCCGAGCTGAAATTGAACAAAGCTTTTATAGGTCATGGGAGTTGCTACGTGCAGGAATGCAGGTATAGGTCAGGGGTGTTATTCCGCGCAGGAATGCAGGAGGCAGATAATGTGTAACTCTAAAGCCCCTACTTGGTGATTCATCAGTTATGCAGAGTTTAACAAATTTTTCTCTAACACCATGACTTCACCCTGCCCTGAAGGTCCTATCCTGTTCACCCCTCATTCTGGTCACTGACCCTTGGCATGATCATGGCTAAGTGTGGACGCAGGTAAGGCCTGGATGATAGGAAGTGGGAGCAGGGGTGAGTGGGGTTGGTTCTTGTTCCATCCATTCTGCCTGTCTCATGAACATTTACAAGAGCCTCCACCTAGCCTCACCCTGGGTCTCTGCAATCCTGTGTGACCTGGGACTTGCCCAATTCTCAGAGCTCCCCACAGCTATCTCTGCACCCAGACAAGGGTGTGTTTTCAGATCTCTCTCTCTCTCTCTCTCTCTCTCTCTCTCTCTCTCTCTCTCTCTCTCTCTCTCTCTCTCTCTCTCTCTCTCTCTCTCTCTCTCTCTCTCTCCCTGTTTTGCTATCTCTAGAACCTAGGGAAACTGGAGCCTCTGCCCACCAAGTCCCCGGAGAGCTGAAGAACTTTAGGAAGGACTGATCATCTGCTTGATGCCCAGGTTCCTGTGGGGTAAATAGAGGCAGAGGGCAGCAGGCCAACCAATCTGGGAAGCTGAAAGCAAGTAGCACTACTTAATCTGGGACCAGAGGTCAGACAATCAAACCATGGCTGAAACTGGTTCATGGATCATTCTAGATTCTTGCTGAAGGTCAGGGTATGGTCAGCAGGATGAAATTTAGGGAAAGGTCATGGTACACAGAGAAAATTTTAAATGCTATAACAAGGCAAGAAAACTGAGGTCAGAGTTGAGGAGACCATGTGGTCAGTAAAGTGCTTGTCATAGAGGCATGGGGGCCACGTGATCCCAAAACTGAGGAGAGATGGAGACAGGCAGGTCCCTGGAGCTCAGTGGCCAATCAGCCTGGCATCTTTGATAAGCTCCAAGCCAATGAGAGACCCTGCCTCAAAAAACAATGTGGATTTCTCCTCAGGAAATGATAACTGAGCCTCCATACATACATACATGCACACACGTGCGTACACACACACAGGGAGAGAGTAGAGAGGAGCCAGATGAGATTTTTTTTTAAAGTCTGAAATACTTCAATAATAATTATAGTACTAATTTTGCTATATTACTATAATTATGATTTACCAATTTTAGTAAAAGAAAATAGAAGCGAATACTTACTACCTTAAAAAAAAATAAACTGTATACTTGGGAGTTAGAAAGATGACTCAGCAATTAAGAGCACCTACTTCTCATGCAGAAGACCCAAGTTCAGTTTCTGGCACCCATGTCAGGCTCACAACCACCTATATAACTCTAGCTCTGGCAGATCTGATTACCCACACACAGACACACGTGTATACACAAAATTTAAAAACTAAATATTTAGGAAATTATTGCGTACCTTATGTGTATGCTCTTTCCTCATCACCCTGATAAGGGGCTATTCTTATCTTTGTTTTTCAGATTATGAAATCAAGATAGAGAGACTGAGTATATTTTAGGACAAGGTCGTAGAGACAGGATTTGAACTCAGTGAATGCACAGGTCCCAAGCACTCCAGATGCCAGTCCTCCTCAGGGCACTAGCTTTCTGTGGCAGTCTGAGGCTGTCCCCTGCTCAACACTGAAGCTGAGGACCGAAATGTGAAGCTGAATAAATAATGGACTCTGAATAAATGTTTCTTAATTGAACTTGAAGGGAAAAAATACAATTTTCTTTGGGCTCAAGTCAGAGGCTGTTGCCACAGCCTGGGTTCAGAATGACACTATCTCTTTGGGTACACTGTGATCTTTGTCCTCAGGGTAGAGACAGGACATGTGTGTTCTGCTGGTGAACCCAGACTTCCCAATCTGGGGGCAGCCAAGGGTCAGGGGCATAACTAACTATAGAAGCTGCACGCAGTCTCTGGTCAGATGGGCAGCCTCCCATGCTTTCTCAATGCCCCTTTATCGCCAAGGGCTGGGTTTCCCCAGACGTAGATGCTGAGGATTAATGGTGTGTCATGATACATCACTGGGGACTGTGGGATAGAACAGGGAGAGATTACTGTGGGTTTCTCCAAGACAGAGAATGTTCACTACTGCATGCCTGATTTCTCTCCATGGACGGAGAAAGGAAGCGTGGAGCTGCTGTTGGAGAGAGATCAAATTCTTCACCTGAAAAAATACTGGCAACCAGCACTTAGCGGGGAGGACGGAGAGTCCCTGGCTTTAGTGGCAGTGGTCAGCAGAAACAAGCCTCCCAAGTGTGTGCACATGCATGTGCATGCCTGGGTACATTTTCTGCGCTATGCCTACACTTAGGTCTTAGGTTGTACAGGAATGTGCAAATTTCAGGGTGTTTGTGTTGAGGTGTGCTGTGTGTGCACATGTATATGGCTTGGACTCCAGGTGGGAGAAGTGTCCCTGCATCACCTAGCAATCTAGTGAGCACATTTCTTTTCAAACCCACCATGAGGGGTCAGCAAGATGGTTTAGCAGGTAAAGGTGAATTTCATGGCCTGGCAAGCCATGGATTATAGGATCTGGTGTACCCTGTTTTGCCTGTCCTCCACACACCCAATTTTAAAGACTCTCCCAGAAGTTCTACCTGGCCCTGTGAAGTCCTGAAGCTGCTCTCCCTGCAGCTCCCTCTGGCCCTTCCCAGTCCTGATTTCTCTTCCTGAGGAAGTCCACCTCTGAATCTACCTACCTCTTCCTCCATCTCTTCTCTTGACCCTGACCTCTCTCTATTCATCTTCTAGGAGCAATGGGCTAATTGTTCACCTGGGTGTCCCTGCTAGTCTGGGAGATCTTTATGGGCATTAGCCTCAGGCTTTTTCCTCAGTGAGCATTGAGTGGATATGTTGTCCTGACCCTTCGTGAGGTCCAAGAGAACAGTCCTCTCAGACAAGTAATTGGTACCTTTGCAGGATGTGTTAGGAATGTCTGTACACCAGCTGAAGTGGCACAGAAGAGAAGATAAGTGGTCCTGGAGGTGCAATCCGGGCCAACGAAGCCAGTCTTGAAAGGCAATGGAGTCAAGGCAGTTGATACTCCAGCCAGGCAGGCCATGAGAACCTGTAGGAGAAAAATGCTCACAAAGCACACAGCCTTTGTGATGAACATGTAGGTGGCAGGCATGACTAGCAGTTGATCTATAACTGTGACAGAGCCCAGTGAGTTCTTAGCCATATGAGCTCAGTCTGTAGCCCTGCCGCTGTCTCTCACTCAGCAAGTCAGATTCATCCCCAGGCCACTTGGGTTGTTTGAGTAAGAAATGTCCACCATAGTCTCAGGCATTTGAATGCCGTGTCTCTAGATGTTGACACTGTTTGAGAAGGCTTAGAATGTGTGGCTTTGTTAGAGTAAGTAAGTGTCAGTGGAGACAAGCTTTGAGAATTAAAAATTCAAGCTCTTCCTAGATTATTCTCTCTACTCTCTACTTCTGGTTGACCGGGTGTATGCTCAGCTGGCTTTTCCAGCCACCTGCCTTCCACTTCCCTATCATGACCAACTCTTTCCCTCTGGAACTGTCAATCAAACAAACAAACTCTTCTCCTATGAGTTGCCATGGTCACAGTGCTTTTTCACAGCCACAGAAAAGTAACTAATACATCACTGAAGGGCTTGATGAGGTTGGAAGTGAAAAGGATGCCACTGTACCAAGCAGTGACCATATTGGTGTGTGTGGATTTTAACTCTTTCCTATCTGGGTCAGAGGCAGAATCCAAACAGCCTAACTGGCTGGGCTGAGGGAAGCAGTGCTCACAGAACCCAGGTTTTCAGCAGCTATGGTATGGTGCCAGAAATGTGTCAGTCTCGCCACACTGCATCCCAGCCCCTCCTATACATGAACACACACACCCAAGTATTACGGCACCAACAATACCAGCAGTAACAACACCACCCACCAAGACACTACCACACAACACCACCAATAGTTACAACACTACCACCTACCACCAAATACAAACAACAATCCTAATGAGACCATGGCTACCAACAATACAACAAATACCATCAGGAGCTCTGTTTTCCAACAGTACCACAAATGAGAACACTACAAACTCCACCCACCCAAAGATAACACTGTCACACCACAACAACATAGATAATCTGACCACACAATATAAACATAATAACTAGAGGTCCACAATACCCAGAAAAGAACAGGAGAGCTGGGTGATTTTGTCCTGCCTTCCAGCATGCTTGTGGGATGTAAGTACCCAGCACAGCTGCGGTAAGTGAAGAGCAGATCAGCACACACTTAGGAGGCTGACTTTCTTTTCCATACATGTGTCTTCTTGTTGTTTAAGAATATCCACAGCAGCGCCAGCCAGAATGCTCTCCAGTCTGGTAGGTCCTGGTGACAACACACATCCATACTTCCTGCCCTCGCAGCATTTAGGCATCTCCCGGACTATGTACCTTTTTACTGACAGTGCTGCTGGGAGAATCCTGGCCCAGCAACGATTCCCCATAAGAAACATCAGGCCTCGCCCATGATCACACAAGGCTCTGAACTCTCCCTAGATTGCTCTCTCTTTGCACAAATGACAGTTCTTACTACTACCAGACCTGAGCCCACTGTGAGCTGAACACCTCCTTCTGAGGGCTGGAACACAGTTCAACTTTCACACTTGTGGTTGAGTAACTGGGAGAGGCACAAGAGGATGATGGATATGGTAGCTCACAGCTGCAATCTTAGCACTTGGGAGGCTAAGACAGACAGGTTTGCATGAATTCAAGGCCAGCCTAGGCTACATAGTGAGTTCTAGGACAGCCTGAGATATAGAGTAAGACTTTGCCTGATGAAGGAAGGAAGAAGCATGATGGATTATAAGGGAAGTAAGCAGCTCCAGGGCCCCACCTCACCTGCAAAAGGCAGCAGATTAGTTGCACTGATAAGGATGATGATATCCATCCTCACCCCAGGGGATACCACAGAGCTTGTCCCATCCTCCTGTGCTTGCATGAACTCTCTGCACATGCCCAACCCTGTTGAGAATGCCATTTCTCCTACCTGGAACTTTCTGCTAACTTTGTTCCCTTCACAACTCTCGTATAGGTAAGACCTTCCCTGCTGCCCTGGGCTTGGGGACAACCCCTACCAGTCACAACTGAGGCCCCTCATTGTTATAATGGTTAGTCAGCTCTCTGCTGCTTCCATTGGGCTTTTTAAAGCTTGGTAAGATCAAAGGCTATGTATTACTTCCTCCTGAATTCTCAGGGCATGGCACAGTGCCCTGCTCTTAAGTAGAGCCTGAACAACTGTTTGCTCATAAATAAATGAGAAAAAAACCTAAACAGTAGAAATGTAACTGGTTATACAATATAAGAAATGTTTCTCTACTCGAGAAGAGCCTTTATTTTTCTATTAAAGTATTCATTGGGTTCAAGATAAATTGAAAATTTTCATTTCCTGTAGTAAGGTATTTTAATTTAAAGGATCTGGAAAGATGGCTTGGTGGCCCAAGTGCTTGCTGCTGTGTAAACCTGAGGACCTAATTCAACTCCCAAACCCCATGTTGGAAAGAGAGAAAGGACTCCCAAAAGCTGTTCTCCTACTCTGTGCCCTTGTGGGGCCAGAATGAACACACACACACACACACACACACACACACACACACACACACACACACACACACACACCAGATAAAACATTAAAGGAAAAGAATCACACCATAAAGCAGGCCCTTATTGACATCCACAAAGATCCACCAGTCATCACCCCCAATCATGGTCTTAAGCATCGTAAGTCAGTGGATCTGTGCTCATAGAATGTGGAGAGAGAAAGTCACACTCAGGAAGCCCTTATTCAGCTGTGTCTTTCTTGGGTCAAGAAGGAAAAACATTTCTGGGTGATACACCAAGCTTGAGAAAGATACTTCAGTAATACATCAACAGAGGAACTCAAAGGTTGTGAAGAGGCACATCTGTCGGAATGCCAGCATCCACAACACCCTCAGACACTGAGGAAAAGGGTGGTAACAGGACCAAATGCAAGAATAGCATTTCTACAGAGAGAGGCAGAATGCTTTTTTTAAAAATCAGAAGTGGCATGTGTACTTTGCTATAGTATAATTCTATTATATATATATATATGTATATATATGTATGTATGTATGTATGTATGTATATCTGCATCCTATATATAAAGGAGAAGTGAGCCTATCTTGGAAAAAAATATCTAAGAAGGAGAGGAAATGGCATAGAACATTGTTCTGGCCAAATACATAACCTACCTGTATGAAAATTTCCTCATTAACTCCATGATTATGTACCAAAAATGTTAACTGTTAAAAATACAATATAGCAAAATTAAAAGGTCTGGGGCTGGAGAGACGGTTCAGTAGCTAGAAGCATTCTGCTCTTCCAGAGGACCTGGGTTTAGCTCTCACACTGCATAATTGTTGCTCAGCCCCAAGGATACCCACCTGCACACACATGGCATATATGTGTCATACATTTCCATAGACATACATAATTTATTTAAATTGTGGACTTAAGAGATAGCTCAGTGATTAAAAGTACTTCCTCTTGCAGAGGACCTGGGTTTAATTCCCAGCACCTACATGCTGACTCACAGCCATCTGTATCTCCAGTTCCAAGTTACCCGATACCCGCTTGTGGCATCCCTGCTTTCCTGCATGAGTATAGTACACATAAACTCATAGGCACACATACATAGAGATAAAAATAAAAATATAAGGAGCTGGAGAGATGACTCTGTGGTTAAGAGCACTGGTTCCTGTTCCAGAGGACCCAGGTTCATTCTCCAAGGCCCATATGGCAACTCACAAACACCTGGAACTCCAGTTTTAGGCGACCTAGTGTCCTCTTCTGGCCCTTTGGGTACTACATCCATGTGGTGCATATACAGGCAAGCAGAAATACATGAATACACATAAATATAATTAAAATACATGTTTTAATCTAAAAATTAAAACTAGTACACAGAAATCCTGTGTCCCTTCTCTCAGAGGCCCTCAGCAGTGGCATTCAAGCAATTCTAGAAGCTGATTCTGGTACCGTGTGCGTGTGTGTGTGCGCGTGTGTGTGCGCGCGCGCGTGTGTGTGTGTGTGTGTGTGTGTGTGTGTGTGTGTGTGTGTGTGTGTGCACAGTTCTGTCATTCCATCACATGCACAGATTATCATACACACTCCTGTGTAGTTCTAACTCTCCCCGTTCCTGTCCACTGACAGCCACTGGTTTCTTTTCCACATATCCCTGACCTTGTCCCCTTAAGGCCACCTGGGGCTGGACTCATGCCGTGCACAGTGTTTTAGAGCAGCTCTTGCTCTGCACAGTGCCCTTGAGATTCATCCGGGTTGTCACATGTCATAGCTCACTCCTCGTTACCTCTGCAAACTGTTTTATGGTCTGTGCATACCATTAGCTCCATCATCTGCTCACTGTTGGAGATTTCCGTTGTTTTCAGTTTGTGGCTGTAACAAATAGCTTCTTTGTAGGTTTGTATGTGGATATAAAATGTCATTTCTCTGAGATAATTGCTAGGTCATATGGTAACCACATATTTGTTTAGGTTTTTTTTTTTTTTAAACACTAAACTGTTTTCCAGAATGCCTATACCAGATCAAATGAAATCTAAAACACTAAACTTCTTTCACATATCTTCACATCCCAGAATTCACTACATAGTTGTCATAAATATTTCTGGTGTTTATGTTTAGAATTACTTCAGGAAGCATTACAATTTTGGCTTTAATGATAAACAATAATCTTTGAAACTTAAGAGAAGGGAGGTCTGTCGTTTGTTCCAAATTTTGGTTCCTTTGATGCAAAGATCTCACTCTAGCCCAGGCTGACCTAGAACACATTACATATTAATAGTTCAGGCTTTCTTGGAACTCAGAGCAATCCTCCTGCCTCAGTCTCCCACATGCTGGAATTTCCTTTTGAACCTTGACATTCCTCTTATTCACCCACGTTTTTTGCTTTTTTGAATTCTGAGATAGGGCCTACTATGCAACTCTTGCTGGTCTCAAACTTACTATATGATTAGGCTGACCTCAAACTCACAGAGATCCCCTGCCTCTGCCTCCCTGACTCCACCCGTGTCTCTGCTCACTGTGTTTATTGCCTTCCCATTTACAGAATTTGCTTGGAGGTTCTTTCTGATTAGGTCTTCATCTTCCTTAACTTGAGAACATGTCTGTTTCCATTCCATTCTAGAAGGGTGCTTTCACTGGACATAGAATTGTGGGTTTGAAGTTGAATGGTTTTGGTTTTGGTTTTGAATTTTCAAAAAAAAAATTATGCCACTTCTTCTGGGCCTCCATGCTTTCTTTCTTAGTAAAAAATCCACTGTATCTTGGTTGATTTTTCTCCATCTATGGTGGCTGTTTTCAGAGTTCTGTCTCATCATTCTACAGCTGTGACCTGTCATTCGAGTGTCTCTAAGGATCATCTTTTCTCATTTAAGATGTGTGAGTGAACCTTGATAAAACCTTTAAGAGGCTGGCTCTTGTTTAAATCCTATGCTTTGTGTGACCTCCTCAAACACCACTGGACTAGTAGTCTCCTTCCTGTGACTGCGACGAGCACTGTTGGGGAGAAAAGCATTCACCTGGCGTCTGCATCCACACCACAGTCTGTCACTGAGAGAAGTTGGGGCAGGAGCCGATGCAGAGGCCATGAAGGAGAAGGCTTGCTCCCCATGGCCTGCTCAACCTTTCTTGTACAACCCAGGACTACCCCCCCAGGGATTGTACCACCAACAGTGGGCTAGACCCTCCCTCATCCATCATTATTCAAGAAAAATGCCCCATAGACTTACAGATGTGCCTATACATTAATTCTATGTAGGCATTTTATCAACCGACATTTTCTGATGACCTTTACCCAGCTGGGGAAACAAACAAACCAAAAAAAACCCCCAAAAACCCAGTCAGCATAGCACTGTGGTGGGCAGAGAAGTCACCACCATGTTTACTTCCTGTTGTGGGGCAGGAGTCCACACTGCCCGCTCTGTCTCCACTGTAGCAATTGTTAGTACTTAGGGGAAGGAGGTGGAGAACCAGGTCCCCTCCCAGGGCCTAATCACCACTCTAGGTGCCTTGTGACTGCCCCCATGTGGCCCCCAATGACACTCCTGTGTTTCTGGGACCTGGTTCTCCTACACTGCTTCTGGGTACACAGAGGAAATGGTAAATTCACCTGTTTCTGCATGCCTCGGATATTACTATGCCTGGAAAACATGAATGCCAAGGGTCAGTCTTTACACCCAGGAATTTCTGTTGTACACAGCAATAGAGGTGGTGAAGGTGAGCCTGTGGCCTTCTCTGGCTTCCTACTGGCAGTTGAAATAACCATAGCCTAAGAGCAGGCTTGAAATGTCCAGTCTCACAAATGTCACCCTTTTTTAAAAGAATTATTACTGTAACACTCAATCCTCCTGCCTCGGTTCCCAAGCATTGGCATCACGCTTGGGAATGCCTGGCTTTCCTCGGGATTACAAAAACTATTTTATTTGTATTCTGTATGTAAATCTAAAGTGTTTTTTAAATTTTCAAATAAAAAAAAAAGGAATGGTTGTGGGAATCTCATCAAATTCATAGATGAATTTAACATCACTTTTTGTGACAGACATAGTACCTGATGGGGACAGTCAGAATGGGAAGCAGGCCCTGCCTGGCAGATGGTAGGTCCTTCAAGAAATGGCAGGGATGGTGCTGGTTCTGACTGGTCACCGTGTGAATGGAAGCTGAGTAGAGAAACTCAGGAGCTCTGGATACAGAACACTCTGAAATGAGCCTCTGCTTATCCACCCCCAGAAACTCACCAAAGGCAAGAGCAGGTCTGTAGTCAGTTTCTCTGTCCTGCCCAGCTGGTACCACCGCTATTTAGTCCCAAAAAAATCACACAAAGGCTTATATTAATTATAAACTGGCCTATGGCTCAGGTTTTTTACTTGCTAACTCTTACTCTTAAACTAACCCATGATTCTTATCCATGTTTAGCCACGTGGCTCGGTGCCTTTTCTCAGAGCATCCTTCTCATCCTGCTTCCTCTGCATCTGGCTGGCATCTCCACTGCTCTTCTTCTTCCCCAAATTCTCCTTGTCTGGTGACCCCTCCTATACTTCCTGCCTGCCTACCTTCTGGGCAATCAACATTTTATTAAACCAATATTTACAGTGACAAATATTTATAATGTACAAGAGCATAATCCCACAGCACAGGTCTTTAGAACTTCTTTCATAAACTTGTCTGGTTGTTTATTGTTTCTCTTGGTTTTTAAATTTCTTTCAATTGGAAGTTTTAAGGTGAATTTTTATTATTTTTTAATTCTGTGTATGTCTCCGTGTGGATAGTGCTTGTGCCCAAGAAAGCCAAAGGACAGAAGAGAGTGTTGGAAACCCTGGAACCAGAGTTACAGATGGTTGTGGGCCACGTGACATAGAACACTGGCAACAAAACTCAGGGCAAAGTTCATAATCTACTTGAGTGAAAATTTCCTCATGAAACCCATGACTATGTACAATGAATGAACACCAGTAAAAGTACAATATAATAAAATTTAAAAGAGTCAGGGGCTAGAGAGATAGCTCAGCGGTAAAAAAGTGTTCCCTGCTCTTGCAGAAGACCTGGGTTTAATTTTCAGCACCCACATGCAAAAGCAGTACATGCTCTCAAGTACTGTTTCTTCTGTATATACTGAGCCATCACTCCAGCCCCCAGAAACCTGTCTTATTGGCTTTTGCCAAAAAAGCTTCAGAAATTATGGTTTGTAAGTGTGGTGTGGCCTCAGCATCTGTCCTAGCCTGGGTTGCCCAAGAAGGCTGACATCTTCAGCTTGTACCCATGGGGTCTCACAGAAGCCTTCTATTGTCTTCCTCAGAAAAACCTTGCAGATGTCAGCACAGTTGGGGCACAGGGCCATGGCTTCAAACAATAGCTACCCATCTGCAAGGCAGCCCACAGGCCACTGGGAGCGCGCGGGGGGGGGGGGGGGGGGGGGGGGGGGCTGAGCCCTCAGACCTGGGAGGCCTCAGCTCTTCATTCTGGCAAGTAGGCTGCTGGGCCACTGCTTCTCACTGACAATTAGCAAGGGTAATCCTCTCTACAAGCCAGAGCTTCCACAAGCAAGAAATGGTTGTGAAGTTCTCCAGAAAGGAGAAAAGGAAAGTAGTGTTTATAACACCCCTAGGTGTGTAGCAGGGACTGACCTCAGGAGCCCACTGATAACAAAATCTAGGTCCTTCCTATAAAGTGGCTATGGGCCAATGAGATGGCTCAGTGGGTAAAGGTGCTTGCCACACAAACCTGATCACCTAAGTTTGATCCTTGAATCCAAAGAGAGAGCAGTGTCCCCGAAATGCACACAATAATACTAAATATGTGTTATCTAGTGTCTGCATAGAGTCTACACATGCTCCTAGATATTATAAACCATTTCTGCATGAATACAATAAAAAATTGTATAGACAGAATGAGAAATGTCTCTGACAGGCTCACATATTTGAACAATTGGTTCAAATTATCCTATTGTATTGTGAGGGCTCTCTCTCTCTGTGTGTGTGTGTATGTGTGTGTGTGTGTGTGTGTGTGTGTGTGTGTGTGTGTGTGTGTGTGTGTGTGCGCGTGCACATGTAGATGTGATAGGTGTCATTCCTCCGGAGCTATCTACTTTTTGAAGCAAGGCCCCAGACTTACCAGTTAGACAAGGCTGGCTGCCCAGCAAGGCCCAGAACCCTCGTCTGTGCCTCCCCAGAATTCCAAGCCCAGGCCATCGCATCCGGATGTGTTTATGTGGGTCCTGTGGATCAAACTCTGATACTGTTGTGATACAGTGTGGGTTTTCTACAATAGATTGAGACCAAGAGTCTCGGTCACTTGCTTCAGTTATAGCTACAGTGGAGGAGAGTTCAGCATGGTCCATTCGAATGATGGAACCGTGGAATGGAGCAAGGGTGAGAGAAAAGCCAACACATATGATAGTGTGGCAGACCTCACCGGAAATCACACTGCAAACTCATTGCTCCTATTTCATGACATTTGTAAGTGGCAAAACTGTGGGACAGTAATAACATCTTTATACACCAGAATTTATAAAAATCATGGCTGTTGCATGAATAAAGGAAACTCAGAGCCAGATCTCTGGGGAAAGCAGAGATATTAGAGAAGAAACACCACAGTCAGATCTCACCCAGCTGTCTTCCAGCTTCCTCAGCCTCGCTCCTCATGGCTTCTTCTGCCTGCTCTGTCTTTCTATGCCTACCTTAAATACTTTCTCTGCTCAATTAAGGCATGACACCACCACTGCCTGCCTGGCAGCCTGGAACTCCTTCTGTAAACTGAGATGACCTCAAACTCAGATTGGATTAAGGGTGTAGGTCACCACTCCAGGATATTCCCTGTGCTGGGATTAAAGGTGTGAGTTACCACTGTCTGATCCTCCAAGACTGACTATGGGTAGGTCCCTCTGCTATCTCCGAATGTTTTATTATATCCCCACAGATGGCTTTTTTTATTACTCACTCAAAGATGGGAGCCACCAAAGTGTCCATCAGCTGCAGTGATAAAAATTGATACACACAGTGGAATAATATGCAGCCTTCAAAAGAAAGAGAATTCTGCCACATGCTCACTTGGTTATGTTCCTATAGCTATGATACAATATCATGACCAAAGCAACTTATAGAGTATATTGGCTTATGGTTCCAGAGAGGGGCGGACTCCACACTAGTGTGGCAGCAGGCAGCCAGAGCCAGAATCTGAGAGATCACATTTCCATCCACACACAGGAAGCAGATGGGCAGAAGCAGGATGAGGCAATGAACTCTCAAAAACACCTAAAGTGGCAAACTTCCTCCAGCAAGAGTGTACCACCTCTCCAGTCTGTCACCAATCAGTGGCCAAGCATTCAAATGCATGAGCCTGTGGGGGACACTCCTCATTCAAACTCCCATGGTGGTACAGCATAGCTAGGAGAGAAATCAGATGATGCAGTGCACCAGCGAAGTGCTGGGAACCCGAAGATTCACAGAGATACATCAAATGGATGCTGCAGGGGTGTGGAGGATAAGGGGTAGTTATTGTTTAATGGATTCAAGATTTTGCTTTATGATAAAGGAAAGGTTCTGGAAATGAACAGTGACTGCAGACATTATAAATATATTTAATGTCACTGAATTGTAGGCTTAAAAATGGTGAGACTAGGCATGGTGGCTTGTGCATGAAGGTCCTCCTCGAACAGGTTTGTGCCTGTCACAACACTCAGGCTGCCTCAGGAAGATCACTGTGGGTTCAAAGCCAGCCTGGGGTGGATAGTGTTTCAGAACAGACTGAACTAAAAAGTAAGACCCTGTTTCAAAACAGACAAAGCCAGACCCACCAGCAGTGTCAGCACTTAGGAGGCAGAGCAGAAGGATCTCCCAAGAGTTCAAGGCCATCCTGGTTTACATAGCAAGTTCCAAGCTAGCGAGGGCTTCACAGCAAGATGCTAACTTAAAAAAATAGAATAAAATAAAAGAAAGAAGTAGTAAATTTTATGTTGCTTTTTAAAAAACTTTTCATTTGCATTTCTTTGTTGTGGGGAGGGATGGAAGTCAGAGGACAACTTGCAGGTATTACCTCTCTCCTACCAACCAGTCCTGAGGATTGAACTCAAGTCATCAGGCTTAGCAGCAAGCACCTTCACCTGCTGAGCCATGTTGCTAGTCCTGTGTTGCATACATTTCCCCACTGTAAGAACAGCCAGGTGAGGTCCAAGCACTGAGTGGAGGAGAAGCTATCTGCAGTCGGTTCCCACTGGCAAAGGAGAACTCAGTTTTCTCCAGTGGGGTGACATAGCAATGGGTATATGAAGCAAACTCCAGAGCAGGCCTCATGCCAGGGAGTATTTGGCCAACGCAAAATGAGCTCCGTGAAGTTCCATTTTGCTATGACTTTTGTTTCGTTTTGTTTCCTTTGGGCATATTTTTGTATGATTGTCCTTCTGCTTGTTTTGATTTTCATTTTTGTGGGTTTTTTGGTGGGTTTTTTTTTTTTTGAAAGAGAGAGAGGCATAAAGTTGGGAGGCTAGGGAGGAGGGGAGGTTCTGGGAGGAGGGTTAAAGGGAAAAGACAGTGATCAAGACATCATATGAAAAACATTTTAATAAAAACTATAAGAACAGGCCTGTGGTTGGCGTAAATCACAGGAGAGCAACAGAGAATGGCAAAGGCACTAATTCTGAGACAGTCATGGGAATGGTGATATCTAAACTGGCACAGTGATCACGTGACTATTCATTGGTCCAAATGAGCTGAGCTATATACACCAAGAAGAACAAATCTGGCTCCGTGAAATTTCAAAGATAAACTTTTGCAAAGAGGCACTCCAGCTAGGTTCCGACAGTCCTCACTTGCCAGCAAATATTTATTAACCCCACCTGCACACTAGGCCCAATGCCAGCAACTCAGTCCCCAGGGAGCCTCAGGGGTGGACACAGGGTACATCCCCACATTGATGAGCCAGAAGAAATGAAAACCATGTGTCCGCAGTTAGAACTGAGATAAAAATCATGTCAGTAAGTTTTCCCTCAGAGACTGCCTCTGACATCCAGTGGCTCTGGGTGCTTTCAGATCCGTCAGGACCTTTTTTCAGTTAAATGTGTTTTCGAAGCCTTGCCTGCCCCTGCCTTCTCTGGCCCGACTTCCTCTTTGATGCTTTAGTTTTGAGTGTGGCTTTGGTTTGTCTGTTTATTTTGGTGCCCTGCCTCCTCCTTTAGAAGAGTTGTTTTCAAATTTTGAAAGCAGCTCACATTTGGGAAGTTTTACGTGTGTGTCCTCTGTGTCAGCACAGGGGACTCCCCGGCCACTACCTGATCCCTCCCCACAGTCCCCCTTCAGGACACCCTTCCCAAGACTGCCCACTCACTAAGTCATGCCTCTTCTTTATTTATGCCTGTGAGTATATGTCTGTGCATATGTGTGCATGTGCCCACAGAGGTCAGAGGAGGGTGTCAAGTCCCCTAGAACTGGAGTTACAGGAGATTGTGAGCCACTTTATGTGGGTGCAGGGAATGCTGAGAACTGAGCTCAGGTCCTCTGGAAGAACAACAAATATTCCTAACCCCTGAGCACAGTCCCTAGACCGCTTATACCTTATTCTACCACCTCCCAAGATGCTGCTCCAGGGACTAAGCCTTTGAAATAGCAATGTGTGTCACTGTCATTAGAAGTAATCTTATAAACATTAGAAGCGTTGGTACAGCCACCTAGATAGAACCTGCTTGGGCCAAGACAGTGGCCTGATGACTGGGGACATCCATAGGTGTTAACGGATTAGGGGGTGGTAATAAGGGGTCAGGGGAACTGTGATAACTCTGTCTTGTTCATGAAACCTCAGGTACTGAGTTGTTGTATCCCCAGCCCTGAAGGTATTTTTGCCCTGAGCACCCCTGACTCTGCATAGTCGGATCAGCAGACTGTTTCTTAGACCAAGAGATGGACTCCCAGAGAGACTCAGTATTGGCAGCTGAGTAGGGATGGTAGCTTCCAGGTCTCAACTTTCAACAAAGCTGACATCTTAGTATTATACCTAAGAAGCAAAAAGGAATGTTGGACCAGCAAGATAGGTCCATGGTAAAGGCACTTGTGAAGCAAACCTGTAGCTTGTCTAATCCCAAGAATGTGTGTACAGGTATAAAGAAGGAACCAACCTCATCAAAGGTGTCCTCAGACCTCCACACATATGCCATGGAATATGACATCACTCACGCACAAATAATAAAGTAAATTAAGAAGAAGGCTAAGAGGCCACAGTGTGCATGGGGCTTTACAAAAGTCCTGAGGGCTAGAGATTCCCACCCCTTTTTCCAGAGAAGTCTGAGTCTCCAGCTACTGTCTCTGAGGTCCAGTCTTACAAACAGCCGGCTAGGGCTGGAAGGCATACTCTGGACCCATGCTTTGGGAAGCCCTTCAGTCTCCTGTTGGCACAGAACTCTACCTCCCTCATCCCTTCCTGGACACGATGTGCACAGGCTGGTTCTGTGTAGTTATAACAATCTCTCCATGAGCCCCAGTATGGTCTGTGTCCCAGGAAGCCACCATGCAACAGGTGGCCCTCGACCCTAAATCTCTGACACCTGCTCAGCAGACTCCAAAGAAGCAACAAATGCTCAGCTGTTCTGTACCTTTGAACTCCATGCCAGTGTACCCTGGACTTGAGGGAAGGGCATCCCACAGTGACTACAGGGAGCCTCACCAAGCATAGATGTTAACTAGAGTGACTTAGAGGGACTTTGCTCCATTATTCCCTCAGCCCTTGACCAAGACCCTGGCCAAGTCATTTGGATACACTGTGTTCAGCTTATAACCTCAAGAGTCATTTCATGACTCTAGGCATCAGTGTCCTCCATGACAACAAGAAGAGATAAAAACTGCCCATCAGGTCTGATCTCCATGTTGAGATAGCCACAGGAACCATGTATCTGGGCTTCTAATTATAGCCTGGGCACACACATATATACATAAATAAAAATAAAAATAAGTCTTTTTTAAAAATAGGGAAACATGAGTTCATGTTTCTTTGCTAATGGCCAGAGTGGTCCTATAAACAGCATCAAACATCATGGTTAGACCATAATGTCATGGCTTTTAGAATGATGGACAAATGAATTTGAATGAATGAATGAATGAATGAATGAATGAATGAATGAATGAATGAATGAAACCAGTACCATGACTATAGTTGCATGGTTTGAAGAGCCTTTGAGAATGGCTGGAAGACGGTGGCTGGAAGCCCACCTCCATACTCTCTTGGTAGAAAAGCAGGTGTCTTCCATCTGTGAGTGGCCCCAAGTTAAGGGCTTGTGGTTGACAGGTTCTGTTCCAAGCCACAGGCTGAGCATTCATGCATGAGGAAAATCCCACACAGGGTCTGCCTCACAGAGGCCCCATGCATATGAAGACCCTGTGCTTTGCCTACGTCAGAGCCCCAGGTTGCCTTCATGCCTGGGACACACAGAGAGAAATTACCTGACCCTTTGTCTTGGTCTATTTCCTGCCATTATAATAAAATACCTGTGTGTAGATAGTTTATAAAGAAGAAATTGCCGGACTAAGTGCTTTGGAGGTGAAAAATGCTAGCAGAAACAGCCATCAGAGCCCAACACAATTTTATTTATTTAAAGCATTGTAAGATATTCTTGGTTTTTTTGTGTGTTTTGATTTTATGGTTCCTAAGTATGAACTTTGTAAATAACAATGTTGTGTCACAAGGTTGGATACACCTGTGACCTGGAGCTGATGGCTGGCAGCCTCTGGTGAGAACTTTCTGATGTGTCTTTGAATGATTCAAAAATCACACAGGGAAACAGAGCAGGCTTGGGTTCAGTTTTTATCATAAATCCACTAATACGGGGCTGGAGAGGCAGCTCAGCAGTTAAGAGTGTATACTGCTCTTCCAGAGAACCAGAGTTCACTTCTCAGTGCCCATGTCAGGGGGGCCTCTTCCACTTACATTTAAAGCTCTAGGGGATCTGATGCCTTCTTTTGACCTCCACAGACACCCACACACAGCATATAAACAAACAGACACACACATATAAACATATCAATTAAATACAAAAATAAATCTTTTTTATTTTTTGAGACAGGATTTCTCTGTGTAACAGCTCTGGATGTTCTGGATATTGCTTTGTAAACTAGGTTGTCTCCAAGCTTGAAGAGATCCACCTACCTCTCCCTCCTGAGTGCTGTAATTAAAGGTGTGTGCCACCACTACCCAGCAAACATAAATCTTAAAATAAAGCCCTTTATCCTATCATTGGTGTGGCATCTCACCTCTTGCCCCTTCCCTACTAACGGCCACACTTCCAATATCATTTGATTAGGAATTTGGGGATTAATTTCCCATGTAATCTTGGTAGGCATGGACAGGGCAGGCCCATGTGCATGCATGCATGTATGCATGCGTGTGTGTGTGTGTGTGTGTGTGTGTGTGTGTGTGTGTGTGTGTGTGTGTGTGAGAGAGAGAGAGAGAGAGAGAGAGAGAGAGAGAGAGAGAGAGAGAGCAGTATGTTCTGGTGGCTGGTTTTAAGCTAAGGAGACATCAATTTAGAGGCAGTAAGAGCTTGGACACACATGTGTTATGCTGCCCTGAGTTAGGCTGGAACTTGCTTCACTGAGTGCATGTCCAGAAAAAAGACATTAGCTGGAGCAGAGTCCTGGTTGTGCCTCCAGGTGAGTTAGGCCTCCAGGTCACCCTGGGCCATCATGACCCCACAGCTTCTCCATGCAGTCACTATCCTTACTTCTGGTTGGGAGAATACCAAAACCACCCTATTTGGATTTGAGATTCATCTTCCTCCACTGATAGGGGTTGATTATGCTCTTATCCAATATCCAAACTGCTTGGGACTAGCAATGTTTCCAATTTCAGATATTGTTACAGATTTAGGAGCATCCATGCATATATAATGAAATACCTTGAGGATCAGGAACAGACCCAAGGTATTGAAACAGGAAATTCATTTGTGAATTTGCGACTTAATTATGTCAATATCACATTTTTAGTGTTCTGCCATTTTAGAATTTTAAATTATCTCTGAGGTCAGGTGTGGAATTTTCTACTTTAAAGAAAGTTTCAAATTTGAGATTTTCAAGTTAGAGGTGTTCGAGCTGTATTGTATTTGTCCTTTGATACTGACACTCCCTTTATACAGCTTTATTCTCTTTCCTCCCAGAAGAAGCTAACTCATATAGAAAACTTTATAAAAGTACCCAGGCTCATAATAGCTTCTCTAAATAAGTAAGAGGAGTCAGATGATTGAGCTCAGGGTGCCAACTTCCATCCAAATGAAGGAACAAAACTCAGCTGCCCACCCACCCCTCCCTGGGGACACTGGTGTCAAGGTCAGGGGGAAGGTGGTGTGACCTAAGGATGGCACCAAGATTCCTAGTAGGTAGCTAGCTTCTTTTTGTGCTTGAGTCCTGAACTGCTTGCCTGTGCAAGCAGCAACTAGGATACCCAGCCAGTATGTCTTTCTACATCCTATGACCTTGAACTGCAGTGAGAAGGCAGATTGGCATCTCTGCCTATTTGTGCCTATCTGTCGCAGTATGAAAAACTGCTCCCATCCTGACAGCCTGTCATCTTTTCTCCCAGTGCTATAGGCTTAGGTCAGCTCCTATTTCATTGTGAATATTTTTAAATTTTTGACTGCTGTGTCCTGTTTTTTTAATGTGATGGGGCAGCCTTGGTAATGTGTAATCAGTTGTAAAGTTTACAGTGATCAGCTTTTAGCATATTCCCCAAATTGCATGACCCCACTAGCATCAATTCTTCAACAACTCTTCAACCCAGAAGGAAGCCCGACGCCCATCATCAATCACCTGTGTTTCTCCTCAGACCCCAGCCCAGGCAGCCACTGATCCGTTTTCTGCTTCCCTCTGCATTCTACACATTCCATAAAAAGAGTGGCGCTATCTTTCTCCTCCTGGCATGATGCCTTCAAGGGTCTTCTGTGTCATGACAGGTCAGGATGCTGCTCCTTTTGTTGGTAAATATTTTGCCATGTGGATCTGAACCATTTTCATATTTGTGAACATCACTGCGAGCATCTAGTAGCAGGTTTTATTAAGTGAATAGTTAGGAGTGGATACTAGGGCGTGTGTTTATCTATGTTTAACTATTTGTGGAACTGCCCGAAGCCTCCAAAGCTATGGCTGCTGCACGCTCTCAGCTTCTCTTTCTGTTGCTGGGACCAAAGACCAGACAAAAGCAGTGGAAGGGAGAAGTGTTCAAGGGTGCAGTCCATCAAGGTGAGGAGGCCCTGGCATCAAAAGATCAAGGCAGCTGGTCACATTGAATCTGCAGTCAGCATGGGGGAGGCGGGAAGCTGGTGCTCTGCTTTCTCCTTTTAATGCATTCTAGGATCCCATCCCACAATACTGCCAAAGTTTAGAGTGGGTCTTCCCACCTCCATTAGCCTAATCTAGGCATGCCCAGTAGCTGTCTCTTGAGGACTCTAGGGCCTGTCAGGTTGATATAAATCCTCCCAGTGGTGCAGAATAAAGCTCTAGGCTCCCAGACTCACCAGTGTTTGCACTCATCTGCCGTTTGGTGTCACATTTCAGAAACCATTTCAACCAAAGACCAAGAAGATTCACACCAATGTTTTCTTTGGAGAGCACTGCCATCTTAACCTCCGTTTAATGTTGGTGATGCGGGGATTGAACTCAGGTCCTTGTATGTGCTAGGAGAGTGCTCTTCCTCTGAGCCATATCCCCAGCCCTGATTTCTAAGCTTAAATCTTTGCTGTATTCTTGTCCTTCATTGTGGTGTGATTTAAGGCTTAAAGGAGCATCTCTAGAGCTCTGGGATCCTGAATGAAGCATAGCCAGACCTGATAAAGAAGCCTCCGAGACCTGAGCTCATCATCTCTGTTTTGTTCTTGTGTTCTCAGAGAGCAGATCGCCCCATGCCAAAACCTCACTGTTACACAACATTCTTTTTTTTTTTTTTTAAGTTGTTTCGTTTTTGTTTTGTTTGTTCAAGACAGGGTTTCTCTGTATCATGACTGTCCTGGAACTCTCTCTGTAGAGCAGGCGGGCCTCAAACTTAGAGATCCACCTGCTTTCTGAGTGCTGGATTAAAGGTATGTGCCACCTGGCTCTTCATTTCTTTTTGAATTTGTTCCATTTCAAGTAAATTTCTGCATTCAGAGGGAGGCAGGGGTGAAACCTCATTCTTTTGCACAGAAGTATCCAGTTGTGCAGTATTGTCTATAAAAGGCTCCATCAGTGATGCACACTGGTACCCAGGTTCGAATAGAGAGGCTTTAGGGATCTTATCAATAAAGGACAGTGGTTACAGTGACCTGGCCTCACTGGAAAGCTTTGTAGGCCTCTCTGCTTGACTTTCTGTGCCTCACATGGTCCTGAGCACATTGGGAGAAACAAACGACCAGATCTTGGAGAAGGCAGTTGGCTAGAATGGACAGTGTCGACTCCTGATTCATATGGTCACGCTTTTGAGTTGTACTGAGCCTGATACAGTACAGGTGACTTCTCACATGCCTTGATGCTGGTCCTCACTGTCTCAGCCGCTCGTGGCTGAAGTGACCATGTGTTCTATATTACTGGAACAGTCCCAACTGATGCTTGCTTTTCTACCATACTTTTTTTCCCCTTTTCTTTTCTTTTTTTGGAGTCAGGGCCTCACAAAACCCAGACTGTCCTTGAACTTGCTGTGTAGCCAGAGCTGACCTCAAATTTCTAGTCCTCACTGCTGAGATTACAGGTATGCGTCATCAGAATCAGGTCTTGGGGTACTGGGGCTATACAGGGACTTCCTGCATGGTAGGGGAGCTCCCTAAGGACTCAGCTCATCCTCAGCGTACACATAATAATCATTCAGGCTTGTGGTGTACAATGTAAACACTGTGTTAAGATAAAAACAAGGCAATTGTCATATCCAGTATATTGTTTTTATATGGACTCTGCCACATAAAAACAGCTAGCCTCTAGCTGTTTTGATGTGTGTAATATTTTGGGTTTTTAAATATATACGTATATACAATGTTACACATGTAAACAACTTATCTTGATCACATGCATGTCATTTCTCTCTCCCATGCCCCCAGGGCCCCAAGTACCCACTTTCACTTCCATTCCTTCCCCTCCACTCTCCACTGAGTCCAGTTAGTGCTGCTTGCTAGAATGTTAATTATTTTTGTTGGCCAGACCTTGTGCTGGTCTTGTATAGGTTACTGCAGCTGTGGTGAGTTCCTGAGTGCAGTGACCACATCCTATGCAGAAGATGGCCTTTCCCAGCCTTCCTCAACTCTCACCTCTACCCCACCCAACCCTGTCCAGGTGGGTTATTATGAGATATAAACCCTACTGTGCAGCAGAACACCAAGCTCTCTGTACTAAATTAGTACCCTCTGACTAAATTTGTACCACTGATCAGCCTTTTCCTATTTTCTCACCGGTCTCCCTCCCAGCCTCTGGTCATCACTTCCCTGAAATCAGCTTGTGAAGACCCCACAAATGAGCTCAATTCCTCAGTATTTACCTATCCAAGTCTGGCATGTATGCTGTGCTTAACATTGTGTTCTGCACACCTGTGCATATCTTTGCAAATGATGGAATTTTACCTTTTTGTGGCTGAGTATTCCACCAGCTCTATATATTACATTTTCTCTTTTCATTTCTGTTGATGAGCAGTTAAACTGCTTCCACATCTTGGCTCTTATGATCAATAGTGCAGTGAATGAGAGGTGTGGAAGTTTCTGGAAGTTCTATCAATATGCTGACTTCAGGGTATAATCACTATAGTCATTTCTTACAATATAACTGGAGCTGGGGAGATAGCTAAGTGTGTAAGAACTTGCTGACAAGCCCTAAATTCCATCCCCAGAGCCCATATGGTTGAAGGAGAAAATTTACTCCCACGGGTTATCCTCACTTTGCATACTCATACACAAAAATATTCTTAATCATAAAAGACCCCCCACCTGCCCAAGCAATCTTGCTGATGGCACAGACCACCTGAGTTTCCCATAACCCGCCTGAAGTCTTTGTGTTCAGGGAGAGGCACAGTTGAGGTCACAGGGAATTCTAGGAGACTGGATGGGATGGCTCAAGGCAAGAAGACCCGCCCTGGGTGACCTGGTCACTGGTTAAGTCACTGGAGCCACCTCAGCAGCTACCTGGAAGTACAGGAGGAAGGAGTAGGCTACAGAGTGGGGAGAAGGGAGGGTTAGGTGAGAAGGCAGTGGCTGCTGGCGCAGGGCTGGCTGAAACTGCAGCCTGGAGCCTCCTGCTCTCAAGCTGTCAGCAGCTAGGGTCCCCTGGGTTCTTCCAAGGAGCTGGAAAGAGGAATCACAGGGCTTCTTACTGCCAACATGGCTTGAAGTAAGAGAGCTGCTCCAGCAGGACCCAGTCTGTCTGTTCTCACCTTTCAACACCCAGGGAAATAAGAGATTAGGCCCAACATACTCCATGGTTCTCTACTCCTGCCTCAGTCTTAAACAGAATAGAAAAATGAGACTCCTGTAGGATTATTAAAGCTGATACCAAAAAATGTTTCTTTAATTTTTCTATAAAGAGGTTTAATTTTTATTTCTTTGAGACAGGGTCTCAGATAGCCCAGAGTGGTCTCAAACTCCACATATAGCCTAACTAATCTTGAACTCTGGATTGTCCTGCCCCCACTCCTAAATGCTAAGGTTACAGGCATGTGCCACCATGCTCAGTTCATGTTGTATTGGAGGTAAAACCCAAGGACTGGTACATGTTAGGCAAGTATTCTACCAGCCATACTATATCCCTCACTCTGGTGTGTGTGTGTGTGTGTGTGTGTGTGTGTGTGTGTGTATAAGAGGCTCCATGTGCCCATGTGCATGTATGTGGAAACCAAAGGTCAATGTTAAATGTCTTCCTCTATCTCACCATGCTTTATTTTTATTAAATCCTAATGGGCTATGTGAACTATGTCCACCTGACCATGCTGCAGGGCACACAATAGACTCATGCCTTGTGGTACACTCTTATTCTTTCTAAGCAGGTCTGCTGTGGGAATGAAGCTGACATGATTGACTGGGGGTCCTGTGGTGTTATCTATAAAGGCATCCAAGTTGGTAACAGCTGAGTCAGAGGCAGGCTACTCTCCAGTCATGACAGGGGGTCCCTGAGGGTGACAGGTTGAGAACGAAAGGCAGTGTGGGTGGGCAGCCATAGCAAGGTCTTGATCCCCCTTCTCCTCCCACTCTTTAGTTTTATTCCTAATCCTAGTGATGCCTGTGGACGTTTCTCCAGCTATACAAGGCCTGGCAGGCAGATGGCTCACAGTTCCTTTCCTTAATTTCTTTATAATTTATTGTGTGAGGTTCTGGAGAATGGAATACCAGAACCTTGCTTATGCTAGGCTAAGTACTCTCCCACAGAGCTACACCTCCATCTCCTATGTCTCTCCTTCTCTTGCTACAAGCAAGGACCTTTTCCCTGACTGTAAAGGCAGTTGACAGGAATGGGAAGCTGCTATAGTGCTGTGGTGTAGATGATTTTAGGCTGAGACAGCCCTACACTGTCATTGAGAACCAGTCCATTCACTTATCCTGATTCATTCATTGACGCTTTCTGAGTTCTTTTTATTTGGCTGGTTTGTCAGTTGCCCAGTTAATTTTTTGAAGGGGAAGAGAACGAAGTTGCCTTGGTGTCTTAGTTGGGGTTACGGTTGCTGTGATGAAGCACCATGACCAAGGCAACTTTATAAAAATAAGGTGTTTAATTGGAGGCTTGCTTACAGTTTCAGAGGGTTAGTCTGTGATCATCAGGGTGAGGAACATGGTAGCAGGCAGGCAGGCATGGCACAGGAGGAGTGGCCCCAGTGACACATCTGCTCTAACAATGCCACACCTCCTAATCCTTCCTAAACAGTTCTACTAGCTGAGAACCAAGTGTTCAGTATGAGCCTATGGGAGTATTCTCATTCAAACCACCATACCAGGCTGTCCTTGGACTCCTGGACTCTTACCTGCTCCACCCTTCTGAATATCCGAGACTATATATATATATAACTTCTGACCCACTCCAGGCTTAAAACTTGAAGCGTTTGTGAAAGGGGGAGAGGCAGATGGAGGACTCAGACCTGAAGAGCAGGGGTCTCAACCACCAGCCCTAATAAAGGCAGCCTTTCTATGGGGGTCTGTATACAGAGAGCCACAGAGGGCTCTTGGGCAGGGTTGGTGTGAGCCCTCGGCACCAAGATGGGCAAAGGAAAAAGAGCAGAGAGACTGGACAATGGCACAGGCTTCAGAAATGGTGAGGAGAAGCAGCCATGGGGACAGGAGCTGGAGAGGTCACAGCTGAAGATGAAGGCCAGAGCCGACATCTGAGGGGCTAAATGTTGTTTTGTTTGTTTCTGGTTTTTCTCGGTTGTAGTTGAGGCTGGCCTCAAACTCCCTACATAACTGGAACTTATGATCCTCCTGCCTCCACTTTCCAAATTCTGGGATTATAAGTGTATGCCACAGTGTCCGGTTTATGTGGTACTAGGGGTCAAACTAGGGCTTCATACATGTAAGGTGAGATTTATACCAGCTGGTCCCCATCCCAAGCCTATCTACCTATTTTAATAGTAAAATAACAGAAGCCACTCAAAATAGAAAGGTGTTGATATCATCACATTAAACATCACAGTAAAGGAGAGACAGGAAACATGTCCTGCCACCCTCTAGCATGCTGAACATAGCATTTCTATTCATTGGGGACCTTGGTGAACTCACATTTTTCTGCTGATAGGGCAGAGGTGGCAGAGGCTACCAATGCACCCCTCTCATGGAGCACAGTCACTTCAGGTCCCAATGAGATCCCCACTTCATCACACATCATCCTTCCATCCATGCCCCCAAGGCTTTGTCTCAACAAACTGGAAGCATAGGCCCCAAACTGGAAATATTTGTCTTAAGTGGATTGAATTGTAGGGAGTCTAGGCCTTAAATTTTTCTGAAATAATACATTGCTTTTTAAAGAATAATAATACTGAAAAAATACTTATCTCTCACACATGTGCACACACACATACATACAAATACACACATTTTCATATGCAAATGAACACACACAGCCCCCATTGGCTACAGATGTTAGTGACTGCAGCAGCTATAACTTCTTTTTCTGTGGCTGGCAATTGTGCATCTGTGACTCGTGCATCCCATGCACTGTCCTTTGAGGTGGTTAGGATGCAGACATTTTTATTCCCCAGAGATGTCAGACTTGTTATGAGTGTATGGATACCCATGTGCTGTCCAGGCTGAAGTGAGCAAAGCCATCACATTGGGGTGCTGGCTTTACCACTCTCCTGTACCTGTGATATAGCACCCTGACAGAAGCAGCCTGTGGAGGGGAGGTGTGCTTTGGCTCACAGCTCCAGGCTAGGAGTCAAGGAAGTAGAAGCTTGTGTTCCAGGAGAAGTCAGAGGCATGAAAAATGAATCACGACCTAACACCAATGCTTTCATTTGGGACATTTGACTTCAGAAGCATATGGATCTATTTCCTTCTATAAATCCTCATCTGTACAACTCACTGGCATTCAGGACACCCCTGTCCAGGCAGGAGAAGGGTCTGAAAGGACATTGTGGCCTCCAGGGGTTTTGTGCCTCAGTGTCGGGTGCTCCATGGCTTTCCCACTGGTGTGAAGCACCTGTATCAGTGGCTCTAACAAAATATCTGACCAAAAATAACTCATAAGAGAAAGGGTCAGATTGGGCCCACTGTGGCAGGGAAACCATGTGGCAGACAAAAGGGTGTACTCAGCACTCAGGAGGCAGAGGCAGAAACTTCCGCAGTTAATTTAAGGCTAGCCTGGACTACATGAGACCCTATCTCCAAAAATATACATTGAGCTTAAAAACTCTTTGGGTTTTGGTTTTTGTTTGTTTTTGGTTTCTTGTTATTGTTCTTGTATAATATTCAGCTTCAGGTATTTCATGATCGTGAAAAAATGGAAAAATGTTTTATATACCTGTCTAACTAGTTTCCTCCTCCTAACAGATTTTTGTGCAAAACTTGTATAATACTTTGGGATAAGCACAATTATTTCATAGTAGAGGGAGTTTCTAAGTCTCTAGTTGTTCTAGAATGTTCTCACAAAGGTACATGGATCTGAACAACTATCAGATGACCACCAAGCAGGCCTGCTGTGCACCCCTGTAAGCACCCACTCTGATGCAGTATGCTCTCAACTCTAAAATCAGACAAACATGACTAGGAATCCCCCTGTTCTGCCTCCTCTGAGCCTCAGTTTCCCCATGTGAAGATCCTGGCTTTAGAAGCAACTGCAGAATCAGCTCAGGAAGGAGATAAAGTCTTCGTGGGCCCTGCTTGGTAAGCAGCAGGGGGATGATTGCCATGAACAGCCTTCTTCCCTGCACTAAGGTCACTCAGCCCAGAGAAGGGCTTCTTGTAGAGTTGAACATGTGGTCTCCATAATGGCACATGCTCTGGGGAACAGGCAAAGCTATCCTTTGAAAGTTGTGGCCTCCTTTACGACCCCTGAGAACATCTCTGGGATTTCCTGAGCCTTCGTTTCATGTCAAGAGTAAGGAGCCAACACCTCATGAAAAATGGTTTATGAGGAAATGGCCAGGTGGAGTTCATGGCGGGGCTGGGCTCCCATGATAGATGCAGGCACTAAAGACACAATAGTTGGTTAACTCTGTGTGCACAGCCACCAGATAGTGCTATGAGTCCAGTAGACACTGCTAACACTGTTAAGAACAGTACTTCTCGCTGGCTGGGAAGGTAGTTTAGATGTTGAGTTTGCCATGCAGGATGATGATCTGAGTTCAAATCCTCAGCACACACATTAAAAGCCAGGCAGCTCTGGAATGGCTTATGGCCAGTCATGCTAGCCAAACTCCTAAACTGCGGATTCAGTAAGAGACCTTGTTTCAATAATAAAATAGATATTAGTTGTGGAAGATGCCTGCGCATGCACACACACACACATACACACACCACAAAAAGAACAGTCTTTAAAAAATGAACAACTTTTCCCAGCCCTACCTTGAGGCCTTCTCCAGGCTGGCCAGCCTCATTTACACTCACTGTTCTAGAGTTTGCTTGGTTCAACTGAGGTTGGCAAGGCAAGCCAGAAGAAAGCCAGGAAAAGCCGTAAATGGGTGAACAGAGGGTGAAGTGGGGCCACAGTGAGCCATGTTGAACAAGACCCAGAGTCACTATGAGGAGAGGCCAGGGATAGTTGCCTTAGATTTCTATGGTCAGTGACCCTCCATGCCAAAGACAGTGGGTAGGGGAGGGGCTGTTGGCCACAGGTGGCTGGGTAGTGAAGAAGAGGTGACGAGAGAAGTGAAGACAGAAGGTTCTAGGTGGATTTGGAAGGTGGAGTCAGTAGGACCCACTAGTAGATGAGCTACAACATGGTCAAAAGTAACCCGAGACTCATCATAGCCAAGGGAGAAGCCCTGAACTTTACCAATGACCCACTCCAGGGCAGACCTTGTGCTAAGTTCTATGCTTTTACTCTGGGCTGAGAAGCTGCATTGGCTTGTTTTGAGTCAGGGTTTCAATATCCAGCCATGTTTGGTCTAAACCTTGCTAGATAGACTAAGCTGGCTTTTTCTACCTCTGCCTCCAGAGTGCTGGGACTGCAGGCATGCTCTACCACGCTGGTTTAGATGATGCCCAGGGCTTCGTGCATACTAGACAAGTACTGTGCCAGCCCTGACAATGGAGGATTTTTTTTAATGCTTTTAATGTTTTATTTATTATTACTGTGTATGTCTGCAATGGGGCCGGGGGCATGTATATGCTGTGATGCACCCATGAAGGTTAAAGAGCAACTTTTGTGGGTCTGTTTTCTCCTTCTACCCTGTGGATGCTGGGAATCAAATTCAGACTATCAGGCTTGTGTAGAGCAATCAACTTTATCTACTGAAACCATCTAGCCAGCCCAGCAACCTAATATTTTGCAAGCAGATTAAGTTACCATTCATACATCTTCAAGTTCTTTATTGGAGGTGGACAATTTGGTGGTTTTGATATAATCATAGATACATACCATTAACACAGTCAACTTTAGAAAGGTGTTACCCCTAGAACCCTAGACACTTAAGTTATCACCCACTTCCCTCCATCCCTCTACACCTCCTGCCATCTCCTCCTCTACTTCTGGGCGTGCCACACAAGTGACACATAGCACGTGACCTTTTCCACTCTTAATAGAGTATTGCTGAGGATCCCATGTAACAGCATGTGTGAGTGTTCTGTTCCTTTTTATGGGTGAATAGTATTCCACTGTGAGGCTAGGCTGTGTTTTGTCTTTGATTCAGTTCACAGGCACTGGGCTAGCGTCTGCCTTCTGACTATGTTAATGCTATTGTGAGCAATCATGCCTGGATCTTACTCTTTAGTGTGCTTTGTTTCTTTTCAGTTATTAGATTATGAGTGACTGGTTATCTGGGTTAATTGGTTATTTAGGTCCTGATTGGTCTGGGAGTGGAATTTCTGAGTCACACAGACTGTATTTATTTTCTGAAATGGTACATTGTTTCACATTCCCATCCCAGCACAGGAGGGCGTGGGAGGGACTCAAATGTCTCCATTCATCGCCAGTGCTGGGTAGGCCGCTTCTGAGGAGATGGTCTAGCTTCTGCGCACTGCACATACAGTGACTCTATCGGGCTGTGCAGGGAATGGTGGCAGGGAAGAGAGCGGGTACAGTCACTACAGATAATTTTTTCCCTGGGGTTCCATTCCAGGTGGAAGGATGGCTAGACAGAACTGAACACCTGGTCTCAGGGTCTCCTCAGACCCTGAGGCCAAGTTCCCCTTGCAACTTCAATATGTCCCTTTCAGGGATGGAACTCTACCTTTCCCACCCCAAGTTGCACTCCCATGGACGAGGCTCTGATATTCCAGCCCTATCCAGTCTTCTTTACCCTCTTTCTTCATTTCCTCTTGGCCATCAATTTCTATTTAATAAGCCAGAGCCAAAATTCCAGCAGCACTAGGAGCAACTTAAGCTCTTTGCCTAAAAGCTGTAATGAGGAACAGAACCCTGTGGGATAATTTATGGTGTCCATGCTTGGCTGAGGAGCAGGGTTCACAGCAGAGGCCAGGGTCTCCCTCCAGCAATGTTCTCCAGTAGTGCTTCTCTCTCCAGAGATGTGCCTCAGTTCTTCCCTCCATTGATGTTCCTCAGCAGTGCTCCCTAAACTCCTCCTTCACTGTGTACCAGATTGCAGAGCTATAATAAGCTACCCGGAAAGGGTTAAGTTCTCACTGGCGACAGCTCTAGAATTAATGTTTGTTAATATATCCTCAGACTCTCAGGCTCATGGGGTCAGGGTCTGTACTGAGAAGACAGAGAGGTCAGGTGCCAAAAGCACACAAAATCTCCACATTAGTAAGAAACTCCCCCATCTAGGAGCCATGCATGGAATTGGGATGCTCCCTGTATTGTGGACACTTTTGGTGCTTAACAAAACAGCAGCTTAAAAACAAGCAAGGACAGATTGCTGTCACTCGTAGTTAAAGAAGGGATGTTGTCCATAATGGAGAAGGGTACCATCCATCATGGCAGAGGAAGCCCAAATGACAGCAGCGGGAGGCAGCCAGTCACACTGTGTCCATAGTCGGGAAGCAGAGAGTGGACAAGAAGTGAGACCAGCTATAAAACCTCAAAGCTTGCCCTGGCTGACCTCTTCCTTCAGTTTGGCTTCAATTTGACAGACAGAGACAGATGCAAGAGATGGAGCCTCTTCTCCCTTTCAGGTCTCCGAATTCCTTCTCCTTGTTCTGCTACTGTAACCCTGTAGACTTCATTTCTCACCATGTTTCAAGAATTGAAAGTTCTGGACATGATGGGTCCATCCAGAATTTCTTGTTTCCATGTTGTTTCAAAGTGTCCATACAGCGAGTCCATACCTGTCCTAGTAACATGCTGCCTACACTGTCACCCTTCAAACCTTCTGAGGTCCCCCAACATGCGGAAGCTGTAGCCCCATGCCATACATTTCTATGCAGCATGAGGCATCTCCCTTAGGAAAGTTGTCCCATGGCCATGGCTCACCACCTAGTCTGGCAACAGCTGGGTCTCATCCTTCTCTACTTCTTGAGTGCCTGACTCTGGTGGTGGGCATTCCCCTAGGAAGTCTACACAAGCTGGTTTGCTCTGCTGTGAGCTATGCAGCTGCCTCAGCAGGGAGCATGATGTGCTGAAAGGAAGAGCTGCCCAGCTGTGGAGTGACAGGCTCCATTTGCTCAGAAACAGACAATGAAGATTATCCTGGTAGTGATCAGCCTTGGATTGGCCCCCAGCTCCCTAACACCGAGGGACTCTCAGCTTCAGCAGAAGAGCATACTATTTACCTGTAGGGCTCCTGCATTTCATTCTGAAATGGGGCAGATGTCCTAGCACCCCAAGAGAACACTTCCACCCTAAGTAATGAGTTTAAAGCTCTGCTGAATTCCAAGTATATTCTGCCTCACAGGTGGGAAGGGGGCCTCTGCCACTCATTTGAGTTTACTGATAAGCCAGCTGGGCCCCTCTGGTGCCTCTGAGGCAAAATAGGGGCCACAGAGAAGGGTGACCTGCTGCTGGCATCATCTACCTTAGAACTCTGACAACACACTTCAGCACAGCAGCCCACATCTGGATAGCATCAGTGGACTTTAGAGCAGATACTGCAAGTCATTTCCAGGCTACCTTAGCCTGTGCTGATTCATATCCCATTGATAACCTCAGAATGATTCAGCCACAGGGAACCCTTAGACCTGACCACAACTGACTTGTGTCTGTTAGCAAATGGGCTGCCTAACAGTCACACCACAGCCATTCCTAGAAAGGTCGCAAATGCAGACTGTACAGAATTCAATGTAAACAAACACTCACCATGTACCCACATCCTTCCAGGCCTGTATTCCAGATGCCTGAAATACAGAGGTGGGAATAGTACAGTCCAGCTGCTGTGACCATGCAGGCTGGCAACTCAGTCACCATCACCAAGAAGGTCACAGGGCTGATGGAGAGCATTACCCCTTCCTTGGATGTGGGAGGGACACAGAACGGCCTGCACGGAGGAGGTGACATTTGTGCACTGGAGAGACTTTGACAAGCATTGAGGCAGGGAAAGAGGAATACCACTTATTGTGGTGGCTGCACCGTGAGGTTAGCAGGTGTTATGTTGGTTCTAGAAGCATCTGAGAAGGCAGGAGTGAGGTCAAATAAAGACACAAGACTTATTCCAGTTCCTGTAGGGAGTTTAGCGGGGAGGAAGCATGGTCTGAAATCACCCTTTCAGAAACAGAGTGGCAACTGTCTAGAAAAGTGGGAGTGGCAAGGCACAAGCTCAGAGAAGTGCAGAAATTAAAATATATTTGAGGGATAGAGAAGCAGATAGGAGCTAGCCCTGGGGTTGGAGGGAGGGTCAGTTGAAGGGTAGGAAAATAGACCTCAGTGATCATATGGAACTCAATAAGCAGAAGTAAAAATGACCTAGTGTCCAAAGATGGAGAAAGGGTATGTCATGGGCACAGAATTCATCTTAGGTATAAGCAAGGACTCCACTCTGTACCCAATAGTGAAGCAAAGCTGAGCATAGCCTCTCCAGCCAGCAGAGGCTCAGAGTGACTGCCTGGAGTGCTCAGGTCACTGAGATCCCTGGGATAGTGAGAAGACGAGGGTTTCCAACCTACCATGTGCGGGTGTGAGGAAAGGAGAAGCCAGTAGGATGCTAAGGCTAAGCCTTGACCCGTCCAAGGTCACGCTCAGAAACTGCAAAGCTTGGAACATTCACACAAAGAGTTGGGTGCCACTGCCAAGGGCACCCCAACTACATGCATCAAAGCACACAGACTCTCCCTACACTGTCTGCCTGAACAGGATTTCCTGTGAGCAACTGTGCCTGGGCCACAGCTATTTATCTAATGTTCTTGGATAGAATCCCAAGAAAACAATTTTGCTTATTGGGGTGGGGGGAGGGGAACACATACAAAGCAACACTATAAAGCCCACCCCAAAGAGCAGCCACAAAGAGAATGTCCCTGCCACCACCGTTTATTTCTTCATTGATTTATCTGTTTGAGCATCTCTTTAATTGGCCTGACAGAACAGTCCCCATTGCTTAATGAGCTCCGGCTGTATTTACAAGGATTGTGAAGATACTCAGCTCAGAGCCCAGCATGCAAGCCTGTGGTCATTGTGAGAGACTGAGTGTCCTGGGCAGGCTCTAGGTGGCTCCCTCTGAAGAATAGCACTGGTGCCACATTCCTCAGAGGTGAGAGCTCCCTGTAGGGCTCTTCATCAGAGGCCTACACATGAAGCTTATCATCTATCCATCAGGTACCTAAGCCCCATCCCAACCCTCATGACTCAGAGCCTCTGGAATAGGGACAAAACAGATAGTATCCAGCCCCCCAACCCCAGCCCTGACATTCTTCCACAACTATAGGTCAGGGTCTCATGACATCAAAGATGGAGTGGAGGAAGAAAGAGCATAAGGAATAGCTTTGACCTCTGGTCACAAGTAAAGGATCTTCTGCATTTGAGGAGATGAGGCTATAGCCTCTCTGCTCAGGTGGGCTCCATCTGTGGCCTACTGACTTTAGTTTACCTTCCTGGGGACCTGGAGCTGCTGTCTGAGACACCAAAAGATGCATATCCTGGATATTAGAAAAACAGATGCCTGGATATTAGGAAAACAGGAGGGTGGGGGATGGGTTGGGAGATAGGCAGGCCCAGGGACACATGGGGAGCATTCTCAGACTCAGAAGAGAAGGGTGAGAGAAACAGATTAGGGAGTGACCCAGAGCATCAGAAAAGTTACTTAGCTTTTACAAGTCTTTGGGAGCTGGCAAGATGGCTGAGTGGGTGTCAAGCTTGACAGCCTCTGTGTGATCCCTAGGACTCACATAATGGAAGAAGAGAACTGGCACCCACAAGCTGTCCTCTGACCCCCATGTCATGTGCACACACACACACAAATCATGACTGTAATTTTACATAAGATTTAAGCCTGACAAAGAGAATAAGGAGCCAGAAGTGTAGACAGAAGACAGAGCAGCAGGCAGAGGATGGATTGTGTCTAGTAACCCTCTCTCCTATAGAGAGATCTGACAGAAAGCAATGTGTGCAGATCACTCTGAGGAGACTGATCACCGGGCAGGTGCTAGAAGCATTTGGTGAGCCCCATGTGGGTTCTTGAGTCCTGGATTCACATAAACTGCTCAGAAGAACTTGCTAATGTTGTCAGAGTCATGTGGCTGCATATTTGAACATGAATACAGGATCATGGATGTCACACCCTGACTTGGCTTACCAGGTAGTGGCATGAGGTACAGCTATGATCTGGCTTCAGCTGGTGCTGAACTTGGCAGCCTCAAGTCCATCCTGGTTCTGTGGTTTACTTTGTTCTATACTTCTGGAAATAACATCTATTTAACTATTTCTCACCCATTTTCTTGAAGCTCCACAAATAACCACACACACACTTTTTTTTTTTTTTTAATTAACAGTTCAAACAGAAATTTCCTATGGTGACAGGTCCTTATCTGAGCCCATCACTGTGGCTGGAAACATGAGAGCAAGATGAGCACTGTGCTAGAGTCACTTACCACCAGCTCTAGTGGATGGAGGAGTTTAGAATCAGTAAATCTATGAGGGTGTGAGGAGGAGGAAGGGGTTCTCTGAAAGATTAGGGTACCAGTAGCAAAATGGGAGAATGACTACATGACAGTTAGCGTACACCCTGAGGTGAGGTCAAGGAACCTCAGCCTGGTGATGTGAGCTCTGAGTTCCAATGTCCCACTTAGAAGTATAGGTGGTCCAAGAATGAATGGAATGGTCCCTAGCTGCTATCCCCATATGGAAGGGTACCATCAGGCTGGAAGCTGGAACCCAGCACATATAAAAGGTTGTACCCCCTGTTTGGCCCTTAAGTTGCACTTGGGCCCACTATCAAGCTGCAATCCAACTCCACAGTCATCCAGCTCCACAAATGGGCTTCCTCCATCCTTGGGCTTTGGTCGCTATGTGCATGGTATCTCCACTGAATGACCTCCAGGCAGAGACAAGCTGAGTCACCTTGAAAACTGGCTATCTATTAGAAAAAGAAACAGGCCTCATATGTTCCTCAATGTTCCCACCACCCCATGCAGGGATACTAGCCAGAAGCCTTTAATAAGGGTTCAGTATCTGCAAGAGGGAGATGAGAACCCTCTGTGTAAATATCCAAGCTCCTTATCTCCCAGCAGATATTTACTGGTCAGTGCTATGGCTCCCCATGTTATTTCAGCTTGTGTTTAGTAGAGAGAATTCCAGACTGAGGTAGTGTAAGGAAGCCTGGAGAGGAAGTGGAAATACTGGGCTGCAGAGGGAGCCTGGCTGCTTACCCATCTGATGGAGTTCCCTCCTCTCCTCTGTAGGAGATAGCCATTACTCAAGTGAGCACATGTATGTGGAAACTCTCATTTCTCAGGTGGCCCTGCTTCCCACAGGGGTCAGTGATCTAGCACAGAGTGGATGATGCCTACAGTAGATTTGGGAGTTGTCAGAGTTGTAGATGGAAAAAGAGAAAGAAGTCAGAGTCAGTAGGGGATGCAGGCAGGTGTGAATCCTGAAGGCTCACATGTCAAAGGGGCTAAAGATAGGGTACTGAGGTTTGAAGGGGCAGAGGTCGAAGAAGAGCTCTGTAGGAGGAAAGTGACGCCCATAATATCAGCCTTGGTGTCCCTAGAGCTGCCTGTACCCACATTTATGCCAGAGACTTTACCAGATTAAAGACACAAGAACATTGGCCTCACATGAAAGTCCTTCATGCCCTTTCAATCCCTCCAGTTGGTTCAAGAGATCATCTCAGTTTGGCCTTGTGTGTCTTTAATGCCTCTTTAAAGCCCATTAACTCCTCTTTACAAATAGAATAGATCTTAGGCAGAGGCTCACAAGCCAGGGGCTTTGGCTAGGCCACCACTGTGTGGCTTAGTTTTCATCATGTGTAATTTTAACCGTCTGTCTCATGGCTACACTGGTTCTCCTTTTGGTTATGAGAAATGTACATTTTATTTTCAAATGTCTTTATTCATGTTTCAACAAGAAAATCTAAAGATGAAAGTTTGGAGGGTTTGCTTTGCTTTGTTTAATAGTGTAAATGGGGCTAGATGACAGCTCAGCAAAGACACTTGCCATTGAGCCTGATGACCTGAGTTGAAAATTTCCGATTCTTTGACAATACAAGCCACAGAATCTGCTCCAAGCTAAGCCATAAGGATATGACATACCCTGTCAAAACTCTTGCTCAGGTGGCCAGCTTCCAGCCTAGGAACCTGGCACAACTGCAGCTCTGTGGGGTCCCTGATCCCCCAAAGCATACACCTGCAAAAAGAAAATCCCATGGCCTCACCTGTCCCAAGAGGACAGAAATGATCCCTGAACTCCTCATGTCCTCACAGAGTTAATACATTTCTGATGTGCTCCTTCATTGTCCAAGTACAAAGGTACAGCCATGTACAGCAAGCACACTGTCATTCCAGCCAGCGATGGACCACACATACCACAGCAGTGCTATGAGATAGGAAAGGAACTGAAAATTTCCCATGGCCTAGTGACCTCACAGCCATCACAGCACAGACTGATGGTGGCGTTAAAGACCCGCCACACTCTAAAAGTAGGACACAGGGTGAGATGACTCAGCAGGTAAAGGTGATTGCCACCGATCTTGAGGACCCAAGTTTAGTCCCAAGTGGAAAGATAGAACCAACCTCTGCAAATTGTCCTCTGATCCCCATGCATGTGCTATGGCATCACATGCACACATACACCACCAATAAGTATAAGAAGGCTTTAGATGATAAACATACAGTTCTAAGCACATAACACTTAGTCATGAGGAGTAAAATGTGTTATTGCCTTAAGTATTCATAAGATTATTCTTTGTATCATTGTTTTAGTGTATGCTGCAAAAGTCTGTGATGCTTCCCCAGCAGCAGTTTCATCCATCATGATTGACACGCCTGTTTGCATCAAGAGAACTGGACCATATATAGATTTTGTAAAGTGCACATTGTAAAGTTAGCATCATAATGAAATCACCTGGAGAGGCATATCTCAGACCAATCCCATCATTAAGCAATGCAGGAGTGTTAGCTCATTTTTCTTTCCTTTTTAAAAAATGTATTTTGTATTGGCACCTACTATAGGTATACTTTTTTTTAAAGATAGGGTCTCATGTCTCCTGGGCTGACCTCTGTGTAGCTGAGGATAACCTTGTGCTTCTAATCCTCCTGCCTAGACCTCTTGCTGTGCCCGAGGAACATAGCGTTTATGTCTCTCACCAAATATCCACACGGTACGGATTGACTGACATTTCTCTCCACACCACCCACACTGCTCCATTCTCTTGGTACCACTGCTTTATTTTCAATTTCTGGGGAATCATTTTCTCTAGATTCTGTTCCCAGTGGCCATGTATTCCCAGGTTCGTGGCCTCTTACCAAAGAACTGCAAATGAAGTCACACTGACAGCTTTTTCTGAAGCAAAATGATAGTGGTTATAGAGAGTCAAAGTCTCAAGATGATGTTCAAGGTCCTCAAGTAATGCTTAGGAATTATTTTTAGTGGAGTTCAAGAGAGGAAAAATTGGTCACTAAGGGGCTATGGTTTGGGTGGTTCTCTATTTTGATTGATAGATTAAGTCATACATTCATCTTTCCTACTTCTATGTTCCTTCCCATAATGCATCTAAGTTCAATCATCCACAGCTGCATATATGGGTAAGTAGCAGCAGTCTGTGGGGCCCACACACCAGGGACTGCAGTTGTCAGGGCTTCAAGTCAGTCTCTCTCAGGGGCCCCACACAGGTCTGGGGTGAGAATCAGGGCAGAGGTGATAATATAAATATTTAACCACCGGTATGGCCAAGACATCCACCAGCCAGAGCGGAAGGCTAGCTGAAGTACACAAAACAGGGCCCATGCAGCTTCTGGCTGTGTCAGGATTGAGAAGGGTTCTAGAAGGTCCTAAAAGACCATAGTGGCTGGGAGAGTTGGGGGCCTTGAGCAAAGGCAATTTATCGAGATGCTTGGAGAAATCCCAGAGCTTTGACAGTAGGAATCCCAGTTCTAAGACTTCATTTGCAGGACATAATTTGCCTTGCTATACATGTACCCAAAATCAGCTAGGGTTGGCTCCACCTGCTATCCTTTCTTCAGTAAGTATTTAGAATACACTGAAATAGAAACTGTCAAAATATGATTGCTACCAGGAGTAGAGACATTTATACTGTTGTTGAGGTGAAATATTGTAAGGCTACAATGTAAGTGGGACATTGAGAGGGTTCTGGGGTTGCCAGGTGAGTTGTCTGGAGAGCAATGTGTGCAGGTGAAGCAACTATATATAATACCATGTACGTTATTACAAGGAGACAAACAACCTAAGCTAAACTATCTCCTGGGCTGCTGCCTCGGATTCACATAGGCCTGGGATTGTGTGCTGCTTCATTGTGTTGGTGGCTTGTTTCCCTTAACAATTGAAGATGTCAGTACTAGCTTCTAAAGGCATAAAGTGGTATTTGCCAATGGTGCTATGAGGGATTTGAACCAGATCTGCATGCAGTTGGTTCTTATGATTTCCACAGACCTAGGAGTACAAGACTCATCCTCTGCCTTCCCTCCCCATGAGGCCCAGTCTGGCTCAACAAGGGCAAGTGGTTCATGGATTCAGCTTTGCCTGGGTGTTTGTGTCACCACTTTAAACTGGACTAAACCTCTGGAAAAAGATTTTTGCAACCTGAATAAAAGCTTTAAATTCCTTGAAAATCACTTCCAAGTTTCTCCTCATACCCCACCTTCCACGAAATTCCATGACTACATTTTTTTTTCCTAACCAAAAACCCCTATTCTTGGTCTAAGGAAGAACTTGGGGGCATTTATGTGGCAGGACGGTCTGTCTGTCTGTTTGTAGGAGACATAGCTTGCATGTCAGAGGTCTGGCACTCAAGGACAGCCAGGCAATTTATGGAGACCACAGAAAAGCACTGAGGGATTGGGACAGTCCCTGAAGACCTGTAATGGCCATATGTCTCACATGAGGCTCTGACCTTGGGAACAACTCTTCTGGCCCCTCGGGCTCACCCTTCATCCCTCATACTCCTGGAGACCCACTTCCCATATCCCCTTGTTATCCATCACTTTGTGCTCCCCAGCACTCTCCCTTGGTCCCTCCAGAAATAGGTTTGATTACCGGAAGCCATCACAGCCCTTCCCATCTTCTCCCTAAACCTTTGGGTCTCTGTTTTCCCCTCTGTTCTCTTTACCTTCCAACAAGAAGTTACTCGGTCACTCCTGGCTCTTGGGCTACGTGCGCAGCTGAGTATCTGGGAGACCCTGGTAGGTGGTATCTTCCTGGACATGCAGAGCCAGTGTGCATCAAGAAGAAACAGAGTTTTGACTTATCATCTCTTCTCATTGTCCTGAGCACATTTTTATCAAACCAAGCAAGAAAAATTAATGCTTCAGGAAGGCCTACAGAAGGAGCCATTCCTCAGACCCTTTTCTGTCTCAGTTTATGTCAGCACCAACCACGAAGGTAAATAACACTGAAGCCCAGGAAGAGTCTATGGCTTGCCGAAAGTCTGGCCTGGGAAGCCCAAGCCCTTTCCACTCTGAGGGATGCCACTAGCCTTCTCTCTGTGACTTCCATCTCCTTCAGCAAATTTTTCTTCTGAATAGAACTTTTAATAAACATACTGGAGGTTGAGGAATTGGCTCAACAATTAAACTGCTTGCCACATAAGCATGAAGACTAAAGTTGAGATCCCCAGAAACCCGTGTAAATCTAAGAGGGCCTGACTACCTGCCCATAATTCCAGATGGAGACAGAATTTCTTGAGCAAACTGACTAGTGAGACTATTGTGGAGTCTAGGTTTGATTAAGAGACCCAACATCAACTTCAAGCATCTATATGCATGTGTGCATACACACAAAACATGTGTACACATTCACAGGTAATACACACACATGAAAAATAGAGAAAGAAAAAAACATCGTACTCATGGACATCAAAAAAATGCACCAAGTTTGAACTGTGGTCAAGAAAAGAAAATCTAGTCATAGATCAATTTTTCTCCCTTTGATACTTGTTTTTGGGGGGATACAGGGTTTCATGTAGCCCAGGCTGGCCCCAAAGTTGATCATAAGAATATTCTTGAACTTCTGTTCCCCCTGCCCTTCACCTTCTAAATTTTAAGATTAGAAGCATATAACACTGCACCCAGTTATGCAGTATCAGGGATCGAACCCAGGGCCTGAACTTTGTGTTTGGCTAAACTCTACTCACTAAGTTACATCTCCAGCCCCATGTTTACCATTAATCTACTCCATACCATTGTCTTAGTGCCCTGGTCCACAGGGTCTAACAACATGGACCTAAAGAGGGGGCAGACAAATGAAGGGACAAGAAACACAAAGAACGAGAGCAAGACAGTGTTCTGATCAAGCTCTGAATCTTTGTTCTCTGCAGTACATGGAGTCCTTTAGGAGGAAGGGTAAATCAAAGATTAAACAAAGGAGGAATTTACACAGCTCCAGGCTATTCCACCAGCAGAATGTATTGTCATGGAGATCTATCTAATATTAGCTATTGTTCAACCCCAGGAAGGTTAACCAATTCCTGGGAGGGGACTCAACTAATTAGGTTAACAGCAAGGGAGGGTGCCTGGCTTCTGGGGAGGGACTCTTCTAGGGAAAAGGAAGCTTAATATGCTGGTCCCAAAATGGCATCTCACTGCTGAGGTTTTTCTGGCTCCTGGCAAGTTAGGTCTTATGTTGCTGGGAAGAGACACCATGACCATGGAAACTCTTAAAAAGGAAAATATTTAATGGGGCGGCAGCTTGTAAGGTTTAGTCTGTGGGAGATTGTGTTGCTTCATTGTAAATAATTGTCCCACCCACTGGTTTAATAAAAAGCACTGATTGACCAAAGGCAGGCAGGAAGTATGGGTGGGGCTACCAGACCAAGAAAACTCTTGAGAACAGGAAGCACAGAGCAGAATGTGAGAGAGAAGCCGGAAGAAGCAGAGGACAACCATGCTGCTCTAAAGAAAGGTACCGAGCCACATGGCTGAACAGGAAGAATCATGGGTTAGATGAAGGGTAGAGAGCTAGCAAGTTATATAGCTGGGCCTGAGGCCGGTCAGCCTAAAACTATCATATGCATCTGTGTGTCTCTGCGGGTCTGTGGGTCTGCGGGTCAGTGAGTCTAAACATTGAGGTAAAGCCCAAATGTCCGGGCCAGAAACCTCTTACTACATTAGTCTATTATCATTATGGTAGGATGTGGTAATATGTAGGCAGTCATGGTGCTGAAGTTGAAAGTCCTACATCTTGATCAGTAGGCAACAGAAAGTGGTCTGTCTCACTGGATGTGGCTTGAGTATATATGAGACCTCAAAGTCTGCTTCCACAGTGACACACTTCCTCCAACAAGGCCATACCTAATCCAACAAAGCCACACCTCCCATTAGTGCCATTCCCTTTAGGGGCCATTTTCTTTCAATACACCATACTATGAGAATGATCCTCCTGCCTTAACATCCTGGATGGTGTAATTATAGGTGCACCATATCACACCTGGCCAAATTAATTACAGCTACATATCTATATACAAATATCATGCTATATAGAAATATGTATGGTTGTTTATATATATATTGAATTAGATGTAAACTATTGTGTTTTTATACATACATATAATTTTAATTTTATTATTTTTGTGTTAGAGTGTGTGTGTGTGTGTGTGTGTGTGTGTGTGTGTGTGTGTTTGTGTGCGTGCGTGCATGTGGAAGTCAAGACAACTTTGTGAAGTCCATCCACCTTTTTACATGGGTTCCAAGGATTAAACTCAGGCCATTAGGTTTACACAGCAAGCACTCTTAACTGCTGGGCCATCTCACAAGCCTATATATACATATTTTAAATTTGATGACAGGTAAGCTCCATTCCATTCAAGACAAATGTTTTGAAGTTGAGAGGTTTATCACCATCATCCCAGAGTCCAAGGCTAGCCCCTGAAGAACACCTACCCTTGTTGCATTATTCAGACCAAATTTTTCAAATATGTTTCCCTTTACAAACTCACTTAAGAGTTTCCCTAGGGACAGCCAAAACCTCAAAAGCTCACAGTCCTGTGTTGGGTGATCCCCCACAAGACCCTATATGTCTTCAGGCATTAACCTCACT